>OU342740.1:421440765-422040765 GCA_910589775.1 Avena eriantha
TGGGTGTGGCGGGTAGGAGGGAGCTTGTGAGGGATTAGGGTTAGGTGGTAGGTTTGGGTATATGGGGTAGTAGGCTGGTTAGCTGGGCCTTTTGGCCTGGCCGGCTGCCTCCCCCTACAAAAATAGCTTTAATTATTTTTATTTTGTCCGAATAGACTCTTGTAAATATTTGGTAGACAAAAACAAAATATCCGGAAGAGGCCGGGTTTTAATTTGAAATAAAGACAGGAATATTTAGAAGACAAAACTAGGCGTTTCGAAAATAGTTTTTAAACAAACCATGCAAGATGATGACGATGCTCAAATGCAATGTGGCATGATGACATGAGCATGCGGTCATGATGATGCAATGCACAAAACACAGCGATTTTCTAGTAGTGGTTTTTGCGGGGCGCCACAGTGAGCCTGCTCATTCCGACATTCAACACATGGACAACACATAAAACCATCCCGCCGCTTGTTCGCCTCAGCCACAAGGCAAAAAGAACGCACGCCTTCTCTGTAAGCGTCAGAGCGTCGGTCACCGTACATCCATGGGTGGCTCATCTGCATCATACAACCATGCATATATATCAAACGCAATCATGATGCTTAAATTAGTACCGCGCGGTCAAAACGAGAAAATAGTTGCTAACCTTTTAGGACACTTCAAAACAAAGAGGAGAAACCTTAAGTGTCGCTCTGGCACCTCATATCATATTTTGTCTTGTGTGAACTCAAGTGGCATCGCTCTAACAGGCATTTCACCGAACACCTCTAGTGCATATGAAGAAAAAAAGTTAGAACAAAGTTATACCCACCTCTCACATAGGAAAAAACAGGAGAGAGTGGAGGGTTGGGTGCATATATATAGGGCCAGGCCATTAGTCCCAATTTGAGATACAAACCGGGACTAAAGGTTCTCCCAGGACCACGCGCGTCGGCCCAGATCCATTTGTCCCGGTTTGTATCTCAAACCGGGACTAATGGTTCCTTACGGACCGGGACAAAGTACCTCGGCCTCCTCGGGCCGTCTGGTTCGTACCATTAGTCCCGGCCACAACCATGGCCGGGACTAGTGGCCCGAACCAAAGGCCCATTTTCTACTAGTGTATGCTTAGTATTCTTTGTTATAGCATGACTTGTTATAAACAATTGAGATTGATTAATGTGCCTTTGAAGAATCATGCGTTGTTTTAGCATATTAAAGCATAGTATTGTGGTATTCTCCTTTGATGCTTTATTTGGGTTGACTTGGCACATGATCACACCATGTTATGACTATCCCAAGTCACCATAGCCTTTATGATCCTTTAGTTTTCAACTTGTAGTTTCACTTTATGATTTAATCAATGATGTTTGGTCGCTCTGCATGATTATGGCCATCATTCCTCTCTTAGTTTGTTGCTCCCAGTCTTTTGCTAGCCTCCATAACCAAGTATGTGTTCCACTCATGGATCCAACTCCCTAAACCGAGTTATTCCAAAGAGTCCACCATCGATGAAAGACGTGGGCAAACCCGGAATATGTGGCATCAATATCTATATGGATAGATTGAGGCGCTAATATGGTTGTGCCAGACATACATATATGAGGTATTGAAAGGTTTCAATATGGAAACAACAAGAAAGGTTCTTGCTGCATGGAAAGGATTGTATCAAAATTCAAGTGTTTCAACACTTGGTGAGTAAAATCACATGAAGATTTTGATCGATTATACCATGATATGTATATATCCATAATTTCCTATGCTCTAAATGTTATGAGCACATACCAGAATGATTCATAAGATGATCATTGGACGATAGTAAAGATATTCTTATGAGCTTTGGAAGAACTAAGAATATATCATGTATAAGTGACAAATAGTTAAAGGTAGTTCATTGTAAAGTGTTACATTGATACTAGTTTTGTCACAAGATACAAATTAAATTTATCTCAATTTAGACTATGGGTGGCACAATGTAATGGAAAGGATGTTCCTTGATGGATTTGGATGAGTTCCAAAGTTGAGACATTGTGACGGATACTACAACAAAAGGCTAAGTATATAACTGCTATAGTAGCAGCAAAGGAGGGCATTTGTGTTAAGTAGTTTGTTATCAAACTAGATGTGGTTCAAAGTGGGCTAATACTATGAAGATATATTGTGTGACAATAATATAAACATATTTTAAGCCGAACGAACTAAAGGTCTCACCAAAGGGCCAAATTTATACAATGCCATCTCATTTGAGAATGAGTGATGCGTAGAGACGCAAAGACATGCAAATACACACGGACCTAAAACTGTCAGATCCGGAGATTATGTTAACCACTAGCAATCGCGTATATGCAACACCAGAAAGACATAGGTGTTCAATACGCAAAGTTTTTCAAACTAGATTATTGACTCTAGTGCAAGTGGGATACTGGAGGGAATATGCCCGAGAGGCAATAATAAAGTGGTTATTATCTTATTCCATATTTATGATAAATGTTTATTTTGCATGCTATAATTGTATTGATCGGAAACATCAATACATGTGTGTTTAACAAACAAAAAGGGTTCCTAGTTATGCCTCTCTTATAGACTAGATTGTTGATTAACAAGATGATCAAGGTTTCCTGATCATGGACATTGGATGTTGTTAAGAACAAGGTCACAACATTAGTTGAATGATGTGATGAACATTCATCCGAAGTATAGCATTACGATCAAAGTCATTATGTTTATATTGCTATAACATCATACTGAAGGAGATATGCCCTAGAGGCAAATAAGAAATAGGTTTTTATTATCATATCTCAATTAGTTTATAATAGTTTCATATTGTGCTATAACTGTGCCAAGTAGAAACATTGGTACAGGTGTGGTATGAAACAACAAAGTCCCTAGTAGCCTCTATTCATACTAGTTCGTTGGTCACGGAGCTGATCTGAGTTTCAAGATCATGGGCATTTACGCCGACTCACAACGAGATCATATCATTGGAGAATGATGTGATTGGACATTCCTCAAAGGATTGCAACACGATCAAGTCATATAGTTCATTGTTGCAATAGCTATACCTAGACTCCTTCTCCTTAGACCATGAGCTCATATTACTCACTGTTTCCCTAGGCTGCTTTGACTGCATCAAACGTCATCTGGTAATCCGGTGCCTATAAAGGTGTATGTTGGGTATTCCGAAGGAACAGTAGATGACATGTGACTGCAAGACCGGGATTTGTTCACCCACATGACGGGTTAAAGATACATATGGCCGGCTTGGTGAGATTACATCCATATATGTTGCAACATTTGACTAGTTCACGGGGATGTAATATCACGGTAACAAGTAAACATAACTTGTTGTGAACGAGATTGAACATAGTATAAGATACCATTGATCGTATCTCGGACGAGTTGTATCGAGAAACAAAAGGAAGAGGATGCTACATTTAGACGGTTCGAACGACATTGTAATCAGGAATGCATAGGGGTCACATGGATATCCCTGGTCCCTCTGTTGATCATTGATACAGATCATGTCTAGAGCATTCCCGAGCCGTGAGAGGATACACTTAAGGGTACGATGAGAGCGATCATTTGTCAGACAGAATCACAGTAGAGAAAGAAAGAAAGCCAGAATCGTTACGCGGAGAGATCTGAAGTTGTTCGGAGAAAGAATAAAGGAAAAGTCCCGAAAAGTGTTTTCGGATAAATGGGAATTTAAATATATATTTATTATATGTTAATTATGAATTAATATATTATAAATAATATTTAGATTAAGATTTATAAAGTCAACTTTTATATTAGGCCAAATCCTAGAGGGAAAAGGCCTAGAAATAAAAGCTGCAGAAAAATAAAGAGAAAAGGAAAAAAGGAAACAACCACATGAGCGGTAGATAATATCTGCCGCACAGGGTGGACGCCAGCTGGCCGCAGCCGCTGCCAGGCCAGCTCGACCCGGCCCATGAGGAGCTCGCGGGGAGCCAGCCAGCAGGCTGGGCCGCTGGCGGGACACGGCCCACCCGGGCAGGCGGGGACCAAACGAGCAGGCCGCTAGCCGCTGCCGGCCCACCCGGGCAGGACTGAGGGCGGGTGGCCGCCTTGGGCCGTGGGGGCGAGGTCGGCCTGCCCGGCTGCTTCCCTCCCCGGCTGCTGCTACTGCGAGCTGGGCCGCGGTGCGCGCCGCCGGCCCACTCGGCTGGCAGCTCCTTTGCTGCTGGTGGTTGTTGGGCTGGCCGCCCAGGCCCAGCCGGCTGGGGAGGTCTTTTTCCCCTTTTTCCTTTGCCTTTTAGTCCCATATGGCTAACCCTTTGAGAAAGGTACACCCCCTTAGCCTATATAAAGGGGTGCCCATGGGTGGGATTAACACACCAATATTTGGAGAAGTCCTTTATTTGACTTCCTCCTTCTCTCTCTCCCTCCATACATTGTGACCATGGCCCCAAGTCTGGGCTGTGCGATCGAGGCACACCTGCAGTACGCCGTTGCGCTACAGGGATTCCTAGCCGGATATCAACTTCCGCACTCCCGGCGGGATCGGGGAGCCGGAGGTCTCATCATGCACCGGATGTGTACGAAGACACGAGGCGCAACACTTGGGGCGCTTAAATGTCGTGAGCCGGTGTTGTTGCACGATGAAGATGATGAAGATCAAGAAGGAGCAAGGGGTGACCTGCGAGGAGCTTCACGACCTTGAGGTCGGCTACGAGTACGACTACATCAACCACGTTCCCCGCGGAACGTTAACCACGTACAGACTACAAGGGTATGTATTCGATACGCATTGGTCGTTACCGCATTACTACTTAGATAGATCCTAGGCAAGTGTTCGGGGTTTCATTCGTAGGAGAAAAAAAATCTGGGCCGATCCCCAACAGTGGTATCAGAGCCGATCTATGCGTAGGAGTGATGTACGGCTAGTACGCACAAGTATTGTGCGGGCATTGATCCCTTAGTTATTACCCTCTAACGTGTACTTGTTGATATCACGGTATTGTTTGATGAAGCGGCCTAGACCGACCTTACGCGTATTCGTACGCGAGACTGGTTCCACGCTCAACATACGGCTTGTACCGTATAAGTGGCTAGCGGGTGTCTTTCTCTCATTCGATAGTTGATATAACATTTACAACGGAGGGCCCCGAAAGGGGTGTAGTTGAGACAACTGTCGGATCCATGTTGTGGTTGGAAAGTTCGTAGTTTAGAAACGGTTCTAGTGCGAAATCCCTAACAACCACGTAAAACTTGCAATAGATAAAGTAGAGGCGTCTAACTTTATTTTGCAGGGGGCATGTGATTATGATATGGCATTGGTCGTTGCAGAGGTAAAGTAGTTTACTTTTCTGTTACTAAGTAGTATAGTGATAGTCCTCATTCCGATGGACGACCTGGTGGCGGTGTCGTAGACTTGGCGTCAAACCAAGGGCACGATGGAGATCATGCTGGAGTGCTCGATGGAGATCAAGGCGCAAGAAGACCATATCATATCACATTTTACATATGATGTTGATACCAGTTTTTACATCTTATTGTGTGCTAGTATTTAGATACTCAACGGTAGCAAATAAGATAATCCCTATTGAATTTGAACGTTCCGTGTTCCCCTTGTGTGTGCGCCACCAAGAAAGTTCTTCGGTATGAGGCGATCCAGGGTTACAGGCCTGGGTGTCAGACATATCTACGTTCGCATATAGTGGGTGTAAGCCATGTTGCACAGCGAATACACACAAGTTAGATTTGGCGAGCCTAGCACGCTAGAGAAGCGTGGCCTCGGAACACAAGAGATCGAAAGATCGAGCATGAGTCACATGGCTGATGTGATTGGCATTATTGAATGTCTACCTTTGATAATGCACTAATGGCCATGACGATCGGGGGAGGTGCAGAGGATAGGGATCATGCGATCACTAAAATCGTCCAGGGGATGACCGTTTTAGTGTAGACCAATTATAAATTGATCTCTTATTATAAACTTAGTCTAGATGTCTGTTTGCAAATATCTTAGTAGATCTTAGCCTATCCCATTGAGGTCCTTTGTGACCATGGGAATATATTGCTTAATTTGGAACTTAGCAAAAGGGTCCAACTTCATAGATTAATACCCACGCCTGAGGGATATCCTCGCAGAAGGTGATCTTCTCTTCTTGATACAATAACCATTAGGAGTTAACTCGATGACTCCAGAATGTTTGTGTTTTCTCCTTAATCATCCAATAAGCCATTCTCCATTCGATGGAGAGTTGGGCTGCATTTTGTATTCTACAGAATAAGGCACATAGAGTATGAGCCATTCGATGAGTTTTCCTCCATCATGGATGAAAAGAGAATGTTTGGAAAAACACTTAGCGATCTTGCATTAGAGTTGAGAACTCTTAGAAGGGCTTGATTGCAAATGGAGGTCATGGATGAAAAGGTATATGTTAGATATACAAAATTATAAATGTGGTTCTTGCAAAACTCGTTCTAGTTTCCAAAGTATTTGATACTTATCCTGCTTTGTGAAAATAGGATGATCTGCTTGAGAATTGCTGGATTTGAGGCAATATGGTTTGATGATGGCGAGCAAAACAGTTGATGGCCGACATCACCACTTTCCTCAAAGTTTATCATTTGGATTAGTGGACTTGAATATAAATTTGTAATCTTTGTTTGTGTGTCTTACTTTTGGCAATACGATTATTCATATGAACAAGTTACAAACTAGTTTGTACTATTCTTATGAACAATACCTTATGGTCACATTACGGTTACAAATAGGTTATTCTCATCACTATGTTAATGATAATAGTTTAAACATTTATAAAGGATTAAAATGCTAAAAGATATTCAAAGTTTAATAATGAAATGACACTACAGTTTAAGTCATTTTGGTTATTGCAGGTTCTTTATGAAAGATCGGGGTCCTAGATGCATAATCTAGAGACTTTGCAAAACCATGCCTTTTGGGCAGAATGACTAAAACTCCGCATTCTGGTAAAACGGTGATATGCGAAGAAATGTTGAAACTTATACATAATGATGTATCATATTTTCAACAAGTAGTGGAAATCATTTATTGTGGACTTAATTGAATAAGTGTATTTACTTAATAAAACATGAAGTTTGAAATGATTTGAATTGTTCAAATGAGTTCATAACTAAATGGGATATTGAATTAACAAGTCTCTTCGATTTGATCGACACGACTAAAGTATTCAAGTTAAGTTTAGCATAAAAGGAACTTGTGAAAGATGTTTCGCAAATTATGATAACTAGACGAATTCAAAATTTGTTGAAATGTCTAAACATCATAATCAACATGTATTAGATACATGTGGTACAATATTATCTCTTATAGGGGTTATAGTTGTCGTTTAGAGTTAGAGATCGAAATAAGCAAACAATCATTTGAATACAAAGGAACGTCTAAAGATTCGTGGAAACAACACCATAAGTGTTATGGCACGTTCGAGTTTCTAGAGATTTTGACAAGTCGAAGTCATGGCGAATAAACAAGTCTTTGTAGAAGCATTCTTAGGAAGATATGAATGCATCGTCCACAATGGGCAAACCTACTGTTGTCCTAAGTTAATGTGTCTTGATGAAGATACAGGTGGAAGAAAGTAAAAGATCAAAACAAGGTATTTGACCTTACCTCTAAATTGTTGAGTGGCACAACAGAATTTGTTTCGTGAATCCAAACTCTACAAATAGAGAAGAAACTATTGATAATGATCATAAAGTTTCAAGTGAATACTTTTACTAAAGTAAGTAGGATTCAACTATATATTCTACAAGTTCGTGGAATTATATTGTTGATTCACTTGTCATGTTTTGAACAAGACATACCTACGGAATACAAAGAAGCGTGATGGACCTAATTACGAGAAATAAATGGTCATTGAAATCTCGTTAGTGGAATTCTCAAATTGATGATGATCAAAGAATTTTGGATTGTCCAAGATTATTGAGAGGACCTGGATTTGAGTGGGAGCAAATCAGCTTGGTTAATTCATAATATGTAGCTAACATATTTTGAGTGGGAGCTAAGTGAAATCCCTAGATCTCAAACATGAATGTCATATTTGAGTGGGAGCGTGAAATCATTCTGATATGTGGACGACATATGTGAATGATGTGATTGGTGTCAATGATATTTAAGTTAGATAAATAAGGATGAAGTTGAAGTTATTAAACAATAAGATTTATCAAGATAGATTGGTGATTTTAATAAACACTGAATGTCGAATGCTTCCTGGACTTGATTCTGAAAGATGTTCAGAATGTCCTAAGACAAGATTCTGAAGAAGTTCAAAATAGAACAAGGTGAGAAAGTAGTTCTTACTATATGAAGCATTGAGTTAAGTATTGCGACTATGGTTGAAAGAAAGAGATATGTTGCATCTCCTATGCCTCAGTCATAGTTTCTTCCATAAAACCATGTTGTATACTCAACGTAATGTGACCCAAGGTTCTGGTTGGAAGGGCTGGCTCTTAACTATAAGAACATGTACTTAAGTGATTCCTGAGTTGATCACTAAACCAGAATTAAGTTTGTACTTAAGTAGCAAGAAGCAATGTAATTGGCATAGATGCATTTCATGCAATAGGATCTACATAGATATAGAAGTATAAAGGCTACATCTAATGTGATGTATAATGTTATGGCAGGGCTAATTCTCTTTTAACATAGAATGATGTGTCCCAGGGCCCAGTGCCCATGAGAAAGCCCTCGAGGTTGATCTAACGTCACTATAAGCTCCTGGAATCCGGCCTCGTTCTGCTGCCATGACTATAGTATATACACAAAGGATAGAAAAGTGTGTTTTGAAGTTTAGATGACAAAAGTGAATAATGACCGTCATCATAAACACTAGAAACAAAAGTCTCACTTTGTTGCCAAACAAATATTTCGACCCATTATAAGATAATGGAGTGAATGGCAAAATTAGGAAGACATTAACGATTTGCAAAAGACACAATGATCTGGTAAAATAGAACATGGACATGACATTTCCCATGAGCATGCATGGTCTGTAAACACATATGGTATATGGTTTATATGAGTAAAATGCAAGTTGGTTTATTTGTACTCTAGTGCAAGTGGGAGCCTGAAGGAGGTATGCCCTAGAGGCAAATAAGAAATAGGTTTTTATTATCATATCTCAATTAGTTTATAATAGTTTCATATTGTGCTATAACTGTGCCAAGTAGAAACATTGGTACAGGTGTGGTATGAAACAACAAAGTCCCTAGTAGCCTCTATTCATACTAGTTCGTTGGTCTCGAAGATGATCTGGGTTTCAAGATCATGGGCATTTATGCCGACTGACAACGAGATCATATCATTGGAGAATGATGTGATTGGACATTCCTCGAAGGATTGCAACACGATCAAGTCAGATAGTTCATTGTTGCAACAGCTATACCTAGACTCCTTCTCCTTAGACCGTGAGCTCATATTACTCCCTGTTTCCCTAGGCTGCTTTGACTGCATCAAACGTCATCTGGTAATACGGTGGCTATAAAGGTGTATGTTGGGTATTTTGAAGGAACAGTAGATGACATGTGACTGCAAGACCGGGATTTGTTCACCCACATGACGGGTTAAAGATACATACGGCCGGCTTGGTGAGATTATATCCATATATGTTGCAACATGTGACTAGGTCACGGGGATGTAATATCACGGTAACAAGTAAACATAACTTGTTGTGAACGAGATTGAACAAAGTATAAGATACGATTGATCGGATCTCAAACGAGTTGTATCGAGAAACAAAAGGAAGAGGATGCTACATTTAGACGGTTCAAACGACATTGTAATCAGGAATGCACAGGGGTCACATGGATATCCCTGGTCCCTCTATTGATCATTGATACAGATCATGTCTAGAGTATTCCCGAGCCGTGAGAGAATACACTTAAGGGTATGATGAGAGCGATCATTCGTAAGACGGCATCACAGTAGAGAAAGAGAGAAAGCCAGAATCTTTCCGTGGAGAGATCCAAAGTTGTTCAGAGAAAGAATAAAGGAAAAGTCCCGAAAAGTGTTTTCGGATAAATGGGAATTTAAATATATATTTATTATATGTTAATTATGAATTAATATATTATAAATAATATTTAGATTAAGATTTATAAAGTCAACTTTTATATTAGGCCAAATCCCAGAGGGAAAAGGCCTAGAAATAAAAGCTGTAGAAAAATAAAGAGAAAAAGAAAAAAGGAAACAGCCACGTGAGCGGCGGATACAGGGCGGACGCCAACTGGCCGCAGCCGCTGCCAGGCCAGCTCGACCCGGCCCATGAGGAGCTCGTAGGGAGCCAGCCGGCGGGCTGCGCCGCTGGGCCCATAGCGGGACACGGCCGCTGGCCGCTGCCGGCCCACCCGGGCAGGACTGAGGGCGGGTGTCCGCCTTGGGTCGCGGGGGCGAGGCCGGCCCGCCCGGCTGCTTCCCTCCCTGGCTGCTGCTGCTGCGAGCTAGGCCGCGGTGGGCGCCGTCGGCCCACCTGGCTGGCAGCTCCTTTGCTGCTGGTGGTTGTTAGGCTGGCCGCCTAGGCCCAGCCGGCTGGGGAGGTCTTTTTCCCCTTTTTCCTTTGCCTTTTAGTCCCATATGGCTGTGCCCATGGGTGGGATGAACACACCAATATTTGGAGAAGTCCTTTGGTTGACTTCCACCTTCTCTCTCTCCCTCCATACCTTGTGACCATGGCCCCAAGTCTGGGCTATGCGATCGAGGCACACCTACAGTACGCCGTTGCGCTGCAGGGATTCCTAGCCGGATATCAACTTCCGCACTCCCGACGGGATCGGGGAGCCGGAGGTCTCATCGTGCACCGGATGTGTACGAAGACACGAGGTGCAACACTTGAGGCACTTAAATGTCGTGAGCCGGTGTTGTTAGACGATGAAGATGATGAAGATCAAGAAGGAGCAAGGGGTGACCTGCGAGGAGCTTCGCAACCTTAAGGTCGGCTATGAGTACGACTACATCAACCATGTTCCCCGCGGAACGTTAACCGCGTACAGACTACAAGGGTATGTATTCTATACGCATTGGTCGTTACCGCATTACTACATAGATAGATCCTAAGCAAGTTTCCGGGGTTTCATTCGTAGGAATTTTTTTGTTTTCTGCGCTAATCCCCAACACATACGAAGTAATCTTTATCCTTAGCCCATGAGATCATGTTAATTGCTAACACGTATCTTGATAACATCAAACGTCACACCGTAACAGGGTGACTATAAACATGGGTTCAGTGCTACGAAGGTGTTATGTTGAGGCTCATGGATCAAGAGTGGAATTTGTCTATCCCGATGACGGATAGATATACTCTGGGCCCTCTCGGTGATATCACATTAAGATAGCTTGCAAGCAAGTGATGTGATCACTAGAATGTTATATCACGGGAACGAGAAAAGAGTACATGTCGGTAACGAGATCAGACTAGGTATTTGGATACCGATGATCGAATCTCGAACATGTATTATATCATGAGACAAAGGGATTTAGTTACTAGTGTTAAATGTTCTCACGATCACAGAAGTCACCGTTGAATGTGTAGGAGTCAGTATGGATCTCCAGGTCCCGCTTCTGATTATTGATCTGAGAGGGGTCTCGATCATGTCTGCATTATTCGCGAACCGTAGGGTGACACACTTAAGGGATACCGACATCATTTGGAGAAAATATGTTTCAGATAAGGATTTAAGAAAGCGCTGGAATTATTTCCATAGACACCGAAAACTGTTTCGGGTGAAATTGCTGAAATTGGTTCTGCATGTAATATTCAAATGTTGCAAGGGGTTTTATGTGAATGTTTGTTAATTAAAGTAATTAACAAAATTCTGAATAAAATTAATAAAAGGGTTTTATTAAATGAGAGAGCATTAAATTTAGAAAAATTTAATGCATTTAAAGTGGAGACTTTAAAAGAGAATGTGAAGGGGCATTTTAATGTGGAGGGGGTTACCACCACATGAATGGGGGAGGTGAAGGAACACCCTCCCCTCCTCCTATAAAAGGCCCCCCTCTCACTCCTTCCTCACACCTCCTTGTGAAGGATCTCTCTCCCCCTCTAGAATTATTCCCCCATGGTCTCGGATTAGCGAGATACATGTTCCTGGTGGCATTTCGTCTGGAAGGAGTTGCTGCTTCCGCTGGATCGCTGGAGCGAGGAGGTGGAGGTTGTCTGGTGGCTTGAACGTGTGTGCGAGTAGGGATGTGCTGTTGAGTTGCGGCGCTCGGACTTACTCACGATCTTGAGATCGGCAAGTGTACGACTACATCATCCACGAGTTCCTACTCGTTAACAAAACTCGTTGTCTTCGAGGGTAAGTTCTCCATGGATGTATATCCACCCGTTGCTCTGTACCTAGTAGATAGATCTTGGCGTGTAGTTCTCATCGTAGGAAATTTTTTGTTTTCTATGCTGCGAACCCAACAGTGGTATCAGAGCCTGATCTATGCGTAGGTGCTTTGCACGGGTAGAACACATAAGAGTATGTGGGCGGTGATGATCATGTTATTTCTTCTTATATGTACTTTGGATATTGGTGGCATAGTGGGATGAAGCGGCCCGTACCAACCTTACATGTCATCGTACATGAGACCGGTTCCACAACTGACATGCAACTAGTTTTGCAGAAGTGGCTGGCGGGTGTCTGTCTCTCCTACTATAGTCAATATCTGATTTACAACAAGTTGCTAATAACTTGGTTATCCTCGTTGTGGTTCATGTTCGTAGGTGAGAACGGTTCTATCTCCGAAAGCCCTAAGCCACGTAAAACTTGCAATTGATAAATTAGAGGCGTCTAGTTTAGATCATTGCTGGGCTAGTGTCTTGATATCGTAATGTTGTAAGTAGATGTATGATAGATACTCCTACAACACACCTAACGTGTAAGTTCCATAGACCTTGGCCTTACACACAAAGGAATGATAGAGATCATACCATGATGCATATGATAGAGATCAAATGCATGGACCATATCATCTCACTTTACACATTAGATGTTAGCATCTTATACTGCTAGTTTGGCGCTTTTGGTAGCATTGTAAGATGATCCCTCATTTAGATATCAAGATAAAATGTGTTCTTCCTTGAGTATGCACCGTTCTATGGATCGTGTTTCGAGACATCACGTGATGATCGGGTGTACTCGACTCTACGCTTTCATACAACGGGTGTAAGACAGTTTTACACACGCGAGTACTAAGGTTCATACTTAGCGAGCCTAGCATGTACAGACATGGCCTCGGAACACGGACCGAAAGGTTAAGCATGAGTCATATAGTTGATATGATGCCCATATAGATGCTCGCCTTTGAAGCTACACCGACTCACGTGATGATCGGACTTAGGTATATAGAAGATATACATGTTATGGTAGTATTCCTTGCTTGTTAAACAATGTGGCCCTTAGGTATTGGATACCGAATTGGTTGGTATGAAGTGTCATACAGGACAACGCAATTCATGAACTGCAATGGCCTAAGTAACTAGCAAGAGAATAAGTGATGATGTTCATCGAAAACAAATAAAGTGTTATTGTGTTTTTCATTGATGTCAAACCTAGCCTGCAAGATTTGTTTTAATAATTGTTATTTTGTTCCGGTATTACGAGAACAATGGTTTTTCAAATAATTACCGTATTCCATAAAGGATGGATGAACTTTTTACAAGTCTAGTGGGAGAAATCACATCCATAAACACTATTGCTAAAATGTCGCAAGACAAATGATTGAAAGATCACTTATGAAGTGACATCGCTGTTTAAATTATATTGGAAATAAAACATGAAGAAACTCCACGTTGATGGAATTTTGGAGTCTTTTGATTTTGATCAATTGACGCTTGTGAAACTTTCCTCGAGATAATGGAAACTCCGTCCATAGGCCAAAGAGGAACGGATGACTAACTTATTGGATATTATGCATGTTGATGTATATAGTCCATTATGTGTAGCCATATGCAATGGATCTTTTTTGCTTCATATGCTTTCTCCAGAAAGTTAAGTGAATATATCTATATATTTACTTAATAAGGAAGAAATATGAAACATTTGAAAATTGTTCAAAGACTTTCAAGATGAAGTGAAAAATCAGTGTAACAAGAAAATAATTGAGTTTATGATTTGATCATAAAGGAAGATATTTTATTTACATGTTTAGCAAAACACTTAAGATTTGAGGAATTGTTCCATGATTTGTGTTTCCCGGTAAACCATAGGAGTATGGCATATTCGAGAGGTGAAATCAAACCATGTTTGACAAGGTAAGATCAAGGGTGTCATTTATAAAACTGCCATTATGTTTTAAGGACTGAAGCTTTAGAGACTACCGCTTTTACACTGAAAAGAGCACCATCGTGATCCGTTGAAATGATACCATATAAGTTATGGTTTGGGATAAAACCCGAATTGTCTTTTCTTCAATTTTGGTATACTATGCATAAGTAAATTTTTTACAACCAAAGTCGGATAAGTACATCTTTGTAGGTTATCCCAAAGAATTTGTTGGGAATTTCTCCATAACACCGAGGACAAAAGAGTTTGTCACTTGGAACGTCAAGTTTCTTGAGAAGGAATTTTTCGTGAAAAGTTAAGTGGGAGGACAATAGAACTTTGATAAGGTTGTTGAACCTTAGCTATATGTGCTAAGTAGCACAGCGCCGGAAAGTGTCCCGGTGGCGGCCACAATGCTCATGGCTCCCGTGATTACAAAAGGTGTGATCTCGGAGATTAGAGTTCCTATTGAACCGTGTGGGTCGGTAAGAATCAAATAGTAAGATTTGATAAGCAAGTTGTTATTGTTTTGACAATGATGAACCGACTACATGCAAAGAAGCGATGATGGGCCCTGACTCCATAAAATGACTAGAAGTCATAGAATCCGTGATAGTATCCATACACGAGAAATCAAGTTTCTGAACTTGGAAGACCGTCCGGAAAGTCATGAAGCCTATCGGTTGTATTTGGATCTATAAAGAAATAGACATGGATGTTTAACATCTATGAAATAGTCGACATGTTGGAAAGAAGTTTACGGCAATGTTAAAGGAGTTGACTATGACAAGATTTGATCTTTCATAGCGATAGTTAGTCTTGACGAATTAATGTAGCAACCACTACATATAATTTGGTATATGGTAGTTGAATAAACAAAACAAGGTTCTTCTAATAGAATGGTTACCTAGGACGTGTACATGACACGATCCGAAGGGTTTTGTTAATTCAAAGGGTGCTAAAAGGGCATGCAAACTTCAATAGTTCAAGTAAGCATAGCAGAGTTGGAATCTTCACCATAATGAAACTGTTAAAAGAGTTTAAATTCATCGGAGATGATGAAGATGCTTGCATTTCCAAGAAATTAAGTGGGAGCACTGAGACATATTTCTAATACATTATGTAGAGGACATATTGTTGATTGGAAATGATGTATCTTGTATTGACACAAGTTAAGAATTTCATTAAAATGAGATTTCGATGAAAGACATGGGCAAACCCGGAATATTTGGCATCAATATCTATATGGATAGATTGAGGCGCTAATATGGTTGTGACAGACATACATATATGAGATATTGAAAGGGTTCAATATGGAAACAACAAGAAAGGTTCTTGCTGCATGGAAAGGATTGTATCAAAATTCAAGTGTTTCAACACTTGGTGAGTAAAATCACATGAAGATTTTGATCGATTATACCATGATATGTATATATCCATAATGTCCTATGCTCTAAATGTTATGAGCACATACCATAATGATTCATAAGATGATCATTGGACGATAGTAAAGATATTCTTATGAGCTTTGGAAGAACTAAGAATATATCATGTATAAGTGACAAATAGTTAAAGGTAGTTCATTGTAAAGTGTTACATTGATACTAGTTTTATCACAAGATACAAATTCAATTTATCTCAATTTAGACTATGGGTGGCACAATGTAATGGAAAGGATGTTCCTTGATGGATTTGGATGAGTTCCAAAGTTGAGACATTGTGACAGATACTACAACAAAAGGCTAAGTATATAATTGCTATAGTAGCAGCAAAGGAGGGCATTTGTGTTAAGTAGTTTGTTATCAAACTAGGTGTGGTTCAAAGTGGGCTAATACTATGAAGATATATTGTGTGACAATAATATCAACATATTTTAAGCCGAACAAACTAAAGGTCTCACCAAAGGACCAAATTTATACAATGCCATCTCATTTGAGAATGAGTGATGCGTAGAGACGCAAAGACATGCAAATACACACGGACCTGAAACTGTCAGATCCGGAGATTATGTTAACCACTAGCAATCGCGTATATGCAACACCAGAAAGCCATAAGTGTTCAATACGCAAAGTTTTTCAAATTAGATTATTGACTCTAGTGCAAGTGGGAGACTGAAGGGAATATGCCCGAGAGGCAATAATAAAGTGGTTATTATCTTATTCCATATTTATGATAAATGTTTATTTTGCATGCTATAATTGTATTGATCGAAAACATCAATACATGTGTGTTTAATAAACAAAAAGGGTTCCTAGTTATGCCTCTCTTATAGACTAGATTGTTGATTAACAAGATCATCAAGGTTTCCTGATCATGGACATTGGATGTTGTTAATAACAAGGTCACAACATTAGTTGAATGATGTGATGAACATTCATCCGAAGTATAACATTACGATCAAAGTCATTATGTTTATATTTCTATAACATCATACGAAGTAATCTTTATCCTTAGACCATGAGATCATGTTAATTGCTAGCACCGGAAGAGTATCTTGATAACATCAAACGTCACACCATAACAGGGTGACTATAAAGATGAGTTCAGTGCTACGAAGGTGTTATGTTGAGGCTCATGGATCAAGAGTGGAATTTGTCAATCCCGATGACGGATAGATATACTCTCGGCCCTCTCGGTGATATCACATTAAGATAGCTTGCAAGCAAGTGATGTCATCACTAGAATGTTATATCATGGGAACGAGAAAAGAGTGTGTGTCGGTAACGAGATCAAACTAGGTATTTGGATACCGATGATCGAATCTCGGACATGTATTATATCATGAGACAAAGGGATTTAGTTACTAGCGTTAAAGGTTCTCACGATCACAGAAGTCATCGTTGAATGTGTAGGAGTCAGTATGGATCTCCAGGTCTCGCTTCTGATTATTGATCTGAGAGGGGTCTCGATCATGTCTGCATTATTCACGAACCATAGGGGGACACACTTAAGGGATACCGACATCATTTGGAGCAAATATGTTTCAGATAAGGATTTAAGAAAGCGCTGGAATTGTTTCAATAGACACCAAAACTGTTTCGGGTGAAATTGCTGAAATTGGTTCTGCATGTAATATTGAAATGTTGCAAGGGGTTTTATGTGAATGTTTGTTAATTAAAGTAATTAACAAAATTCTGAATAAAATTAATAAAAGAGTTTTATTAAATGAGAGAGCATTAAATTTGGAGAAATTTAATGCATTTAAAGTGGAGACTTTAAAAGAGAATGTGAAGGGGCATTTTAATGTGGAGGGGGTTACCACCACATGAATGGGGGAGGTGAAGGAACACCCTCCCCTCCTCCTATAAAAGGCCTCCCTCTCACTCCTTCTTCCTCACACCTCCTTGTGAAGGATCTCTCTCCCCCTCTAGAATTATTCCCCCATGGTCTCGGATTAGCGAGATACGTGTTCCTGGTGGCATTTCATCTGGAAGGAGTTGCTGCTTACGCTGGATCGCTGGAGCGAGGAGGTGGAGGTTGTCCGGTGGCTTGAACGTGTGTGCGAGTACGGATGCGCTGCTGAGTTGCGGCGCTCGGACTTCCTCACGATCTTGAGATCGGCAAGTGTACGACTACATCATCCACGAGTTCCTACTCATTAACAAAACTCGTTGTCTTCGAGGGTAAGTTCTCCATGGATGTATATCCACCCGTTGCTCTGTACCTAGTAGATAGATCTTGGCGTGTAGTTCTCATCGTAGGAAATTTTTTGTTTTCTATGCTGCAAACCCAACATGTTTACCTTCCAAATTAAACTTGTTATGAGAAAACTAGTGATTAAAGCTCTCACGAACTTGATAGCACACTTTACTTTTCTTGCCCTTAATAAACTTGAACCATTGTGTCGTCTATGTTGTATATGCTTGCACTTATATGTTGGGGATTAGCGGAACCATGTTGTCATGGGGAACGCTTTCAACATTGCACGGGTACTTTGTACCTAGTTGATATCATGCTCTTTTGTATATGGATGTCATCGGTGTGAAATGAAAGGGGAGCTTGTAAGTCCTTGGAGTTATGTATGTGTGTTAGAGAAACGCCTGGGCCACTGGTCTAATCCATGCTAACATGGTGGAAACCTGCAGCGTAACCATAATGAGCTGTCTATGAAGCATTCTTCTTATAAAAAAAGAGTCAGATATTGAGAAAAAAAGAGAAAAATAAAAAAAGAGATATGAGAAAATAGGAAAGAGAGAAAAAAGCACCATTTTCCCATGGTAAATAAGAAGATTGCTGAGATGCTCGTTGTTTGCTTGCCTTGTTATTTTGATATGGGGATTCTTCCGTATCATCGGGCAAGGGGTACCCCGTTGGCGGTTCTCTATGATACACATCTACTTAAGATGACTAAACTTGAGTAGCATGAGGAGCGGCCCTCGTATTCAAGGGACATGAGATTTCTAACTTATACTTCGTCAAGAATGTACACCATAGTTTGTTCACTTTAACCTTAATCACTTCAAGATGCTTATGATAGGGGCCATTAGAGCTGAAAGCTATTAAGTACCATAATTTTTGGAAGCTCTTTATGAAACTTGAATCCCTACTTCCTTCTATGAAGGCCTTTCTTTTAACTTTTTGTTGAGTCTCCACCCTCTATCTTTATGCACCTACTTTGAGAGCATAGTGGCCATTCTTAGTTCTATGTGCATTGTACCAAGACTTGTTGATTTATGCATAACTTTGATATTGCTTGTTCTAAACTATTTGTATCTAGTCACTCTTATGAACTTTGAAGGTGTCCTATGCATTTATGGTTGCTACTCTATGAGGGACAAGCTGAATGCTACTATGCAATGTTTTCTTTATGTGAAACAAACAAACGTCTTGCAAAGCATTATTATTCATGAATCTTTTGTTGGTGCCTTTTCATGTTGCAACATAGTTTCTTTGTCTTATTGCTAGAACTTTGTCTTTCATGTTATGGTTGAAGTACTATGATCCCAGCTTCGAATGTTTTACAAATACTTTGATCAAGTTTATGATGGTGCATGTCACCTCAAAAATTATTTTTTCTTTTTATCACTTACCTACTCGAGGACGAGCAGGAGTTAAGCTTGGGGATGTTGATACATTGCAAATGTATCAATAATTTTTGATGTTCCATGCTTGGTTTTATCTACTTTCTTGTGTTTTGTTCCAACTTTGGAGTACTTTCTATACACTTTCTTAGACTAACCTATTAACAAGTGCCATAGTGCCAGTTGCCTATTTTCTGCTGTTTTTGGTTCCAGGAAAGTTAGAAAATCAATATTCTCGGAATTGGACCGGACAAAAGCCAAAGTCGATATTTTATCGGAAGACTCACGGAGCCAGAAGACGAGACGGAGAGGGGCCACAGGGTGGCCACACCATATGGTGGCGCGGGCTAGCCCTGGCCGCGCCACCAGGTGGTGTGGGCCCCCTGGCTGGCCACCGACCTTGCCTCTTTCGCCTATATATCTCCCCCGAGGCAAAAACCCTAGATGGTCAATCAGAAATCCACGAAAATTTCCGCAGCGCCGCCGCCACCGAAGGGGAGATTCAGGGGACAGAAAGTCTCTGTTCCGGCACCCTGCCGGGACAGGGAAGTGCCCCCGGAGCCATCTCCATCGATCTCCACCGCCATCTCCATCACCACTACTGATTCCCATGATGAGAAGGGAATAGTTCTCTCTCGATGCTAAGGGTTCTACCGGTAGCTATGTGTTCATCTCTCTCTATGCATGATCTTATTGAGATCATGAGCTTGTAATCTATAGATCTACCTTGCTACTCAAGTGCTTTAATAGATCTCTGCTCTCCCCATGTGTGTGAAGTTGACAGTGTGCACACCATGGTGGCACTTAGGCTAGAGATTACAAATACTTGTTATGAGTTATATTTGGAGTTGGATGTCTTTATGAAATTGTGGTGTTTGTTGGACTCATCTAGTGCTCAAGGTGACAGTGTGGGGTTATCTAAATGGGAAAGGCTTACTTTGAGGTGTGCTGTTATAGCCCTACCGTGGATTAGAGTGTCCAACCGGAGAGTAGTTCAGAGTAGTATCATGAAGATAATATATTTATATGAGAGTGTTCACTAGTGAAAGTATGATCCCTAGGCCTTGTTTCTAAGCACTGAAACACTGTTTGCTATTAGATCTATTACATGTTTGCTTGCTTCTATCTTTATTTCAGTTTGCCTTTAGCCTCTTCCACACCATCAAAGTATTTTCTAGCACCGTTATCTTATATCCATACCACTTGTATTTCACTATCTCTTCGCTGAACTAGTGCACCTATACACCTGACAAGTGTATTGGGTGTGTTAGGGACACAAGAGACTTCTTGTATCTTGATTGCAGGGTTGCTTGAGAGGGGACACCTTTGACCACTTCCTCCCTGAGTTCGATAAACCTTGGGTGATCCACTTAAGGGAAAACTTGCTGCTGTTCTACAAACCTCTGCACTTGGAGGCCCAACAACTATCTACAAGAATAGAAGTGCGTAGACATCATGTAGCCGGAAGGTTTTGTTGATCCTAAGGATGCTGGAAAGGTATGCAAGTTTCAGCGGTCCATTTATGGATTGAAGAAGGCATCTCGGAGCTGGAACCAACGTTTTGATCAAGTGATCAAGAGTTTTGGATTTGTCCAAAATCAACAAGAGTTCTATGTTTACAAGAAAGCGAGTGGGAGCTCAGTTGTTTTCTTAGTAGTATATGTGGATGACATATTACTCATGGGAAACAATGTGGATCTTATGAGAAGCGTGAAAGCATATTTGAGTAGTCAATTTTCCATGAAGGATCTAGGTGAAACTGCATACATATTAGGCATCAAGATCTATAGAGATAGATCAAGACGCTTAATTGCATTAAGTCAGAGTACTTACATCGAAAAGATTTTGAAAAGGTTCAAACTGGACAATGCCAAAAAGGGCTCTGTGCCAATGATGAAGAACTGCAAAATAAGTGTGACTCAATGTCCGGTAACGGATAATGATAGTGAAAAGATGTCCTACATCCCCTATGCCTCAGCCATAGTATCTATCATGTATGGAATGTTAAGTACGCGACCTGATGTGGCATTGGCTCTTAGTTTGATGAGCCGATACCAAAGTAATCCAGGACCGGATCACTAGACAACTATGAAGAATATCCTAAAGTATCTCAAAAGAACAAAGGATATGTTCCTAATCTATGGAGGAAGTGATGAAGCTCTAAACATAACGGGTTACATGGATGCGAGCTGGAACTCAGATAATGATGACTCGAAGTCTCAAACAAGATTTGTGTTCCTAGTAAATGGTGGGACGGTTAGCTGGAAGAGTAAGAAGCAACCGGTGGTGGCGCAGTCTTCAATGGAGTCTGAATACATCGCTGTGGCTGATGCAGCGAATGAAGCTGTTTGGCTAAGGAATTTCGTCATCGAATTAGGAGTTTTTCCAAATGTGCATGAGCCCGTGATGATCTATTATGATAACGCGGGAGCTAGTGAAAACGCAAAGGAACCAAGGACTCACTCCGCAGCCAAACACATCAAGCTTAGATTTCACGTCATCTGGCAGAATATTGACGAAGGTGAAGTCAAGATTTGCAAAGTAGATACGGAACTGAATATGGCAGATCTGTTGACTAAAGCTCTCCTACAAGACAGGCACGAACAACACCGAGATTCCATTGGTGTCAGGTTCCTGCCTATTCTAAACTAGTTTTATTTGTACTCTAGTGCAAGTGGGAGACTGAAGGAGTTATGCCCTAGAGGCAAATAATAAAGTGTATTAATTGATATATCTCCTATATGTTCATAATATGTTTCATACTATGCTATAATTATGTTAATACGAAACGTTAATACATGTGTGGTATGTAAATAAACTGTGTCTCTAGTTACCTCTAGCGAACTAGTTCATTGGTCATGAGGATGATCTGGGTTTCAAGATCATCGGCATTTATGCCAATTGACAATGGGGGCATGTTATTAGTTGAATAACATGGTAGACATACATCCGACCGGTATATCTTGAATGAGATGTAGTTACAAACTTCACCATTGATGATAAAACAAAGAGAACCTCGCGACCTGATCCTTTGACTGTCAGGTAATGCAAATCACCATTCTGGAGGAAGCTTAGATGGTTATCAAGAATTATCTCGTAAAAGGGTGATAAAAAAGGTGCCACTCAGGTTTTCCAAAGGGATGCATAGAGGAGTACATATCAAGACCATGATTTGTCTAATCCATGTAACAGATAGATACATGTGGCCATCTCGGTGACGTTGCATTAATGAAGCTTGCAAGCATGTGACTTGGTCACGGAATGCAACAACATGAGAACGAGTAAACAAGTTCATCTGTAACGAGACCGAACTGAGGTATGGAGATACCGAAGATCAAGTCTCGGATGAATTGGGTATCAAATGACAAAGGGAACGGCAAACGACTATCTCACGGTTCGAGTGATTATATTCGTGAAACGCACGGGGGTCACATAGCCATCCAGGTCCCTTTGTTGATCATTGATGTGAGAATGGTCTCGATCATATCCGAAGTGTTTTCGAACCGAAGGATGCCATGCTTAAGGGTGGTAACGCTTAGGGTAGATGAGGTATCGTAGGAGAAATAGGAAGAGAGAAACCGGAATAGTTCCGGATAACATCCGATGGAGATCGGAAGGGGTCCGAAAGATGTTTCGGAGAAAAGGAATATGATAAAATATATGTATTTGAATGTTAATTGGAGAATTAATATTCAATATATATTTTATTTTATTATTAAAGGCTTCCTAATGCTAATGGGCCTCACCCGAAGGGAGGCCCAATAGGGCATGGCGCCTAGGGAGAAAGGGGCCAGCCGGCCTGGGCTTGGTGGACTACCCCAGTCGGGCCCACCTAGGGCAGGTGGCTGGTGGGTGTTGGGATTAGTCCCACACCGCCTGGCCCCTGGCTGGTGCGCCCACCTACCACTATATATAGGGGTCCCCCTCTCCCTTTGGAAATACACCATTCCCTCTTATTCTCTCTCTCTCATCCATTGAGGACTTCTCCGTAATATTGGGGAGGACCTCGTGGGTGAGTTCTTCACCTTCACACCACCGTCGTGTGATCAGCGATCCGACATCTACTTCTTCCGCTGCTCGGCTGGATCGGAGTCCGGTTGACGTCACCCACACCGGATGTGTGACGAACTTCGGAGGCACCACACTTGAGGTGCTGCTCGTCTTCATAAATATACGCCTTCCTGCGTAAGGCGTGCCTCGATCTTCAAAAGGTATGAATACCATATTTCTCTTCCGTTGCTTATGTCTACATAGTATAGATCCTAGTATTAGTGTTCGAGTAGATAGAATTTTTTGTTTTCTGCTACAGAACCCCTTCACTTGAACGTGTTCTTCAAAGCAGCGAATGCCCTCTCCATGGTAACCCTAAGGCTAGAGTGCCTGAGATTGAAGAGCTCTTTGGTATTCTGTGGCCTGTTCCTTCTAGTGAACTCGTTAAGATGGTACCTGGTAGACTTGAAGAGTTGAAGAATCCTAGGGAAATAGCCATATCCAGCATCTCCTAGATAGAACTTGCCATCAGGGATATTGATCCCATCAGGCCTGAACATTCTATTAGCAAGGATGGTTGCATCGTGGGTTGATCCTTTCCAACTAGCTACCACATATGTGCATCATGTCAAAATCAACAACAGCTAGTACATTTTGGCTAGTGTAGTGCTTTCTTCCCCTATAAGCCGCATATTGTGATCTTGGAACTCTAGCAGTAACATGGGTACCATCGACTGCACCGCTACAATCCTGTTATAGGAACACAAGGATGAAATGAGAAAAGGGGAACAAATGGGACTCAATCGAAAGATGCAATGATAAAAGAAGGCAACATATGCTCACCTTGAAATATGGCATCCACCTCACGCTATTGCATATCTTTTCTGGTGTTTGAGCCATAGGCGACTTGATCATCTCCTCTCTTAGTTCACCGATTGCATACAACACTCGGTTCAAATAGCGCGATATTGTCTCCATGCTTCTTCTGAAAGTGTTGTGGATGATCCTAAACCTCTACTTATGGCCAACCACATGAAGGAACATTGCCACTTGTTCTTCCACTGAGGTGTGTATGCTATCTACCAAAAGTCCACTCGTCCTTAGCCTTGCGACAAGTGCAAAGAAGGGGGCTCTTCTCATCCTGATTATGTTCAGAGACACTACATCGTTTTAGTTATAGATGTAGTTCAGATTGGCCATCCTTTCTTGATCTCGCACACACATAGGACCGTAACTCAGTCGAGGAAACGCAACCCGCCTAACAGCTCTCTTCTCCAACAACAGGATCCAGGCTTGAACCACTGCTATAAGCGCATCTGCTTGATGGATAAACACCATCCTATCGGCCTAACAATGCCGAGCTACGGTGAGTTCTTCCTAAATCGGCGCTTCAGCCCTAATCGAAATAGTAGGGGAGAGGGATGCACGGTGGTTACCCCACCCATGGCGATGCACAGTCGGGGAGAAGGAGGGAGATGCACCTCATTGCCGCCGACCGTCGCTCACCAGCCTGAGTAGGAGGAACCGCCGGGTAGGGTAGATCTGTGCCGCCGCCGTCGTCGTCGCTCGTGGTGTCGAATCAAGAGGAAGCGGGATTTTGGGAAGGGACAATGCGTAGGGTGAGCCATCCCAGTAGGTGAGGGTACTGTTGGCACGAAGTAGGGCCGGGAAACTTCCCGCCTGCGACCCCGCGGATGACGTGCGCATGTAGCCCCTTTTTTGCAGCTCCGATGCATGGTTCCACGGACACGCTTGATTCGAGCGTTGTAGTTGGGTCTGACCCTGCGGTGCTTTACAGAGCGCGTGCTAACCACAACACAATGATTGCGCGGGAAACCAAATTGACCGATTTTGTCTCGCCCTGGCCCGTTTGGAGGAAATGCAGGCTACCAAACATCACAAAGTTATAAATTTAAATATACCTAGACAATAATATTAGATACATCAAAATTTACATAAATGTTAGAAATCTGTTTTTGATTTGTTAAGATGCTGTGAGTAATTTAAAATAGCTAGAGTATGTTTGGAGGTCACGCGGAAACCAAACGATCCAATTTCGTCGCGCCTTGGCCTGTTTGAAGGAAATCGTAGGCTACTAAACGCACCCTAATACTCTCTCAGTTTTAAAATAAGATATCATAAAGGTATAAATTTGAATATATCTAGACATCATTTAAATATTAGATATATCAAAATTTTGATAAATCTTAGAAATCTGTTTTTGAGACCCGAGTAATTTAAAAAAATAAACAATTCCAGAGCCTAGGAGTGTGGTGACCCGGGTGCTCTCGCTGTGAACGCGCATGCGCACTGTGCGCGAGAGGAGTGGGCCTGGGCTTTCGCGCCTCGTGCCCACAACCTTTTCAAACACGAACACCCATGCCTCCCATCTCGAATCCCCGTCCCCGACCTGACAGCACCCTCTACTCTTCACTGACACGTGGGGCAAATTTCTGTCTGTGGCCCGCATCCATCGAGGTATGGGGTACGGCACGACGTGCTAATCCACTGCGCACCGCACCGCCAGGTCGCGCGGGGCCCACCAGCTCTGAGGCGGCCGCAGTTCAAATCCTCCTCCGGAGAGACAGAGACAGAGAGAGAAGCCCAAAAAGTCTTGAGCGGAAAAAGGGAAAGCCGCTGCAGCAGACGAGACGAGGCGAGGCGATGCTGCGCGGCGGCGCCGGATCGCGCGGAGGAGGAGGAGCTGCGGCGGCGGCGAGGCCTCCTCGCTGCCCTCAGCCCCGGCCTCTGTCGCGCCGAGGTGAGCCGCCACGGCTAGTTTCTCACCTAGTTCCTGTTCGTCCCCCCATTTCTCCCCGATTTAACCGACGGTTTCGGCTTTTATTTTTTTGGATTGCGCAGCGCGAGCGACAGCTGCGGCTCCTGAATCGATGGGCGCCGCCGTCTCGGTGCTGCAGGATCCGGTGGTGTCTTCTTCCGTGGAGGAATCCTCTGTAAGACCGTCGCTCCCCTGCAGCCACCTCTCTTTTATTCTCTCTGTTTGAGCTGCTGCTCTGCTCTTACACTGTGGAAGCCATGATTCTGTTAATCGATTCATTCATAAGGCTAGATTTACCATAGCTCAAACTGCAGATTCAAATTTTCCACCCCAAGATTCATTGAAAAAAGAAATGGTTAAAAAATTAACATGGTCCGTGTTCTACTTTTGAAATTTGAATCTGGTCCATGTTCATGATACGCTTGACCATGAGTCCTGACGGGTTGCAATGATTCATTCGACCAGTTCACTTTCGAGTTCAAGAGAGGGTCCAAAAGGGCGAGGAAGGCCATGCCGCTGGCAGGACCTCACATTGGAAAAGAGACCCGGGGAGAGGTAAGGAGAGAATCTGATTATCCACAAGCGCGCATTCCTGTGTAAAAATCGCCGGCGTGCTCAAGCTGAGGTCTTGTGTCTTTCTTGTCTTCCGCAGGGTCTGTCTAATCCAAATGGGGTTCCTGCAAAGCCACCCGCAGAAGAGGTGGAGTTCACTCACTGCGCGCCCAGCATCGTTGCGAGGCTGATGGGCCTTGACACCGTGCCGAGGTCCAAGAAGGTTCTTGACCGGTGCCAGAGCGACATCCAGAGCAACACCCGGCTGAAGTTATCCGGAGGTGTTCAAGAAGTGGCCCGGGTCTCATGTGAGGAACGGCCGTGTCGGAGCAGTGTTGAGGAACTGCCAGAGTTGAAGGATGTTTTCGAGGTGACTGATATGGAGAACATGGCGATGCGCAAGGCGTTGCAGGAGAAAACACGCCCAAGGAGCAACGATGCTGATCTTGAGTTCGTGAGGCGCAAGTTCTTGGATGCAAAGCGCCTTTCCACGGATGAAGGCCGCAGGAATTCTAAGGAGTTCGGTGAAGCTCTTGAGATACTGTACTCCAAAAAGGATGTTTTCCTTGAAATCCTTCAGGAGAGCAGTACTGTGTTCCCGGGGCACATCTTTGGTTACAGTGGTTTGCAGGGCTCTCCCCATATAGATAATGGTGCTGATGGGCAATATTCTGGGAAAGACAACCTTCGCAGAATGGAAGTTGAGTGTGAGTCCGAGGATTCTCTTTCTAGTATGCATCTGAAAGAAACTTCAGTTGCGCCGCTGGAGAATTTGGCACCAAAAGGGAGGAAGAGTTCACGGAAGCTCTCGCATATTGTTGTCCTCAAACCAGACCTTCCGAGGAAAAGCCTGTCGCCGATTCTATCAAGCCAAGAAACATCTCAGTTTGGTCAGTGCACTGGTACACAATGGTTGAAGCCCCCTCGCCGTAGCATGTATAAGCAAGATACCATACATCTTACAGCACCTTGCAATGTTCAACTTCTGGAACCAGGAGGAGATACATCTGAACAGAAGGTTAGAAAACAAACACCTAAAAGTGGTAGCAGAAGGAAACCATCTGGGCATGAGCACTACCTTGCAGTTGGCTGTCAAAGGGAAAAGGTAGCTTCTGCTTCTCATGATGAGACCCTGTCAATTTCTTCATCCACACATTCTGCTGGATCATCAGTGAGCAGAAAGGCCAGAAAGCACCTCTCTGAACGATGGCAGTTGGCCTGCCTATCCAATGCAGAAAATTCAGTTCCTGCAGATACAAGAACATTAGGTGAAATGCTTGAACTGACTGATAGAGATGCAACAAAAGTAAACACCCACAAGATTTTGTCAGATCCAAACACCAGTCGCAGTAGTGCACAAGAGACCCTGGCCAGCCCCCTTGGTATTAGTAGTAAAGATGGTTGGAAGGCAGGGATTTACTGTGAAGATGATTCAAGGGGTGGCATGTCAAGGAATTTTCCTAGGTCCAAGTCTCTCCCGACCTCATCTACCACTGCTACAAAGTTACAGGGAAGGAGGCGTTCTGCACCTTCTCCTAACTTGCCAATTTTGAAAGATATATTGAATACACCTGCTGATGATTCTGGAAATGCACATGCCAGAAAGAGATCACCAATCAGAAAAGCTAAGCAAAAAAATGGGCGAGTTATCTTTCATGCTGGAAAGGAAAATATGCAGCCCGAGAAAGAAATTTATGTAACTTCAGAAAAAACAAGACACAGCATCTGCACTTCTGATCTGCCCAGGGCAAGCAACATAGAGCATCCTCTTGATGTTACCCGTACTGATGACCACGAAGCAGTTGATTTGGTTCTTCCACATTATGATGTGCATAATTTCGAAGGTCAGATGGAGTGGACCGAGCAAAATCTAGCAACATTATTATCAGAGCCAGAACAAGACATAACAATTCATAATCAGGACAAGATTGCATTGAAGGTACACAATACGTCTCCACAATGTTCTATTATGATGTAATTTGCTGTTTATTCTGTTCTCAATGTAAGTTTGTCAAGTACTTTATGCTCTGCTATGAAATGTTAAATTTTGAACCTATTGCTACCTCCTCATTATCAAAACCACAACATTTGGGTTCAGGAGGGGAAAAGCCAATTAATGGAGAGTGATGTTGCTGATGTTGATCACCAAGCAGTAAAGTTCACACATGCTGTAAGCTCTGAAAGTTGTGAATGCTCAAGTCCAACTGCTTCATCGCAACAAAGTTCTGGAGAAGAAACTGCTTATTCTGGAATTTTTAAGAGTGTCAACGATGGTATTCAAGGCAAGCATATCAAAACTTGATTCTACTGTAATTCATACAGTTTATATTCATATCCTTATTCGTGCTATTTCCATTTCTTCTCCAATATGCAGGACTTAGAGCGCAGCTTAAGATGCTGAAGATGGGTGACCAAGTTGATACCTGCAGAGATGATTCGGATGCATTCTCGAGCGATGAGTGCAACAATACAGACATTTCAGATTGCCAGGTGAAGGAAGAGCAGCTACCTATATTTAAGGATGAGGAGGACAGGGACTGCACTTTTGTCCAGGACATGCTTGGCACCGCGTGCGACTCTCCAGTCTACCCAGAAGAGTGGCAATTCAGCTCAGATGTTTTCCTGTGGCTGGAAAACAAGTACAGCAAGCTGCTCCTGTGGTCTAGGTCGGACCGGAAACTTCTTTTTGATCTCGTTAACTCCATCTTATCTGACATGACGGCTCCTGGTAGCAGCTTGTGTTCAAAAATCATGATGAGCTCCTGGCCTGAAATGGATTGGAGAAAGTTGGCTGAAAACGTCTGGCAAACAGCGCTGCTCATGCGGAAGAGTTATCAGCCTTTTGATTTGGATAGTGTCCAACCTTTGCCACTGGACCATCACCCTGAACTTGGTGTGTTCGGAACAGAGATTGCTGAAATGATACACGATGAAGTTCTAGAAGAGTTTGTGGCCGAACTCGTATCTTATGTCAGCTGAAGCCCTATGAATGGTTCAGATATTTCAGCAAGTAATGTACATGGCCTGCTGCAAATCTCTGGTTTGCAATATGGTTTACTATGTACCAGTAAGATATGCAGAGAAGGTTCCTTGTTGAACATCTGAACTGTAAGGTATGTTGGTGGAAGACTTCCCCTATTGTTGAATCACTTCTGTTATCTTGCTTCCGTTACAGTCCTTCCCATGTGTTTCCTTCAGTTTTGGTTCGAACGTTGATCGGATGCTGTGTTGGCCTGTTCTCGGCCTGACTAGGAAGCGGGAGCAGTGACCTTGTTGTGCACACTATCTAAGAATAAACACAATCTGTAGACCAAAAGGGAATCCAAAATGAACACACATTTTTATTTTTTGGTGTCTTTGGTTCATTATTTGTGGGGTAAATATCCAGTCTTTTTGTTTCATCTAGATTGTTTGTCATTATTTAGAATCTTCTTGTTCCATTCTTATGAATGTTTGTCATTCTTTACAATATTCAATGACTTAGAGACGACTATGTTTAGTGATAAAAGATGCCTCGTTATGTTCCTAAGGTGAAGTACCCCAGACCAAGATTGAAACAGTAGCGCCATAAGGCCCGACATGTAAGCAAAGGTATCATCAACCTGTTTTTTTTTTTTTGCCCTGGAACAGTAACCAAAATATTTCTGTATCGATCATGATATACGTAATAACTCGGACATCCATTTCAAATGCATATCCCATTTTTGCGCAGCAGGGTTATGAAAACCCACGAGAAGCAACGGGACGAATTGTATGTGCCAATTGCCATTTAGCTAGCAAGCCCGTGGATATTGAAGTTCCCCAAGCTGTGCTTCCTGATACTGTATTTCGAATTCCTTATGATATGCAAATGAAACAAGTTCTTGCAAATGGAAAAAAGGGAGGGTTGAATGTGGATGCTGTTCTTATTTTGCCTGAGAGATTCGAATTAGCGACGCCCGGCCATATTTCTCCTGAATTGAAAGAAAAGATAGGATATTCATAAACTGAACACAAATATACGTATATATCACGTCCTTAAATCACTGAGTCTTGCAGAATTGTTCAAACGAGGGTGCGAACCTTGAGGCTAAAACATGATGATTGGATCTGAATGAGGGTTTGAAAGGAGGGCTATAAGCCTATAATCATGTTATTAATACTTGGTAGTGAAGGAGCTGACTTCTCTATTTCTCGAACGCTGTATACAACAAAAAAAAACTAGCATATAGTGCACTCTTAAATTATATGGATGGCACCAGACTTCATTTCATATTGGAAAATAAGGATAACTATCGGATCCGCCATAATGGCACCATACTTGCATAATCAGGTATACACAAATAATACTGTACGAGTGTACAAATGATTTTATTATTATGAATTTTGCGGACACAAAGGTTGATACGATGGACATACTTTGAACACAAAATTTGGAAATTATGAAAATGGCTATTTGCTAGTATTTGTTCAAACGTCAGCAAACTTCAGGACGTTACAGTGGTTGTAGCTTGAAAGGACCCGAGTGATTGTGATAGGTCCTATCATCACAAATTGTCTCTAGCTCTCCAAAGACCACCTCTTCTTTTTTCCTTCATGTCATACATGTAGATGTGATGGTTCGGGTATGTATCTACAGTTTCCACATAGTAGATGCAATTGCCGTTGATGTACGGGAACTTGCCGGTGTTAACAGATATACACCGATAATCTCCGATAAAGATGGCTCGATCATCCCCAATGCTCTTGATGGGTTCGACCGCATTCCTACCGACGTCGCCCTTGAAAACCTCGATGCCGTCATTGTGATAGCTAATGACCATCAACGTTTTTCCCGTGGACTCTACCAGGAAGGCAATGCCATGAACGAACATCGTCATATGATCGGTTGCAAAAATCCGGAACAAATCGGCATAGGACGGGCACCCCATTAGATCGTAGAAGCCTTCGATGATGCTTTCCCTGAGTAGATGCTGACATACCCACTTACTACCATCCATGCGCTCAATGACATACCTGCCGCCAAGGCTAGCTCTGTGGAGGTCTCCATCTGCATAAAGTAACAGGGTGGGCAGAGAGCCAACGACGGCGGTGACACAATAATTCATCTTCCGGAAAGCCCTGGATGTTCGGAAAAGGACTAGGTGGTCAATAAAAGGGTTGAGGACATGTGCAAACCACCGCGGTACATGTCGATCAATACGAGGTTTCCACTGGCGGTGGTGTCGACGTGGAAGTATTTGTTGAGGAGAGGCATGTCCTTGCGGAGGAAGTGTCCCGTGGCGGTGTTCATGAAGACGCTGATGGTACTAGTGTCATCCGCACGGAAAATGATCCACCGGCTAGGCCGGAAACGCATGTCCCAGGTGTTTGTGGGGTCATTAGTGGCATGGCGCCAATCACGGCACACGACGCGGAAGTCCATGTAGGAATCGATATCGTTGGTGGCAAGAAAGCAGTCGGCGATGTGGCCGATGAGCTCGGGCGGGAGAGAGGCCCAACATGGGGATCGGCGACGGTCATCCATGGTCCTAAAGGAGCTGCGTTAGTTCGACCAATTCGCTCTGGCTTAAAAGATGGGAGATGTTACGTGAGGAGCCTCGAGAAAAGCGATCGCGGAGTAAAACCCATCTAGGGTTTGGTACTCCCACCGGCGACGCCATCAGTCTGGCAGCCTCCCGTGGCCTTAGGGCCTCGGGGGTGCGGCGGACCACGGTCTCTCGCCAGCGGGAGGTTTCTCGTTCTTTGTTTAGGTTTTTTTTTCGGTGTCTTTCTCATGATGTTGAGGCGGCAGCTACATATTGAAGTCATAATAAAGTCCTTCCCGTCCTATCCTCGCTCCGGTGGTGCATCTAGCCTCGACGGATGGCGCGTGGAGTCGTGCGTCCGGTGGATCTCCTCGGATCTAATCCGTTTTCGTGTTCGTTGGTGTGGGTTCAAGTCAGTCTCTTTCGATTTATGTATATCATCATTGGCAATGGTTACTCCTCTAGTGCGGTGGTTCTTTGGGGGCCTTAGCACGACGAGTTTCCGTCCGTCTACTACAACAAGCTCTACTACGACAAGTTTTTTCCGGCTCCGGTGATGGAGAGACGAGGACGGCGGCACGCCTTCCGCTCGTGCTAGTCTTTGTAGTCATCGCTATGTGGTCCGTGGACCTTGTATTTATTACTTTTAGGTTTCTTTGTACCACTATTGATGATTATTAATAAATCAGAGAAATTTCGCAAAAATAAAAAAGACGGGAGATGTTTTTTAGATATAAGAAGTAGACGGAAGTCATCTTGGAAACGTTCTGTAGAGGAACAAAAGGAGACGAACCGATTTAGCATCGATGATTAAGGTCTAACCAACCAGGAGTCATATTGGATTCATTGGGCCATGTCCGACTTGTACACGCTATAATATAACGATTTTGCTAAGCTGTGACGTAGGTTTCGTCGCAGTCGAATTGTGGATCGTTGATCCTGTTTGATGCGTCAAGATTTGTGCGATCAGTATTTGTTCCTGTTTGCTTGTATCAGACGGGTTTTCTGGCTCGTTTTGGTCTGTGGGGAATCACGTTAATGGGCCCTGTTGTTTTGCGTTGTTATGGGCTTTTTTCAAGTGAAAGAGGATCGGTAGCTAGTTTGCTTTCACGCTGGGGCAATGTGTACGTGTGCAGCATTTCATTCGTCTTTTCTTGTTTCTTCCTTTTTTTCAGGTTGTTGTCTTTTGTTCGTTTTTTATCTGCTTGTTTTTTCTAGGTTTGGATCTTCCCTTTTTTATAGTCTACTCATTCTTTATTTTCCATGCATAGAGTACTATTTATAGCTTACTATATAATAGTGTGTGGTTGAGTTTATATATATATATATATATATATATATATATATATATATATTTGTAGTTGACCTCTTTGTTCTGTAGTGTGCGCCACTGCGAGAAGGGAAGATGGAATACAAGCCGCTTTTTTGGTGTGGATGTGTGCCAGGTGAGGAAGAGTTCCTAGGAGTAGATTAGCACCAACAGGGTGATCGATTGAGATCTAAGTATAATCTTGGTCAATCGAGTGCTAAGGCGCGTCCAAGGTTTTATTGTGTAATAACCATCATTTTAATGTCTCAATAAGTTGCAATTGTACTTGCAATTGTCACGCATTCCTTATGAGTTGCAATCAGACTTGTAACTGGTTCATGTTCCGTATGACTTGCAATCGGAGTCGCATTTGACTTTCTGTTTCCTATGAGTTGCAAACCGACTTGCAACTACTTCACACAACCTCTTAGTTGCAATTGAATCTCGCAACTGGGTTCATGTTCCTTCTGAATTGCAATTAGACTTGTAACTGCTTGTGCTTGTATCCTATGAGTTGATATCGGTCTCACAACTAATTTATGTTTTTTTCATGACTTTATATTTCATTCATGTCTCATAAGAGTTTGCAATCAGACTTGCAACTTGTTCATACCTCTTATGAGTTGCAACTAGACTCGCAACTGACTTGTGTTACATAGGAGTTCTAGTCGGACTAGCAATTGGTTCATTTATCCTATTAGTTGTAATCGAACTTGTAAATTGTTCATGCATCCTATGAGTTGCAATCGGGCTCGCAACTGACTTGTGTTTTTTCAGATGACTTATAGTTGATTAATGCTTCATATGAGCTGCAATCGTACTTGCAACTGGTTCATATATAGCAATTGACTTGTGTTCCCTATGACTTTTTATAGTCAGACTTGCAAATGGTTCATATTTATATAATTTTTACAATTTTATTTTTTTATTTTTGGTTCATAAGTCAATTCATATTAGTGGCAATCGGATTTGCAATTGATTCATGTATCCTAAGTTTGTAATCGAACTTACAACTGATTCATGTCCCCCATGAGTTGCAGTTAAACTCGCAACTGACTTTGTGTTACCTATGAGATGCAATCGGACTCGCAACTGGTTCATGTATCCTATTTTCTTGCAATAGGACTCACAACTGACCCGCGTTCCCTATGAGTTCGCAATCCGAATCGCAACTGTGTCATGTATCCTATGAGTTGAGATCAAACTTTGCAATTTGTTCATGTATCGTATGAGTTACAATCGGGACTCGCAACTAACTTGTGTCTTTTTATATGACTTGTAATTGGTTCATGTTTCATATGAGTTGCAATCGGACTTGTAACTGCTTCATGTAGACTTGCAACTGACTTGTGTTTCCTATAAGTTTGCAATCCAACTCGCAACTGGGTCATGTATCTTCTGAGTTGCAATCGAACTTGCAACCTATTCATGTATCCTACGATTTGCAATCGGATTCACAATTGACTTGTTTTTTCTCATATGACTTGTAATTTATTCATGTTTCATATGAGTTTGCAATCGACTTTCAACTGGTTCATGCATCACAACTGACTTGTGTTCCCTATGAATTGCAATCCGACTTGCAACTAGTTCATGTCCCTTACGAGTTGTAACTAGACTCGTAACTTACTTGTGATACCTATGAGTTGCAACCGGACTCGCAATTGGTTCATGTATCCTAATAGTTGCAATCGAACTTGCAACTTGTTCATGTATCCTATGAGTTGCAATCAAACTTGCAACTTGTTTATGTATCCTATGAGTTGCAATCAAACTCCCAACCGACTTGCGTTTTGTCATATGACTTGTAATTGATTCATGTTTCATATGAGTTGCAATCAGATTTGCAACTAGTTCATGTATCGCAGCTGAGTTGTGTTCCCTATGAGTTTCAATTCGACTTGCAACTAGTTCATGTATCCTCTGAGTTATAATTAAACCTGCAACTGGTTCATGTTCCCTAAAAATCGGGGGGAGTCGCAACTCACTTGAGAAATTTACCACAAAGAGAGGGAGGAGAGCCAATTCTTCGTCGGAGGGTCTTGAGGAAGGCTAGCTTTTTTCCGTGGAAAGGGCGAGGCACGCAAGAGTTACAAGATAGGTTTGTAACTTATAATTTTTTTTCTTTTTAATTTGAGTTGCATGTAGACTTGAAATTGGCTTTGTTTCTTGAGATCTTGAAACGAGTTGCATGTAGACTCGAAATTGGCTTTGTTTCTTGAGATCCCGAAACGAGTTGCATGTGCATTGAAATTGGCTTTTATTAGGAGAGGGGGGATTAGTTACATGTGCACTTGAAACTGGCTATTTTCTGAGGATTAAAACTAGTTGCATGTGCACTTGAAACTGGCTTTTTAATATGAGTTACATGTGGAATTGAAACTAGCCTTTTTATTGGGGGGGGAGGGGGATGCCAGAGTTACAAGATATATTTGTAACTAATGTTTTTGCCCTTAATTTGAGTTCATGTATACTTAAAACTAACATTGTTTTCTAAGATCCCAAAACGTGTTGCATGTGCACTTGAGATTGACTTTCGTCTGGGAAGGGGGATGAGCTGTATGTGCACTTTGAAACTAGCTTTTTCTGACAATTCAAACGAGTTGCATATGCACTTGAAACTTGTTTTTCTATGAGTTGCATCTGGACTTGAAACTAGTCTTTTATCGGACGGGGTAGGAGGGTTGCATGTATACTTGAAACTAGCTTTTATTGGTGAAAAGGGAGGGGGATGAGAAAGTTACAAGATAGGTTTGTAACTTATGATTATTTTTCTTTTGATATGAGTTACAACTGGACTTGCAACTGAGATTTTCTATTAGTTTTGCAATTGGACTTCAAACCAAATGAATCGTGAACTATTTTTTTCCGGTGAGTTGCAACTTATCTTTTATATTTTTAGGTGTAACTTGACTTGCAACTGAGATTGAAATGACATTATTTTTCTAACTACGGGTTTCAATGAATCACGAACCTTGTTTTTTCTTTTGAGTTTGAATTGGGGTTGCAATTGGGATTCTATATATTTTATATGCAACTAGACTTACAACTGAGATTGAAATGACATCAATTTAAATGGGGAATTTTTGAATCGGGTGATCTGTGTTTTTTCTTGTCATTTGCAACTGGATATGAAATTGGAATTTTTTATTACTTGCAACTTGGAGTTGCAACTGATATTCAAATGACATGCAATTGGACTGGAAATTTTTATGAATTGTGATTTGTGATTTTTTCCCATGAGTTACAACTAGACCTGTAATTGGGATCTTTTTTATATTAGTTACAACTTGACATGCAACTGAGAATCAAACAACATCAATTCGACTAGTGAATTTTGGAATCACGATCCGTGCTTTTTCTTGTAATTTGTAACTGGACATGTAATTGGATTCTTTTTTATGTTAGTTGCAATTGACTTACAACGCATATTTTTTCCACATAGTGCAAAACCTTTTGTCAATAATTATTTTTCCCATTTGAACTAATTTTTTTTGGATGATTCATTTTGCCTTCTTTTTAAATCGTGATTTTTATTCTGTTTTATACACGACAGCTATACTCAGTTTATATGTCGCACAGTAGCTTTTTATTTCACATAGCTCACTCGCCAGCACCATACTACTACTACTACATGAAAAGTACAGGGAAGCAGGGTATTTTTGTTTGTGGAGTACATACAAAATACAAGAAATCGAGTAGTTAGAGGCATGCAAATAAACTACTAGTAGCCATGCAATTCATGTGCGAGCAAGGTCATGATGAAGAGCACATGAAGCTGACTTGCAGAGTTCTTTTTTAATAACTGGCTACATGCAAAGTTTTCTGACGTGCAGAGTTGATGTACAAGATTCGTGCGGTCGCGCGGCGCACAAGACACATAAGACAACGAATCGGCACTGCTCCGACTAATGGACCAGGCCCAGCTGATCGCAAGTTTTACATAACCAAATCTATAATCTATAATAACTAAATAGTTCATCCTCACTACCTATTTCTCTAGACATGCAGCCTATCCACCTAAACAGACTGCCACATCATCACTTTGTCCCAATTTTTCTTTTTATTTTCGTTTCTTTTCTCTGAAAGAACCCCTTTATTCCGGTGTTCCCGTGCTACGTGTGAAATGTAAACCAAACAACGCATATAATCTTCTGGCCCATTGCAATCAGCCCAGTTTTGTTATCTACACCGAAGAGTCGCTTCTCCATCCATCCAGATCGCCCGAGCAACCCCTCCTCCAATCAATGACCACGACCGTCCTTTCTCTTACTCTTCCACGCGATTCCCACAAGAAATTGCTACATAGCCAATTGATGAAGGCATATGAGAGGTTACTGCACTTCATGTCTATGTTGGTTAATCTTCCTCTTTACTGCTGCGTCCCCTTCTCTTCACCTTCTTTTTTCACCTTTTCTAATCTGTACATGGCTTATATAATCTCCCTTCCCCTCTTCTATCTATCCTACCAATGGCGCTTGGCAGCGGACCCTCATTCTGGTTGTGCTTGCCGTGCTTCCATGATCCGTCGTATCTACTTGATTTGCTGTCTCGATTTGGACCCACGTGGTTCGCCCAGGGCCAGGAACCCATCCGATCCTTTGTTGCTTTGCTGTCATTGCATGTGTTTGAACTGACTGATATTTAATGATAGATCGATGAAGTGGGTGCTCTAATTTTCCCCTTGATTAGAATGATCTGACATCATATTCACTTTTTACTGCAGGCAACAAGCGATAGCAAATCTTCATAAAATTCTATACAGGGCATGGCGTTCTCCATTGCCATGAGGCATGTTAGTTATGAGCTTTCTCCCCTGACAACTGACATCTACTGCTAATAATCTACCAGTACTTCTACTACCATGGTGTGCCTTAGCCATTCGTGGCTATCTAAAAGTTCAGACCAGATCACTGGGCAATGACTAGCAGCTAGCCAACTCGGAGATATGTCCCTAGCATTTGATATATTAATGCCCTTCAAAATTATATGACTGAAGATTTTCGACTCTATTCCACCTACCTTTTTTGGTTCTGGCTTTGCGACAATTTATTCAGGTTCAAGTTAGTGGGATATCACCAACTTGCTTCGGATCAAAATTTAGTAAACTTGTGCGTAGATGGCATGCTCTTTTGACCCAATGAAAAACTACAAAATCGTGATGGGCAACTCTCAAGTCCATGTTTCAGCTATCTTTGGAAATTTCACGTCAGCTCAGGTGCGCAATTAAAATGTATGTTTGGCATCCCTTCAAAGGCAATGTTAAGGTTAAAAAAATTACTTTGTTGTACAAATTTCTCATTCTGAGAGTATAGTGCCTTATGTCAATATCAAGAAATATATATGCACCTTTTCGAGGATTGTTGTTGCCCAGGATGAATTCTTCATCTGCCATGCATGGATGAGGAAGAGGCATTCAATTATGGGAGAAATTGAGATTGTTCATTAACACATTGTATGCCACGGAAAGTACGTCATGTAATGAAAAATATTTCATGTATACTTACGAGCTTTTATTGACGGAGTATATTCATGTTGTTAGCATGCACCTTTACGTCAACTGTATCCAAAAGACTAAAACGTCATTTTCTTTTCTTGCTTGTAGATTGTATCTTTCCCCATGTTTTCCTTGAGACTAAATATATGTCTTATTTGTCTGAAATATTAGATAAATTTTATGCTCAACATATAGATTATTGTTTACGATTTCTGAGTATCTCAAACTGCCCCAATTTTGTACTGTGACATAGATGTAGCTTTGCTTGGTTGCATGCCAATAACATACCCTGATTATTTTATTTTATTTTACCAACAGGAATAGTGGTTGCACCGCAAAATATTCTAACCTTAGAATGAATGAGATGACTAATAAAATTATCGTTATTAAAATTATCATTGTTATCCGGGCACATTATCTTTTTTGACCACTACACAATGTTTGTTATTAAACCAATATTCCCGCTGCAATGCGCGGGGAATCATCTAGTGAGCATAACGAGCGGATCAACGAGGGCATGAAACCAATGGAAAATGAGAAAATAAACTGCTGACGTCACTCGACTGTGACTTAGTTTAAGTTACAGTCGACTGCGTTTTAGGGACACCCATAATATAAACGTTTTGTTGGACCAACCCTAAAAGCTGGCATCCCACGGACTACCCAGCACAACAAAACCACATCTCTACTACTACACCTGATCGGGAAAAACGACGACGACCCCATGCCGCCACCGGAGAGCCCGCTCGAGGTGGACGATCTCCTCGGGGAGATCCTCCTACGCCTCCCTCCGTGGCCATCGTCTCTTCCCCGCGCCTCCCTAGTCTGTGCCCGCTGGCGCCGAATCATCTCCGACCCTCAGTTTCTCCACAGATTCCGAGCTCACCACCGCACGGCCCCGCTCATCGGCTTCTTTGTACAAAAAGACCTCATCACCTACTCATTTGACTCCACTCTGGATCCACCAGACCGCATCCCCGCCGCCCGCTTCTGCATGCCACAACGTTGCGATGCCTTAGGGGCCTTCCATGGCGGCCGTCATGGCCTAATCACCCTCGTCACCTGGGCACGCGACGTTGTTATCATATGGGACCCCCTCACCAACCGTCAGCGCCATGTGGCCTTTCCAGAATGGTTCCCCAAGCAGCGCCGACTTCGGTGCCGGAACGCCGCGGTGCTCTGCGACGCCGGCGAAGCAGGCCACGTGCACGGCGATTGCTACTCGAGCCCCTTCAAAATAGTCCTGCTGCGAGACGATCACGGTACACGTGTGTGCGCTTATATCTTTGAGTCCAAGTATGGAACTTGGAGAAGCATGGTCCCGAGAATAGCCATTCCAAAGCCGGTAAGAGCGTTCAGGCCAAGCATCCTAGTTCAGAATGCACTTTACTGGGAGTTGGACGATGGCACCATAATTGGGTTAGATCTTCAAAGCCAATGCCTAGATGCGATCGAAAAGCCGAGAGATGTCCGCCGACCAGAGTATCATTTTCAGATATTGCGGACAGTGGAAAATAGACTTGGCTTCGCCATTGTGTCGAGAGAAAGCATGGGGATGGAGTTATGGGAGAGAAGGACCAACATTCATGGTGTTGTTGAATGGGTGCTTGAGAAGACCGTTGAGTTGGAAAAAGTCCTTGCTCATGGAGCATCATCGCCAGTAATTTTGGACTTCATTGAGGATACAAATATGATTTTTATGTCTACTAATGCCGGTGCTCGTCTCTTTACGATCCAACTCGAGTCGATGGAGTGCAGATATGTTGGCAAAAGGGGGCACATCACGTACTATCCTTACACCAATTTCTACACTGGGCTAGAGAAAGTAGAAAAATAGTATGATACAGCTAGCTAGGATCATGGGTAAGTATGTCCTGCATGAATGGACATAATCCTACTACAAGGTTTTGTGCTAGGATTGGTGGCTGGTCTTATTACATTGTACATTATTGTATTGATTTTTCTGTGACTTCTATAATTCCCCAAGTATTCTAATTTATGTTGAGATCTTTTTAACTAAGTACTCCCTCTGTTTCAAAATATAAGATGTTTTAGTTTTTATGACACTAATGTATCTAGATGCCTTTTAGTTGATAGGTTCGGAGTGAACCTACACACTAAAAAGGGGTTAGATATATTTGTTTTACAAAAGCTAAAACATCTTATATTTTGAAATGCAGGGAGTACTAGCTAAGTGCCCTGCATTGCAACGGGTCGATAAATTTGAAGAGATGTGCTTAAGAAAATCCTAATTTCAAGTTGATAATATATTGAGTGTTATGTACATGCAAAGGAGCTTATCAAAGATCGTTTAGAAGTTTATGTGTTGTAGATTTTCACCATCAATTGTAATATTAAGTCAACGCCTATGGTTTAGAATGATGGGAAAAACAAGATTGAACCTTGGCTATGATTTTCACAAAACTAACCAATCAAACAGTTGCTTTCCTAAATTCTAATGCACGTGTAGTTCATACAAAAATGTTTTAGACCTCTGTTTCAAAAAACATTCCATAATAAAGTTGACCAAGTATGTTATAGATAGGAGGAATTTTTTCGGAGCCCACATATTCTATCCCTTTTTTTTAAGCTATAATTTACATTGCAATATAATGAAAATACTACTACTATAATAGTAGAACAATTGTTTCTCTCACACCACGTGTTCCATAAGTAATGGTTCATACTGCGAAGTAAAGAGGATAACAAAACAAGAGATGTCTGATACAAAAAATGTCAACAAAAAATAAAGATTACAATGAAATAGCATACCTATTCATACCGCAAGTATCAAATCTCAAATCGACGAGTTGCTAGCGATGATATTACACTTGATAGAAAATCTATTGTGTGGACAATAAGCTATGGCAGGAACGACAAACAGCACATATTAGCATGAAGCTAATATTCAAAATAATACATATTGGTCATTCGGAAATTCTATCATAATATTCAAAATTCACATACTTCATCTCGTTCCTCCACCGTCCCATCCCTCCCGCCCCAAGCCCTCCTCCACCTCTCTCCCCCTCCTCCGCCGCTGCCAGATGGCACGGCCGGGCAAAGCCTGGCCGGCGCCGGCGGCGGCGGGGATCCTTCGTCCTCTCGCGCGCCTGGGTGAAGATGCGGGCTGGATCTCATGCGCTGGGGCATGGTGCGGCCGTCTAGCACCATGGCGGGGCTGTTTCGCCGCTGCGTTGTGGCTGTCGGATCTCCGGTATGCGGCGGCATGTGGTTGAGGTGGCGACGCGGCGGAAAGCGTGGTGTGCGGGCTCGCGGCGGCCGATCTGCGCGTGTTGACGACGGCGGCGACACAGCTGCAGGCTGGACTAACGGCAGGCCGATCTGGGCCCCTATGGGTTCGGATGGGCTTCCCTTTCCCGCTGCATCTCGACAACTCCGACGATGACACCATGGAGGTTGGGGTTAGTCCAGAGACACGAGTAAGATGGCGGAGGCGGCCTACTTCTCTGTCGAAGGTGGTCGGGCTGAGGCTGGTTTGGCGGATCTCACGATCCACCATATAGTCCCGGCTGCGAGGCGGGAAGACCTAGGTGCCGGTGAAAACCGTACCGATTGGCGGGCGATGGCGGCGCTACCACGCCGTGACCTTGCTGAAGGCATCGCCGGGCAACTATTGTCGACCTCACTCGTGCTACTCTAAGGGAAACCCTAAGATCTTCGGGTCGGGCGATGGCGGTGCCGTGGAGTCGGTATCGTGTTCTCTCCTGGGAGCATCGCATGTGGAGCAACGTTGGATGGAAGCGGCGGGAGGGGTGGAGCGGCTAGCGCGCGCGGGGGGGGGGGGTGTTTCTGTTTGGCACCGACGTTGTGTCGGTGGCTGGTGCGGCGATAGTCTGCACATCGATCTACATGCTGACGACGGGTTGGCGAAAGATTTTGAAGGCGGTGACATCCGGAGCGGCTGCGTGGGCATCGCTCTATGGATATGGTGTGTGGTTCTAGGGCTCCTTTTGCTTGAGTTCGAGCCGCCGCGCCAGGGCACTCCAGCTTCTCTTGGCGAGTGGCAACGGTGTGGATGACCATGGGGCGGGGTCGAAACAGGTAGGTAGATGTTTCGTAGATCTCGTTGGGAAGCTAGCGATACGGTTATCGTTTTTTCTCGGTGTTTTGTTTTGACGATTCTGGTTTGTATGATCTTTGTAATTGCCTTTGCCAAACAATATGGTTCTAATAATAAATACAGGCTGTGTGTATCGCTTGATGCAGAGACCAGGGGCTCCGCTCCGCACTTCAAGAAAAAACCTACCAAACATGATTTGGATGGGGACAAAAAATATTTCCATGTCCTGAAGTTGAGAGGCATCCGTAACTTAGTGGTCACGGGATATCTGCCTCTGACTAGTGTTGCACTAGTAATTTGGTAGTGTTGCTGGTGCAATGTTGTACTACCTCCGTTCGAAAATGTAAGTCTTTTTTGCTGTTCAATATAAACTGCTAGAAAGGCTTATGTTATGAAACGGAGGTAGTAGTATTTTTTTATGCCCTTGACTCTCAATGGTGTGCCTGATCTGTTGAACCGCGGAAATGACATGTTATCTGAACTGAGCCACACCATCCAGTATAGTATCGATGATAGATTGACAGAGTAGTGAGAGTACATAAAGGGTCCTCTGACGAGAGAACTGCTGGTTTTTCTCATTCTGTAGTATATATGTTGATGATCAGTTCAGTGCCTACAAGAAAGTGTCTTGCCTCAACTTATATTGCAAACTGGACGCTGGATAAGTGGACTGTCATCCGGGTGAACCATTAAATTGATTATAGAAGTAGCACGAGTCAAGGTTAGGACAGAGCAGGAGGGGATGTCATGGGCGAGATTTTTTGGTTTTGCATTAGCCGAATAATATGGAAGATAACATATGTTTACATGTTTGTGTATCCAAGTTAATGCTAGGAGTACATGGCCACTATCTAATATGAGCTTAGCAGAGACGCGAGATTATGGTAGTTTTGTGCTCGTGCAGGAGTAGTGATTCTAGTATGCAAAACTCATTCATGTTGAAGGGTTTGAGGACCACTTCTAGTTTTTTCAGAGAGCAAAATTATCTTCAAGAAAAAGAAATGATAAATTACTATGGACACTTACAACAAAAGAGAAGGGATCAACCATGTGCTCCCTGCACCATCGCCAGCAACAAAATTAGAGAAACAATGTAGGGTCATCATTTTTCATTGATTTCTCAACATTCAGTTGCATTAATTTGTGAAACAGTATACACCCAAGCCCTGTCCAATGCCCATCCAACAAAATGTTATATAACACGGTTGAGAGCAAACATGATGGAGCCTCGTGCGATAGTAAAAGCAAACAAGGAAGAGAGAAACAAGTTCATTTGCCATATTGGGGACAAAAAATATTTCCACGTTATGAGGTTGAGAGGCGTCGGGAACTCGACGGTCACGGGATGCTTCTGTCGCTGTTGTGTCGCACTACCAATTTGTTAGTGGTGCAATAATTTAGTTTGTTATTATGACCCTTAGGCATGCTCGGTGTCAGGTTGTAGATGATATTTCTGCATAGTTTCGGTGGAAATCTTGAACTTTAGATGACCTTGGGCGCCCATGAACCCAACGTCCTACTCCGGCGCATGTAGCAAGGTGTCATATGATAGGGTTGTGCTCAGATATCAGATGATACCGCTCAAATTACTTGAAACATGGGAAATGTTGCTCTGATCTTTGACACACTTGACCTTGCCGTAACAGATAAACTAGAGCACGAAAAATCTTTGTAAGATGTATTCGGTGTGTACATTGGATGAAGTTGAATTAATAAGCAATTAGAGATGGGAATCACGAATTAGGAGGGTGTGGAAGCACCAAAGGAAGACAGACACGAGTTAATTTGGACGGGGACAATAAATATTAGTACCATGTCACTTAGCGGTCACATGATATCTGCCTCCAACTAGTATTTTTCCATGTTCCATTAATTCCCTTCCATAGTTACACACAAAAAACATACTACTCCATCGGATCCAAAATAAGTGTTCGAGACTTAGTATAAACTTTAAACTAAACTAGTAATAAATTGCCGACACTTATTATGGATCAGAGGTAGTACTACTATTCATTACTGATAGGGATGATTTTTTCTTTGAGAATTCTAGGGATCAAAATTGGAGCGGAAAGTTTCTGACTTTTTCGCGGAAAACGGAAACGGAACGAAAATACGTAAATGGAAACGGAATTTTGTAAAACAAAAACGATTTTTTTACGAAAATGGAACAACGATTTCTGGTGGAACAGACTCGGAAACAGAATTTCCGTTTCAGTTTATTATGGAATTTCTGTTTTAGGATTGATGTGCATGGTCAAATCCAACCAACCTATTATATGACCATGTCAATCCAAACTTGCAAAGTTTCTCATCCCGGTGACCATGTAATCCCTTCATGCATTTGAGGATGCTTCAACGATTTGATCTTTCCCTTATTCACTTGTAAACCTATCACCATGCTATAATCAGGGAACAATTTTTTTGGTATTTTGAATGCTTGAGATTTGATACCTTATTCCAGGTCTCTCTTGGTTCCTTGTAAAATCCGCATCGTTCCGCGTCTGCACCGTATTCGGTTCGTATCTGTCTCCAACAATATCTACTTTTTTTCGTTTCCAGGGTTCATGTATTCGTTTCCCGTTCCAATAAAAATATGAAAACAAATGTGGCACCACTCAGTTTCGTTAGTTTCCGCTTCGTTTTCATCCCTAATTACTACATTTTGAGATTTCATCACTTAACACTCACATCCTTTGTTATTTGTTTCACAAAACACCAACTCTCATGGTAATTTTTTCATAGAACACAGAAAACAATATTAACCCGTTTAATAACTACTTAGATTGCTAGGCCTATGCGTTAGAATGTCGCCTAGGCAAATGGAGGCCTCTTCAATGAAGGAACCAGTCTGGCTGGCTGGTTGGCTACAGATTCACCGGGGCATCCAAAATTTATATGAGAAAAACTCAATATCGCTCTAATCCTGAATTTTGCAGCTCCGAAGTTTGCTCTGCTTAAGGAAGACGCAATGGTCACTGTGCCTTGTCAATCTGGGGCGAAGTGCTAGTTAACGGACGTTGCTATGTCACCGTTCATGCCGCAGCTACCTACGGTCGTCGCCGGCACCGCCACGGCCGACAAGCGCGCGCTGCTACTTGCAAGTAACGCAAACGCCGACCGTGTGAACTCTAGCTCTGTCAATCCCGTCGTTGGCACACCACCTCTCCTACCGCCATCGCTGGTCTCCAGTCATTGTCTCGCATGGGGACGGTAGCCGCCTCCACTTCTCTCTGTTCGATTTGGGTCGAATGAGGCCGGTTCCTCTATTGAAGCCACGGGATCTACCGCTGTGGTGTTCTAGTGGGTAGGTCTAGCAAGCTAATTAGTTATCAAACGAGCTAATACCGTTTTATGTGTTCTATGAAAATTACCGAGTTGTTAGCATAAAACTACCACTTTACATGTCAAATTTACCAAATAGCACCAGTCGACCTTTGAATCGCAGAAAACTACCAGATTGGAAACGAGTTGTCACAAAAAGCACTAATTGTCGCCTGATCACGAATTGACACGCTGACTGACAGTGGGACCCACCTGCCAAGTCGACGTGGCACCCATTTGACACCCCTCAGACACGGCGTTAACGGCCGTTAGCATAAAACTACCACATTTATAGTCAAATTTCCTGAATAGTACCGGTTGACGTCTCAATCGCAAAAAACTACCACATCGAAACGAAGTTTTCGCAAAAAGCACTGATATCACGAATTGACGGCGAATCTGGTAGCGTGACCCGCTTGTCAGGGGCTATTTACTGACATGCACATGGACCATATGTCAGCGCTATTTAAAGTCCAAAAGTATATCATGAAAAATCACCACCGCCTCCACCCACGCCAAGTGCCGCCTGCGCCATCGTCTTGCTCCATCCGCATTGTCGTTAGCTCCAGGTACTGCTCCACACGCGCTGCCCTGCCTTCCGCACCCCTCCTCGCGACCAGGTCATGGTCGTCGCATCCTCCTGCTCAAGCCGTGACACCGGTGGTGAACGAGGCAGGCTGGGGGTGCATGTGCTGGCCGGGAAAGCGACATGCGGCGCCGGTGGTGTATATGCGACGAGGGGGCAAGCCGGGGCGGCGCCATTACTTACCGAGGCGGCGCCAATGGTGGACGGGCTAAGCCGGGGAGGCGGCGCCGGTAGTGGACGGGATGACGCCAGGGTGGGGAAGGGTGTAGCCGATGGTGGATGGTGCTTCGGCCGTGCAGGTCGGTGATGGTGGTGGCTGGGAAGACCGGGGAGGCACTGGTGGTAGATGGAGCGGCGGCGGTGCGGGCTGGTGGTGGATGCGGCAGGCCGGCGGTGGTGTGGTCAACCTTATTGAGAGAAAAAATAGATTTTTTGTTTTCATTTTTTCTCATATTTCTGGATTTTTTAGCAGGGCTGACATGTGGGACCCAGTCCATATCAATAAATAGCTCCTGACAAGTCCCGCTATCAGATTCATCGTCAATTCGTGATATCAGTGCTTTTTGCGAAAACTTGGTTTCGATGTGGTAGTTTTTTGCAATTGAGACGTCAACCGGTTCCATCGGGAAATTTGACTATAAATGTGGTACTTTTATGCTAACGGCTATTAACGCCGTGTCTGAGGGGCGTCAAATGGGTGTCACGTCAACATGGCAGGTGGGTTCCACTGTCAGTCAGCGTGTCAATTTGTGATCAGATGACAATTAGTGCTTTTTGTAACAACTCGTTTTCAATCTGGTAGTTTTCTGCGATTTGAAGATCGATCGATACCATTTGGTAAATTTGACATGTAAAGTGGTAGTTTTATGCTAACAACTCGAAAATTACCAGAAGAGTTGGTGTTTTGTGATACAAAATACAACGTTGTGGTTATGTCAGAATAAAGCCCCAGCAAGTGATGTTAGGCGATAAAATCTCCTGCATTTTAGAAGTTGCTGCCCAACTTCAAGAAAATTACATACCGTGTGCCCTCAGCTAGCCCCACGGCCGGCACCCTCGCCCTCCCGCTCCACTTTCTGTTAGAAAAGGTAAGCACAAACCGACACCGAGACGGCGTCGTGTGCACGTCCACATGGTCTCTGTGTAGAATTAGGATTCCACACCGATTTGGCTAGCTAGTCTCATGTTTACGTGTATAAAAGTTATCCTACCCGTGTAATCCTTGTACTACCGAGTAGAAGCAAGGCTCGATACGGGCCTCTAGCTATCAAATAATTGTGCGTGCTTGATCTGTGTTGCTGCGGCTGAACGATCAAGTCTAGGCTAGCTAGCTACGTACGCTGTGTATTTGCAACGTCTTGCCGAAACATACTGCCGGAACTGCTCGGAAGCCTTGCAACGTGTGTGTACGGCCGTAAAGCACTCGGCGAGTTTACGCGGCGTGTCGGGACCAATTCCAACAATAGGTATCATAGCGAAGGTAGCCGTTCGTGATCTGCTGAAAGTACTAGGAGGTCATGGCGATGGTGAAGTTTGGCGAGATCTCGGCATCAGCACCGGTGACAGAGACGGTGGGGGCGGCTTTGTATCCGCGCCTCGATCGCAAGGACTACGGGCTATGGGCACTCAACATGGAGGTGGCCATGGAGGCTTAGGAGGTTTGGGAGGCCGTCGATCCAGGAGGTGACGAGTACGTCAAGGGAGGCGTGAAGTACCGGAAGAATCGCCAAGCGCTAACGGCGCTCTATTCCGTCGTGCTGAAGGACGTGATGCAACACCTCGTCGGAAAGAAATCGGCGAAGGATGCATGGGAGGCGATCAAGATCTTGCACCAAGGTCATGCCCCCGTGAAGGAAGCGCATCTTCAAACTTTGACGAAAAGCTATGAAGATCTGAAGATGGAGGAGAGCGAGACGGTTGATTAGTTTGCCGCCCGTTTCATTACCCTCATCAACGCAATCAGGGGATATGGCGAGAGATTGGATGAGATCAAGAACGTCAGAAGGTTCCTACGTACAGCGCTGGCGCGCTACATCCAGATCGTCACATCGATCGAACAATGTCTCGACTTGAATACATTGACGGTTGAGGATCTCGTCGGAAGATTCAAGACACACGACGAGAGAATTCGGATCAGCTTTGGTGATCCAGAACATGTTGAACACCTGATGCTCACGAAGCAGCAGTGGATGACTCTTTCAAAAGAAAAGCAAGGAGGCTCCACGAGCGGTAAGGAGAAGCAACGCCCAGCGAAAAAGTACATCGCAGGGCGGGAGGACGAAGATGACACCCCGCCGCGGAGGAAGTTTGACATAAAGAAAGTAAGGTGTCATAACTACGGCGAGCTCGGTCACTTCAAGGCTGATTGCCGGAAACCACCAAAGGAAAAGGAGAGGGCTCTCATCGCCTAGGAAGGAGATGATGGACCGATGATGCTGATGCTCGAAGTAACTGAGCTGAAGGATGAGGAGGATCCTCCATCACCGGCTACGGATATTGTGGCGCAAGTGGATCACGATCTACCGTGTGTGGATCACGAGGAACGGAGTGCCCCGTTACCATGTGAAGCCACGTTTGAGGCAAGTGAAGCCTTGGGACTAGTTCATGGTGATCTATGCGTTGGAATTTCACCCGCAATTCCGTTCGGCAATAAGTTCTTCATGCTTGTGGTGGATGGTCATAGTAAATACATGTGGATTGTGTTGCTAAAAAGTAAGGATCAAGCTCAACAAGCATTCGAGAAGATCAAGAAAGACGAAGAGTTCAAGGTGGAGGCGAAGATAAGAGCCCTACGCATTGATCAAGGGGGTGAGCTGCATCAAACTGTGTTGACCATGGCACAGAGCATGATGAAGAGTAAAGGCTTGCCAGGAAAATTCTGGAGTGAGGCAGTCAATACGGTTGTGTATTTGCTGAACATGGAGCCAACTGAGAGTGGCGTTGGTATAACACCGTACGAAGCATGGTACGGATGGAAACCCTCGGTTGATCATCTTCGCACTTTTGGGTGCGTGGCGCATGTCAAGATGGAGTCCAACCATAAGAGTAAATTGGCGGAGCAGAGGACTCCAATGATCATGACAGGCTACGAAAGGTCAAAGGAATATCGCTTGTGCAATCCTTATACCAATAAGGTGGTTGTTAGGGGTGATGTAATCTTTGAGGAAGGCGAGTCATGGAATTGGGGCTCCAACGAACCGGGATATCCAACTTTTCACGTCATGTGGGATCTTGAGTATGAAGAAAATATGGATCAACCAAGCTTATCCTTATCAGCAAGTTCGGGCCCAGAAGGCGCTAAAGGCCTAGGAGGTGCTCCAGGCATGGACACCGGGCTAGAAGCACTAGGGATTCTCCCAGTAGACAAAGATTTTGAAGAAAAGGCCAGTCCGTGGCCAGAAGATACGGAACTGAAAGGGTGCACAAATACATGTGCATCGATACCTGCACTTGTTTGCCCAACAATTATAAGAGGAGGGCGGGTTGAAGTGAGCCCACCAAACATGCTAGTAAGGCTAGAAGACGATGGTACAAGAGTGTGGACTGGTGGCCAGATAGATGGAAGAGACCCAACAATAGGGGGTGCAGATCCATCACGAGGTTTTTCACGTGGTATAGAAAAACTAGAAGGAAACATGTCAGAAAGGGATTCAAAAAGAAAACACGAATCGCTACAGGTAGGCAACCTGTGCCTTGCTACTCCGGATGAGCCAGAAGACGGTGTTGGTCAGGAGCAGGTAGAAGTCAGAATTGCTAGTCACGAGCTAGCTTTGCTAGTCAACCAACGTGAGCTAGCTCCTACATATTTTGCATCCAAGAGTACCGGCAAGTAGAAGATCAAATATGCAAAGCATCTATGAGAAAGTACTTCATCGAACCAAATATAATGTCTCAAGGCGCGGACAAAAAGGACTGTCGGCGTGAAGGCGTGGAGAAGGGCGCGGACAAAAACGATTGTCGACGTGAAGCCATGGAGAAGCCGACAAAAGCAAAGTCGGTGACATGGGTGCTGACAAAGGAAGCGATGAAAGCAATCCCGTTGATGACGCCTAAGGAAAGTAGCTGGCGCATTTGGGATTCAGGTCGACGTGAAGCGCAAGATTTGTGCTTAGGGGGTGATTGTTAGAAAAGGTAAGCACAAACCGACACCGAGACGGCGTCGTGTGCGTGTCCACATGGTCTCCGTGTAGAATTAGGATTCCACACCGATTAGGCTAGCTAGTCTCATGTTTACGTGTATAAAAGCTAGCTATCCTACCCGTGTAATCTTTGTACTACCGAGTCCAGAAGAAATAAAAGAAGCAAGGCTCGATACGGGCCTCTAGCTATCAAATAATTGTGCGTGCTTGATGTGTGTTGCTGCGGCTGATCGATCAAGTCTAGGCTAGCTAGCTACGTACGCTGTGTATTTGCGACGTCTTGCCGAAACATACTGCCGGAACTGCTGGCACTACGGGAAAAAATGCCGCTGCCGTGTAAGCAATATACACGGCAAAGACCTTTTGGAACATGGCAAAGGCTTTGCCGTGTGTAGCAACGTTTGCCACAGCAAAGGCCCTTTGCCGTGTGTTTTCTAAAGAAGACACAACAAAGTCTTTGTCGTGTGTCTTACACGTAGACACGGCAAAGTAAAGTGAGATAACGGTTCCCATTGAAGATGACGGTGTCTATTTTTTACCGCGTGTCGTTCATAAATCCTACATAAATCCTACACGGCAAAGGCTGCCTTTGCCGTGTGTCACCCATAAATTCTACACGGCAAAGACTGTCTTTGCCGTGTGTTTTCCATAAATCCTACACGGCAAAGGCTGCCTTTGCCGTGTGTCACGTACACGACAAAGAGGCTGCCTTTTTAAAATAAATTTTAAAAAAAATTCAATTGTTTTTTCAAACTTTTTTAAATATTATTTACTTGTTAGTCTCTCATATGGGATACTTTTAACTCTAAGTATGTTTAATATTAGGTTAAATTGCACTCATAATCAAACTTTCCCTACGGTCACCCATCCTAGCACTATTCTAGCCCTAGCACGCTTAACTTCTTCGTTCCTTCCAAATGAGCTTCCGAGAAAGAAATCATACCTGGTCAATAATATTTTCATATCAATCCTATTAACTCTTGGACCATGATGTCATACATCTCAGTTTTAGATTCCAATTATTTAAGTAGACAACAATGAATAAGTAATAATAATCTTGAATCCAAAAAAAAAAATGATTTTTTTTGCCTTTTTCTATTTAATATGAAATAATTCATATATTTAAATTCGTAAATCGGAATTCGACAAATAAAATATCTAAATCAATCAGAAAAATGAGAGGAATCCAAATATGACATCCATATCATATTTTGAACCTAAAAATTATTTTTTTTAAAACTTATGAGATTAGATCATGTACTAGCAGTTCATATCTGACTCACTTTCTACCGATTCGGCAGAAATTTGTCTTTTTCACTAGGTGTGGATGAAAAGGTTTTAAAATCCTCGGTTGGGATATTGTTAATGTAATGTGTTCTAGTATTTTTAAAAAATGGGGTGGTAGCATTTTTGAATTGAACATTTGGTGTTGCTTCACAAAATGCCCTGATTTTTGCGCTCCGAAAATAGGAAATGGCTTTTCCGTGCGATAAAAAGGAAAACTTCCTCCTGCAACATTGTTCGCAATCCCATGATGCACATGTATGCACAATATGGGCACATTATCACAAACTATGTCACGATTATGCCCATAACATTGGTCATTTGAACCGAAAGTCAGGAAACCTCGAATGAGATAAGTCATTTTGTGAAAGTTTTTTGAGACATAATTAATATACCAAGTTTGATATTTTTCCTCCCAACTATGTCACAAAATATGACACCACGCGAAGGTCTCGCATTTTTTTGATTTTTTTTGATTTAGTTATGGTCATTTGAAACTATCGTCAAACCCTAATCGAATGGAGTGCATGAAGATTCTTAGCTCGAGACTGAGCCTCACTAAACTTGCATTGAATCTCTGAAGAAACATCATATTGTGAACCTAAAAATGATTTTTGTAAAAAATCATGAGCATTAAATCATGTATCTGTAGTTCATATCTGATCTATTTCCTATCGATTCGGCAGAAAATTGTCTTTATCACCAGGGGTGGACGAAAAGGTTTTAAAATCCCCGGTTGGGATATTATTAATTTAATGTGTTCTAGTATTTTTTAAAAATGGGGTGGTAGCATTTTTGAATTGAACATTTGGTGTTGCTTGACAAAATGCCCCGATTTTTGCGCTCCGAAAATAGGAAATGGCTTTTCCGTGCGACAAAAAGGAAAACTTCCTCCTGCAACATTGTTCGCAATCCCATGATGCACATGTATGCACAATATGGGCACATTATCACAAAATATGTCGCGATTATGCCCATAACATTGGTCATTTGAACCGAAAGTCAGGAAACCTCGAATGAGATAGGTCATTTTGTGAAGGTTTTTTTGAGACATAATCAATATACCAAGTTTGATATTTTTCCTCCCAACTATGTCACAAAATATGACACCACGTGAAGGTCTCGCATTTTTTTGATTTTTTTTGATTTAGTTATGGTCATTTGAAACTATCGTCAAACCCTAATCGAATGGAGGGCATGACGATTCTTAGCTCGAGGCTGAGTCTCACTAAACTTGCATTGGATCTCTGAAGAAAAATCATATTGTGAACCTAAAAATGATTTTTGGAAAAAATCATGAGCATTAAATCATGTGTCTGTAATTCATATCTGACCTACTTCCTATCGATTCGGCAGAAATTCGTCTTTTTCACCAGGGATGGACGAAAAGGTTTTAAAATCCCCGGTTGGGACATTGTTCATGTAAGGTGGTCTAGTATTTTTTAAAAATGGGGTGGTAGTATTTTTGAATTGAACATTTGGTGTTGCTTCACAAAATGCCCCGATATTTGCGCTCCGAAAATAGGAAATGGTTTTTCCGTGCGATAAAAAGGAAAACTCTCTCCTGCAACATTGTTCGCAATCCCATAATGCACATGTATGCACAATATGGGCACATTATCACAAACTATGTCGTGATTCTGCCCATAACATTGGTCATCTGAACCGAAAGTCAGGAAACCTCGAATGAGATAGGTCATTTTGTGAAGGTTTTTTTGAGACATAATCAATATACAAAGTTTAATATTTTTCCTCCCAACTATGTCACATAATATGACTTCACGCGAAGGTTTCACATTGTTTCGATCATTTTTGAATTTTTTATGTCTATTTTAAACTATGGTCAAAACGGCGAGCATGAAGATTCATATTCATCATAAATATCTAATATTTGAGTGTTGATAGATAGATCTTATTTTTCTACAAATTTCGATATATTATTTCTATTTTTCTGAATTAGAATGATTTTTTTATGATTTTCCTAAGAGTAATGTGATAAAAGGAAAAAAAGAAAAAAAGAAAACTTTGCCATGTATACTGCGGAATACACACGGCAAAGGGCAGGCGAGGGCACACGGCAAACAGGCCACCGTCTGTAGCCGTTAGCTCATTCCCGTCAAGTGGACATGTGTGGTCACGGGTCCCACGTCGTTGCCGTGATGACACCTATGCCGTGTGTCACTGTTGACTTTGCCGAGTTTTTTTTCTTTGCCGTGTTCCTTTGTAGGTCTTTACCGTGTATATTTCTTTGCCGTGTTGTTTTTCAGAAATTTGCCGTGTTCGCGTACTTTGCCGTGTACTTTTTAGGTTGCACACGGCAAAGACAAACTTTGCCGTGTTCTAATCCATTTGGCACACGGCAAAGCCATGTCTACACGGCAATGACATTTTTTCCCGTAGTGTGGGAAGCTTACCGCCGGAAAACACTCGGCGAGTTTACACGCCGTGTCGGGACCAATTCCAACACTTTCATCCCCACCCCTGCTGCTGCCAAGAACCGGCGTCCCCGTCCGGACCTAACGATGGCTCACCCAGTCTCTCCTCTCTCTCGGCGCCTCACTGGAGCAATTCCTCGCGGACGCCTCCGCCGGACCAGTTCCTCCCCACCGGACCGGCTCCCAACGGTCCGCGGGAGCAGATCTTCCCCTGACGCCATCTTGCAGGTACGCGGTCCCATCCTCCTGATTGACGCGGTCGTCTGGGTTACAAGTTTATTCTCCAGAATAGACCCTCGTGGACATATACCACTTCCACCAGCGACTTCCACGGTCTTTGAAGGCCAAAGTACACAACAGTTGCAGTAATACACAACTTTCAGCTCACACATTTCTTTCTTTTCTCGAGCATGGATTTTGAAGATTAGTTTGTGGTGTGTTACTGTAGTACAAACTGATTGACTAAAAGATGCGTTATAATTAATCTAGCTAGCTAGCGTGTAGTTCTGCCATTTTTATGTGAGTTAGCAAATAGACGGGTAATCATTATTCGATGAGAAATCAGAGAATCATAATTCTGTTTACATTTACCCTACGAGATTGCTGATGTTACATTTTAAAACAATTCACATCTTCTGGCATTCGTGACTAGTTTTCCCCTTTTGTGTTTCACTCTTGAGATTGTTTCGAAAGAGATAGGCTTACTAACTACCTACAAACTATTGCAGGCAGCGAAGACCTCTGAAGTCTGAACAGCCGAACCTCTTGTCGACTCCAGCAAACTAGCAGAGTTCATCTAAGGATTGCTATGGCGTTACGACATGCACTGGGATGGACAGGGAGGTGATGCGGCCGGAGTCCAAGCCCTGCTCACGGCTAATGCGTCACACAGCTGGTATCTTCTCTATTGGTGGCGCCCTGGTTTCGTGGGTGTTATGTCGCCTTCACTATGGTATGTCTTCCTGACATGTTTTCCATCTCATTATCTGGTCATCTTAAGACGTACTATATCTGTTTTGGTGCTATTATCATCAAGTCTTTGGATCTGGTATTTTTTCCAATATATCCGTACATGACTATGTCTAGTTGTTAGTCCTTGGAAGCAACTGAAAACTGAAAGCATTTTGCTTCGCTGACGTTTTCATCTGTAATCTAGGTTCAAGGGTAACTGTTCCAAGGAACCTGAGGTGGGCGTCTTGTGGAGCAATCTGTACGAGCTCGACATCGGCCTTGCTCGTGCGGCTCTTCAGCTCGGAATGCGAACCGCAGAACATAGCAGCTTATGACTGACCTGAATACAAGCCCGCGTAAATGGTTTCACGAAAGTCTAGGGTCCAGGTCAATGTATGAATTCACGAGTTGCCGGTTCAGGCCAGGAGATTGAGACACTATTACCCACATTATCTTAACATGTTTTTGCATGCATAATGTTCCTGCCCTGAACTTCTAGACATCTATCTTTCCGCCATCAAGTTGACTCGTAAACTATGATGTAGCATCAAAGTTTGCTCCTGATTCATGCCTGGACGGCACATCAAACTCTCTTCTCTGAACCCGGTAGGCATGATAACAATGAGAGCTTTATCGCCGAGATCAGAATGCTGAAGAGATGTTTAGTTTATCTTGTCGAATCCTTGCCATCACTGCTGTGTTTGTTTCATTCTCTCGTCGCTCGTGTTTTTTTTTTGTCTCTAGTCGCTCTCGCGTATCCAGTACAGTATCGTCGTTTTGATCGTGTCTGTTGAACTTCGGAAATGACAGGTTAACTGGACAGAGTTACAGAGCCGCACCATGGTTTGCACACCGTGTGGTATATATGTTGATGACCAAGCCTACAGGAAACTTATGGTGTGTCTTGCCTCCAAATATAGCAAACTAGAAGTAGGGCGAGTCAAGATTAGGTAGGAGGGGGAGGGGATGTCACCGGCAATTTATTTTTTGGAATTAGCGGAATAATATGGAAAAAACATATATTTACATGTTTGTATCCGTTACTGTTTGGAGTACATGGCAGCTATCTAAGCTTTGCGTTATGTTTGTTTTGTGGGTATGCACTAGCTAGTAGTGATTCTAGTATCAGAAGCTCCTTCAGAAGGTCTGAGGACCACTTCTAGTTTTTTCAGAGTGCAAAAATATATTTAAGGAAAAGAAAAGATAAGATAAATAACCAGGGACGCTACAACAGAAGAGAAGCGATCAACCATGTGCTCACTGCACCGTCAACAACAACAACAAAATTAGAGAATCAATAAAGCGTCATCATTTTCTATTGAATTTTCAACATTCAATTGTATTAATTTGTGAAACAGTACAGGCCCAACCCCATCCAACCAAATGTTATACTAAAAGATGGTTGAGAGCAAACACGATGGAGGCTCGTGCCAGAGTGGAAACAATGAAGGAAGAGAGAAACAAGTTCATTTGCCATATTTTGGGACAAAAAATATTTCCAAGTTCTGAGGTTGAGAGGTATCGGGAACCCAACTGTCACGGGATACTTCCTTCGCTGTTGTGTGGCAGTAGCGATTTGTTAGTGGTGCATGTTGGTCCAGCCGTAACGCCGAGTGCAGTCTGGCACGACGACGACGAAGTTCTCTGGCGAGCCGCCCACACGTACCAGACGATCAATCTCAACTCACACGCACGTATCGTGAAAACTTGATGTGATTGCCGCAGGGGCTTTGTCGCTCCTGTTGGTTCTCCTTGTATTTATTCTCACGCACCGTCACAAGGAGGTTTACACGTACATAAATAGTTCTCCCTCCGTTCTAAAGTATAAGATGTTTTAGTTTTTTGAAGCTAATGAATCTAGATCTCTTTTAATCTGTAAATTCAGTCTGAACCTACGTACTAAAAGGGGTCTAGGTATATTAGCTTCACAGAGCTAAAATATCTTATATTAACAGAGGGAATACATGACTAGCAACCCGATTCGGACACTCAGATTGCTTGGAACCTAGCTAAGACCTACTTGTCAGCGTCTAAGCCTTGCTCCACATGCTCGTGTTGCGTTTATATGTTTATATGCATACAACCCAACTATAAGTGGAAAACTCACGCCATCCCAAAAGTCTAGACTAAAGGGACGAGAGAAACTCTCCCTTTTAAGCTGGTTATATACCCCCTTCCTACTAGCGAGGTGGGACAAAAGGTTGCTAGCAACGCTTGGTACCTAACACTACTCCTATATACATGCCATGTACTAGTTGGACTACTTGGCCTACTCGGACAGGAATACATGCACACGACGATCGTACCGACGTCTAGAGTGATTATCATTACTAGACAGTGCAATGATTTACTATGTTATTTTGATCCTTAGGCATGCTCGTATGTTCTAGATGATATTTCTGCATAGTTTCGACGGAAATCATGAGCTTTGGATGACCTTGGGCATCCATGAACCCGACAACCTCCTCACACTACTAGAAAAAAGCCTATAGGAGATAGCATTCTACAAGACACATATGAACCATATGCGTATCGAATAAATATACAAGGCGCACCAATATGGCATGTGCCTTGTATCTTTTGTACTTTGAGACGCATTCCTAGATCGATGTGTCTTGTATAGCCTCTGTACAAACAGATCGGTCCGGCCCCCCTTATACGAGACGCATATGGTTTGGATACGCCTCGTACGAGGCGCATCCTGTTCATATGCGCCGTATACAAAGTGGGTGTGCCTAGGGCGCGCAGGTGCCCAGGGTTTCGAGACGCACCTTGTCGCGGCTTGTATAATTTAGCATGTTCAAGACACATGTAGTTTTCATGCGCCGTGTACATATGAGGTGGGCTCGTGGGTGGTAGGTAGCAGGGCATTCGTATAGTTTAAGTATACAAGGTGCATCCATGTCGGGTGCCTCTCGAATATCCCGGCACCACCTTTTTTTTAAAAGAACACATCGCAGTGTATTTATTACAAAGCAGTGCTGGACAAGTCGCCAGCAACAGCGTTTTTTAGGGAGCTGGCCCAGCAACAGCGTTATTTACAAAGTCTGGGAGCTGCCCAGCCAAGTCTCATAGGTGCCAGCTCCTAAATTGGCACCATATGCTGCTAACGAGTGTGCTGCTAAATTACATACCCGAGAACAGGATACAACATTGACATAAGTAAATCTTATACGCAACTGAGATTTAATATCTCTGAATATAGCCCCTAATGATGCTAGATCAGAATCTTCCGTAGTCACGGCAATCTTCAGTTGCGCAGAATCAGTTTCAAACAGTACCCTGTTACATCCCATTTGCATTGCTGTATATATGGCATAAAGCTTGCCAAAGCTTTAGAGTGAAGTGCATCAGTGATTCGTTCCAACTTGCATGCACCTAGCTTTACCATGTTCATCTCTTATAACAAATCCCCAACCACCACTATTGGAGTCCTTTTGAAATGATCCGTCTGCGTTAATCTTCAGGACCCCAACTGGTGGTCTGGACCATTTTTTTTGAAACGGAGGCAAAAGCTTTGCCTCATCTCATTTAATTAAGGAGGTTATAAGAAAGTTCGGTTACAAGCGAGAAACAAGAAGTGCCTGCAAAAATAAAAGCCTACTCTCCCGGCATGATAGATCCCAAATGTTTTGCCCCCGCCAAGACCCAAAGCCTTGCCTCCTCCTTGATTTTTTGGAGTATCAAAGTTGGCACAGTAGATATTTTGCGGAAGACCCTCGCATTCCGTTCGTTCCAAACCTCCCACGAGACTAGCATGAGGAGAGATGCCATAGATTTCCTAGTGCCATTTGTGAACAAGGCTAAATTCCACCAATCTTCAACGGAGTCACATAAGGCCCAACTTGTAGTGTCGATATGGTGGAGCCCAAGCCAAAGAACCACGGAGTTCCAAATCCGTATGGTGTAGTGGAACTTGAGAAGAAGATGTGCCGCGGACTCATCCTTCCTCTTACAAAGTTGGCAAACGCCACAATTTGGCCATCCTCGTCTTTGAAGGCGCTTGGCTGTCCAAACCCGGTCTTGTAGGATCAACCACGCGAAAAGCTTGCACTTGGGAGGAGCCCAATTTTTCCAAACCAACTCCGGCATCGGAGAGCGTACGATGCCTTCAAATTGTGCTTTGTAAGCAGAGTTTGTTGTGTAGATCCCCGAGCTAGTAAATTTCCAACAAATGTCATCCGCCACCCCTTCCTGAATATGCACCTCTCTAGCCATAGTCCAAAGTTCCACAAACTTGGAGATGTGTTGAGTAGTGAGACCTTCGGTTGTATTTCTGTTGTTTATCCAATAATCATCGGCGAAGCCCTTTTTTACGGCAAAATTCTTGCGAGTTGATAGCTCAAAGATGGAGGGTGCAATGTCCTTTGGTTTCCTCCCATGGAGCCACGGCTCATGCCAAAAGCTCGCAATGGTCCCATCCCCAATGGTAATAGTGGTCGCCGCATAAATGAACTCCATGTCCGCCTTATCACAAGGGTGGTCACAACCAATCCAAGCCTTATTTGGATCCTTCCATTTGATCCAAGGCCACCTCAAACGAAGAGCTCTAGCAAATTTATCTAGATCCACGATGCCAAGGCCTCCCTTATCCTTTGGCCTACAAACAATTTTCCAATTCACTTTGCATTTTCCACCGGAGACCTTATCCGCCGCCGCCCAAAGGAAAGCTCGTTCAAACTTATTAATAGAATGTAGGATGCCGGGAGGGATCGCAAGAGGGGTGATGTGATGGATGGCTTGAGAGGTGATCAACGATTTGATGAGGGTGCCTCTACCAGCCGCCGCGATGTGCCTCCCATGCCACAGAACAAGCTTGGCGGCCACCTTGTCAACAAGCGGTTGGACATCAATAGGTTTTAGGCTCCTAGTGGAGAGTGGTAGCCCCAAATATTTCATGGGGAAGCACACTCTATTTGTTGGGGGGGATACCCTGGGTAGGGTCACGCCGGGGTATAAAGGCCAAGTTAGCTGAGGTTTGCAAGACCAAAGCGGATGCTGGCCGGGTCACCTCAAGGCAGGCCGGATCACGGGGTAACCCGGACAAGGGGGCGTTCGCCTAACTAAGTCACAACCGACTTAAGGAGTAAGTCGGAAATGCCTGTTTTACTTGTATGCAGGAACGGGTGTGACCGGATCAACTATGATCCGGGTCACATCTAGCTTCTAGGAGAAGGAAGAAATCTCGCTGGTCAAAAGAAGCCCCGGTACGCACTACCTGAGCGAAGCAAACAAGGGCAGGACCACCGGGGCGTGGCCGACAAGGGTGACGACGCCCATGTCGGCTGACGCGGGCGCTGCAGTGGCTCACGTATCCTCTGCATGTGTGACGCGGGGGAAAAGCACCTCGGTCGGTATACTACTTTGGGAGGAGGCATATTCCGGCATATTCTTAGGAATATGCCTCCACGTATGCCCTAGGCAGAGACCTAGCTCCCTCTATATAAGGAGGGCTAGGGTATCGGTAGAAGGGGGTCCGCTATTCTGATTTGGCTAGGGTTTTGAGGGTGATCTGTGTGTGAGAGTAAGAGAGCTCCTTCTTCCTCCTCTCGCCAATACAGCTCTAGGAGCACTTGTAATTTTGGAATCAAGACAAATACAAACTTCCGGGTGAAGAATCACTTCACTATCCCTCCCTGGATTCCCCTAGCATGTATTAGTCCCCACCTTTAGCCTATCCATGGCATCTGCCATGACATCACCACGACAGTTGGTGCCCACCGTGGGGCTAGCGGCGCTTGCAGGAGTCAAGATCCGGACAGGAAACTTCATCGGCACCGGCGAACGCATCGTCTCCGGGCTCGTTCAGCGTTTTGGAGCGCTGGACTTCGTCAGCGACAACGCTGGCTGCTTCGGCACACGCCCGCTTCCGCGCAATGGTCTCTTCGTCAAGCTCGGCGCGCACAAGGTCTACGTTGCTGTTGACGTGTCGTGTGTTCATCCGCGCCACGTCGTCGAGGCAGGGGAGCCACCCCTCACCGTGGTTTCCGGGACACGCATCACTCGCTCCCCGGACCATGCAGAGGTGATGATGACTGCGCCTGGTGCGGGCGCGAGCAAGGATCCGGCACCAGATCCGGAGGTAACACCTAAGGCACCTAGGAAAGGTAGAAGTCCTCCACTAGAGAGGCCAGAGAACGTGTTGAGGGAAGCGATGGACAGCTTGGCAAACCCTGTGGTAGCAGTAGTAGATTCGGCCTGGGCGCAGGCCGAGCTAGAAGAAACTAGGCAAAAAATACTAGAGGGTGCAAAAAATATAGCCGTGGCTCAGCAGTCGTTGAATATGACGCTGCGTGAGTACGCAAAGGCGAACAAAGTTGACACTGTAAAAGTAAAGGGGAGAAATCTCATGAGCGAGATGAACAGAGAAGGTGATACTGGAATTGAGGAATCAGAAAACTATTTGTCCATGGGGCTGCCGAAGTATAGTACCCCGGCAAAGAACCTCAGAGCAGCGGATGCAGCTACATCCGGGTTAGAGGGTCTAACGGGTGAGGCTCGGCAAAGACAGCAAGATAGGGTTAACGAGCTGGTTCGGATCGCGAACAGACAAAACGAAGAACTACTCAGAGCTAACCCGGAGAGAGTTGGAGCCTCCAGGATCGTCCATTCGGTGATGGGTAACCCGGAGAAATCCACTGGAGCCACATCGTCTCCTCATGGTGGTCCAAGGAGAGAAGAGGTAGTAACCTCGGCCAGACGGAACAAACAGATCGTCCCGTATGACCCAACGCGGGCAGGGAAAGGAAAAGAAGCACAGAAAAATGATGATCGACGGAGTGTGAGCCGAGGTGAAGCTGGACGAGGTAACCGCGACCAAGGCAATGCCGGTCAAGGGAACGCCGTCAACAGCAATGCCGGACAGCGAAACTTGGCAGGCGCAGGACAACAGCAGCAGCGGAATATACCAAGGCAAGAGCAAAGTGTCGGCCGAGGTATGCAACAGAAAGGTGCTCCACGAGAGCAAGACAGGTATAATGATGGAGATTCGGAAATGGCAAACGCGGGATACCTAAGACCGGACTATCATGTGATAGGGTCAAGATTGGGAAGCAAGGATTTGATGCCGGACGACGCCAGATTGAAACTGGATCGACTGTATAGGTCGGAACAAATTGAATGTCAAGGTCCACCGGGTCCAGCGTGTTTTGGACCCCGGATCATGAAGGAGCCACCGGTACCCAACTTCCAGTTACCCAGGGGCACGAAGACGTATGACGGCAGTACAAAGCCGGAGGATTGGCTGATAAATTATGCTACAGCTGTGAAAATTGCCACTGGCAACTTGAGATGGGATGTACGATATGTACTCCAGATGTTGGAGGGGCCAGCAAGGGTATGGCTGAACAATTTGCCGCCCGGAAGCATTAACTGTTGGATAGATTTTGAGAAAATGTTCATCAGCAATTTCTCGAGTACGTATCAGAGGCCAAATAGGCCGCAGACCCTAGCTATGTGCAAGCAAAGACCAAATGAGACAGATCGGGAGTTTTTAACCCGGTGGTGTACAGTGAGAAACTCGTGTGAGGGCGTGATAGAATCACAAGCCATAGCATGGTTTGCGCAAGGGTGCAGATATGCAAGCGAGCTATGGCAGAAGTTGCAAGGAAAATGCCGACCATGTTGGCAGAGATGATCCGGATTGCTGATTCTTATGCTCTGGGTGATCCGACCCAACCTAGGCTCGTATCAAACGAGTCAAACGATGAGTACTACCAGAGAGATGGAGCCGGGTCATCCCGTAGGAATGACTACAGAGGGAAAAGGAGAGATGATAGACCGGATCATCGATACGGTTTGTAACAAGTTGCAGCTGTGAATCAGGATCAGCCCGGAGCAGGGGGCAGTCAACGCTAGAAAACTAGAGGGAAGTGGACTCCGAGAAACGATGGCAAGAAAACTTGGACGCCAGAGCAAAAGAAACAGTGGCAAGAAAAGAAGGACCGTCCGAGGTATACTTATGAGTCGATGTTGGATCAGCCGTGTAAGTTTCACACGCTGAATCCGAATAACCCAGCAAGTCATACAACGAGGCAATGTGAGTGGATGCGCAAGATTGAACAAGGTGGTTCGGGGAATGCTCAGGCACCCTGGAATGATCAACCCCGGCAGCAGTTGCTCTCCGGAGCGAACGCGCAACAGCTAATGTTGCCTCCCCCTCCGCCGAGGTATGATAACAGTGAGAGAAGGGATGTGGTGCATCAAGTGGAAAATCAGCATCAGCCGGATCAGAGGTACCCCGGAAATGAGGGTAGAAATGAGTACAGAGAGCATCATCAGAGCTATTGTGTGTTCACCATTGAGGAAACAGATAGAAAGAGCTTGCAGCGCCGACATATGGAGGTGAATGCAGTGATGCCTGCAGTGACTAGGTATATGCCTTGGTCTGACCAAGAAATCACCTGGAGCATCAAGGATCATCCCAAGCTTATGCCAAGCCCTGGTTCATACGCGTTGGTGCTGGATCTGACATTCATTGGACCTAGCATTAACGTAAGGTTCTCGAAGGTACTGATCGATAATGGCAGTAGCATTAACATCATGTATGCGGACACAATGCGCAAGTTGGGTATCTCGGAGAACATGCTACAGGCCACGAGGACAACTTTCCACGGTATTGTGCCCGGCATTTCTTGTGAGCCCATAGGCAAGGTCCGGGTTGACGTATTGTTCGGCACGAGAGATAACTGCCGAACCGAAAATTTGGAATTCGAGGTGGTGAACTTGGAAAGTGCGAACCACATGTTACTCGGAAGGCCAGCGCTGAACAAGATCATGGCGAGCTGTCATATTAGTTACTTGAATATGAAATTGCCTGGACCAAACGGGGTGATTACCATTGCTGGGGATTTCCGACGTTCCATGGAGTGTGCGTCGGCCGGGTCTAACTTAGCAGAATCGCTTGTGATTGCGCAGGAAAAAAGGAAAATTCAAGAGGTGGCGGCATTGGCTCAGTCCACGCAACAGTATATGCCGGCGCTGAGTAACCCGCATGGAAGTGTCTCTTTCCAGGCCACGAAAGACACCAAGAAGGTTCCTGTTGATGACATGTTCCCGGAGCGCACCATAACAATTGGTGCCGGGTTAAGTGATAAATAGGAAAGCGAGCTCGTCAGCTTCCTCCGTGAGAATCGGGACATTTTTTCTTGGTCCACACAGGACTTGCAAGGTGTTCCGAAGGAGTTGGCAGAGCACTCTTTGAATGTGAGACCCGGAGCTAAGCCAGTGAAGCAACCTCTCTGTCGCTTCGCCGAGGATAGGAGGAAAGTCATCGGGGATGAGATAGCTCGGTTGCTAGCTACAGGATTTATTATGAAAGTTCTTTACCCGGATTGGCTGTCTGATCCGGTGCTGGTGGAGAAGGAGAAAGATGATCCGAACGTGGCAGTGGTTTGGCGAATGTGTATCGATTACACGAACCTGAACAAGGCGTGTCCAAAAGATCCATTTCTGCTGCCAAGAATAGATCAGGTCATAGACTCAACTGCTGGATGTGAATTGTTGTCATTCATTGATGCATATTCTGATTTCCACTAGATACCTCTGAATCCGGATGATGAAATAAAGACTGCGTTTATTACCCTGTATGGGGCTTATTGAAATAAAGACTGCGTTTATTACCCCGTATGGAGCTTATTGCTATCTCAGTCGTACAAATCTGTATGTGTTGTGTTTTCAGAACACTGATCCGTGTCTTGTTACCTGACGTGACCAGGGTAGTAACATAGGTCAACGGATCTGCAATTTCAGAACATGAATCTCGGCGGGCCTCATGTCTCGGCCGTAGGGCAAAGCGACTGCTAGTGGCAGGCCTTCACACTATCAACGCAGCGCAGCCCCAGGTCGCACCACTAGATTGGTGTACATGAATTATCCTCTATTATTTCCATCAAGTTCTTTAGGCGCGAATCTCCCCTTTATGCATATTAAAAAAAATTATGTTTTGGGAAAAAAGTATCATATTAATTTTATCACCGTCCTTTCTGAAGGGTGTCGGGTGTATCTCTTCCCTACCTTTGGGAGCGTACCAGGGGAACCCCTAGGACCAATCCGGGCAGCAGCGTCGTCGTCGTCGCTTTTCTTCGTAGAGGTGTTGTTTGGTATGCGGCACTTCGGAGTGCTTGGCATGTGGTGGTACTTTTCCGGAGGGTGCATCGGTTCTGAGTTATCTTTGTTTTCATCAAACAACCATTGCCGGCTTTGCTTTCTCTTCTTTCTTCTTGTTTCTTTTTTGGTTTGACTTGTGATGTTTGCCCCCAACAATGGTTGCAAGTTGTATCGGTTGATTGTTATATTAATATAGCTGATCGAAAGCTGTTTTGAAGAGGAGTTTTCACCACTCACTAGGCATGAACCGAGGGCCAAAAAAAGACACCACTGATGGATCATATTGCAACCTTCATATCAAGACAAGGATGGAGAATTATGAGAAGGCGGTAAAGGGAAAGGCATAACCCCGAATATGATCCCCTTCAGAACCCTATTGATGAGGTTCGGTGATCATTGTGGGAGAGGGAAATAACACATGGCCGTTGCAGGGTTTTTTGATCCCTAGATCGAGCCGACTAGCTACTACATGTCTTGCAGGTCCCAGCTTCCAGTACGTCGTGGTATACAATATCGTGGACAACCTGCTAGAGAGCTATGATTATTGATCTACAAGTTACTTCCTTTTCATCCATCGTCCTCCTTTATCGGCCTTGCATGTTGTATATTGAACGAAAGGGGAAATACTCCAAGAGGAAGAGCGTTGGGATCACCCGGAGGATATACCAAGCCTATCGATATTATGTAACATGCACACGCGAGGAAGAGTGTGTAGTCGCCAAGAGGAGATACCAAGCCTGATGATATTATGTAACATGGACACGCAGGGAAGAGCGTCTAGCCACGAGAGATTCTAGCGTCGAAAACAGTCGGCGTTTATCATTGTACAATCACTCGCATGGGAAAATTCATTCTCGGAGTAAATCTTTAAAGAAAATGATTCGCCGACATATTTATAGCTAAAATTAAGGCACCAATTTAAACATTGCTAGCCGAAATTTATTACTCTCTCCGTCTCATAATATAAAATATTTTAGCTTTATGAAAGAAGTGTATGTAGACATCTTTTAGTGTGTAAGTTCTAAGTGAATCTACAACTAAAAGATGTCTAGATACACTTTGTTTACAAAGCTGAAACATCTTATGTTATGAAGAATGTATTATGAAACGGAGGGGTACATTATAGATTAAGGAGCGAGACTTTCTTTTCTCCCCATTTATTAACTCAAACGTTGGTGAGAATGTGGTGGTCAAAGGTGTAAGACGACAGGAGCTGAATGATGCTGAAAGGACGGTTATGGTCAGAGGCTACCGGTAATCCAATGACCATCTTTGCCTTCATCTTCTTCATGTCGTACACGTAGACGTAATCGTCCGAACCTACGCATTGCATGTAGTAGATGCAGTCAGGGTCGATTGTGGGGAAGTTCTCGGCGTCAACACATAGACACCTAGAGCCGCCGACGAAGATGGCACGTCCGCCGATGCTCTTCACAGGCCCGATGAGGTCATTATCCCTGTCGTCATCGGCGGTGGCGATCTTGAACCTGAAAACCTCCACGCCGTGGTGCCGCATGACGATGGCCAACGTTTCTCGGGCGGATTCGAGCACGCAGGGCCAACGAGTTATCAGGTGGTGACGATCATGGGCAGGGAAGGCTAGCGACTTCATCGTCAGATCGTAGACGCCGTTGGCGACGAACTGACGGACCGGGGAATTCTTGATAACTGGGTACGTGGCAAAGCATTCGCTGTCAGGATCGGCCCTGTGAAGCTTGCCGGATCCGTCGCAGAGCACGAGGGTTGATGAAGATCCGAGCACGGCAGCGACATTCTCGAAGAATACGTCGGTCGGCAGGGGCGCTTTGAAGCGGATGGAGCGGCCCGTGAGAGGGTTGAGGACGCGCACGCCGGCTTGGGGTGAGGTTTTGTCCGCGAGGACGAGGAAGCCGCCGGCGGCGACGGCGATCACGCGGCGGCTGCGGAGGGGGCGCGCCATCGTATCTCGGCGGAGGAAGCGGCCGGTGGCGGTGTTGAGCAAGAGGCGGGCGTCCCCGTAGTCCTCCACATCCAGCACGATCCACTCGCGCGGCCGGAAGCGTGGGTCCGAGGTGTCTCTTGGGTCGTCGGTGGCGCAGCGCCAGTCGCGGCAGACGGCGCGGAAGTCCAGGTAATAGTCGATGTCGTTGGTGGCAAGGAAGCAGTCGGCGATGCCGCCGACGAGATCAGACGGGAGCGAGGACCAGCGCACAGGGGCCATCGTCGACGGGAGGATTATTGCAGCACGGGGAGACTTCTGGTAGTGGTTGTTTGGATAACCAGTATTTGAGACAAGTTTTAGTAAAACGGATTTCAGGAGGAATTTTAGGAAAACTAGTTTTAAGTTGTTGTTTTGTTAAAACTGGATTAGGCAGTACTTTGTTTGGACTCCACGCTGATTCACACGGTCACTAGTTCTGAGCACTGTGGATATGCCACCGTGCGGCAGAGCTAGAGGCGCTGCATAACTTCTCCAACATGCCGAAGCTCGGGTCCAAGGTGCATGGACTTTGCCTCATCCGTCTCCTCCCCAACTGCATGGCCGGGGCGGTCGTCGGGTACCTCGATGCTGCCAACATGGTCCTCAAAAATATCGAGTCGGTCGCCCGACGGCGACGCCATGCAACGCCCGGCAGAAGTTAGAGGCGCTAGAGGCAGGAGCGCTTGGTCGGGCTGCTCCAGTCGCCCACGACGGCCGAGATCACCGGCACTTCCTCGGCCACTACCTATTTCACCGTCTCACGGCCATATAGAATACGAGGTCACGAACGCAACGCAGTCCGACCATGGAGTCTGAAGTCGCCGGCGCCATGCAGTCCGGCCAAGGAGTCCGAGGCCGCCGACGCCACGCAGTCCAGCCAAGTTAGTTGGTTGAGCAGTGGCGGCGCTGGGCATCTCTACCATGCGACTCTCCTCGCGCGCGAAGATGTGGACGAAGGCCTAGGCCCCGGCGCGGCGGGTCATCGACACGAGGTTAAACGCGTTTTCTGAAAAACGTGGAATAGTCGTTTTCCATAAAACTCGATATTCTGGTTTTGTGGAAGCCGGGTTATGCTAAAGCGTATTTTTTTCTAACTAACCAAACAAAGTTTTAGGTTGTTAGATGTTTGAATGAGTTTTGTGAAATCTGGTTCCGCAAAAACTCTGTAAACAAACAAGGCCGTAGAGATCGAGCCTCGACCGTTTTGATGCAGCCTTGGCTCCGAATTAGTCGGTCTCGGTCCACACCGTTTCTTTGTACGTACGTAGGAGAAAAAGGAAACATGACCGACCCCGATGTATCATGGCTTCACACGTCCGAGTCAGAGAGGTACTACCTGGATGGAGTAGGTAATTAATTTCTTCCCCTTTGTCACTACGGGAAAAAAGGGCTTTGCCGTGTACCCAGTTTTTGCCGTGTGTCCAACTGGCGCGGAACACGGCAAAGCACCTTTTTGCCGTGTAGAAATTTGAAAATGCACGGTAAAGAAATGCCACACGGCAAAATCCAGAGAGACACACGGCTAAGCAGAGGTACACGGTATATCGGAACAAAAACACACGGCAAAGACGGGAGTGACGGCAAAGCATAGGGGTACGACAAAGGAGTAGGCCACGCTGCCCGCCGTGCATAGGCAGGATGGAGCCATTCTAACGGCAACCTTTGCCGAGTGTCCTGCGTTTTGAGCACACGGCAAAGAAGGCTTTTCCGCGTGATTTTTCCTTGATACACGACATAGACTGCTGATGAATAATAGTCATAGGATTGTATCTGTGTTGGATGGCTCAGATGGCTTTTCGGGCGAGTGGCCACGGATTGGTGACGTGGCATAGGCCTCACGTGAAGCACACGAAATTACTCGATCCACTTTGTGAAGGAAATATGCCCGAGAGGCAATAATAAACTGGTTATTATCTTATTTTATATTTATAATAAATATTTATTTTACAAGCTATAATTGTATTAATTAGAAATGTTAATACATCTATGTTTAATAAACAGATAAATAATTTCTATGCCTCTCATATAAATTAGCTCGTTGATTAACAAGATGATCAAAGTTTTATGATCATGGACATTGGAAGTTGTTAATAACGAGGTCACAATATTGGCACTGCAAGAAAAGAGTCATGTAGAGACGTTGTGCATTGGACGTTTTTATTAGACGCTACCTGAATCGTCCTAGCCATGAGGCTTTACGCATGACAAGAAAAAAAACGCGAGTCCTTAATCGCCCACGCTGTTCTATTTCAGAGGTGAAGTTGTTATATTTTCCACCCGTGTAAAACCTAGGGCTGCCACCACTTATCGAAAAAAAAAAGGGTCCGCCGCCATGGCGCCACCTGATCTGATCACGGCGGTGCCCCTGCTTCATGAAGTGTTAATTATTTGTCTTTGAGACCCATACGAGGACACACGATTCTGATGATCTATCTAGCCTCTGGACTTGATCGATGTTGAATCCGGTGAGTTTCAGCAGATGGACTCGATCTGTAGAAGGAATCGTGGAGAATGCACAGCTCCTCATAGGGCCGGATGTCTCACGTATACAGACAATTACAGGTACAATTCTTAGAGTACAAGGAGACCTATACAGAGTACAATACGTGTCTCAACATCCCCCCGCAGTCGAAGAGTCGGTATCGACACATAGACTGGAACGAAACTCGTCGAAGGTCGACGTCGGCAAACCCTTGGTCATGATGTCTGCAAATTGCTGAGAGGTCGGTACGTGAAGAACTCGAACGTGACCGAGAGCAACCTGCTCACGAACAAAGTGAATGTCCAGCTCTATGTGCTTGGTGCGGCGATGATGAACGGGGTTGGCGGAGAGGTAGACAGCCGAAACATTGTCACAGAACACCACCGTGGCCTTGTCGACAGGACAAGAGAGCTCGGAGAGAAGTTGTCGAAGCCACGTGCACTCGGCCACGGCGTTAGCTAGGGCCCGATACTCGGCCTCGGCACTAGAGCGAGAGACGGTGGGTTGTCGCTTGGAAGACCAAGAGACGAGCGACGAGCCGAGGTAGACACAGTAGCCCGAGGTAGACCGTCGCGTGTCAGGGCAGCCAGCCCAGTCTGCGTCTGAGTAGGCGACGATGTCCGTCGATGGCGAGGCGTGTAGCGAGAGGCCGTGGTCCATGGTGCCGCATATGTAGCGAAGTATCCGCTTCACCGCTGTCCAGTGGGCATCCCGAGGAGCATGCATATGCAAGCACACTTGGTGCACGGCATACTGCAACTCCGGACGTGTCAGCGTCAAGTACTGCAGGGCACCGGCGATGGAGCGATAGAACGACGTGTCGGGAGCCAGGGACCCGTCGCTGGCCGAAAGATTGGCCTTCGTGTCGACTGGAGTAGGCGTAGGGTTGCAGTTAAGCATCCCAGCACGCTCGAGGAGCTCGTGAGCATACTTCCGCTGATGAAGAAAGAACCCATCCGCGCGCCGGATGACCTCGATGCCGAGGAAGTATTGGAGCGGGCCAAGGTCCTTGAGTGCGAACTCAGCGCGAAGGCGGTCAGTGAGCTGTCGAAGGAGGCCAGCAGTGCATGTCGTTAAGATGATGTCGTCAACATAGAGCAGCAGGTAGGCAGTGTCGGTGCCGTGGCGATAGACGAACAGCGACGCGTCAGAGCGCGTAGAGCGGAAGTCAAGCCGATGCAGAAACACAGCAATGCGTTGGTACCAGGAGCGCGGGGCCTGCTTCAGCCCATACAAGGACCGGGAGAGCAGGCACACATGGTCTGGATGCTCAGCATCGACGAAACCGATGGGCTGCTGGCAGTACACCTGCTCGGAGAGATGACCGTGGAGGAAGGCGTTGGAGACATCCATCTGGTGCACCGGCCAGGCACAAAAGACGACGAGGTGAAGGACGGTGCGAATCGTGCCCGGCTTGACAACCGGGGCAAACGTATCCATGAAGTCAACGCCTGCCCGTTGTCGAAAACCGCGAACCACCCAGCGCGCCTTGTAGCGCTCTAGGGCCCCGTCAGGGCCCATCTTGTGCTTGAAGACCCACTTGCCGGTGATGACGTTGGCGCGGGCGGGGCGAGGGACCACCTCCCAGGTCCGGTTGCGCCGAAGCGCGTCGAACTCCTCCTGCATCGCAGCGTGCCACTGTGGGTCGCACAAAGTGGCCCGGGCAGAGGTGGGCACTGGGGATATCGCGGACGTAGAGGCGGTGCAGACGTACTCGTCGGCAGGGTAGCGGGTGGAGGGCCGGCGCACACCCGCACGCACATGAGTGACGACACCCGCAGGCGGGGCAGGCGCGGCATCCACAAGCGAAGCGGGTGATGGAGGCAGAGTCGAAGAAGAAGGTGCCGAGCTGGACGAGGGCGACACGGGGAGTGTCGCCGACGCGGGCAAAGACGGGGCCGCGGCGGGTGGCGACCCGGGCGGCGAGCCGGGCGGCGTGACGGGCGCGTGCGCCGCCGAGGGACCGTGCGGGGCGGGCGCAGATGGGGCCACCACGGTCACTCGTCGGTGGGCAGGGCTGGCCTCAAGGGGGCCAGCGTGCGCCGAAGGAGTCGCCAATAGTCTCTGCTGAAAAGGAAACACCAACTCGTCAAAGTAAACGTGCCGGGATGTGATGACACGATGGGAGACCGGATCATAGCAGTGGTAACCCTTGGTGTTGGCTGGGTAGCCGAGAAACACACAAGGGAGGGAGCGCAGCGAGCGAGCTTGTGCGCGGCAGTGGCGGCGGTGCTAGGATAGCAGCGGCAGCCGAAAACACGAAGAGTGTCGTAGGCGGGGGGCACACCAAAGAGGAGGTGGTGCGGCGCGTATTGCCAGCGAGAGCGGCAGGGGCGGATGTTGACTAGAAGAGTAGCTGTGGCGAGAGCATCCGGCCAGAACCGCGGAGGCATGTACACGTGGAACAAGAGGGTGCGGACGCAGTCGTTGAGAGTACGAAGGATGCGTTCGGCGCGACCGTTTTGTTGAGAGGTGTATGGACAGGTTAGACGGAAGATGTTGCCGTGAGAGGCGAAAAGGGTGCGGATGGTGATGTTGTCGAACTCTTTGCCGTTGTCGGTTTGTAAAGCGTGGATGGGGCGACCAAATTGTGTGGAGACGTAGGCGAAGAAGGAGGTGAGGGGGGCGGCAACGTCAGATTTACGGCGAAGGGGAAAAGTCCACACAAAATGCGAGTAATCATCCAAAAGCACGAGATAGTAAGTGTGTCCAGAATTACTCGGAACAGGCGAGGTCCAAACATCACTATGAATAAGTTGAAACGGAAAAGATGCAACTGTGGAGGAAGAACTAAACGGAAGACGAACATGTTTGCCTAAACGACATGCTTCACAAGAATGAGCATCCGTTTTATTACAAGAAAAGGAGAATCCTTGCGGTATGTGGCGAAGAGCGGTGGAGCTAGGATGGCTGAGGCGGCCATGCCAGAGGTCGACACCGGCGGAGAGCGCGAGATGGCTGCTGGTGGCGGTGGAAGACGACCAAACAGGGTACAAATCGCCAGTGTTGTCACATCGGTGGAGGAGCATCCGAGTACGACCATCCTTAATAGAGAAACCAGAAGCGTCAAATTCCACAGTCACAGAATTATCACGAGTGAGAGAACGAACAGAGACTAGGTTCTGAATCAAGTTAGGGGAAACGACAACATTATTGAGAGTAAGAGGGGTGGAGGTGGAGGGAAAAGTGGCGGATCCAGTGTGAGTGATGGGAAGAGCATGACCGTTGCCAACGATTATGCGAGAAGAAGTAGAAGTGGGAGTGGAAGTGGAGAGGTTACCGGAGTGAGAGGCCATGTGCACGGAGGCGCCGGTGTCCATGAACCAATCGCCACCACCGTCGTACGCGCCCGCGGTGGGAGCGGTCTAAAGGGCGGTCACCAGCGTGGCATCCCATGGGGCCGGAGTCGAGGGCGCGGAGTAGTAGCCAGGGGGAGTCGGAGGCGTGACGTGGACCGGCGCGGCGACCGGCTGAGGCGATGCGAAGAACGCCTGGTGAGTGGCCGGTCGCGGCCCCAAGATGCTCGGGTGAGGCTCCCGTGGCACAGGCATTGTGTAGGCGTGGACGACCCCGGTCCAGGGGTTGTGACCCGTGCTCCAAGGTGGCGTCGGTGCAGCCAGCTGATGTGGGCGTGGCTGGGGCGCGGGGACGTAGCTGTTACCGCATGTGCTGCCGTTGCCACCGGAGCGGCCGCGCCAGCGCCGACGGCGACCACCACCGTTGCCGCCAGCGCAGGTGGCTGGGGCGCGTAGAACCCGGGGGGCGGGCCGAAGGCGCGGGGCGGAGGGGCCGTGGGCGCACTGGCGGGAGCGCCCCGCGAGAGACCCGCGGCGAAGGCGGTGTGAGCCGCCCTAGCCCGGAGATGCTTCAACCGTCGCTCCTCGAGACGTAGATAGGCCACGGCTTGCTCGAAGGAGGGCGTGGTGAGCAGCGTGAGATTGGCGGCGGCGTTGCTGAGGTCCTCGCCGAGACCTGCCGCCAGCATGGAGAGGAGGATCTTGTCGTCGATCGGAAACTCCAGGTCACGGAGCTTGTCGGAGAGGCTCTTGAGGCGGAGGCAGTAGTCGTCGAGGGAGAGGTCGTTTTGATGAGTGCCGAAGAACTCCTGCTGGAGGAACGTGACGCGTTGGATCTTGTTGTCGGTGAAGAGGCCGGTGATCTTGGTCCAGACCGTGTACGCGGTGTCGCCGTCGCGAACGACGGTGCGGAAGATCTCGGGGGAGACGGTCTGGAAGAACCAGCGGGTGATGGTGGCGCCGATCGTCAACCAGTCGGGGTCGTGCGGCATGACAAGGAGGTCGATGGTGCCGTCGACGTGATCAAGGAGATCATACTCGTGGAAGAGAAGACCGAAGTACGTCTTCCACGGGAAGAAGTTAGCATCGGCTTGAGAGATCTTCACCGGCACGCGCTCGAGGATAGGAACATCGCGGATGACGGCGACGGAGGGGCCGGCGAAGGGATTGCTGCTCCCGGAGACGGAGGAGTGGAAGGGGTTGCTGGAGGAGTGGTCGGACATGGTGGGGCGGAAGCGGTGGTGGAGATTAGATCGGCACCGAGGGAGGATGCGGCGGCGGCGACGAGGGTTGGGTGGCAGGGGCCGGCGGCTTCGAGTGGAGGGAGATGGCGGCGGCGGGTGGTGGTAGGAAGGAGGAGGGCCGGCGGCGCCTAGGGAGGAAGGCGGCGGCTAGGGTAGGGAGAGGGAGGCGGCGGCGCCTAGGGAGAGGGAGGCGGCGGCTAGGGTTTAGGGGTCGAGGTTAGGCTGATATCATGTAGAAGGAATTGTGGAGAATGCACAGCTCCTCATAGGGCCGGTTGTCTCGTATATATAGACAATTATAGGTACAATCCTTAGAGTACAAGGAAACCTATACATACGTGTCTCAACACGATTAACTGTTTCTTGCCGTTGGATTCGATCAACATCTCCTTGCCGCTGGATTCGATCAACTGTTTATTGTTCTATATGTCTCCTGATTCCTCTCTGTAAGTAGTGCTCCGTACTTCTTCCGCCGCTCCACTCTTTAAGTCTCCTAAATCTTTCCTTGTGTGTCCCAGATTAGTGTTTGTGCTTGTATATATTCTCCTACTGATCATGGATATTGTTGTTTTTTTATTACACGACCCAACACTTGGATGTGCTATTTATAGCGGAGGACACCAATGGTTGCATCGACGACCAAGAAAAAGTAAAGTTGATTAGGAATTATTTTAAATTCACTTGACCTTTCTCAATCAGGTATCGGGCTCTGTACACGAACTGATTGCTCGGTGTTTTGGAGGATCTACATGCAAACAGGATCAGATTTGTTGGACTCATCTAGTACATACGGGTATGTGCTTCTATCGGACTAGAACTCTCGGGTGAACTTTTGTCTCTGCGCACGGTATTTACTCTAATATAAGATGATCCTAAGCATATTAAATTTTGGTCTTGTTCACGGTTGTGCCTCGGCAGGATTTATGGCGAAGATTATTCCTCAGGCGGAACAGTATAGAGAGCAAAGAAAGTCCGCGGAAGGAGTGAGCCGGATAGTAGACGATTTTGATATCTAGTAGTAGATTAATTCTCACTAGTTAGGAAATTACATATGGAAAGTCTATGTATTATTCTGTCGTGTATGCAAATCATTTGTAAGGACGTATATACTTCATTTGTAAAGTACAGTTTCCTATCAAGTGATATAATAGATATTTTTCATCAGAGCATTTTATTTTTGTAATGCCTTTTGGTGGACGGAATTTGATTTTAGTCATATAACGTACATTGGGAATTTGTTTGTAAATATTTGAAGAATAAATTAATTTATATATAAAATAATGTCCAATCAACGATGGTAGAGCGGTGATATGTTGGGTATCTACGAACCATCTCTATTAGCATAAACACGCTTTTAAAAACGTACTTTAAGGCTGAAGATGCTGCCGCTAGTGGCGGAGTTCCTCATGTTTCACGGTTGTTCATACCATCAACGAAACCGTACGTGATGCAGCCCGTCTTACGGACGCTCCTACATCTACACCAACAAGTCCCCCAAGTAGACCCATGACTCGTGCCCGAGCCAAACTCCTACAAGCTAAGGTGAACTCGCTCCTTTCTTCGTGCCAATTTGATACCTCTTTGGATGGTGTGCTACTTCATGCATCTACACTATGTATCATCAGGTACGAAGCTTCGACACATCACCAAGCACCCAAGGATGGAGAACAAGGAGCAGAACGTGAAGCAAACGCCGCTGGAGCTGCTCAGACCGGAGTCTCCGGTCTGCGCACACCGGAGTCTCCGGCCTGCGAAAGTCTCCGGCATGCAGACACCTGAGACTCCGGCCCTCTCTCCGGTTTGACCCCCTGCACCAGGTCCTGGGACAGTCTGAAGACCCCTCCGGAGGCTGGTCCGGAGACTACACCGGATTCTCCGATCTAGACCGGAGTCTCCGGTCCGACCGTCACCAGGCATGAAAAGGCCTTTGGGCCTTCGGCCCATGTACCCCTTAGTCCATCCAGAACTTGTCTTTTATTCCTAAAGTACCCCTGTTTAAGTGGCTGGCCTATATATAGACCCCCACCTCCATTGTAAACCCTAGGCATGATATTGAAATTAGTGGAAACCCCTTTGTGGATCTATCTAATTCTTGCCTCATGCTCCTTGACTAAGGAGCACCAATATCCCTAAAGCTCGTTGGAGTTTGCATCATGCCTCCGCGTTGTACAAGGCCTAGGCATCGGTGTCCCTTTGTCTAGACGTCAAGATCTCACCGAGTCTCCCATCTCGCCGTGCCGGTTCGAGAGAGAGTCCTCTGCCCGACGCCGATCCTAGGGATTGCGCCGGACCGGTCACTGCAGGCGTGAGCTATTGGTGTTTATCGTGGTTTTGCGTGTGTGTGTTCATCGCGTTCTTCGTGTGTGTGTTTGTCGTGTTCATCATCCCCTCCTTCCCCCGCACTCCAACCTCGATTTGAAAGGGAATCGTGAAAGATCGGGCCACCCTAGAGATTTGCGCTCAACATATTGGTATCAAGAGCTTCGTTGCTCACGATTTCCTCCACGAATTTTTCTTCTATCCACCAAAAATTCGAAAATCCCAAAAAAAACAGCCCAAATTTGCCCTTGGATCGATCTCTTGATTTGAAGTGTTATTTTTCATCAGAGCATTTTATTTTTGTAATGCCTTTTGATGGACGGAATTTGATTTTAGTCATATAACGTACATTGGGAATTTGTTTGTAAATATTTGAAGCATAAATTAATTCATATATAATGCAAAATAATGTCCAATCAACGATGGTAGAGCGATGATATGTTGGGTATCTACAAACCGTCTCTATTAGCATAAACACGCTTTTTAAAACGTACTTTAATTAAGGTTGTCGATGCTGCCGCTAGTGGCGGAGTTCCTCCTGTTTCGCCGTTGTTCATACCATCGACGAAACCGTACGTGTTCTTTGCCCTCGTGATATTTCCTATGTTTTCACCTGCTTGTTTGTTGCATGTCTACTATGCCTATGCTAGTAGGAATTACACCCTCATGTTTTATACTCGATTAAATTAATGCGAAAACTGATACTCCCTCCAACCCATATAAGCCAATTTAGTTTCGTCTACATACGGAAGTATTTGACATAAAATATATCTAGATATATCCGTATATAGCCAAATCTGAGTCAACTAACATGGGTCGTGACATGGGTATACCCTACAGGTACTCGAGGTTGGTATATACGGTCCAAATATGTACAGGCCCACGGTGTCGCCAAGGCCCAAGCAAGGGACTCGAGTAACCTACGGACTATCGATTGCTTGAAGAATAAGAAGAAGTTAAACATAGAAAGTTTGAAGGGGAAAACCCTAACTTGTAACCGACTCGACCTGCTATCCGAGACCTAGCCTATCTATATAAGGGCTAGGAGAGGGCGGCGAGGAGGACACACGCAACCCTAGTTTCCACAACCCTCGCCAGATTGCATCTGCGCCACCATTGTAACTTTCGATTCCTTCGATAATTCCACGAGCAGACAAGCAGGAGTAGGGACCTCTACGAGGCCTAAACCTGGGTAAATTTTTGTCCCTTGTGTGCTTGTTTGCTAGCCGATAGATGTCTCCAGCGCTCCCTCCTTCTCCAAAACCCAAGTCCATAACAATGGGCATTGATGAGTTAAACCCTCGTCAATTGGCGCCGTCTATGGGAATTGGAGTGCTGATGTTGCGGCTTCTTCGGCCCCATCAACTGCGATCTACAACTCCGCAACAGCAGAGATTCGCCAGCTCTTCGGCGCATTCGACTTCACCGTCCACACACCGGCCACCCGCCCGGCCTTCGAGTTCGTGGGCGACGGAATCAGCCTAGCGATTGGGAGCTTCCGCTTCCAAGTTGGTCAGATGGGCACGCTTCGCATGCCTGATCAGCCGACAGCACCGGCGATTGCCCCAGCATCATGGTTCCCTCCATCAATCGGCACCCTCAGCGAGCTCAATGCCTCGATGACAGTCGAAAAAAACGGTCAGCGACAGCAGTCGCGATTCCGATCTGAGCGATCTGGCCACTGAAGATGGAACCTACGGTTCCGGATCTGAGAGTTGTGGAAGCAACAGCTTCCCCAATCACTTCATGTGCTCCGTCATCAACGCAGGCGACACCTCTGCCAATCGCGACAACGGTGGCAACCCTGGCAATGGCACCGATCCACCCAACGCCGGTAACGGTGGCAATGGTGGCAATGGCGGTAACGGTGGCAATCACGCCCCGTCAACAACGGAGGAGCAGTCGAACCTCCCAGCATAATCAATAAGCAAACCGGCGAACGCGTCGTAATCAAGCTCAACGAGCAAGAGTGGGATCGATGCCGCGAAGCATTACGAGGCACTCCCCTACCCTTCGGGTCCCCGCAAGAACTACCGATGGGCTATCACTGGCTCCTGAAGGAAGAATTCAAGCGCCAACTGCAAACAATCGCGCAACTTAAGGCGCGTAAAAAGGCAGCGGATGAATCGAGCCTTCGTCGCGCTGGGCTCTCCTACGGAGGATCCTCCTCAAGGGGCAACGAGTACCTCGCCAAGAAGAGGCAATCACGAATGTCTCATCTTACCGAGCAAGAAAGCATAGAGGACGTGAAAGTCCTCGACTTCGGCTCTATGACAGTCGACATGAGAGGCAACGTGGTCCCCAAGACGCCACAGGCTGCGGTGAGGGCAGCTACCATGTACCTCCTTAATAATCAGCCACCAGCTGGAGATCCCCGAACTGCCATGCACCGATCTATGATCATGGGCTTGGGATTAATTGAGGCCGCCCTCGACAAGGAGCCAACACCAGACCCAAAAAAGGGCAAAGCTCTAGCAAAGCGCCACTCCTCGCCCTCATCCAGCGATGACAGTCACAACCTGTCTCAGCGCCGCCGCTCACGGCGACACGACTATGACTACGATGCGCGCGACGACCTCACGCAGCGCAAGATCGACAAATCAAGGGCACGACGTGCTCGGTAGACTGACACGGAAGAAGAAGATGGGGAGCTCTGTGGCGCAAGATGCTTCAGCAGATCAATTAGGCAAAAGTGAATGCCTAAAGGGTTTAAACTCCCATCGAAGAACCCGAAATTTGACGGTCTACAGGACCCCAAGATCTGGCTGGAGGACCACATCTCCTCCGTTAGACTCCACGGAGGTAGTCGAAGCACTGCCATGCAATGCTTGCAGCTACAGTTGCAGGGCGCCGCTCGGGCATGGCTGAATAACCTCCCACGCGGATCCATTCGCAGTTGGGATGAGCTGGTTTACAGCTTCGTGCGCAACTTTAAGGGCACGTACAAACGGCCCGCATCAATTGAAGAGCTGAGATGCTGCCAGCAAAGATCTGGCGAATAGCTGCGCTCCTACATCCAAAGGTGGTCCATCATCAAGAACTCCACGGAAAACATCTCGGAAGACCGCGCGATTGATGCATTCAATGGTGGTGTCCGCCGCCTAGAGCTCAGGGAGGAGCTGGGCCGCTCAAAGCCCCAGACCATCAACCACCTGATGGAGATCGCGAATCGGTGGGCCGATGGAGAAGATTCGGTGAAGAATCACGCTCACTCCGACGAGGAGGCGGAACTCGAACGCAGACACGACCGCCAAGGCAAGCGCCGCATGCGCATCTACGATGATCGCGACGACGTCAACATGGTCGCAGCCGGCTACGCCGATAGACGCGACGATAACCGCAACAGCGGATACCGTAGCGGCGGATACCGCGACTCCAGGAAAACCACGCAAGTATGGCAACGCCGCACTCACGATGAGGCACTGGCGACCTCCATCGAGGACAAGCTGTCCAGGCCATGCACGGTACACTTCTACATCGACAAGCATGATGGCAAGAGAAAGTCCAGCCACCTCCTCAAAGACTGCCGCGAGTTCCTCAAGCTACACGAGGGATTGGTTCGGATGAACCGCAATGCAGTCGAAAGAGGCTACGGAGCCGCTCCAGGCGCCGTGGCACATGGCGCACCACCACCACCACCTGGGCCACCCCCGAAAGGAGCCGCACCGGACCAGCACCACGGAGGAGAACCGTACCCACGGGCCATGGGTACCATGATGATCCAAAAAGGACGCCCCTCCAACAGGGTGCAGAAGGCCGTCACTCGCCAAGTCAACTTGGCCACGCCCTCGCCACCATCCACCACTGAGTACCTTAGTAGGAGCGAGTCGTGCATCACCTTCGACAAACGCGACCACCCGCCTCAGATACATCATCCAGGTCATTGCCCCCTCGTACTCGAGGTGCAAATTGGAGGTTTCGGCATGAGTCGCATCTTCATGGACGGCGGAAGCGGCATCAACCTCATATTCGCGAGTACCTTGCGAGCGATGAGGATCCCTCTAACCTGCCTGGAGGCATCGGACACAACGTTCCACGGCATCGTCCCAGGGAAAGGTGTATACCCCCTGGGCAAAGTCAACCTCGACGTCATCTTCGGCACGTCGAAGAACTTCCGGCGGGAGCGCATTGACTTTGAGGTCGTCGACTGGCACTCACAATACCACTGCATCCTCGGGTGCGTCGCGTTCGCTAGGTTCATGGTAGTGCCCCACTACGCCTACCTGCAGATGAAAATGCCAGGTCCCAACGGCGTCATCACGGTCAACGGGAGCTTTGAGCGATCTGACAGTTGCGACAGGGAATTCAACAGAATCTCCTAGTCCTTCGGCATGCAGGAAGAACTCGCGAGATTGAAAGAGACGACAGACAACAGTCTGCCTCCCCTGAGCAGGCCAAGCTCACCTGATCTCTCCTTTGACTCATCTGTGCACACAAAGAAAGTGCAGGTCCATCCATCGGATCCCGCCAAGACGGCCCTCATCGCCAACAACTTGAGTCCCGTATAGGAACTCGCGCTCGTCGAATTCCTCCGTGAGCACTGGGAAATTTGTGCCTGGTGTCCTGCGGACATGCCAGGAGTTCCCAGGGAATTCGCCGAGCACGCACTCAACGTCAACCCTGACGCAAGGCCAGTCAAGCAAACAATTAGGCGATTGTCTGAGCCACGAGCGCATGCAGTTGGAATGGAGATCAATAGACTCCTTGAGGCCAAGTTCATACGCGAGATCCGAAAGCACTTGGCTCGCCAACACGGTGCTAGTACCAAAAAAGGACACGGATATCCTGCGGATGTGCGTGGACTTCACTTCTCTGAACAAGCACTACCCAAAGGATCACTTCCCGCTGCCACGGATCGACCAGATCATCGACTCCACCGCGGGATGCAAGCGCCTCTGCTTCCTTGACGCCTACTCAGGCTATAATCAAATTCGCATGAAGGAGGAAGATCAGGAGAAAACGGCGTTTACAACGCCCTTCGGTGTGTTCTGCTACAACACAATGCCATTCGGGCTAAAAAACGCGGGAGCCACCTACCAGCGGTGCATGCAGGCTTGCCTCAAGGAACAACTAGGTCGCAACATCCAAGTCTATGTCGACGGCATAGTAATCAAGACCAAGGAGGAAGCCTCTCTAATCGACGATTTGCGTGAAACCTTCGCCAACCTCGACCGCTACCGGATCAAGCTCAATCCGGACAAATGCGCCTTCGGCATACCATCTGGACAGCTACTCGGGTATCTCATCTCCGCGAGGGGAATTGAGGCGAACCCGAAGAAGATAAAAGCCATACTAGCCATGGAGAAGCCAAAGAACATAAGAGGCGTCCAGCAACTGGCCGGACGAATCGCGGCCCTCAGTTGATTTATCAGTCGGATGGGTGAAAAGGCACTGCCCTTCTACCAGCTCCTCCGCAAATCCGAAAAATTCGAGTGGACCAATGAAGCGCAAGAAGCATTCGAAGATCTCAAGCGCCTGCTATCCACTTCGCTAGTGCTGGTGACTCCACGAGAAAGGGAACCACTGTTGATGTACATCTCCGCCACCAACCAGGTGGTCAGCACAGTGCTCGTCGTCGAGCGGGCTGAGGAAAACAAGGTCCACGACGTACAACGCCCGGTATACTACCTCAGCAAGGTCCTCACGCCAACAAAACAGCGTTACCCGCACTACCAGAAGCTGGCATGCGGCGTCTTTATGACCGCCCGGCGACTGCGCCACTACTTCCAGGAACACCCAATTGTGGTAGTCAGCGACTCCCTGTTGGGACATATCCTCAATAACCCCGACGCCACGGGGCGAGTCGCGCTTTGGGGAATAGAACTGTCTCCACGAGACATCACATACGAAAAGCGCGACGCAATCAAGTCGCAAGTTCTCCCTGACTTCCTCGTGCACTGGATGGAGAACCAACTCCCGGACAAACCAGATATGTCCTACCTCTGGACAATGCACTTCGATGGGTCCAAGCGGAAAGACGGAGCAGGCGCATGTGTCATACTGACGTCACCTCAAGGGGACAAGCTGAAATATATCCTGCGAATGCAGTTCACAGCCTCAAACAACGAGGCTGAATACGAGGCCCTGTTGCACGGGATGAGGATGGCAAAATCTTGCGGCGCCAAGAGGCTCATCATATATGGCGACTCCAAGTTGGTCGTCAACCAAACAATGCATGAGTGCGACGCACTGAACGACAACATGATCGCGTACCGCGACCTCTACGATACACTCGAGGGAGACTTCGATGGTTGCGAGCTGCGACACGTAGGTCGCGAAAGCAACGAAGAGGCGTACGCACTCGCCAACATAGGCTCTACCTGCGCCCCCATACCACCTGGGGTATTTCTCGAGCGCATATGCGAACGCTCCATCAAGCCAAAGGGCACAGAGAAGAAAACAAGCACAGCAACGGACTCGGGGGCTACGCCACCCAATGAGCCAATGACACTCGATGACTTGGAGCTGGACACCGGACTCGAAGGACCAATGAGCGTCATGATGATTGCACAATCATGGGCGCAGCCGTACATCACGTACCTCCTCAGCAAGAGGCTACCGGACGATCCGACAGATGCACGGCACATCGCGCGGCGATCCAAGGCATTCGCTGTTATCAACGGCGAACTGTATAAACGCGGCATCACAGGAGTACTCCAACGGTGCGTTTCCATGGCCGATGGAAAATCAGTTCTACTCGATATCCATGAAGGGACCTGCGGGCACCACGCCAGCAGTCGTGCCCTTGTTGCTAAAGCTCTACGAGCTAGATTCTACTGGCCTACGGCCATGCGCGATGCCAAGGACATAGTTCAAAAATGCAATGCTTGCTAGCGATTCGCGGATATGCCACACGCGCCAGGCGCAGAGCTACGACCAATCCCATTGGCATGGCCCTTCACACAGTGGGGGCTCGACATGGTCAGCAAGCTTCCAAGGTCCTCGCGAGGAGGCTACGTCTACCTCTTGGTCGCAGTCGACAAATTCACCAAGTGGATTGAGGCCATGCCAGTAACCAACCAATCCGCGCACAACGCAGTCAAATTCTTTGAGTCCATCATCTACCGCTTCGGGGTGCCAAACAGCATCATCACCGACAACGGGACGAACTTCACATCCAAGGAGTTCCAAGAATTCTGCGATAACCTAGGGATCAACATCAACTACGCCTCAGTAGCGCATCCATAGACCAACGGTCAGGTGGAAAAGGAAAACGGGCTCATCTGCAGCGCCATCAAGAAGCGACTCCTCCGGCCACTCGAACAAGCCGCGAGTTGATGGCCGTACGAACTGCAATCCGTACTCTGGAGCCTACGTACAACTCCAAAGAGCGCCACGGGCTACACGCTATTTTCTATGGTACACGGAGCAAAGACAGTGCTACCAGCCGAGGTACGGTACAAGGCGTCGCGTGTGGTCGCTTACAGCGAACAAGAGTCATCCCTCGCACTCGAAGACTCCGTCGACCTCCTTGACGAAGCAAGGGAAATCGCCGCGGAAAGATCAACAATCTACCAGCAGAACCTGCGCAACTACCACAGTAGGAGGCTTCGCCCCAGATCCTTCGTCGAAGGCGACCTGGTCCTGCGATTGAAGCAGCAGGGGCATCTCAAGCTCGAGTCCCCCTGGGAAGGACCGTACGTGATTACAGAAGTAATCCTAGGTGGCGCCTATCGCCTTCAAGATTTAGAGACCGGAGTCGCATACTCCAACCCCTGGAATGTCGCACAACTGCGACGCTTCTACCCCTAGTCGTTTTTACTTTTACATCGCAAATAACGCTACTCAGCCAAGGCTACTTAGCCACACATTGTACCTCGCACTGTTCTTCGAATAAATAAAAGCTAAGTGCCCCAAAACTCTGTGTTCTCCTTCACTTTGTCAATTTATGTACTCGGGGGCTGCGCCACCCTATACACATCTATTCTTCGAACCAAAACACGATATCCTGAGTAGCTGGTACATCAATCGAACCCCTTAACACAACCTCAACCTAGCTGCAATGCACCTGACAGGTTGACAAAGGGACTGAGATAAAACATGGCCAGGCTAACGAAAAGGACTCGCATAGTGCAACGCACCTCATGCTAACAAAACTCTTTGTACACATTTGACAATAAATTATCTACAACATCTATACGAACTTTACAACACAAGTACACTTATGTGCAGGATACAAATTAGGCTACTACTGCAGCAGGAGAACGTTGGTTTGTTCCTCAAAGAAGTCGACGATCTCTTCTACTGGGCGATCCACCGCCTGGTAGTGCGGCACCATATTCCAGGCAGAACCTGCTGGTGGTGCAGGCGGCCCATACGCAATTGCTGCAACATCCACGTCAGGCCTGTGCAATCGCACCATTGATAGAGCAGCCTTGGCACCAGCCACCAACTGTTGCCTCACGCATTCGTGAACCGCGGATAGAACTTGAAACTTGGCGAGGAGGGCCAGCAAGCTTGATGGGGTATCATCTAGCGGGAACATCGCCCGATAAATGCTCTTCAGGCATGACTGCGACTTCTTCAGAAAGAGCAGCACCTGCGATGCACGATCCTACAGGGTCGCCAGCGCAGTCGCACGATCATGATCTACCCAGAAGTATCCACTCTCTTGAAGTTGCTCCTGTGTGAGATCATGCAGGCGAATAGCAATTCTATCCTTCTCCTCCTGCGGATGGCGCGCGCTAACAACTACACGAAGCAGCATCAGCAGCATGAGTACAACGTACCACTGCGAGTGACTACAAGGAAAAGATGAGAACAAGCAAACTAACACTTGAATTGGTCGCCCAGCTGCGTCACCTCGCCAAGAAGATATTGCTCACGGGTGGCGGCTTTTTCCGCCTTCGACTTCCACACGTCTGCGCTACCGCGGAGCACGGGCAACTCACGCTCTAGCTGCTTCACGCGATCACGAAGTCGCAAAAGCAAGGATAGCTCCTCTACCCTGGAGCGCGGCGGTGCCACGGTATCATCAAGAGATGGCGAGTCCGGGGTTCCCCTCACAGGATCACTTGATGTACCCTACCACAAGTCAAGATAGAAGCAAATAAGACGACCAAATCAACACAAAGACAAAAGGAACAGATGCATTCAAGACCAACATAAGTATCAACAGACACACTCGCTAGGAGGCATGTTCTTAAACCAAAGGACAATTAAGCAACTCTTACAACAGCTAACTACGGAGCAGCTGGCTTCTTCGACTTCGACGGCTTCGGGGGCTTCATCAAGTCCGTGGCAGTGTCAGACGCCACTGAATTTCCGCCGGCCCCTGAGGCCGAAGCTTTCGCCACCTTCTTGGCTTGTTGGAGCTCCTCCGAGTACTTCGCACAGTATTTATCAAGTGATGCCCATATTTGCCACAGGCAGTCGCGAAAGGAGCGAAGACTACCTGTTGACCATCCACGCCAATAAGCATCGCCTTCTACACCACGGAAGGATCGATCTTGACTCCGTGGGCCTGCACCATGGCGAGTGACATGGACGCGCCAGCCGCGCGGAGGGAGTTCTTGTAGGTGGAAGGCACACCCCCGGTGAGTGACTCCACCAGCTCGTCCATATTATCGATCAGCTCAGCCTTCGGCATCAACTCCTCCCGAAGGCGACTGAGGGCGACTTTAGCCTTAGAAAGTGTATCTTGGACGGCGGCGTGATACATTGCAAATGTATCTATAATTTTTGATGCTCCATGCTTGGTTTTATCCACTTTCTTGTGTTTTGTCCACACTTTGGATTACTTTTCATATGATTTCTGGGACTAACCTATTAACAAGAGCCATAGTGCCAGCTGCCTGTTTTCTGCTGTTTTTGGTTCCAGGAAAGTCAGAAAATGAATATTCTCGGAATTGGACGGGACAAAAGCCAAAGTGCCTATTTTTCCAGAAGACTCCAAGAGCCAGAATGCGAGACGGAGGAGGGCCAGGGGCTGGCCACACCCCCCCCCCCCAGGCGCGGGCTAGGCCTGGCTGCGCCAGGGCATGGTGTGGTGGCCCCAGGCACCCCCTCGGTCTCCCTCTTCGCCTATAAGAAGCCTTCTGACCTAAAAACTTTGGGGGGTTCGACGTTTTTCTACGAAAAGTTCCGCTGCGCCGCCGCCACCAAAGGGGAGATTCTAGGGACAGAAAGTCTCTGTTTCGGCACCCTGCCGGGACAGGGAAGTGCCCCCGGATCCATCTCCATCGATCTTCACCATCATCTCCATCGACCATCCATGTTTCCCCCATCTATGAGTGAGTAATCCCCCGCTGTAGGCTATGGGGATGGTAGGGATTGGATGAGTTCGTTCATGTAATGGCATCAGATTGTTAGGGCGTGGTGCCTAGTATCTTTTATTAGTGCTTTATGACTTTGTTGTGACTTGATGTGCTTAATGCTTGTCACTAGGGCCCGAGTGCCATGATTTCAGATCTGAACTTATTATTGATTCATTATGATAGTATTGTTCTTGGTCTTATCTGTAAGTTGTATACACACGTTGTTGTTTGGAACCTATGGCCCCAAAGTGACAGAAATCGGGATAACCGGAAGGGAAAGGCTTTGATGTGAGGATCACATGTGTTCACGGAGTGTTAATGCTTTGCTCCGGTGCTCTATTAAAAGGAGCACCTTAATTGCCAGTAGTTCCCTAGAGGCCCCACTGCAAACGGGCTGGCAGGACAAAAGATGTTGTGCAAGTTCTCATTGCGAGCACGTATGACTATATATGGAACACATGCCTAGGATTGTCTAGTACTTGGGTGCTTTATCTTATTTATCTACAGTTACCCTATGTTCTGATTGCTATGTGAATTGTCTTGTCCATGCAACGCCCGTCCATCCATCCCTATGCCTACCGCACTCGAATCCCACTGTTTACTACTATTGTTACTGCTGTCTTTACTTTACTACTGCTGTTACTTTGTTATTTCTACTACAAAACTGTTGCTACTGAAAAACTGCTGTGAGCAAGATTGTTTCCAGGTGCAGCTGAATTGACAACTCAGTTGTTAAGGCTTGTAAATATTCTTTGGCTCCCCTTGTGTCGAATCAATAAATTGGGTTTAACTTCCCTCGAAAATACTGTGATACACACCCTATACTTGTGGGTCATCAAGACTATTTTCTGGCGCCGTTGTCGGGGAGCATAGCTTTATTTATCAAGTCCACTTGGATTCACTATTGTTCAAGCTAAGTTTATCTTTCTCCTTGTTTACTTGTTTCTTTATCAAAAATACAAAAAAAATTGGTTCCTACTCTAGTTGTTATTTTCGTTGGTCTGTTATTGGCTTGCTTTATCATGCTTGATGTCAATGGTTGGTTTCTTTGAAACTGAATCTTATTGGCAAGGTGGGTTCACGGAAGATCAAAAAGATTATTATAAGGAACACCGCTTGTCACAAAAAGGGAAACACTTATGGGAACAAATTGATAGATTGTATACCATTGCTAGAAACGTGTGGTCTACTTATAATGTTACTTATTACTTTGATAAATCTTGTTGCTACAGGAGGTACAAACACCTCCCTTTTCAATGTGAGTATAATGATGATGTTATCATATCTTCTTATGTTAAGGGAAATTATGACTTTTATGATGTGGAACAAATTGAGGAATTTATTGCTTGGAAGGGTGCTTTTGAACTTGCTAGTTTGCTTGAAAATATTGATGATTCACCTTATAATTATGAGGTTTATGGTATACTTAAATTTTGCTTTGATAATTACAAGGAAGAAAACAGCTATATTCTTGAATATATGAATAGATGCTTTCCACAAATGGAAGAGACTAGTGCCTTGCAGGATCCTATGGAAGAAGAAATTAATGAATCTGAAATCTCATTAGATGAAAAAGAGGAGGAGAGTGATGAACAAAAGGAGGAAGAATGGATTAGCTACCCATGCCTACCTTCTAATGAGAGTAACTCTTTATCCCTTACATTATTTGATTGTCCTCCATGCTTACCAAAGGAGGATAGATGTTATGTTCCTCAGGATTCTTTTGAAAATGTTTATGAAAGAGCTCTAGTGCTTGTAGATCATGAAAAGCATGCTTTATGTGATAGTTATATTGTTGAGTTTATTCATGAGGCTACTGAAAATTATTATGAGAGAGGAAAATATGGTTGTAGAAGTTTTCATGGTATTGAAACACCTCTCTATGTGCTGAAAGTTTTGAAGTTACTCTTGTTTTATCTTCCTATGCTTGTCACTTTGTTCTTTGTGAATTTATTTGCATACACGATTCCTATGCATAGGAAGTGGGTTAGACTTAAATGTGTTTTGAATTTGCTTCTTGATGCTCTCTTTTACTTCAACTCATATTTCTTATGAGAGCATCCTCTCAAACTTTTATGCCTGAAGATGATATTATGTCTATTATTCTTGGGAGACCTTTTCTTAAATACTGCAGGAGTTGTTATTAATTGTAATCAAGGGAAGGTGACCTTCAATGTTAATGACAAGGAACATACTATCTATTTCCCCAAGAAGATTGATGGGACTTATGGTTTTGAATTCAATTGAACATGTTGAGGGCATTCAAGTTGGAGAAATATATTGTCCCATACCAAGAGAAAAATTTGAAACTATTATGATTGGGACCATTGCTATCAAGGTTGAGGTAACATAATCATTAGTGGAATACAAAGTTTTGTCTCATATGAAATTGTTTTGGTAACAAGACCTGATCAACCTTGTTAACAAAAGGATTTCATTGAACAAAACAATGTTTTCACCGTGATTATCTCCACTTACTTCTATTCTATCCATTTTAGTTTTTGCTTATGCCTAAATTAAAGGATTTAAAAAAGTACTTATTGGGAGATAACCCAAAAAATTTAGATGAGTCTTGGAAGTTATTACCTCAGTAATAACCACTCCTTATCCTTTTTATTTGCTTTTTGTGCCAAGAGTAACCCCTAATGAGAGTGAAGTGATGATTGGGAAAGTTGCTGTCCCGAAAAAGATTTTTGTCCTTCACCGTAAAATTTCGTGAGAGAGCTCTGTATGTCGTATTGAGCTGTAATGTTTTGTGCTTCTGCCCCAGGTTGTTATCTAAGTTTCGTTAGTTCAACATTTTTTGATTTGAGCAACAGAAGGTCTTCGAACAAATTCATCTTTACCTGCTGGTCTGTTTTGACAGATTTCTGCCATTTTCTGCATTTGCTTCTTGTTAGTTCCTTCTTGAGTTCTTTTGGGGAATTGAGCTTTTTGAGAGAAGTGCTACAGTAGCTAGTGTTCTAATGGAAGTTTATTTGGTGTTAGAACTGAACCTTAAGACTTATTTATCTTAGTGCACTAATGTTGCTAATAAAGATTGTGTGAAGTTTTGTATGAAGGAAAAATTTCAGGTGTATGGAAGGAATGAGTAATGAGATGAAGGATGGACTAAAGCTCAAGCTTGGGGATTGCACGCGTGTCACCCCAAGAAATATCCAAGAAGTACAAGCATCAAAGCTTGGGGATGCCCAATGCATCCCCTTCTTCATCAATAAAAATCTCAGGTTTCTTTCAACCACTTCATTTTTATTGTTTCATGCACAGTTGTGTTGTTGTTGGAGCGTCTTCTTTTTCATGTTCGTTTTGGTTTTTAGTTCGCATGGTTTGCTTAGTTTGCTGAATAAATTGGTCGGACCTCCTCTTTCATACATTGGTGTTCAAATGGTTTGGTTTGGTTTGGAAAAGAGTAGGAAAGCTCATGCTTAAGTGGTAAAGAGAGCTTGTTTTTGACTGTGGCCTATGCTCTGTCATGACATGCTTGATATTGTTTTGGCTCTATGCTTAGTATTCTTTGCTGTAGCATGACTTGTTATGAACAATTGAGATTGCTTAATGTGCCTTGGATGAATCATGCGTTGTTTTAGCATATTAAAGCATAGTATAGTGGTATTCTCCTTGGATGCTTTATTTGGGTTGACTTGGCACATGCTCACACCATGTTATGACTATCCCAAGTCACCATAAGCCTTTATGATTCTTTAGTTTTCAACTTGTAGTATCACTTTATGCTTTGATCAATGATGTTTTGTCGCTCTGCATGATTATGGCCATTATTGCTCTCTCGTTTGTCGCTCCCTTACTATTGCTAGCCTTCACTTACACTGAGTGTTTTACTCATGTTTCCAACTCCCTTAAACCAAGTATTGCCAAAGTGTCCACATACCTACCTATTAGCATCATTTGCTACTTCCGTGCATATTCAATATGCCTTGTTTCCTTCCGAATAAAATGTTTGCTTGTTTTGAGGAAGTTAGTTAGTAAAGCTCTCACGAACTTGATGACACACTTTATTTCCTGCACTTAATAAACCTGAACCATTGTGAACTCTCCATGAAAGTTATATGCTTACAAATTATAGGCTGGGGATTAGCAGAACCGTGCTGTCACGGGGAATGCTTTCAACACTTGTAAATATATACCCAGTTGATACCTTGCTCTTTTGTTTGCGGATGTCGTCGATGTGAAATAAAAGGGGAGCTTGTAAGTCCATGGAGTTATGTATGTGTGTTAGAGAAACACCCGGGCTGCTGGTCTAATCCATGCTGACATGGTGGAAACCTGCAGCATAACCATAATGATATCTATGAAGCATTCTTCTTATAAAAAAACAGAGAGATAGCTAATTGAGAAAAAGAAAAAATAGAGTTTTATGAAAAGAGGAAAGAGAGAAAAAGCACCATTTTCCCATGGTAAATAAGAAGATTGCTGAGATACTCATTGTCTGCTTGCCTTGTCATTTTGATATGGGGATTCTTCCGTATCATCGGGCAAGGGGTACCCCGTTGGCGGTTCTCAATGATACGCACATACTTACCATGACAAGAACTTACTGGTAACTAAAGTTGAGTAGCATGAGGAGCGACCCTCGTACTCAAGGGACTTAGGATTTTTAGTTTATAGTCTGTCAAGCATATAACTCAGATTGGACCTCACTTTCACCTTAACCACATTAAAGATGCTTATGATAGGGGCAATGAGAGCTCAAAGCTAATGAGTACCTTACTTTCAACATTTGGAAGCCTTTCAAACTATTCAAAACCTTTTTCTTTTACTTGTTGAGTCTCCACTTATTCTTTGAGCACTTTCTTGAGAGCATAGTGGCCATTCTTAGTTCTATGTGCATTGTCCCAAGACTTGTTGATTGTGCATACCTTGATATTGCTTCTTTTAAACTATTTGTATCTAGTCACTCTTGTGAACGTTGAAGGTGTATTATGCATTTATGTTTGCTACTCTTTGAGGGACAAGCTGAATGCCACTATGCTATGTTTTCTTTATGTGAAAGAAACAAACGTCTTGCAAAGCATTGTTATTCGTGAATCTTTTGTTTGTGCCTTTTCATGTTGCATCATAGTTTCTTTGTCTTATTGCTAGAACTTTGTCTTTCATGTTATGATTGAAGTACTTTGATCCCAGCTTTTGAATGTTTACAAATACTTTGGTCAAGTCTTTGATGGTGCATGTCACCTCAAAAATTATTCTTTCTTTTTATCACTTACCTACTCGAGGACGAGCAGGAGTTAAGCTTGGGGATGTTGATACATTGCAAATGTATCTATAATTTTTGATGCTCCATGCTTGGTTTTATCCACTTTCTTGTGTTTTGTCCACACTTTGGAGTACTTTTCATATGATTTCTGGGACTAACCTATTAACAAGAGTCACACTGCCAGCTGCCTATTTTCTGCTGTTTTTGGTTCCAGGAAAGTCAGAAAATGAATATTCTCGGAATTGGACGGGACAAAAGCCAAAGTGCCTATTTTTCCAGAAGACTCCAGGAGCCAGAATACGAGACGGAGGAGGGCCAGGGGCTGGCCACACCCCCCCCCAGGCGCGGGCTGGGCCTGGCCGCGCCAGGGCATGGTGTGGTGGCGCCAGGCACCCCCTCGGTCTCCCTCTTTGCCTATAAGAAGCCTTCTGACCTAAAAACTTCGGGGGGTTCGACGTTTTTCCACGAAAATTTCCGCTGCGCCGCCGCCACCGAAGGGGAGATTCGGGGGACAGAAAGTCTCTATTCCGGCACCCTGTCGGGACGGGGAAGTGCCCCCGGAGCCATCTCCATCGATCTTCACCATCATCTCCATTGACCATCCATGTTTCCCCCATCTATGAGTGAGTAATCCCCCGCTGTAGGCTATGGGGATGGTAGGAATTGGATGAGATCGTTCATGTAATGGCATCAGATTGTTAAGGCATGGTGCCTAGTATCTTTTATTAGTGCTTTATGACTTTGTTGCGACTTGTTGTGCTTAATGCTTGTCACTAGGGCCCAAGTGCCATGATTTCAGATCTGAACTTATTATTGATTCATTATGATAGTATTGTTCTTGGTCTTATCTGCAAGTTTTATACACACGTTGTTGTCCGGAACCTATGGCCCCAAAGTGACAGAAATCGGGATAACCGGAAGGGAAAGGCTTTGATGTGAGGATCACATGTGTTCATGGAGTGTTAATGCTTTGCTCCGGTGCTCTATTAAAAGGAGCACCTTAATTGCCAGTACTTCCCTAGAGGCCCCGCTGCAAACGGGCTGGCAGGACAAAAGATGTTGTGCAAGTTCTCATTGCGAGCACGTATGACTATATATGTAACACATGCCTAGGATTGTCTAGTGGGTGCTTTATCTTATTTATCTGCAATTTCCCTATGTTCTGATTGCTATGTGAATTGTATTATCCATGCAACGCCCGTCCATCCATCCCTATGCCTACCGCACTCGAATCCCACTGTTTACTGCTATTGTTACTGCTGTCTTTACTTTACTACTGTTGTTACTTTGCTATTTCTACTACAAAACTATTGCTACTGATAAACTGCTGTGAGCAAGATTGTTTCCAGGTGCAGCTGAATTGACAACTCAGTTGTTAAGGCTTATAAATATTCTTTGGCTCCCCTTGTGTCGAATCAATAAATTGGGTTTAACTTCCCTCGAAAATACTGCGATACACCCCCTATACTTGTGGGTCATCACGGCGCTACAGTCCTCGACTGCAGACACTGCACCTGCCAGAGCGTCATCGCGACGAAGGGTCTACGGGTCAAAGCTCAAACCGCCAGCATCTGTACATGAACCCACACATGGATCAAAACTTCAACGCCACCAGCAAAAACACTAGAAGCAGAGAAGGACAAACAATATCCACAAGCAACAGTACCTGAGAGGGCCTTGGCGACTGAGAACAGTTGTTCTTCGAACAAATTTTCGCTGGCCGCAAAGGAGGCACGCAGATCCTCTTCACACTTCAGTGCCTCGTCACGCGCTGCGACCGCCTCGTCGCGACCCTTCACAGCCACGGCCAGTGTCTTCTCCAAAGTGGCGGCGTCACGCAATAGAGCATTATGCTCGGCTACACGACAAACAAAAGTTGACTATCAGTCGACTATATTAAAAGGGGAAGACAAAGAAGAATAAGTGTAGAACACTCACTTGCAACCACACGGTGACGCGTCTCCAGCATTGCATGCTGGCGGCCCATCGCCATCACTTGTTCTGCCAAGTGCGCGGCTTCCTTCACAAGGAGCTATCGTACAACAAAGAACCATCAGAGGCAATAGATAACATCGACTGCAACACTACAAAGGAGGAAACAACTATACTTACATGGTCCTCCAATGACTCCGAAGATGTTTGCTGTGCCGTCATCCGGGCAACCATTCGATGCTCCCCTACATGAGGAGAACTGGAAGAATTGTGCCCGGAGTGGGCCACCACTGGAGGGGAAGGAGCGCGCTCGGCCTCTTTCTTGGCCATTGAGGTCGCGACTCCAGATTCCTTCAAAAATTCGACGTCGCCAGAAGATGACGACGCCTCTTGACTACAAGACAAAACCCACCTTGAGAAAGGGCAAACTCCAGGGCAAGCCAACAAGAAGAAAACAAATGAACTCGAAAACTTACCAGTCAAACTTGTCAAAATCAAACGTGGCCTCTGCCGACTCCGACGAAGACTCCTTAGGCAATCGCATCTTCTTGCGAGAAGATGGTGCCACAGCCCTCACAGGGACGGCAGGAATTGGCGACTCCGCGCCAACGACCGTACCTTCTAGAGTCGAAGGAGACGACGCGTCAGAATCCTCGCTGCGCGAACGCTTGTGAGTGTCTGGACTATCGGACTCGAGGGCTTCCTCCTCCACATCAGAAGGGACAGTCGACTCAGACTCATCCTCTTTCAAGGCTTCGCGAGGAATAATACCCTCAGGGAGAGGAGGCATACAAGGCGACACCGCCCAATCCTGCATGCAGACAACAAAAATCAGCAAAAAAAACAAGTAAGAAACAGAAAGGCAATCGACAAAATAAGCTACTGCGTAGCACAACTATACCTCAGGAGGAGGATTCGAAGCATCAAAGGGAGGAACAACTGGCTCACTAGGAAGCACATCCTTGCCGGTGTACTTCGTGACCAGTCGAATCCTCTTGTCTACCTCACTCGCGGACATGCCATCGGCAGACACGCGAGTGGCATCATCAGTGCCAGCCCATTGAAACATGGGATGGACTCTGGCTTGCAGGGGCTGGACGCGACGGCGCAGCCAAGTTCGGATGAGAGCGCAACCTCCCTCCTGTTTACCTATGCGACTCTCGAGGTCGCAGACGCGTTGATACAGCACGTCTGTCTCCGCGAGCTCGCTAGGCATAACTACGTTCTTCCAAGAGCGCATCCTCCTGCACGGCGCCGCGGAATCGAAGGGCGCGAGTCCAAAGTGCTCACCCTTGGCCTTTTGATCGCGGATGTAAAACCATTTATCCCTCCACCCTTGGACGGACTTCGTGAGCTTAATATCGAAGTAGGTGGTGGATGGGTCGACGTGGATTCCGCAACCACCTACATCGTAAACTAAAGAGCCAGATGCAGACTGGCGCTTCAATTTGAAGATGCGCTTGAAAAGGCCGAAGTGTGGCTCGATTCCGAACTAGCACTCGCAAAGTGTGATGAAGCAAGAGATGTGGAGGATCGAATTTGGGGACAGCTGATGGAGCTGGAGCCCATAGAAACAAAGAAGACCCCTAAAGAAGGGGTGAAGAGGCAAGGAGAGACCGCGAATGATGAATGCAAGAAACATCACTCGAAACCCAGCGAGAGGAGCAGGAATGGTCTCACCGCTAGGGACGCGCGCGTCGGCGACTGCAGCAGACATCACTCTGTCCTAGCGAATAAGACGGAGATCAGACGCCTTGATGATGGGAGGGCGCCAGGCACCATTCGTGACACGGGTGCCCGCGACCTTCTTCTTCCCGTCGATGGCGGTGCTGGTGCCCGCAGCGGCGGAGCCGCCCTTCTTCTTCGCCGCGGCAACGGTGGTCGCGGAATCAGCAGCAGCACCTCCCTTCTTCTTCCCCATTGCGCGACGGCGGTGAGAACGGAGGAAGTAGCTGGGGAAGATACGGAGCTAGTCCAGTGCCGCAACAAGAAAGAGCGCAAGGAAGCAGAGAGCAACAACAATGGCGATGGCAGCAAGGATGAATGAGAACAGATGGGAATATTACCGTCGCAGCGCCACTACTTAACCCCTGGAAGATGCAATCCAACGGCTCAGAAAAAACCCTACCGGACGCGTGGCACACATCGTGTTGGACACGTAGAGAAGGGGAAGCACGAACCGTCCCTCCACTACTTCCATTACGCACGGAAATCGAGGAGGCGCAGTTAAAATAAAGATTACGCACGCCCAGTCAAATCAAAGTCAGAAAGTAGGACCCACTGCTCGTCACGTCCCGTCAAACTCGCTCACGCGGGCAACTGAGGTCATACAAGCGTCAGCACTGACGTCATCAAAGCTACGCAGCGAAAAACTTCGACTACTTTAGTCCTTGCTGGAGTCTTCGACTCCACCAAGCACTCGGGGGCTACTCCCATAGGGAGCGCTCGGGGGCTACTCCACCCTATGATTATTTATACAGAAAACTGTGTGTTGATAACATCTGCACTCGAAGCTCATGGCGACACCGCCTCATAATTTTCCCTACAAAGAGACTGCGTCTCCTGGGTCACCCGAATCATCTCCGCGATGATAAAATTCGGATGCCACGCTTACAGCGTGAAGGTAAGACCTGAATAAGGCCTGTCAACGCATTTAGCTGCGCACTATCAGAAATGTATCCGTGCCTACAGGTACGATGAACATGCCTTGACGGACGCGTCGAGTGCTCACACCCATATAACTGGAATTCGACTCCTGTAAGACCTCCGCGGCCCGAGTCGAATTACATCAGCACTTTTCCGGATTCGAGTCCGGGGACTCGAGTTCGAATAGATTGCGTTGTTTCACCCTAAGGTGGTTAACTGATACCGATACTTCGGTTATATCAGGCACGTATATCAACAATCCCTATGACACAAATAAAAGCAATCGAAATGCACTCGTTCAGGCACTCAAAGACTTCAAAAAGTCTCTAGTCGAATCTGCGATTTCACTGGACACTCGGGGGCTACTGACATGGGTATACCCTACAGGTACTCGAGCTTGGTATATACGGTCCAAATACGTACAAGCCCACGGTGTCGCCAAGGCCCAAGCAAGGGACTCGAATAACCTATGGATTCTCGATTGCTTGAAGAACAAGAAGAAGTTAAAGATATAAAGTTTGAAGCGGAAAAACCCTGACTTGTAACCGACTCAACCTGCTACCCGAGACCTAGTCTATCTATATAAAGGCTAGGAGGGGGCGGCGAGGAGGACACACGCAACCCTAGTTTCCACAACCCTCGCCAGATTGCATCTGTGCACCATTGTAACTTTCGATTCCTTCGATAATTCCACGAGCAGACAAACAGGAGTAGAGACCTCTACGAGGCCTGAACCTGAGTAAATCTTTGTCCCCTGTGTGTTTATTTGCTAGCCGATAGATGTCTCCAGCGCTCTCTCCTTCTCCAAAACTCAAGTCCATAATAATGGGTATTGATGAGTTAAACCCTCGCCAGGTCGAGTAATTTATTTTAATGGGTCCGCTTTCGGTGTGACACTGTGACCACGAACCTACTGCTAGTACATCCAAACCGGCGGATCGCAAAGGGCAGCGTCAATTATGCGCAAGAAAGCATGGTCGTCAGGTGTTGGGCAAGCAAGCACTCTAGCCTTGTCCTCTTGCCCTTTTGAGCAGCAGCAGCAGCCGAAAGCAACACCAAGGATTACTCCAACAAATCATACCGTGTCACACGCGCCCGTGGAAATGATTACCTTAATCTAACGCAGGCCCAGGTCCCGAAGGGTCCAGAACCGGATCGATCAATGCGCCTGGGAGGAGCCACGACGCCCCCGCATGTCTCTTGTGTTGTCCTCCGCGTGCGCCCAGCCCGTGATAAATACGCACGCACCCCCCGTGACTCTCCCCCCATCGCCCTGAACCTCGCCGCATTGGCAAGACTCGAGTCAGGATCACTAGGAACTCCCTCGCCGTCGCCGTCGCCATGACCGTGGAGGTGTGCGTCAAGGCCGCCGTCGGCCACCCCGACACGCTCGGCGACTGTGAGTCCCTCTCCCTCCCGCCCCTGCTCCCGTCCGTCCTCGTCTACCTGCTGATCCGTGGGGGATTTGATTTGGGCAACCAGGCCCGTTCTCGCAGAGGGTGCTGCTCACGCTGGAGGAGAAGCACGTCGCCTACGAGATGAAGCTCATCGACGTCAGCAACAAGCCCCAATGGTGAGTTCGTTCGTTCCCACGTCCCTATCCCTGTCCGATCCTCCTCCTCCACTCCTGAAATGTTCCACTCACAAAAGTACAAGACCACTCGACCAGTGAGTGCTCGATACTCTGTGCCTGTTTGGTTTTCTGAAACTCTGCACGAACCGTCGCTAGTTGCCGGCCTACCTTTGGTGAATGAAGTAGGAACTGAAATAAGCCGGCCTACCTCCGATGTGGTGGTTTTGGTAGATCACACATCAAGTGTGTTTTCTTTCTCCTCCTAACAGATCCTAGCTAGTGTGCTCCACAAGTTAGAGATTCTCTTGGTGGTGGTTCACTTCTGCACTTCTGCACAAGTGGTTCGGTAGTCCGGTTCCACTCCACCGGAAAACAGAGCATCATAGGACGACGAGTAGCAACGGATTCTTCAACTAAATGTACTCCTACTGTAGTACGTTTCCATGGGAAGTTCCCAATGCACTACTACCAGTGAAGTATAGCTCAGATATTCAGAACTAATAAAAGCACACAATTTAGTAGTGATTTCAAAATGTTTTCATTCGAGTAAAAGCCCTACATACTACCTCGGTTTCAAAATGTAAAATGTTTTAGTCTTTTTCGCAAATACATGTATCTACACGTCTTTTATTATATATATATATATATGTTCAGACCAAAATTATGAACCTATACCTTTCTGAGGTCGCCGGCGTATTTTAGGCCAAAAGCCAGATGAAAACCGTGACTCTGGGGGTGTGACTGAGACTTTTTAACTGATCCGGATTTTAAGCCTAAGGGGCGCTCGTGGGACTGGGGCTGGGCTGGGTGGAGATGCTCTTAAATATGTCAAAGAAATTTATAAATTGTGGGTTAAGTGTAGTAGCGTTATTCCCTCATGTGGATAGTTCTAGTATGTCATGACACTTACTCCCTCCTTCCGGAAATAAGTGTACTTTTATATTTTGTCTCAGTCAAAATTTATTAAATTTAACCAATTTTATAGACAAATATATCAATATATATTACATAAAATTATTATATTATGAAACTAAATTTGAAAATAGATCTAGTGGTACCAATTTAGTGTTGTAAATATCGCTATCTATAAAATTAGTCAAAATTTACTAAGTTTGGCTTAGGACAAGACTAGAAGTTCACTTATTTGCGGGTTGAGTTAGCATCTATGTACATTTTTTAGAGTCATCATGTAGTACATGTGTTTGTTGGAACCACTTTTTTTTTTGCTATAAAGGTTCTTTGTATTGAAAGATTTTCAAAGGAATTTTAAAGAAATTGAACCCATAGGATTTTTTTCTAAGTCCTTTGGATCAAAAGAATCACGGCTCCAAAATTCCTATGAATTGCATTCCTACATTTCAATCCCATAGAAATTTCAATACCCACTCTATCCTCTTTTTTACACTCATTCTTGTAAGATCGACGACCTTTCTGTGCTTTTCATGCGTTTCAACCAAATGACTAATCCTGCAGATTTTCTCTGTTTTGCAATCCTCTATTTTGTCCATGTAACCCTGAAATCCTCTATTTTTTGTGTGTTTTGAAATCCAGAGATCGAAAGAAGCCCTAAGCAAGATGATTTTGAATCTATTTCCTAGATTTTGAAAAGCCAAACGGTTGCAGTGTTTTCTTAGCTTACTGAACCCGCAAAACGAATGAAATCGAAGCAACTTCTGTCCAATCGACAGAGAAGATTTAGGAGTCAAATTCGTGTCTGCAGGAATTTAAACCTGGCCCATGAGTTTTCATCACGCTAATACGGAAAGCAACGCGACTGGTCCTGATCATACTGTCACACGCGGCTCACACTTGCCCGCGGAATCTACGGAAACCCTCGCGTCGCGCTGCACTGCACCTACCCGGCGCTCCGGCCCGATGCAGAGCCTGAAACCCCGAAGATTCCAGAGAACCGAATCAATGCGTCAGTGGTCACGTCCTTCTCCCTCCCTTCCCCGCCCGTCGGTCTCCGGCGAGCCACCACGCCTCCCCTGGATAAATACTGTCACCACGCAACCTCTCGGGGGCCTCCCCATCGCCCAAACCTCGCCAAGGATTTTGACAACACGCACGCACGCACGCACGCACTTCCCTCCCCCAGGACTGCTGCTAGGGTTCCGCCGCCGCCGTCGCCATGACTGTGGAGGTGCTGGTCAAGGCGGCCGCCGGGAGCCCGGACACGCTCGGCGACTGTGAGTACTCTCCCTGCCGTGTCCCTCCTGTTCCGTATCTCGCCGGTTTGATTCGGCGCCGAGGGCCCTAACTGTTGTTTCGGGGGCCGTATGTGTCTCCAGGTCCCTTCGCCCAGAGGGTGCTCCTCACGCTCGAGGAGAAGAAGGAGCCCTACCAGACGAAGCTCGTCGACCTCAGCAACAAGCCCGACTGGTTCGTCCGTCCGTCCGTCATTTACCAGCTCCACCCCCTCTCAGTGCTTGGCGGATTTCCAGTCGGTCGATCGATGTCTGATTTTTTTCTTTTTGAAAAAAAACTGAGCCATCTGCACTAATTTGACTCGAATCGTTCGCCTCTGGTGAAGTATGAACAGTGCGGGGACTGCGAATTTTGGCTTTGCTGTGTGCGAGTGAGGCTAGTGGGGCTGTCTAGATATTTCAGATTTGCTAGATCCGACGCGGAGTATATATAATTGGGACTGAGGTTGATGCTTGCTGGGCTTGGGTCCATTTTGGATTTGCGAAAAGGCCAACCATGAGTAACAGATAATAGAATTCTGTTCTCCTTATTACAAACAAGTGTACAGCTGATACAAGTTACAGGTGTCCCAGTAAATAGCTCAAGATAAAGGAACAGAGATAATAAGAGTAAAACTTTGTTACTCGTAAACTGTGATACGAGCCCGCCAAGATATTTGTAGCACAACTAATCCCAGGAGGCTTGGGAATTAGATACTGTCTTGATTTACTTACACACAAGCGAGTCAGTGTTTTGAGTTTACTCTATTGAAAACGTACAGGACTAAGAATCATACAGTACAATTCTGCAACTAACTAGCAATAGCCAATATAGTGTAATTTTGAAATGCCAGGATTGACTTTTTATGGGTAAATGTGGCAATATAAGTTACCAGCTATTGCAATATCTTGTCTTCGACATTAAAGCCTTGCAGAATTGGTATCATAGCATTTTTTTCTGCAACAGTGAGTGCAGCGTCCTAAGTTAGCACACATGTTTGCAGAATTGGTATCATAGCATTTGTTTGCAGTTTAGCAATTCAATTAAGTGGATAGCACAAATACTTTATTTGGCATTTGATTGACATTGGATAAAATCAAGACAACTTATCACTTACCTTTTCTGCATGCATAAGCCACACTGAACCTGCTCTTGAAAACAGATTTCTATTTTCAAGTCTTATACATGTTAGAGAAACTTCACTGAGATATCAAGACTTCTCAGATTTTAATTAAATTGTGAGGTAAATTTGATTATAAGATAGTGCTATTGTATTCCCTCTCATGTGGATAGTTCTTATGATGGGCTTATCTATGTACATGTACTTGTTGGGATAGCTTTCGCCTTACGTGCTATAAGCCTTTGAGACTCTAAAAGTATTTTACTAGTTCTTGAAACCCAAACAGTTCAAATGTTCAAAAACGTTAGATGTAGGATGAACCATATGGCCAGACTTATGGAGTAGTTTGAACTTCCTCTGTTTTACTATTTCTAGGAGTCTGGCCCATTATATATGCATTTTATGCTCTGTATCTGTAAAATCTACAATGAACAAAAGGACACAGTTTCAGTACGGAAGAGCAAAAGCTGTCGGGTTTCCCAAAACAGAGAGATGACCTCCAGAGAGTAGTTTTGTTAGTGGAGCGGATTCTGAAAGTGGAGTGAAATCTGGATATGAAGGTTCGAGTCCAGTTCCAGTTTTGAATTTAAGAACAGAGCTGGGCTAAAAGGATACCGAAATCCTGAAACAAGTTCTCGCTGTATAGCATGGTCTTCATAGTGCATGTCCTTATTTTTCACCCGGGCGGGGGTACCAAATGCACGGGCTGTTCCTTCTTTTGTTAAACTATTATTGCAATAATGCTCAGAATTTCTTGTGTCTGTTGTTACTCTTTCTTCAATCTGTATGAACGCAAATTGCTTCTGTTATTAATCCAAAGAATTAAACAGGTAGTTAGTTCTTTTGTAGTTGTATGCCTTTTTCAGGAAGTTAAATTTCAAGTTATTGGTACCTCTTGACGCTTGAGAAAAGAGAACTGTGAGCTATCATGAACAATTCAAATACCAAATGTTTGCGTGCTTCTGTGTGTGACATTGTTGTTCCCATTTGCATGATATTCTAGAGCTTCAGCTGCAATAAAGGTGTGATTTCAAAGATAGTGTGTTGCATCTTCTGGAGTAACATTTTTATGGAGCCAAGGGTTTAGTTTTTCCCCTTTCAGGTTTGAAGCTTATCCCTGTTTGCAAACTTGTTAAACTAACCTACTGTAATAACTCTTTTCAGGTTTTTGGAGATCAACCCAGAGGGGAAGGTGCCTGTGTTTAACAGTGGTGATGGTAAATGGATTGCTGATTCTGATGTGATCACTCAGGTCATTGAGGAGAAGTACCCAACTCCATCACTTGTCACCCCGCCTGAGTATGCATCAGTGTAAGTTTTCCAAATGGGTCATTGTAAAATCAATCTTTACTTCTCCATACATTAGAACTTTGTTATTTCCGCGCTCTGAGATCCTCGTTATATCTATGGTGTTGTAAGCGAAAAATTCACATTTGTTTCAGTGATATCTTTTCTTTATACTTTGTAGTTTGTGTATTTGGCAGATCAGAGTCATGCTGCTCATCAGTTATACTTCTAGAGATTTTCTGGACTTCAAAGTTGTAGTTGTTAGTATGATAGATGGTTTGAGCCAGTTATTTCTAAAAATAAGTGAATTAGTAATTTGTCTACAGTTAGCTTCAATTAGTATTGATGACTCTGTGAAATGCTAGTCCAGTAACTTGATATCCCTGTTAATAAAGTACTTCTTGAGGCCTTTGGATTCAAAACGTGCAACTGTTAGTTTCATTGACAACGTGGGTACAGTACCCTCCTACAGAAAGGTAGTTATGCGTTTGTCGAGAGTTAGCTACAATAGCATATGTCGAAGTACTTGATTTTGATAGTAGTGAAAAGATTGTATGGAGTAATAACTTGTTCTGCTTCTGTTTAAAAAAGCTTATATCGTATTTGCATATGATGCCTCGATTTGGTTCTGACCTGTGATTTAACAGGGGCTCAAAGATCTTCTCAACCTTCATCGCATTCTTGAAGAGCAAGGACGCCACTGATGGTACGGAGAAGGCGCTTGTTGACGAGCTGCAGGCACTCGACGAGCACCTAAAAGCCCATGTAAGTCAGCTGACACTGTTTCTAGAAGTTGACGTGGCAGCTGCTTCCACAACCATTCCACTATTATATCCAAGCTCCACTATCCAAGCACTTGACCTGTCTGGATATGATGCCACGTGCAATAATTTCACTTTGTCTCAGTAGTGCCTTAGCGTGCAGGGATATGGGCCTTTGTTCAGTCTGAACATCTGTCTGGCTTGATCTTGATCGGACCAGACTTGTTGTAACATCATGACACCAAAACTGTGCTGGCAGGGCCCCTACATCAACGGGGAGAACGTGTCGGCTGCAGATCTGAGCCTGGGCCCGAAGCTCTTCCATCTCACGGTTGCCCTGGAGCATTTCAAAGGCTGGAAGATCCCCGAAACCCTGACCAGCGTCCATGCCTACACTGAGGTACGCCGATGCCTCGAGCAGATTACTGAATTATAGTACTCCCTCCGATCCAAATTAATTGACTTGGATTTGCCTATATTCGGATGTATCTAGCACTAAAACATGTCTACATACTTCCGAATCTGGACAAATCCAAGTCAATTAATTTGTGTCAGAGGGAGTAGAAATAATGGTTGCATCGCTTCCAGATTATTGGATTGTGGAAACATTGATCCTGTCTTTTGTCACAGGCTCTCTTCAGCCGGGAATCGTTCGTGAAGACCAAGCCAGCCAAGGAGCACCTGATCGCCGGATGGGCGCCGAAGGTGAACCCGTAAGCTTCGCGCTGCTCGAAGACCACCCGTTCGTGTCTGTCCGGTCCTTGTCAGTATAGTGGTTATGGGTAGTAGGCCGGGTTGGAATAATGCGTAGCCTTGCTGGCTGTGGTTGTTGCAAGCATGTGTGCACTTTCTGCGTGAACTTCTCTCTGGCTTGTGGATGTTAAGTTCCAGTGTGTGCAGGCAGGCGGGCGCGTGTGTGTGTGTTGTGATGTGAACCTTTTTATCGTGTGAATGTGAATAATGGAGCTGCGGTCTGCCGCGGCTGTGAACCTCTTCCTGTATAAAGTTCAGAATTCGTGCTCCTCTCAGGTAGTAGTAACATAGCAGAAAAACTGCCGCTTCTCCAGGGCCATGGTGTTTGTCTCGGATGTGAGGAGGAGATTGGGCGACGGGGACAGTGTCAGCTGCATCCTGCGACGGGGATCTGTTGGCCGTCCCACTGAACTCTTCTTAAGGCCAATATTCAATGCTGCATGTGTCTAATTAATCATATGGATATTCCTCCTAATCAATCACTATCAGAAAGGCGACTGATGTGTACGTTTGTAGGTTTGTCGCCTCTGTAATCTGTTCCCAGATGCAAAGTAATTATCCATTTTTTTCTTCTTTAGATCTGAAATGATATCATGTAGAAATTCAGAACAACACAAGAATGTCAGTATCCTCTTTGTGACCCGGGAGTGAGACACTCGGACTCATTCGAGAGGCAAAAGAGGTGTGCGCTGCCGCTGAGACGATTCCGCACGGGTTCGCAGACGTGCAGCTCAGTTCAGTTCCCCCTGCCCCGCCCACGCCGTTCTCGTGTCGCGCCTTTTTCTTTTTTTTTTCATTCCCCCAGCGGGCCGCGAGATTCGCCACCTATAAAAATTCTGTTCGTTTTGCACGATGGTTTTTCTTTATTTCTTGGAGAATAATTCATCTGCATTATGACGGTTTCTCGTCTACTGGTGGATAATCATTGAGAAATTGTTTAAGCTTTTCGTAGAAAAAAAATAATGATCTTGCCCATGAGACTCGAACTGCTCCGATCTTCCATGCGATCTGGTTTCTTTTTCTTCAAACAAAAAGCCAACGGGGAAAAAACCGATTAGGAGAAGACGCATCACCCGCTGCGAGGTGGGCCGGTAAGGTGAGAAACCTCCTCGTGCTCGGGTGGGCCCGGGCGGTCAGCGAGCAGCCACGCCAAACAAACGTTCGCGCGTCCGCCCGGGGTGAAAGGAGAAAGCGGTTGTGATTAACTGCGGATAAGATCAGCACGCCGCTAACCGCGGCAAGCCCGCCCGTAGCGGATAGCGAGCCGCTAACCCCGCGGTAATCCCGATCCTGATCCTGATCCAAACCGCGGTTAAAGGTCGCTATAAATACAGGGCCCCAGCCAGAACCCACCTCTCCTCCTCCTCCTCATCACACCCTCCTGCTCCCGGCGCCTCAACCCACCTTCCTCCTCTTCCAGAACCTTCCCTCGCAGCCCGTGCGCTCCCCCCTGCTTTTCGCTCGCCATGGCCGTGGATCTGACCCCGAGGCAGCCCTCGAAGGCGTACGGCGGCGACGGCGGCGCCTACTACGAGTGGAGCCCCGCGGAGCTGCCCATGCTCGGCGTCGCGTCCATCGGCGCCGCCAAGCTCTCCCTCGCCGCCGGCGGGATGTCCATCCCCAGCTACTCCGACTCCGCCAAGGTCGCCTACGTCCTCCAAGGTACCGTCCATACCGCCGATCCGATCCGATCCTGCCCTCCCTCTCTCTGTTGCCGATTGTTTCCTTCAGTGTTCGCTGCTGCTCTCTAGCCTCCCTCTAGGGGACTCCAAATTTTCTGTTGTTTCGTAGATGGCCACGGACTGCTCGAATTCGTTCGTCTGAGTTTCGGGAGGTAGATCGAATGCGGTAGTAGTAGATTATACTCTGACTTGTCGATCGCCAATTATTCGTCTGCTGCACGATACGCTTCTCAAGTCGTAGCTGCTCACTTTCGTCAGGTTAGGGATCCTGTTTATTTCAGATCAACAAAAAGCAACTGTTTCGAGGCCAGTTATTCGTAGCCAAAGTTGCTCGTTCCGCTTGTTGTATAAGCTTAGCATAATGTGGCAACTCGATCGTGTCTTAAAGTTGTCCCACATGTTCTCTGTTTGGAATTTCATTGTGCTGGCTGGGTGAATCGTTATCATAATTAGTTTATGAAATCGTAGCTGGCTCTGCCTGTGTAGTAGATTCTGAGTATGCCACAACTTGATCCTGTCTCAAGTCACACGTGTGCTCGGTGTGAATCTCCGATTATCTGATAGCTGCTGCATGATGCGGCTCTGAAGTCCTAGCTGTTCACTTCCGTCAGGTCAGGGGTCTGCAGCAGACCCTGTTTGTTTCAGATCAACAAACACAATTTTTTTTGGAAAATTATTTGTAGCCATATCTAGAATTTAGTTCCGGTTGTTGTAATCTTAGTGCAATGTCACAGCTTGTCGTGTCCTAGTTGTCTCACATGTTCCCTATTTGAAACATCATTGCAGAGAATCATTGTTTAGTGTGATTATTTCTGATACCGTAGCTTGCCCTGTTTGTTTTAATCAAAACTTACTAGTATAGTATGTCACAACTTGATCGTGTCTTAGTTTCTCTCATGGGTGATCTAAATCGTTAGTAATTTGTTCTGAAGTCGTAGCTGTCCCAACTCACGTATCACGCGTGCTCTGTTTGGGGTTTCATTCTGGTGGATCATTGTAGTGTTAAGTAATTTGTTCTGGAATAGTAGATGTTTACCTTTTTGTTTGTTTGGAGGAATCATTTCGTTTGGAGGAATTGCGTACTAACACTACTGCTGATGTTTTATATCAGGCAAGGGAACCGTTGGCATCACCCTGGCTGAGGCCACCAAGGAGAAGTTGGTTGCTGTGAAGGAGGGCGACGCTCTTGCGCTCCCCTTCGGCGTGGTCACTTGGTGGCACAACGTCCCGGGCTCAGCCACTGAGCTCGTCATCCTCTTCCTTGGCGACACCTCCAAGGGCCACAGGCCTGGCCAGTTTACCAACTTTCAGCTGACTGGATCTAGCGGCATCTTCACCGGCTTCTCTACGGAGTTTGTTGGCCGTGCCTGGGACCTCAAGGAGGCTGATGCTGCTAAGCTCGTCTCCAGCCAGCCTGCCTCTGGCATCGTCAAGCTCTCCGCCGGGCAGAAGCTCCCGGAGCCCGTTGCTGAGGACCGCAAGGACATGGCGCTGAACTGCCTTGAGGCCAAGCTGGACGTGGACATCCCCAACGGTGGCCGTGTGGTCGTCCTCAACACCGTCAACCTGCCACTGGTGAAGGATGTTGGGCTGGGTGCTGATCTTGTCAGGATTGACGCCCACTCCATGTGCTCCCCTGGGTTCTCCTGCGACTCGGCCTACCAGGTCACCTACATCGTCCGCGGCAGTGGCCGTGTCCAGGTCGTCGGCCCAGATGGCAAGCGTGTCCTGGAGACCCGCATTGAGGGTGGCAGCCTCTTCATCGTTCCCCGCTTCCACGTTGTTTCCAAGATTGCTGATGCCTCTGGCATGGAGTGGTTCTCAATTATCACTACCCCTAAGTAAGTAAAGAATCTCTCTGACTGTTGGCATTGCGACAAATCCAGTGACTTGTGGTGAGCTAATGACGTGATATGTTTGTGCAGCCCGGTCTTCTCCCACCTGGCCGGGAAGACCTCGGTGTGGAAGGCGATCTCACCTGAGGTGCTCGAGGCGGCGTTCAACTCCACTCCGGAGATGGAGAAGCTGTTCCGGTCCAAGAGGCTCGACTCGGAGATCTTCTTCGCGCTGAACTAGGAAGCCCCTGGTCGTCATAGGGAATAAATAATTTCAGGACATTCTTAGTCTGTCAGTTAAGCTGGTGGTGACCGTTCACCTCAGCAAAATTTATCCTTAGTGTTCCCTGGCAGAACAAAATGTTATTGTTAGGCGGTCGTTTGTTAAATCGTGTGCTTGTTGGTCTCAGAACTAAATGAATGCAACTGGTATATCGTTTGATGATGTTCCTCTCCTTTTTTTTGAATTGTTTGTCTGCTATGTTGCTTTAATTGTTTTGTTGCTGGAAAGGTATATCGTTTTTGCTATCCTACTTTGTTCCTCGGTACATGCCAACAGCCTTCTGGGATTTCCTGTTTTCCCCTCTTTTGGATTTTTTTTCAACAATTTTTCTCTCGATTGGTTATACAGTACTACAATCTAAAGTTCTCGTATCGATGCCTTTGAGAATAAGGTAGGCATGGTTTGAGCAATCAGCACCACTCTGCCTGGTCTGGTCTCCAGTTCAAATAATCGACATGTTGGATGACCGGCAGAGGTGATCGAAATAAACTTCAGAGATCTGTTATGTTGGATGACAGACATGTTCGACGGTGTTACCTTGAATTTGTCAAAGCCAATGGACAGTTGCAGAGGCATATAGTAGAGTGTTCTAGAAGGAAGAGTTTGAGAGAAAAGTTCAGGAAGATTCAGAGATTTCATCTTCCATGCCGTTCCCCTTTGTGTGGCCCGTATCTATATGATAGGGCTCCTGGACCCAAGAATACCCTCGCTCGACGGCAAGCGGTTGCGTATTCTGCATCCTTCTTCGGCAAATATTCAGGCGCCAACACCGTTTCGAAAATCAGAGCACCGCTAGAAGAGAAATTCTTCGGCTGGTTCTCGTGAGAAACCGATGCTGATCGTCTGACCGAAAGAGGCCTACCAGGTGCTGCGCAATGCACCCTCTGTGACAAAGATGGTAAGATCAGGAAACGATTGATCACCTCATGGTAAAATGTCCCTTTTACAAAGACTTCTGGTTCAAAGAATGGTGGTAGAGACATGGCTATGGAGGTCATTGTAGGTATGCGGTATGCACAGATTATGGATTGAAAGAAATGCTCGTGTCTTCGGTAGAGACAGTGCTAGCTTGGCAGAATTAGTAGGCGGAGTGGAAATACTATATGGCTATATGGATCAATCGATGCTCAGAGTTATCCTTCATTTCGAAAAACATACGCAGCCGCTAGGTGCAAACTGCCGACCGATTCAAGAAGGGCACGCTTTTTATTGAACGGATAAAGGCCGTAGACCCTAGATACTTTATTTATTAACCAAGCGGTGAGTACAAAATTACATCCAAACCCCCAAGAAACAAGGGATATCAGGTAAGGCTACAATACTTAAGTAAAAATACCCGGGAAGAAAGAGGAAAATGCAAACAGATCTCTAGTCTTCTCCACCGCACCCACGCCTAGATGCACACAAATTATAGGACAAGCTGTCTAAGAAGAACACAACTGGAACCTATCAGGGAGTCTGTCGACAGAATGGACAGAAAGGTCCTGCAACTCTGTTCTCTAGGAGTCTCAAATAGCCTCACCAACCATAGAGTCAGCGGCTCAACCAACAATCAAATTGGTAGATACATAAGAGGTAGAAGGTTGAGCTGTAGATTTCGAGGATACATCATCAAGCTCAATATAGAAAAATATTCTCTAAATCCGTGGAGTGACATCGAAAATGATTTCATCTGTCTCCGACACACAGACCCAAATGGCATGAAGATAGCGTAGACTAATCCTTGGTGTAGCAGTAAGACTGAAATGCGACCTCCATAGCACAAACATTTTCACCCATTTGGCCTGTGATAGAGGCGGCGCAACAACACAATCGCTTGGATTCTTCTGTGGAGGACGCAGACTCCGAGCACCATCGCCTGAAACCAGCAGCCATGAGGCCAAACCCAACCTCTCCCTCATTGCTATGAGTGTAGAACGATAGAGAGGGAGAGACTGGCGGAATATGATGGATGTATTATTGAGCCTCATCCCAATACACATATATTCTAACATCCCCCGCAGTCGTAGAGGTAGCATCGTGAACAACTAGAACATCGCGGACGATCAGACTGGAGATAAAACGAAGTAGAACCAATAGGCTAACATCCCCCGCAGTAGGAGCGGGAACGTCATGGACGGTATCGCGGAGCGGTAGCGTGCACTGTAGAGGAAGCCGATGATGCTCAAGCAAGGTGGTAGCCCTTGTGTCAATGTCGAGGGAGCCGAGCATTGGGCGCGGTGAGCGTTGCAACCTTGGTCTAGGTAGCCGTCCAAGGGGTTGTCGTGGTCGATGTCGTGGTCAGGTGCCGGTGTCGAGGTAGCCGCACATGAAGCCGCGGGTGCATAGTGCGCAAGGAGAATGACGAAGACGTGTAGAGGCAGTCTTCGAGGGTGTCGATGTCGAAACTGAAGTAGCTCGAGCCATCGAGGACGAGGTGTGGCCACAGTTTTGCAAGAACTAGGCGCACGTCGGGGATGAACGCACACTCCGTTTTTGCCAGAAATGAGTATGCAAAGAAGAACCCGTCGGTGACGTGGTCAAGGTGGTCGTAGAGGATGGGAGCGATGCCGAAGAAGACCATGTCGAAGCTGATGAAGACAAGGCGCCGATTCGAGCTTGTCAGACTCGGAAACTCATCGGTGACGAAGGCACTCCCGGTGTTGCCAGTACTAGGCGCGCGAGGGGGAGGGACCATCATGAACTTTTCGCCATGTCAGAGAGACTAGCAAAGGAGGCCTCCAGAATGGTTGCGAGACACAGATCAGCGAAGAGAGAGATGCCAATGTTGTCTGCAGTTGTCGGATAGAGGAGTAGGTGGTGTAGTCAGGGACGAGGCGATGATACTGGCGGAGAAGTTGTAGTGGACGACGACGTAGAGAGCGGCAAAAACAGCGGCAACCTAGGGTGGTCATGCTGGATGCCTAGAGTGGTGATGGGGTAGTCGGTGGGACCTGCGATGGCGAGAGGGCGACCTCCAGGTTACCCTGTGAAGTGCGGCGATGGTGCTCGAAGTAGGTGAAGAACCCAGCGGCGTGACGAAGACCATGAGTAGACGATGGTGATCCGCACCGTAGGATATGGCGTGGTGGAAGCCGAGGACGTCGGTGTGCGGGGATGGCAAAGTAGACTGCGCGCAGCGACGCTACGACCCAGGGGGTGCCATAGCTGTAGAACGCAAGTCGATGTACCGACTGGAGGCCACCGGTGACGTACATGCCAAGGAAGGTGTGTTAGAAGCCGGTAGCATGGACCAAAGATGATGGCGATGTGGCCCGTAAAGAATTATCATGCTGTGTTAGAAGGCGGTGACTAGCAGCCCCTGTAAACAAGCCAAACCCGTATTTTTCTGGCGAGTATACGGGCTCTGGGCCGCATGGGCGAGCTAACAGAGCCCGTATATGGCTCGGGCCATAAAGAATTTTCACGGGCCCCCCGTTAAGAGCCCTCTCTGACCCCTACTAGTACCGGCCAACGGAGTGGACACGGATCAGAACCCTCATCCCTCCACCGCGTCCAAACCCTAGCCTCACGCCGCCGCCGCTCACAGCCCTCTCCTCCAGCGAGCGATTCGCGTGGCTCTGATGCCAGATCTGCCCCATCGATGAGCAGATGTCCACCCTGCATCATGGATGCGTCCTGGGAGATGGAGCAGCTCCGCAAGGCGCTCGTTGCCTTCGCGGATGACCAGGAGGAGAAGAGGCATCGCGAGGAGGAGGAGGTAGCGGCCACCGTCACCGTGGTGGAGACGGCCATACGGTAGGAGGAGCTGGAGGAGGACCTCGCGATGATTCGTTTTACGGAGGAGGAGGAGTCCGGACCCGGCACCGTCAACGACATGGAGATGGACATCATCGTCCTCAACGACTAGATCGATGGCGAGGTGCTGATACCTTCGATCTGGATTACGGATATAGTGTAGCTTCTTTTTCCCTAGTAGACCTAGGTTATCGAATCCTCGGGAAGCGAATGCATAGTGAAGTTACTTTAAGTGACCTTCGGGAGTTTTAGAATTCCTTTTGTGTTTTTACCGGACCAATATCTTGCGTCTTTTTGTTGTTGTCGATGATGGAGAGAGAGGGCCTAGGGCGTTCGGTTTCACCTATAGCTGTGCAAAAACATCTGATGGAAATAAAAGATAGAAATAAAGTATGCGTGTACTTGTTAGAGAAAGATAAATTATATGTGGGTAGTGAATCTATAATTGCTATTGCCTCTGCAACCTCTTATAGCAATAACCTACTAGTCTCATCCATAAAAGAAAGAGAACTAATGATATGCATAGTGATGTCACCGTTAATCCCAACCAAATCCCTCACATACAACCATACTACCCCTTCTGTCACTAGGGTTCCCAACCTGCAGATCAGTCATCACTCATACTCCCTATACTTGGCTCAACCCTCGGGGTCTTGGGTACCTGACAAGTCCTTAGATTGAGGCAAGAGAGGATACAATAATCATCATACCATACAAACTAATACACGATCCCATCTATGATAAATAACATGCACAATTGCTACATGGCTAGGCCGAATCCCTTAGCCCAAGGAGAATTACTCACACATAGAGATGAGATCAACAATCACAAACATTGTAATGAAAATAATAAGATTGATAGCAATAGTCTTACAATGTCGCCAATCGGAGAAGAGATCTACTATTACAAGTGGCGGAATATGGATATGGAGATGGAGAAGGGTTTGGAGATCGGGAGGCGGCTGGTGATCTATGGTAGAGACTTTTTGGCGAGGTCTGGCTTCCGAGGCGGCTTTTTCTTGTCGCCCGAGGCTTCTTTATATAGGGGTCCCTTCATAAAAGTTGTTTTGTTTGACCTAACAGTGGCGGCGCCAACTATACGACCGGAGCTATATGGACGGAATTTTTGCTCCAGTCGTATAGTTGGTCGTTAAAGCGTCTGCCTCCATTGTACGGTTCCTGGTTTCCTTTAGTTGTTGGAAATCTCGTATCTTTGACTTTAATGTAGTGATTCCCTCCTTTAAACGACATTATTTGCGTAGGAAAAATATAAAAGAAATAATTGCATACTCCTCTGAATATTAGCATTAGTGGCAGGGTTTAGAGAGATATTTCTGATGGGTTCGTACCATGGAAACAAAAGAATTCTACTGCAAGAACGAACAAAACCCAGATCTAATCTAGATAAAAGCCAAGATCTAATCTATTAGACATGTGCAACGAGATAGATCTGTACTAACCCTTGTAGATCCGAAAGCGCTACGAGATTCGGATCTCGTGGTTGATGTAGTCGATCACTTGCCGATCTCAAGATCGAGTAGACGATCCTTCCGGCGCCGCGTTCCGGCAGCGCTTCCGCAGTCGGTCACACGTGCGGAGTCGAAGCAGACCTTCCTCTCCTCGTTCCAGCGAGCAGCGGAGGTAGTAGATCTTCTCCACGGAATCCCAGCAGCACGACGGCGTGGTGGTGGTGGTGGAGTAGAGAATTCTGCAGGGCTTCGCCTAAGCCTGAGCAGAAGAAAGGAGGAGGAGAGAGGCGACTAGGGTTTGGAGTAGTGGAGGGGGCCAGGGGTTGGCGCCTCCACCCCTCTATTTAAAGGAGGGAGGCGCCATGGTGAGGTGGAGTCCTTGTAGGACTCCCCTCTCCCTTGGCCGGCGGATTGGGAGGACTCCTCCCCACGACTCCTTGTCTTGCCCCACAAGGATTCCTTGATCCTTTCTTGGTTTTCAAGCAAACTCCAAGAAATCTTCTAGAACCTTCCGGAACATTCTGAAACCTTCTAGAATCCCCATACAAATACTCCAGAACATTTCCTAACTTAGAAAATGATCCCCAATATGTGAATCTTATTCTCCGAACAATTCCAGATCTCCTTGTGATGTCCCGGATCCAATCCGAGACTCCGAACAACATTCGGTCTCCAACGCACATTCCACATCTACTTAAAACAACTTCGAACCTTAAGTGTGTCACCCTACGGTTTGTGAATATGCAGACATGATGAAGACACCTCTCCGATCAATAACCATCAGCGGGATCTAGAGATCCATAATGGCTCCCACATACTCAACGATGACTTCGTGATCGATAGAACCATTTAACATACGAAACCAATTCCCATTGTCACGCGATACTATACTTATCCGAGGTTTGATCGCCGGTATCTCCATACCTAGTTCTACCTCGTTACTGATAAGTACTCTTTACTCGTTCCATGTTATGTCATCCCTTGTGACCCAGTCACATGCTTGCAAGCTAATTAGATGACATTCCACCAAGAGGGCCCAGAGCATATATATCCGTCATATGGATGGACAAATCCCAATCTTGGTCCATGCGCTTCAACACATACTTTAAGAATACCCAATGTCACCTTTATGACCACCCAGTTACGAAGCGGTGTTTGATGTCATCAAAGTACCCATCCGGTGATGGTGATTAACATAACCTCATGGTCGAAGGATTAGGTTACTATGTATTTTAAAGCTTATAGCAAACGAACTTAATGACTTGATCTTATGCTATGCTTACTACGGGTGTGTGTCCATCACATCATTCTCCTAATGATATGATCTTGTTATTAACGACATCCAATGTCCATGATCAGGAAACCATGATCATCCATTAATCAACAAGCTAGTTTAACAAGAGGCTTACTAGGGACTCTTTTATGTTTACAAAACACACAAGTATTAATGTTTCCGGTTAATACAATTATAGCATGGGATGTAAACATTTATCATAAACATAAAGATATAATAATAACTACTTTATTATTGCCTCTTGGGCATATCTCCAACAGTCTGCCACTTGTACTAGAGTCAATAATCTAGTTAAAAAACTTGTGCATTCAACACCTATGGCTTTCTGGTGTTGTATAGACACTATGCTAGTGGTAAACATAATCTTCGGATCTGACACTTCCAGGTCCGTGTGTATTTGCATGTCCTTGCGTCTCTACGCATTACTCATTCTCCAATGAGATGGCATTGTATAAATTTGGTCCTTTGGTGAGACCTTTAGTTCCTTGGGATTAAATCATGTTGATACAATTGTCATACAATGTATCTTCATAGTATTATCCTGCTATGAACCACACCTAGTTTGATAACAAACTACTTAACACAAATGCCCTCCTTTGCTGCTACTATAGCAGTTATATACTTTAGCCTTTTGTTGTAGTATCTGCCACAATGTTTTAACTTTGGTACTCAACCAAATCCGTTATGGAACTTCCTTTCCATTACATTGTGCCACCCATAGTTTAAATTGAGATAAACTTAATTTGTGACAAAACTAGTATCAATGTAACAATTTACAATGAACTATTTGTCACCACTATATAAATAATATATTCTTAGTTCTTCCAAAGATCATATGAATATCCCTACTATTGTCCAATGATCATCTTATGAGTCATTTTGGTATATGCTCATAACATTTAGAGCATAGGACATATCTGGATGTGTACATCTCAAAGAATGATTGATCAAAATATTCTTGTGATTTCACCAAGTGTCAAAACACTTGAATCTCGTGTCAACACACTTGAATCTTGATTCAGCCCTTTCCGTGCGTCAAGAACCTTTCTTGTTGTTTCCATATTGAACTCATTCAACATCTTATCTATGTACATTTGGCAAAACCATATTAGCGCCTCAATCTATTCATATAGACATTGATGCCTAATTCTTGGGTTATGCCTAAGTCTTTCATCGAAATGAAATTCTTAACCTGTGTCAATAAAAGATACATCATTTCTAATCAACAATATGTCTTTCACATAATGTATTAGAAATATGTCTTAGCGCTCCCATTTAATTTCTTGCAAAATGCAAACATCTTCATCGTCTCTGATGAAATTAAACCTTTTAACGGTTTCATCACGGTGAAGATTCCAACTCCGCGATGCTCACTTCAACCATTGAAGTTTTGCATACTCTTTTAGCATCCTTTTAATTTAACAAAACCCTTTGGATCGTGTCATGTACACGTCCTAGGTAACCATTCTATTAGAAGAACTTGTTTTGTTTGTTCAACTCCCATATATCAAAATATATGTAGTGGTTGCTACATTAATCCGTCCAGACTAAATATCGCTATGAAAGATCAAATCTTATCATAGTCAATTCCTTAAACATTGTCGTAAACTCTTTCCGACATGTTGACTATTTCATAGATTTGAAACATCCATGTCTATTTCTTTATAGATCCAAACACGACCGATAGGCTTCACGCCTTTCCGGAGGGTCTTCTAAGTTCAGAAACTTGATTTCTCGTGTATGTATACTATCACGGATTCCATGACTTCTAGTCATTTTATGGAGTCACGGCCCATCATCGCTTCTTTGCATGTAGTCGGTTCATCATTGTCAAAACAATAACGACTTTCTTATCAAATCTTACTATTTGATTCTTACCGACCCACACGGTTCTATAGGAACTCTAATCTCCGAGATCACACCTTTTGTAATCATGAGAGCCATGAGCATTGTGGCCACCACCAGGACACTTTCCGGCACTGCGCTACTTAGCACATATAGCTAAGGTTCAACAACCTTATCAAAGTTCTATTGTCCTCCCACTTAACTTTTCACGAAAAATTCCTTCTCAAGAAACTTGACGTTCCAAGCGACAAACTCTTTTGTCCTCGGTGTTATGGAGAAATTCCCAACAAATTCTTTGGAATAACCTACAAAGACGTGCTTATCCGACTTTGGTTGTAAACATTTTACTTATGCATAGCATACCAAAATTTAAGAAAAGACAATTCGGGTTTTTATTCCAAACCATAACTCATATGGTGTCATTTCAACGAATCACGATGGAGCTCTTTTCAGTGTAAAAGCGGTAGTCACTAAAGCTTTAATCTTTAAAATATAATGGCAGTTTTATAAATGACACCTTTGATCTTACCATGAAAAACAAGGTTTCATTACATATCTCGAACACTCCATACTCCTATGGTGTTTTGGGAAATGTAAATCCATGGAACGATTCCTCAAATCTTAGGTGTTTTGCTAAACTTGTAACTCAAACATCTTTCTTTATGATCCAATCATAAACTCTTTTATTTTCTTGTTACAATGATTTTCCACTTCATCTTGAAAGTCTTTGAACATTTTTCAAATGTTTCATACTTCTTCCTTATTGAGTAAGTATATACATATACTCACTCAAATCTTTGGAGAAATCATATGAAGTTGAAATCCATCGCCCACGACTACACATAATGGACTATATACATCAATATGTACAAATTCCAATCAGTTAGTCGTCCGTTCCTCTTTTGGCCTACGAACGGAGTTTTAATTATCTCCAGGAAAATATCACAAGCGTCATTTGATCCAAATCAAAGACTCCAAAAATCCATCAACATGGAGTTTCTTCATGTATCCCTTTCAATATAATTTAAACGGCGATGTCACTTCGCAAGTGATCTTTCAATCATTTATCTTGCGACATTTTAGCATTAGTTTTATGGTCGTTATTTCTCCAACCAGACTTGTATATCATCCATCTATTATGGAATACGGTAATTATTTGAACAACCTTTTGTTTTCATAATACCTGATCAAAATAACAATTATTAAAACAAATCTTGAAGACAAGCTTTGATGTTAACGAGTAACACAATAACCCTTTGTTTGTTTTCGATGAACATCATCACATATTCTCTTGCTAGTTACTTAGGCCATTGCAGTTCATGAGTTGTGTTGTCCTGTATGACACTTCATACCAACCAATTCGGTATCCAATACCGAAGAACCACATTGTTTAACAAGCAAGAAATACAACCATAACATGTATATCTTCTATATGCCTAAGTTGGACATCTCCAACCTTTTATTTTCTGCCAAATATTTTATAGATTCTCTTTCAGCAATTCCTTTTCTTTTAAAAGAATCTATCAACATCAACAGTGGTGTCATCAACATGACACATGGTACAAAGCGTATATACTCAACTACTAATACCTTTGGACTTGCACTTTGAGGTGGATCACCATCATCAAATGTTTGGTGTTCTTTCAAAAATCCATTCTTTAGTAATCTTTTAGTGTAGTAAACAGTTTGCTTACATCTTCTATTCATCCTTATCATGACAACTTTCATGATCAAGCTGCTATAGCTTATAAAGGTGAATTGCGAGTATAATGTTTATTTTTCAAAACCTTTTGGAGGATTAGGACGACTAGCGTCTCCAACCTTCACAAATTCTCATCAAATATGAGGACGTATACTCTATCATGTTGTAACCAACACATTGTTTTAGATATCGCAATACCTTTCACATATGATGGTTTCTGAAACATTGCTTTCAGGGCTTATATAAACTTGATATTAAAAACAATCTTTTGAATATCAATAATCATGGAGGCAAACATGATACTTTAGATACTAACATTGGAATTCTTACTCTTGATTTAATACTACTTATTAAACTTCATGGAGTAAATAGAGTTTGCTGAAAGTTTGCAATAGGACTTATAAACTTTAAATTGAAAAACAATACGATACCAGTTGGTAAAGTAAATATCCAGAATTTCTATAGTTCCACTATCTCAACTATAACTAAGCGTAAGGTTGTGAACGGATGCCAATGACTACAACAAACTACGCAAATTCACTTTGATTGTGTTTATGATAAATTGGGTTCGACTAATCCAAATTACAAATGAACTCCCACTCAAAATAACACCCCTCGAGTTGTTTTAGTGATTACACGAACCAAATCCACTACACCAAGTCCGATCATCATGTGAGATGATGTAGCTTTAAAGGCGAACAATCAACACGTTCATCATATCATCATATGACCCATGCTTTACCTTTCGGTATTCCGTGTTCCGAGACCATGTCTGTACATGCTAGGCTCGTCAAGGTTAACCTTAGTTTCCGCATGTGCAAATCTGGCTTGCACCCGTTGTATGCACACGTAGAGTCTATCACACCCGATCATCACGAGATGCTTCGAAACGACGAGTCTTAGCAATGGTGCCAACTAAGGACGAACACTTTATTACTTGATATTTAGTGAGAGGGATCATCTTATAATGCTACCGTCGCGATCTAAGAAATACAAGATGCATAAAGGATTAACATCACAGGCAATTCATAATTAGTGTGATATGATATGGCCCTTTCTTCTTGTGCCTTTGATCTCCATCTCCAAAGCACGGACATGATCTCCATCATCACCAGCATGGCGTCATGGTCAGTGGCGTCGCTTCATGGTTGTCCATCATCACTAGCAACTATTACAATTACTTGGAACAAAGCTATTACAAGATGAATAGACACGCAGGTCTTAACAGAATTTAAGACAACCATTAGGCTCCTGCCGGTTGCCATATTACAACAAGGATCATTGCATACATCAAATATAATCACAATCACATGATGGCCATATCACATCACAAAACCCCTGCAAAAACAAGTTAGACGCCTCTAATTTTCTTTGCATGTTTTACGTGGCTTGAGGCTTTCGAATAAGAACGGATCTTACCTACGAAACTGAACCACAACGTTGATACAAGTGCGATCAAGTTGCAAAGTGTAAATTGGATATATACTATGGTGAGAGAGACAGACACCCGCAAAGCCACTTGTGCAAATCAAGTTACACGTCAAGCGTGGAGCAAGTCTCATGTGTGATGACATGTAAGGTTAGCCCGAGCCGCTTCATCCCACCATACCGCAAGATGCAAAGTACACAAAGCAAAAGACGGCACGAGCACCAACGCCCACAAAACCATTGTGTTCTACTCGTGCAACAGATCTACGCATAGACACGGCTCTGATACCACTGATGGGTTCGTAGCATGGAAAACAAAAAAATTCTACCGCAAGAACGAACAAAACCCAGATCTAATCTAGATAAAAGCCAAGATCTAATCTATTAGACATGTGCAACGAGATAGATCTGTACTAACCCTTGTAGATCCAAAAGCGTTACGAGATTCGGATCTCGTGGTTGATGTAGTCGATCACTTGCCGATCTCAAGATCGAGTAGACGATCCTTCCGGCGCCGCGTTCCGGCAGCGCTTCCGCAGTCGGTCACACGTCCGGAGTCGAAGCAGACCTTCCTCTCCTCGTTCCAGCGAGCAGCGGAGGTAGTAGATCTTCTCCACGGAATCCCATCAGCACGACGGCGTGGTGGTGGTGGTGGAGTAGAGAATTCTGTAGGGCTTCGCCTAAGCCTGAGCAGAAGAAAGGAGGAGGAGAGAGGCGGCTAGGGTTTGGAGTAGTGGAGGGGCCAGGGGTTGGCGCCTCCACCCCTCTATTTAAAGGAGGGAGGCTCCATGGGGAGGTGGAGTCCTTGTAGGACTCCCCTCTCCCTTGGCCGGCGGATTGGGAGGGGGGGAGGAGTCCTCCTCCCCCACGACTCCTTGTCTTGCCCCACAAGGATTCCTTGATCCTTTCTTGGTTTTCAAGCAAACTCCAAGAAATCTTCTAGAACCTTCCGGAACATTCCGAAACCTTCTAGAATCCCCATACAAATACTCCGGAACATTTCCTAACTTAGAAAATGATCCCCAATATGTGAATCTTATTCTCCGGACAATTCCGGATCTCCTCGTGATGTCCCGGATCCAATCCGAGACTCCGAACAACATTTGGTCTCCAACGCACATTCCACATCTACTTAAAACAACTTCGAACCTTAAGTGTGTCACCCTACGGTTCGTGAATATGCATACATGATGAAGACACCTCTCCGATCAATAACCATCAGCGGGATCTGGAGATCCATATCGGCTCCCACATACTCAACGATGACTTCGTGATCGATAGAACCATTTAACATACGAAACCAATTCCCTTTGTCACGCGATACTATACTTATCCGAGGTTTGATCGTCGGTATCTCCATACCTAGTTCTACCTCGTTACTGATAAGTACTCTTTACTCGTTCCATGTTATGTCATCCCTTGTGACCCGGTCACATGCTTGTAAGCTAATTAGATGACATTCCACCGAGAGGGCCCAGAGCATATCTATCAGTCATATGGATGGACAAATCCCAATCTTGGTCCATGCGCTTCAACACATACTTTCAGAATACCCAATGACACCTTTATGACCACCCAGTTACGAAGCGGTGTTTGATGTCATCAAAGTACCCATCCGGTGATGGTGATTAACATAACCTCATGGTCGAAGGATTAGGTTACTATGTATTTTAAAGCTTATAGCAAACGAACTTAATGACTTGATCTTATGCTATGCTTACTACGGGTGTGTGTCCATCACATCATTCTCCTAATGATATGATCTTGTTATTAACGACATCCAATGTCCATGATCAGGAAACCATGATCATCCATTAATCAACAAGCTAGTTTAACAAGAGGCTTACTAGGGACTCTTTTATGTTTACAAAACACACAAGTAATAATGTTTCCGGTTAATACAATTATAGCATGTGATGTAAACATTTATCATAAACATAAAGATATAATAATAACTACTTTATTATTGCCTCTTGGGCATATCTCCAACAATTTCATCAAGAATATGAGTAATATCCAGTTTAAATATGGACGTAGATGGCTATATCTGAGAGTCATCAACCTCCCCAAGCTTAAACTTGATCGTCCCCGAGCAAGAAAATCAAAATCAAAGAACTCAGCATTTAAACTAAAATAACGAGATAGTGATCTTACTCATGATTAATAGTCTCATGTTTCCTCCAATTCATAAATCTGAAAAACTTCAGCATAGATAGAGTAATGACAAGCATATCATACAGATTTATGCATCCTTATAGTGTAGCAAAATTATTGTAAACATGGATGATTCAAATGAGTAAACTTTATTCCATGTCAAGTAATCAACTCATAGGCTTGCCTTTGAACAGTAAAGTATAATCATGTAAATTAAGAGTGTGAGAGTTGTCATGAAAAGCATATAAACTAGAGTATCTCAATTCTCCCACATCAATAAATCAAGACTTTTCAAACACTACTTCTCTATTCATTGTCCTTCAAGAAATTTTAGTTTTCAAGTAATTGAGAGCATGCCAAAAAAATAGTTTATCGGGTTGTGATGGACACTCGTGGCATCAATAAGGTTTTTGTTCCTTTTGATAATGATTTCTCATAATATCCAGAAGGGTGATTCCATCATGATTACAACTACCTGGGGGTGCCAAGAATCTTACCCGCTATAGCATTCCCGCTACAAGTGTTTAATCAACTCATAGCCAAAATCTAGGAGTTTTCTCCATGAAGATTGTTCGTAGGCCAGTGGAGTTGTTGGCATCCCATGAAGTTTGACACGCGTAAAGCCATATCATTCCTATGATTAACAAGTCAAACTTTGGCATGCTCACAAAAACCGCTAAACATTAATTCAATCGAACAAATATTTTCAAAGAGAGCTATCAAGTCAATCAACATTTTCAGTAGTGTTAAGTGTCTCTAGAAATAAGCCTTCAAGACTAAGCACTACAACATCCAAGCCTTCAATTGGGAGACTTTTTCTTATTACAATTGTTTAGCAATTTTTAAGCACGACTTGGTTAATTACAAGAGCTGGAACAAAACACACCCAATTAAATATCCATGCAAACGGAAATCTTACTATAATACAAAGACTCACTCCACCAATATAATATCTCAACATTTACTACTAACTAGCATGGGTTTCTCAAACTTCAAAAGTGGGGAGTCATAAGGCATACCTCTCATGTTTGGTTCCACTTCTCTCTTCCTTTTTTATTTGTTTCTTGGAAACTCGAAGTCGACCACTCTCCTGCAAATATATGAAGACCTCGAGGTGAAAAGAAAAGAAAGAGGGAAAATAAGGAAAAATGGAGAAATCTTTTTGTGGTTTTTAAGAGAAGGACTTTAAAGAATAGAAAATTGGCGGCAAAGATCGGCTAGAAAATTTCGAAAGCAAAATAGAAAGAACTAAAAATAATGTGTTGGGGAAACCAACACGAGTGCTTATAAACTCAAATAAAAACACAACCTCTAAAATAAATAAAAGCAAATGAATGCCATGTAAAGATACATGAGGAAACTTCCCCAGCTTAGGCTTTTGCAAGCCCTTCAATTTATTGTGGTGGCGTGAAAATTCGTTACTCCAGTTCGCGAATTGAGTTGAGAGGTTACTTGTTGATTCTCGGAGGTTCATAGAGAGGCTATGCATCCTCTCCACACTCCCTCCAAGTCCTTGAAAATCTTGGTATGTAACGAACCGAGTTCGTGGTTGCTCCTCTTGATAAGGAACTTCTTGCTCCTCCTCTTGGTCCTTATCCTCCTCCAGAATCTCTTCCTCGGGTTGGTATTGCTCAACCTGTGAATCATACATCAAACGTCCTTCCTTGATACAGAAAAGACCATTAGGCATAGGAGCGGGTTAGATACGCCCAGTTCCGGCAATATGTAGGTAATAAACACCACCTCTCCTAGTAAGCATCCCACATGCTCTCAAAGTGGAGAAACCAACACGTGTCTCACTTAGCACGGGTTGCAACTCACATAGATCGATGCCTAGGGCAGTGGCAAGCACGGTGATGACGCCTCCACCAGTGATTGATCCTTGGCTTTGGGAGATTTGGTTCTCTAGGTAGCGCACAAGGATGGCGCCCAAGTTGAGTGACAAGCCGTAGTTGATGTAAGTAGCCTTTGCAAGGACTAAGGATGTCCTCCTCATTGAGTCTCATTAACTCATTACGTGCCTGCAAGGTGTTAGCAATAACATAAAACAAATAGCAAATTGCAGGATGTTGAATATTTTTCCCCTTGTTTACTCTAGTAGTGAAACTCATTCCATTATAGTATTGTTCAGGAGTAGGTTCTAAGATAGTAAATGATGCGTGTAAAGCATGAATATCATTGTTTGGCAAATTAAAACATGTGCACCATTCATCTAATGTTAAGGTGTAGTTGTTGTTCATCAAACGGAAAGAAATAGTGTCCTCTCCTTGCCATTGTTTAACGGTGCTTTGCAACGAACTTAGAAATTCAATGGTTAAGCGGCGATAAGTAGGTACATCATTGTACACAAAGTTTTGCAGGCCAGCTCTATTGCAAAGTAAACTGAAGTCATCATAAATACCGAGTTGGTTCAATATAATGGGGCAAGCCCACTTGGTGGCCTGATGACCCACAAGTATAGGGGGTGTATCACAGTATTTTCGATAAGTAAGAGTGTCTAACCCAACGAGGAGCAGGAGGTGCTGGCTAGTGGTGTGGATCAGGAATTCTCTACAAATACTTAGCAAACGGATTTTTAGGGGTTTTCGATAAAGCAAGTAAACAAAGTACGAGTGAATAAAAGATAGTAGGAATAAATGCAGCAATTGGCCCAATCCTTTATGCAGCAAAGTACAAGACGGTTGTATTTCTTAAGATGACCAAACGTTCTCGAGGACACATGGGAAGACTATCAAGTGCTTTCGCTTCATATAGTCGATTAATCTTTTTTAGCTTGCTAAGTGTTGTGTGGGTGAACCTGTGCTAATGTACCTCCCCATCCAAGACTAATACATACTTGTGATTATACCCCTTGCAAACATCCGTAAGTACAAGAAAGTAATTAAGGTAGAAACCTAATCACAGCTTTAAACTCTAAGACCCTTACGTTCCTTGTGCAATGGTTTCCTAACGGGGGTTCAGGTTTCTGTCACTCCGGCAACCCCTACGATTAGGAGCCAAATACACAATGCATTCCCCTAGGCCCATATAGGTGAAGTGTCATGTAGTCGACGTTCACATGACACCACTAGAAGAAGTACACCACAACTTAAATAACAATCTATTGAATCTTTCTCAACGCAACTCCACTACTAACAACAAGACTTCTCCCATGTCCTCAAGAACAAAACGAACTACTCACAAGACATCATATGGATCATGATCAGAGATGGAATAATGATGTATAACAATCTGAACATAAACAATAATTCAACGGTTCACGCAATAGCATCAACTACAAAGAGTAATCAACACCGGGAAAGTTTCCCCTATGAACTATGCAAGATTCAACTCAATTGTTACAGCAATATGGAGATGGTGATGAGGGTGCTGATGGTGATGATGGTGGTGGTGATGATGATCCCGATGAAGTCCAGCTTGATGGTGGTGTTGATGGCGACGATCTCCCCTCTCTGGGGAGGAATTCCCCCGGCAGAAATCTGTCTGCCGGAGGGATCTTTCTCTCTCGGTGTTTTCCGCCCCGCAGAGGCGGCGGAATCTTTCTGTGGTCGCTCCCCGAGTCTTAGGGTTTCGGGAGGATGATATACGCTAGAGGGGAGAGCCTGGAGTGGGCTAGGGCGGCAACACCACCTCCAGGCGTGACCTAGGCCTGCCCACGCCATGGGGTGGTGTGGGCCCCCTATGGCCCACCTCCACTCTATCTTCTGACATCCTTAGTCTTCTGGAAAAATAGGATTTTCTGTATATTTTCCCGGATTTTCTGATCTTCGCGAATTTTGCCTCCAAACAGCACCTTTTCCATCAGAATCCTGACTGCAGCGGTCTGTGCTCCAAAAGTCATCAACCATGCAAAAATAGATGAAATAACATAAGTATCACCTCTCAATACGAAATATATCAATGAATAATAGTGAATTAAGACATAGAATAGTGATGCAAAATGGACGTATCATGGCCTTTACTTCGTGGTTCTTAATCATGTTCAAGCGATCACGATGGGCCTCATCCCTGAATTGTATCCCCATGCATTCCTGAGAGGCAGCCCGAGAAGCGCTAGCGGTGGCACGAGCACGAGTTTGGCTCCTTGTGTTCATCATCTAAAACATTGAATAAAGGTAAAAATAAAACTTTTTTGATCCAACAACAGTAAGTGCATCATATTCCTTATCATAGCACACTAAAGAATTCTCCTCAAAATAATAATCTAGGCAAGAAAATTATGACAATTGGTGCATAGTAGGTATCACCCTAGATTGATAATGACAACAGATCGAAAATGAATTTGAAAAAAGTAATTGGAGGATCGGAGGAGAAACATACCGTAGATCACTTGTGTGCGAAGAAAACGATCGGAATTGAGTAGAGATGAAGATCCCTTGAGGTTTTGAGAGAGTTTGCGGGTAGAAGATAGAAAAAAGATTGATGTTTTGGAGTTAGGAGTACCTTCCCGTGCGATTTTGTGGTCGTACGCAACTATACGGGCGGAACTATACGACCGGAACAAGGTGTTCCAGTCATATAGTTGGCCTTTTGTCAAATTTTAGGGTTTCCTCCTGGCAGCGTAGCTATATGGACGTAACTATATGATACATTGCAAATGTATCTATAATTTTTTGATGTTTCATGCTTGGTTTTATCCACTTTCTTGTGTTTTGTCCACACTTTGGAGTGCTTTTCATATGATTTCTTGGACTAACCTATTAACAAGAGCCACAGTGCCAGCTGCTTGTTTTCTGCTGTTTTTTGTTCCAGGAAAGTCAGAAATTACATATTCTCTGAATTGGACAGGCCAAAAGCCAAAGTGCCTATTTTTCCGGAAGTCATCAGATGCCAGAATACGAGACGGAGAGGAGCCAGGGGGCCACCACACCACCTGGCCGCGCGAGCCAAGCCTGGCCACACCAGGGAGTGGTGTGGCCAGCCCAGGCACCCCCTCGGCCTCTCCTTCCGCCTATATATTGCCCTCAGGACAAAAACTCTAGGTGCCCGATCAAAAATCCACGAAAGAGTCTGTAGCCGCCGTCATCTCCATCCCTAGATTGGGAGGGATCTAAAGCTCTTCTCGGCACCCTGCTGGAGAGGGGAATTCACCCTGGAGGCCTTCTTCATCACCATGCAAGCCTCCGGTGTGATGCGTGAGTAGTTCATCCTTGGATTACGGATCCATGTAGTAGCTAGATGGCTGGTTCTCCTCCTTTGTGCTTTCATGTTTAGATCTTGTGAGCTCCGTTCATGATCAAGATCATCTATTTGTAATTCTGCATGTTGTGTTTGCGGGGATCCGATGGATATTGAGATGCTATTTTAGATTGATTATTGATTCTATCATGTCTTTGTTATTTGTGATCTTGCATGCTTTCCATTGTTAGTAGCTATCTTGGCCAAGTAGATGCTAGCAACTCCAAGAGTTAGTATTTATGCTCGATAGTGGGTTCATGCCTCTGGTAATCTGGGGAAGTGACAGAAATCTCTAAGGTACTAGATGTGTTGTTGCTACTAGGGAGAAAACAACAATCCTTTGTTCATAGAACAATCGTATTGTTTACTTTACACGCAATTCGTAAAGCAATAATCTGTTGCTTGCAACTTAATACTAGAGGGGGTTCGGATGATAACCTGAAGGTGGATTATTAGTCATAGATGCAGTTGGATGGCGGTCTATGTATAATGTTGTAATGCCCAATCAAGTTCCAAAGGAGTCAAGATGATTAGTATATGCATGTATTGCTTTCTCGGTGTTTGTCAATTGCCCCGCTGTAATTTGTTCACCCAGCATGTTATCTATCTTAAGGAGAGCCACCTCTAGTGAACTATGGATCCCGGTCCTTTACTTTTACATACAATCTATAAACTGTTTACTCCTTTGTGTTTACTTTCTGCAAACTATTACTTCCTTCCATTCGATACGTTTAATCCTTTGTTTTCAGCAAAACACGGTGAGATTGACAACCTCATCGCAAGTTGGGGACAGAGTTCTGCGGTTGTGTTGTGCAGGTCTCCATGTTGCTACTAGCACCGGTAGTGCGCCCTGCCAAGGCTCAGCTAGTAACACATTTGGGGTGTTTCCTTGCTCCTACTGGTTCGATTAAACCTTGGTTTCATAACTGAGGGAAACTTGTTGCTGTGCTCATCATACCTTCCTCTTGGGGTTCCCAACGAGCTCTACGTCGAAAGTCGAACGCATCAAGCATTTTTCTGGCGCCGTTGCCGGGGAGTCAAGGACATCTTCACAAGGGGAGTCCCTCATAGCCAATCTCTTTACTTTGTTATTTTTGTTTTGCTCAGTTTCTTTTTTGCTTCGTTTGCTTGTTTCTTTATTCAAAAACACAAAAAAAATAGTTTTATTAGTTTGCTTTCTTATTTGAAAACACACAAAAATGACTACTCTTGAAAACACTAAGTTGTGTGACTTCACTAGCACCAACAACAATGATTTTATGAGCACACCTATTGGCCCACCTATGCCTGAAGATACTATCTTTGAGATAAAACCTGCTTTACTCAATCTTGTTATGAGAGAACAATTTTCTCGTTTTGGTAATGAAGATGCTGCTTCCCATCTAAATAACTTTGTTAAACTTTGTGAGATGCAAAAGCATAGGGATATAGATGGTGATATTATTAAGCTGAAATTGTTTCCTTGTCTTTGAGAGGAAAAGCTAAAGAATGGTTGAATTCCTTAACTAGGAATAGTATTGATTCTTGGACTTTATGCAAAGATGCTTTCATTGGAAAGTACTATCCTCCTGCTAAGATTATATCTATGAGAAGTGAAATACTGAAGTTTAAACAATCTGATAATGAACATGTTGCTCAAGCTTGGGAAAGAATGAATTCTTTGGTAAAGAATTGTCCCACTCATGGACTGACTGCTTGGATGATCATCCAAACTTTTTATGCAGGATTGAACTATTCTTCAAGGAACCTATTGGATTCTGCTACTGGAGGTATCTTTATGACCATTACTTTGGGTGCTGCAACAAAACTTCTGGATGATGGTTAATTATTCTGAATGGCATACTGAGAGAGCTCCACAAGGTAGGAAGGTAAATTTTGTTGAGGAAACCTCCTCCTTGAGTGATAAGATTGATATTATTATGTCTATGCTTGTGAATGGGAAAGCGCATATTGATCCAAATAATGTTCCTTTAGCCTCTTTGGTTGCTCAAGAAGAGCAAGTTGATGTGAACTTCATAAGAAATAATAATTTTGGCAATAATGCTTATAGGATTAATTTTGGTAACAACAATTATAAGCCATATCCTCCCAACAATGGTAATGCTTATGGAAATTCTTACAACAATAATAGGAGTGCACCCTCTGAACTTGAAGTTATGCTTAAGGACTTTATTAGTAAACAAACTGCTTTCAATAAAACTATTGAAGAAAAACTCTCTAATGCTGAAAGAAATATAGCATCTTTGGCTGAAGCTCAATCTTCTTTGAATAAAATGGCTGCTAAACCTAAAACTAATGATAATCCCTTTGCAGCTACTAATGCCATACAAGTAAGAATTGATGAAAATGTTAGACTATTAGCTGAATTACATGCTAAGTGGGAAAGAGAAGATGAAATTGCTAGAAACATTAGTGTTTCTACTATCACCACCACTAGTGTTGAGGCTAGCAATAGTTCTACTACTTTAGATGATAAATTTGATTTTGATCTTCATGGTTGCAACATCTCTGAAGTTATTAAGTTCCTACAAAAGCTTGCTAAAAGTCCTAATGCTAGTGCTATGATCATGGCCTTTACAAACACATTATTGATGCTCTCATAAAGATTAAAGAAGAAAAGATGAAACATAAAGCTTCTATTCCGATAAAACAAGAAGATGGTTGGGAACCCATCATTAATATGAAAGTGAATGACTTTGATTTCAAAGCTTTATGTGATCTTGATAGTAGTGTTTCTATTATGCCTAGAAGGATTTATGATATGCTTGATTTTCCTTCACTTGAAGATTGTTATTTGAATGTCCCACTTGATGATAATGCTAAAAAGAAACTCATGGGGAGTCTTAATAATGTTCTTATTATGGTTAACAACGCCTATGTCCCCGTTGATTTCAATTTCTTAGATGTTGAATGCAATGCTTCTTGTCCTATTACTTTGGGAAGACCTTTTCTTAGAACTGTTGGTGCCACTATTGATATGAAAGAAGGCACCATTAAATATCAACTCCCACTCAAGAAAGGTATAGAACACTTCCCTAAGATGAGAGATAAGATTTCTTTTGCTTCTTGTAACACCCTCGAATCTGCCCTATGCAAGTTTTAGCCCTTTCCTCCAAACCCGCATAGAAACGATTCAAGGACGCCCACCAGGCACTTTCGTGCGGGTGGAAAACGAAGTAATACCATTACACAACAGTCCTCGATGGGACCCACAGAACATATATATATACAAGAGCGACTCAACGAGTCAAGAATACAGATATACAATACAAAGATCCAAATCACCTTGAAAACGATAGAGCATCTGTCTACGGACAAGATGCAAACGGGACTAAGAGCCCTGAAGAATAACCAATGGCGTCCATAACCCTGCCCAGGCCAAGCCGGAAGGGTAACCCTGCTAACAACGTCGATCTCAAACTTGCTAAAACAAAAGGGGTGCCGACAAAGGGCAAAGGAAAAAGAGGAGCGTCAGTACTGAGGCCAGTACATGGCGAGGCTAGAATTCATCGGCTCTCGCCTACATAGGTATGGTGGGCTGAAGCGGCAGCGCAACGGCACTAAACAACCTATAGAGACTCGATACAACTAGCGGTTATCAGAGAGGGATAAGAAAGACCTATTCGGATCCAACCTGAAGCTAACACCAAACAAACCCATCCTGGTATTTCCCCCTTGAGACCAAACGAGGAACTCGGACCAAGGAACTCACACAGTTGGCAATTTTACTCATTCCATTATAGTTGCAGCAATTACTAATCAGATATAGATAACATGAGTCATCCTTATAGCATAAGTAGTGGGCAGTTTTAGTTAACATTCCGTCGTAGTTGGAACATTTACTAGTCAGATATAATTGTCCTAAGGAATACCAAACCCAACAGTTGTTAACACTTTTATCACATTCCATTGGAGTTGCAATACTTACTAGGCAGATATAGTATGTCACAAAACAACCTAGATCCACCAGCTGTTAGCATTTTTGATATCCATTCCGTTATAGTGGAATCTAATTACTAGTTATATATTAAGTCAAATTTATAGCACTACTTTAGTTATGCTTGTCTATGATCGAGATACTGTGCTCCAAGTCGTCCATAACCGCGGACATGGCTTTCAGAAAGTTTTACCCTGCAGGGGTGCACAAATAGCAACACACACTCGATCAACCTCGGAAAAACCAACTCAAAACCCAACGAGGCATTCACGACAAAGCGATCACAGGATTCAGAAATATTTCAGGGGGCCACCCCATTAAGCTACCCGCAACGAAGTTGGCCGGCTCCGAGACGGACCCAAGGTTTGCACCAATGGTTGTAAACGACTGGGAACCCGAAAGTGTGACTGGCCTTGTCAATACCGCGAAAACACTCCGCAATCCTAAACAGTACAGGTGCTCCTCGCACAATCTTAAATAAAACATTAAAGCATGGCATAAGTACAGGATAGTAACAAAGCCCCAAACTACTTTGTGGCCCCAAGAAATAGAAATGAATCAAGCTCTGGCTCAGGGGGGTCCATGGCCTCCCGGATGTGGATAGTGCAAAAAATCAAGGAACAGGTATCAACTACTCAGGGTCCTACGGGACACAAGTGAGCGTGGAAGAACCAAATAACATCTATTGCCCACCGATGCCTCTGCATTAGTTATATCTAGCATTTTAATAGTTGTATTTAAAGTCATGATCAACTCCACCATAAACATCTACCAGCATTCCAACAACTGTGGTACTCGACATCACGAGATCGCACCTGAGCAAGCAACTACGACTCGCAAGGCCAGCTATCTACCAAACAACAGGTATTAGGAGGTGTCCATGGCAATATAGAGGCTACACGGGATATAACTGGTGCACGGAAACTAAAGCATCGCGACACGGATAGCAATAGATCAACAGAAGGAAGTAAAGACTATAAATGCAAAATAGGTAGAAGGGGGAGAGATGCTCGCCTGGGAAAACACTGCCGAAGGATCATATGCGGAGAACTTGCCGATACTCGCATCAACTCATCGGCCTAATCCGCGAAGAAGCAAACACTAGAAGAAACACCGAATGCAATATTTAATACTACGGCAAAAGATCCGACATGCTTATGATATGATGCATGGCATGGCACAGATACGGTGCAACTAGACAATATTAAGCGGAACCGGGGTCCCGACAATTAATTAATAGGTTCGAGTTATTTAGATACCCCGCAAATTTAAATGTTGTATTAACAAGGCAAAATAGGGATCGGTTCGCTACACAAATTTAAATGGAGTCCGGAATAAGGCAAAGATATCCCGCATATAGACTCCATATTTAATTATGAGGTGAGTCGGCATAATGCCCCCAACCCACAGACAGTTATGCATGCATGAACAATTTAATATGCGACAGATGATAATGTCATATTATAAAAATAGGGGCTTAGGGTCACACATCTAGATTCGGGAGATCTTGGGTTCCGGGGGTCCGGGGTTCGACAGGGTTCAACGGGGATCGGTCTCGGCGGAAGCGTTCTCGGACAACGGAGTAGATCTTGTTGCATGTGACGAAGAACTCAGGTTCGGAAGGAGGTCTTGGCGTGCCGAGGGTTCGTGTGCGACGGGAACGGTCTTCAGACTCCGGGATCAGGGTCTCGAAACCGTGTAGAAGATCTTTGTTCATCGGATCCGTGTCGGCGTACCCGGGGTCTTCGGGTCCGAGAAGGGGTCTTGTCGCATCCGTGATGAGGATGTTCGGGTACCGGCTTCGGTGGTCGATGATGGACTTGAATCGACACATGTGTCTTCGGGCAGAACTTGGCGTGTACCCCTTTGGAGACCTTGATGGAAGGTATTGTACTCGGTCACACAGGGACGAGGCGGAAGATCTTGTCTATGCGGACAACATAGTGCCCACAGGGCTGAACGTAGGTGAACATGGCCGTGGTTGTCAGGTGGTTGATGTACTGCCATCACACCGATACCACTGGTATACACGCATGATCCCAAAGGAGGACTGCAAGGGCAGCAACACACGCGGCAAGGAGAGGCAGTGATGCGCGATGCCGGACGAGCGGACGCGGCCCCGGCTTGACCTGTAGAGGGCACCAGTGGCTTGGGGCAGAGCTCAATCTCCGGGAAACAGGCAACCGAGCAGGGACGCGGCGTCGGGAAGGCGGCGAGGTCGGCAGGAGGCGCGGCGCCGCTGTAGCAGATAGAGGAAAGAGCATCGTGCTGAGCTCAGGACATGGGCGGCCAAGGCGGGGAGCACGTACGACGGCGTCCTTGGCAGCTGGCTGCCAGAGAAGGAGGGCGAGGGTGGCACTCGGGGCCGAGGAAGGGCGCGTCGGAGTAGGGCGAGGTGAGGCGGCAACTGACGCAGGGGGACGGGGGTCGCGGCCAGCTCGGGGCCCGGACAGAGGAGGCCGGTGGAGGGGAAGAGGAGGACGGCACGATGCTTGGGGGAGGCCGGCGAGCTCGGGCCCGACGACGCGGGGCGTCGTGCTTGCAGGAGCACTGGAGGCGTGGACGGCGGAAGGCCGCGGGAGCGCCGGTCGGGAAGGCGGCGGCCCGGTGAGCGGAAGGGCGGCGGGGTTGAGCCGTGGCGGTGGCGGTGGTTGGTGGGAAGGAGAGGGGGCGACAGGCAGGAGAAGGCGGGGAGTGGCGGCGTCGGCCTGGGGAGAGGACCGGTGCAGGGAGAGGAACGTGGGGGAGGAGAGGTCACCGCGGCGGGAGGTGAGGGGCAAGCGCACAGGGGAGACGGCGAGCGGGGAGGAGGGGTTGCGGTAGGTGGGTGAGGGCGAGTAGGCAGGTGGGGCCAGGGGTGGGGCAGGAGCCCGAGGTGGTCGCACGGGGTGGGCGGGTGTCACGTGCAGAAGGCTATGGTGTGTGTGTGTGGTTGGGTTTGGACAGGTGGGGAGGTGGCTGGCATGTGGGGTGGATAAGGGGAGGGTTAGGGTTAGGTGGCGGGCGAAATAGGGGGATTCGTGAGGTGGCAAGCAGCGATTCGATGGAGTGAGGTGGCGGGGGGGTGGGTAGGATTAGGGGTAGGGTATTTGGTAGAAAAGGGTTTGGGGGTGGTCGGCCGGGTCGAATCGGCCCGGTTCGGCTGCCCCCTAAAAATAAAATAATTATTTTATTATTTAAAACGGGGTTTTTGAAATCCGTTGGTAGACGCAACAAAATATTCCGGAGATCCGGGTTTTAATTTGAATAAAGACGGGAATATTTAGAAAACAAAACTAGGCGTTTCGCAAATAGTTTAGACCAAAACCATGCATCATGATGCCGATGCTCAAATGCAATGTGGCATGATGACATGAGCATGCAGTCATGATGATGCAATGCACAAAAACACTGCGATTTTCTAGTAGTGGTTTTAACGGGATGCCACACTTCTCCTATGAAAACAAAATTTGGTCTTAATGCTTCTTCATCCGAGAACACTTGATTCTTTTTCTTGCTTCTTATGCCTAACTTAAAGGCGTTAAAGAAAAATACTTATTGGGAGCTAACCCAAAAGTTTTAGATGAGTCTTGGAAGTTATTACTTCAGTAATAACCGCTCCTTATCCTTTTTATTTGCTTTTTGTGCCAAGAGTAACCTCTAATGAGAGAGAAGTAATGATTGGGAAAGTTGTTGTTCCGAAACAGATTTCTGTGCTTCACCGTAAAAATTCGTGTAAAATCTCTGAACATATTTTTGAGGCGTAAATTTTTGTGATTTTGCCCCAGGTTTTTATATAACTTTCTTTAGTTCAACACTTTTTGATTTGAGCAAAGAAGGTCTTTGAAAAAAATCGTCTTTACCTGCTGGTCTGTTTTGACAGATTTCTGCCATTTTCTGCATTTGCTTCTTGTTGGTTCCTTTTTGAGTTTTTTTGGGCAACTGAGATTTTTGAGGGAAGTTCTACAGTATCTAGTGTTCTAATGGAAGTTTATTTGGTGTTGGAACTGAACCTTAAGACCTTTATCTTGAGTACACTAATGTTGCTAATAAAGATTGTGTGAAGTTTTGTATGAAGGAAAAATTTCAGGTGTATGGAAGGAATGAGTAATGAGATGAAGGATGGACTAAAGCTCAAGCTTGGGGATGCCACGCGTGTCACCCCAAGAAATATCCAAGAAGTACAAGCGTCAAAGCTTGGGGATGCCCATGGCATCCCCTTCTTCATCAATAAAAATCCCAGGTTTCTTCCAAACGCTTCATTTTTATTGTTTCATGCACAGTTGTGTTGTTCTTGGAGCGTCTTCTTTTTCGTTTTTGTTTTGGTTTTTCGTTTGCTTGGTTTGTTTAGTTTTCTGAATAAATTGGTTGGACCCCCTCTTTCATACTTTGGTTTGCAAATAGTTTGGTTTGGATTGGAAAAGAGTAGGAAAGTTCATACTTATGTGGTAAAAGAGCTCGTTTTTGACTGTGGCCTATGCTCTGTCATGCCATGCTTGATATTGTTTTGGCTTTATTCTTAGTATTATTTTCTGTAGCATGACTTGTTATAAACAATTGATATTGCTTAATGTGCCTTGGATGAATCATGCGTTGTTTTAGCATATTAGAGCATAGTATACTGGTATTCTCCTTTGATGCTTTATCTGGGTTGACTTGGCGCATGCTCACACCATGTTATGACTATCTCAAGTCACCATAGCCTTTATGATTCTTTAGTTTTCAACTTGTAGTATCACTTTATGCTTTGATCAATGATGTTTTGTCGCTCTGCATGATTATGGTCATTATTGCTCTCTTAGTTTGTCGCTCCTAGTCTTTTGCTAGCCTCCACAACCAAGTATGAGTTCCACTCATGCATCCAACTCCCTAAACCAAGTTATTCCAAAGAGTCCACCATACCTACCTACTAGATTATGCTATTCCAAGTATATTAATGCTTTTGTTTACCTTCCAAATTAAACTTGTTATGAGAAAACTAGTGATTAAAGCTCTCATGAACTTGATGGCACACTTTACTTTTTTGCATCTAATAAACTTGAACCATTGGGTCCTTCTTTGTTGCGTATATGCTTGCTCTTTATAAGTTGAAATTAGCAGAACCATGTATCATGGGGAACGCTTTCAACATTGCACTTGTACTTTGTACCCCGTTGATATCATGTTCTTTTGCTTACGGATCCCGATAGTGTGAAATAAAAGTGGAACTTGTAAGATCATGGAGTTTGTATGTGTATTAGAGAAACGCCTGGGCCGCTAGCCTAAGCCATGCCTGATCATGGTGGAAACTTGTAGCAACACCATAATGAGCACTCTATGAAGCATCCTCAATAAAAACCTATGAAAATAGCAAATAAAAAGATCGATGAGATGCTCATTGTCTGCTTGCCTTGTCATTTTGATTATGGGATAGCTCATGTATCATGTGCAAGGGGTACCCCGTTGGCGGTTCTTTATGATACACATGTACTTACAATGACAAGAGCTTACTTGTAACTAAAGTTGAGTAGCATGAGGATCGGTCTTCGTAAGTAAGGGGCATGAGATTTCGGTTTATAACTTGTCAAGCATATCCTCTTAGTTGTGTCACTTTAACCTTAATCACCTTCAAGATGCTTATGATAGGGGCAATGAGAGCTGAAAGCTATAAGTACCATAATTTTTGGAAGCTCTTTATGACACTTGAATCCCTACTTCCTTTTATAAAGGCCTTTCTTCCACCATTATATTGAGTCTCCACCTTCTACCTTTATGCACCTACTTTGAGAGCATAGTGGCCATTCTTAGTTCTATGTGCATTGTCCCAAGACTAGTTGATTGATGCATAACTTGATATTGCTTGTTTTAAACTATTTATGAACTTTGCAGGTGTCCTATGCATTTATATTTGCTACTCTATGACGGACAAGCTGAATACTATTATGCTATGTTTTCTTTATGTGAAACAAACAAACGTCTTGCAAAGCATTGTTATTCATTAATCTTTTGTTTGTACCTTTTCATGTTGCATCATAAATTTCTTTGTCTTTTTGCTAGAACTTTGTATTTCATGTTTTGATTGAAGTACTATGATCCCAGCTTTGAATGTTTTACAAATACTTTGATCAAGTCTTTGATGGTGCATGTCACCTCAAAAATTATTCTTTCTTTTTATCACTTACCTACTCGAGGATGAGCAAGAGTTAAGCTTGGGGATGTTGATACATTGCAAATGTATCTATAATTTTTTGATGTTCCACGCTTGGTTTTATCCACTTTCTTGTGTTTTGTCCACACTTTGGAGTGCTTTTCATATGATTTCTTGGACTAACCTATTAACAAGAGCCACAGTGCCAGCTGCCTGTTTTCTGCTGTTTTTAGTTCTAGGAAAGTCAGAAATGGAATATTCTCGGAATTGGATGGGACAAAAGCCAAAGTGCCTATTTTTCCGGAAGTCATCAGATGCCATAATACGAGACGGAGAAGAGCCAGGGGGCCACCACACCACCTGGTCGCGTGGGCCAAGCCTGGCCGCGCCAGGGGGTGGTGTGGCCAACCCAGGCACCCCCTCGGCCTCTCCTTCCGCCTATATATTGCCCTCGGCACGAAAACCCTAGGTGCCCGATCACAAATCCATGATAGAGTCTATATCCGTCGTCATATCCATCCCTAGATCGGGAGGGATCTGAAGCTCTTCCTGGCACCCTGCTAGAGAGGGGAATTCACCCTGGAGGCCTTCTTCATCACCATGCAAGCCTCCGGTGTGATGTGTGAGTAGTTTATCCTTGGACTACGGATCCATGTAGTAGCTAGATGGCTGGTTCTCCTCCTTTGTGCTTTCATGTTTAGATCTTGTGAGCTCCATTCATGATCAAGATCATCTATTTGTAATTTTGCATGTTGTGTTTGCGGGGATCCGATGGATATTGAGATGCTATTTCAGATTGATTATTGATTCTATCATGTCTTTGTTATTTGTGATCTTGCATGCTTTCCGTTGTTAGTAGCTATCTTGGCCAAGTAGATACTAGCAACTCCAAGAATTAGTATTTATGCTCGATAGTGGGTTCATGCCTCTGGTAATCTGGGGAAGTGATAGAAATCTCTAAGGTACTAGATGTGATGTTGCTACTAGGGAGAAAACAATAATCCTTTGTTCATAGAACAATCGTATTGTTTACTTTACACGCAATTCGTAAAGCAATAATTTGTTGCTTGCAACTTAATACTAGAGGGGGTTCGGATGATAACCTGAAGGTGGATTATTAGTCATAGATGCAGTTGGATGGCGGTCTATGTATAATGTTGTAATGCCCAATCAAGTTCCAAAGGAGTCAAGATGATTAGTATATGCATGTATTGCTTTCTCGGTGTTTGTCAATTGCCCCGCTGTAATTTGTTCACCCAGCATGTTATCTATCTTAAGGAGAGCCACCTCTAGTGAACTATGGATCCCGGTCCTTTACTTTTACATACAATCTATAAACTGTTTACTCCTTTGTGTTTACTTTCTGCAAACTATTACTTCTTTCCATTCGATACGTTTAATCCTTTGTTTTCAGCAAAACACGGTGAGATTGACAACCTCATCGCAAGTTGGAGACAGAGTTCTGCGGTTGTGTTGTGCAGGTCCCCACGTTGCTACTAGCACCGGTAGTGCGCCCTGCCAAGGCTCAGCTAGCAACACCTTTGGGGTGTTTCCTTGCTCCTACTGGTTCGATTAAACCTTGGTTTCATAGCTGAGGGAAACTTGCTGCTGTGCTCATCATACCTTCCTCTTGGGGTTCCCAACGAGCTCTACATCAACACCGAGCCATCACTATACAGGGGGGACAAAATATTCCGGCTGTATAGTTGGTCGTTAAACTGTCTGTCCCTGCGAAAGAAAATATATAAAGGCATCGATATCTATACGACTAAAACTATACGGTCGAAATTTTTATTTCCGCCGTATAGTTGGTCGTTAAACTCTCAGTATATTAGAAAAGAAATTGTATGGCGGCACTGATATCTATACGTCTAGAACTATACGGTCGGGATTTTTATTCCTGCCGTATAGTTGGTCGTTAAACTCTCAGTATATAATTCGGAAAAAAATTTGATGGCAAAGATATCTATACGACCGGAGCTATACGACCGGAATTTTTATTCCCACCGTATAGTTGGTCGTTAAACTCTCTGTGTGCATCAAATTTTTTCTGTTTCTTCGAAAACTATTTCTTTTCTTGTAACTTAGTGATATATCTTGTTTTTGACAGAAAATTGACAGTAAATATTGTCGACCAACAATAGCATGAATAAAGCAGAATTTTAAGTACTACCAAACTTCTTATCCCCAAATGGAGTTTTTAGCACTCTTTATTAAACATAAACTTAAACTAAAAACTTTACTCAAACCTTTATTTCACATGGATTGCCTCCCATGGAGTGCTCTTTTATGGTCAATATCTTGACCTTGATGATACTCACTAGGCTAGATGAGTGGAACACCCACTCCAAAGTAATTGGCTTTCAAAGTGATGGCCTCATTTTCATCATGCTTAGCTTTCTTCTTCCTGGGGAAATGAATAACAAAAGGATCCCGCGAAGGAAATTGCAGCTTCACGTTCCCTTCATGCAGATTAATCAAAACCTTAATAGTTCTTAAGAAAGGACGACCTAAAATAATATTAGCAGTAGCATCTTCAGGCATGTCAACAATAACAAAATCAATGAGAGCGGATAGCCTTTAATGTATACTAAAGTGTTCTCCTTAATTCCCACAGCTTGTTTGTAGGTAGAATCTGCTAGATGCAATTTTAACTCAGTAATTTTAAAGGAGCCAAGATTTATCTTATTAAAAAGACTCTTTGGAATTGTTGAGACGCTTGCACCTAGATCACAAAGTGCAGCTATCTCATTAGTTCCAATTTTAATCTTAATAGTAGGCACAAATATGTCATCTAGTTTAACAGGTAATTTTTAGCAATTTGCTTGTATTCTTATTCAAGCTCACATACCTTTATTGCTACTTGATTGACAAAGTGTTGGTACATAGCTTCCTCACTACCTTCAGTTACCGGAATCTTGACGTTGATCCTTTTTATGAGATCTTCAACGGTGTAGCTTGGTGAAGGGGCATTACTATAGTCAAGTTCTTTAAGCTCCTCCCTTTGGATCCTCATCATTTTGAGTTCTTTAACAAGATTGATCTCAGCTTTACCTGCAAATTTAGCTAGAATGAGAGTTTGACTCTCGGTTATCTTACCTAGTTGTGCCTCAATGATCCTCGTTCTTTCTTGGAGGGCCTGCAAATCATTTCTCAAACTAACAGCTTGGTTAGATAATTTATCAAACATGGCATCATGGTTCTCCGTTATTTAACAAGAATATTATTTTGTTCATTTTGTGAGTCTATAAAAGACTTAAGTGTTTCTTGGAGACTACCATTACTAGTTCTCATATTATTATTAGAGTTACCTGCTGGAAGAGCATAATGTTTCTGAAAGTTAGGATTGTAACACTTCTTCCAATCAGGGTTATAATCATTACGAGCTATGAAGTCTATTTCTTAAATATTTGTTTCAGGGGTGGCTCTTACCTGGGTTTCCTTACCTTTAATGGCTAGTATGAGCTCATCCAACTTGGCATTCAATTCTTTGTTCTCTTGTGGTGAGATAGAGTTTACCTTCTTCGTGTTTGATCTTTCCACATGCCATTGGGCATGGTTGTCTTGCATATTGTCTAGCAGTTGCTTCGCTTCGGTAATATGTTTACCCATAAATGTTCCTCCAGCTGCAGTATCAAGCATAGACTTGGACACTGGATTAAGAGCATTATAAAATAAATGAAGGATTACCCAATTTTCCATCCCATGACTAGGATAGTTTCTTAAGCATTCTTTCATCCTCTCCCATGCAAGTGCTAGTGGCTCACGTTCTTCCTGTCTAAAGCCAGTAATATTAGATAGGAGTTGCGTAGTATTTGCAGGTGGGAAAAATTTAGTCATAAATAAAGAAGTACATCCCACCCATGATGTAATAGTATTTCTAGGCAAAGATAGCAACCATTCTTTTGCTCTCCCTCTCAGAGAGAAAGGAAATAGACACAATTTGACCGCATCAGGGTCAACATCTTTTATTCGCATCATATCACATATTTTAGTGAAAGTATTTAAGTGCATACCTACGTCTTCAACAGCAGAGCCTCCAAATTGATTATGTTGAACCAAACTTAAGTAATGGGGCTTAATTTTATAGTCATCAGGAGCAATTGCTGGCTGAGTAATAGGAGTTCGCAAATAATCATTATTGGGAGTAGAAAACTCCCCAAGCTTCTCTTTAGCCATACTTCCTATGTTTTGGGTTTTCTTAAACAAACAATTATAATAGTAAAAGCAAGAATTTAAAGGCTAACTAATTTTTTTTGGTTTATCAAATAAAGACTGAAAGCAAACTAACAAAATTAAAAAGAAGAATTAAAACTAGCAAGGTTCCTAATAACCTCACCAGGGTAGCTATTTCTTCCCAGGCAACGGTGCCAGAAAAAGGGTTGATACCTTCGATCCGGATTATGGATGTAGTGTAGCTTCGTTTTCCCTAGCAGACCTAGGTTGTCGAATCCTCGGGAAGCGAATGCGTAGTGAAGTTACTTTAACGGACCTTCAGGAGTTCTAGAATTCCTTTTGTGTTTTTACGGACCAATAGCTTGCGTCTTTTTATTGTTGTCGATGATGGAGAGAGAGGGCCTAGGGCATTCGGTTTCACCTATAGCTGTGCAAAAACATTTGATGGAAATAAAAGATAGAAATAAAGTACGCATGTACTTGTTAGAGTAAGATAAATTATATATGGGTAGTGCATCCATAATTGCTATTGCCTCCGCAACTGCTTATAGCAATAACCTACTAGTCTCATCCATAAAAGAAAGAGAAGTAATGATATGTATAGTGATGTCACCATTAATCCCAAGCAAATCCCTCACATACAGCCGTACTACCCCTTCTGTCACTGGGGTTCCCAGCCTATAGATCAATCATCACTCATACTCCCTATACCTGGCTCAACCCTTGGAGTCTTGGGTACCTGACAAGTCCTTAGATTGAGGCAAGAGAGGATACAATAATCATCATGTCATACAAACTAACACACGATCCCATCTATGATAAATAACATGCACAATTGCTACATGGCTAGGCTGAAGTCCTTAGCCCAAAGAGAATTACTCACACATAGAGATGAGATCAACAATCACAAACATTGTAATGAAAATCATAAGATTGACAACAATAGTCTTACAGTGTCGCCAATCAGAGAAGAGATCTACTATTACAAGTGGTGAAATATGGCTATGGAGATGGAGAAGGGTTTGGAGATCTGGAGGCGGCTGGTGATCCGTGGCAGAGACTTTTTGGCGAGGTCTGGCTTCCGGGGTGGCTTTTCCTGTCGCCCGAGGCTCCTTTATATAGGGTCCCCTTCACGAAAGTTATTCTGTTTGACCTAACGGTGGCAGCACCAACTATACGACCAGAGGGTCGTATAGTTGGTCGTTAAAGCGTCTGCCTCCATTGTACAGCTCCTGGTTTCTTCTGGTTGTTGGAAATCTCGTATCTTTGACTTTAATATAGTGATTCCCTCCTTTAAACGACATTATCTGCACAGGAAAAATATAAAAGAAAGGATTGCATACCCCTCTAAATATTAGCATTAGTGGCAGAGTTTAGAGAGATATTTCATTAAGAATATGAGTAATATCCTTTTTAAATATGGACGCAGATGGCTATATTTCAGAGCCATCAGGCGCTCCGGCGAGGCTAATAGAGCTCGGATTTTGGCCATTTGCGGATGCGGCGGCGTCATCCGGTGAGCTCTCCACTTTTATTTTTATTTTTAGGTGTAATTTTGCTATGTAATTATATGTATGAACGATGACCATCAACGCATGAGTTCGATATTCCCGGGGAATTTTTAATTTTGATTTTACAGATTGCATTTGCATGTGCTGTTCCGCGCCGACGCATTTGAATCCGTAAATCGCGAGTACAGGCGCATGTACTCACGATTTACGGGTCGCCTGTTTACATGCGCTATTAGTCATGCTCTCAAAGTCCTGGGGTGCGACTAAACATGAGGGAGGAGGTGCGGCTAGCCCCCCACATGGGCCCAACATGGTCGAATGCCCACATGTGGCCAGCACCCCCCTCTGACCTTCCCTAGGGCGTGGCCCCTTCTTGGGCCTCCTCCGGTGAGGCCCATTTCACCTCTAGGGAAAAGCCTACTCGAGGTGCACGATACAAGTCGTTCGAGGCACATATGGGATGCGCCTCGAGGGCTGCGCTGTAGTATATTTTACCCGAGGCGCATATGATATGCGCCTTGTATACTCTAGATATGCGAGGCGCATATACAAGGCATATATCTGATGTGCCTCGAGTATGTCTGAAAAATGCGCCTCGAGTATGTCTGAAAGATGCATCTCGAGTATGTTTGAAAGATGCGCCTCGAATAGCATTTTCAAATTTCAAATTTACCCGTGGGGCCACCGCTGCCGTCAGAATGCAAAAAACACCCTCGTTTTGAATTGCAAAAGCAATCGAGTTCGCACATCACCGCCGCCGTGTTGCCTCGCCAGAGCATGGTAGTTGTGGTCGTGGCCACAACCTACCACCGCGGGGAGGTGCGGGAGGCCGTGGCCGCGCTAGTTATTGAGCGGGAGGTGTCGGGCCGAGGAGGAGGAGGTGGCGGCCGGAGGAGGAGGTGGTGGCCGGAGGAGGAGGAGGAGGAGGAGGAGGAGGTGGCGGTCGGAGGAGGATGTGGCGGCCGAAGGAAAAGGTCGTCGTCGTTATCACTGCAAGGAGGAGGAGGAGGCCGAAACAAGGAGGCCAAAGAGAGAAAGGAGAAGGAGAAGAAGGAGAAGAGGAGGAGAGGAGGAGAAGGGGAGAAGGAGAAGGAGGAGAATGGGAGGAGAAGGAGAAAAATAGGAGGGAAAATGAGAGGAGTAGGTTGCTGGCCGGAATCTAATTTCTAATCCCACCAAAAAGGTGGAGAGAAGTGAGTGGTGATAGGTGGCTCCATGTGCCAAAAAGTGAAAAAGGTGGTAATAGAATACTCAAGGTATATCCCATACAAGATGCGCCTTGTATAATTTAAGAACACAAGGCGCATCTTGTATAGGATGCGCCTTGAGTATTATGGTACCACATTTCCCACTTTTTGGCACATGGAGGTGGGCCAACAGGTTCAGGCTTTAGGCCCACCTCAGTTACTAGAGGCGCATCTACGGGTCATGCACCTACAATATCCAAAAATATACAAGACGCATATGGGCATATGCATCTCCAGTATTGGGGCACCTACCACCACCGGGCCCACCCACCTTATTCGAGGCACATATGCTCAATATGCGCCTCCAATATCCAAAAATACATAAGACGCATATGTGCATATGCGCCTCCAGTATTGGAGCACCAACCACCATCGGGCTCACCCACCTTATTCGAGGCGCATCTGATCCATATGCGCCTCGAGTAGGCACGTATGGACCAGATGCGCCTCGAATAAGGGGAGGCATCCAGATCTGATCCGTACATGGAAAATAGGAGACACACCCTTCACAGATACGCCTGCACTATTCAAATATACAAGGCGCACTGGGTGCGTCTTTTATATTTAGTGGAGGTGCATATGGTTAGGATGTGCCTCCTATAAGCCTATCTCCTACATGATTTCCCTAGTAGTGTTTAGGTGGGCTACGCCATAATTCCATATTAAATAATATTTTTAATACTAATTCATTTACTTGATATTAAATACGTATTATTTAATACCTATCACTCCGAAACATCTTTTGGGACCCTCTGATCATCATCGGATACCCTGGGACCATTCCGATATTATCCTAGAATTATTCCAGAGTTCTCACTTTTCTCCTACAATCTCGAATCAATTCCTAAGCATCATCTACCCTTAAGTGTGACACCCTACGGCTCGGGAATACATAGACATGATCAAGACACTGTTCGATCAAGGACCAACAATGGTATCTGGAAACACATGATGGCCCCTATGCATTCCCCGAATAATATGATTGCTTGAAACCTTGAACGTAGCATATCATTCCGTTTTCTCTATGATACCTAGTTTGTCCAAGATCTGTTCTTCAATATCAACATACCTAATTCGATCTTGTTACTGACAAACACAGTTACTCGTTCCCGTGATATTACATCCCTATGACTTAGTCACATGTTTACAAACTTGTAGATATAATCTCACCGAGTGGGCCCATGGTATCTATCCATCACTCGGATGGGCAAATCCTGGTCTTGATACATAGGCCTCAAAAGATCTACTAGAAAACCCAATACACACCTTTATAGTCACCTAGTTACGGTCATGACTATTGATGTGATCAATGCAGCCTCGGAAGACAGTGATTAATATGATCTCACAGTTGAAGTACTGAATCACTAAGCTTTGCTAGATATCGCAATTTTGAACTTTGTGACTTGATCACATTGCAATACTAGGGTTGGGTGTTGTCCATGACTTCATTCATCTAATAAAATGACCTCGTTGTCAGTTTCTATGAAAAGTCCATGATCGGAAAACCTCAACCATCAGCTGTCCAATGAACTAGTCTAGAGGATACTAGGGAGTAGGGACCTAGTTTGTTTATATACCGCACATGTATTAACATTCCACTTAATGCAGTTCTAGCATGGTACATAACTATTACGCCTAATGAGATATGTCAATAAAAACATCTTCTTCAACAGCAATATCACTTCTTAAGGCTTTGATCTATATTTTACTTAATAATTGTTATAGCTCAGTGCTTCATGGTATAACGGTTGGACCAAAAGACTATTGATATGCATGTGGCTCGCATGGGCTTTAGTATATTTGGATGTGTTGACCACAACCTTATCTTTGTTAAATATTTTCACATGAATGTGCGTATTATTATCTTTATCTCATATGATGTGCAGCTGTAGGTGAATCTTTAATCCTAGCCTATTTCCATCCATTGCAATAACCATCGATTCAAAGTAAACTAGAAAGCTCCGGTAAATGTAAGGTAAAACAATTAAACAAGTTTTGTAGACATGTCTCATTTATTTTCCATTTAGCATTGTTTCCTAATATTCGATTAAACCTTGGTGTACTAGGGAAAAGCTGCTATACTTCATCCGTAAATCCGGATCGAAGGTATCAACCTTTTTGTGGCGCCATTCTCACTCGAGCACTCCTCGTCAACCTAGATAATATCCAACCGTTGGTAGGTGTTTCCTCGTAAAGCACACCATTTCCTTAGATAATGTATGAAAAATAAAAAACACTAGCTGGATGAAGCTTCCTCTTCTCCCTGAATACTAGCTAGCATCTTCTTTGGGGAGAGATCACCGGCTGGCACGCCACATAGATGCACCCCAACGCTTTGAAGAATTTGGACTAGAGTAGGAGATGGAATGTGTTCTTACTTTTGGATATCCTCTTGCAGATTAGGGGCATTAGAAGTGGACTTATCAGATGCACAGAAAGGAATAGAATGAACTACCCTTGGCTTCACTTTGGTCTTCACTTTTTTGGCATCAGTCACCAATTTTATCTTAAAACCCTAATACTTATTCTTCCTGCAGCTCCTTCTGACCTGACTTTCATCAGCGCTAGTCTCGTACTTTCTTTTGTTACCTGGTATGTGAGGTACAAATACCCCATGTTGAACACCATCATTAATGTGGCGCCCCGCAAAAACCACTACTAGAAAATCGCGTTGTTTTTGTGCATTGTATCATCATGACCGCATGCTCATGTCATCATGCCACATTGCATTTGAGCATCGTCATCATCATGCATAGGTTTTGTCTAAACTATTTTCGAAAAGCCTATTTTTGTTTTCTAAACGCCCCGTCTTTTATTCAAACTATAAAACCCGGGTCTGTCCGGAATATTTTGTTTTGCCTACCAACGGTTTTCAAAAGCCCCGTTTTAAATATTAAAATTATTTATTTTATTTTTAGGGGGCAGCCGTACCGGGCCGATCCGACCCAGTCGGCCACCCCTAGTACAAGAACCAGACTACCCAAACCCTTTTTCCTACCCCACCCTATCCTACCCAGCCCCCTCCACCTCACCCCAACCTATCCCATCACGCCACATCATCTCTGGCCCAAACCCCAACCACTCCCCCGCTGCCACCTGCCCCATCCACCGCCAGCTCTCCCCACCACCACCATCTCCCGCCTGCACACGCGGGCCCACGCCCCCACCTGGGCACGCTTCCCAGTTCCCACCTACCACCGCCTGGCCCACCACCCTGTCCACCCGACCGCCTCGATCCCTGCCTCGGGCCCCACCGCTGGAGAGGCCCGTCCCCGACGCCTACCCCCGCTTCCTCCTCTCTCTTCCTCCCCTCCCCCCCCCCCCCCCCGCGATCCCCGGCTCCACCACGACGTCACTGCCGCCTTCCGCGTCCCCCGCCGGAGCCCCGCCGTGGCCTCCCTCTTCCTTCCCGCCGCCATCGACCGCCACCACGGGGGCCCCGCCTCGGTCGCTGTGCCCCTCGACCGAGCCCCTACGGCGCCGTCGCGAGCCCGCCCCGTTCCCCCACCTCCACTGCGCCTCTCCCGCACCGCCCTACCGCCGCCAGGTTTTCCTCTCGCTGCGCCGTTGCTGGCCCGGCCCTGCTTCCCCGCGCTCGCCGCGACCTCGGAGCCCCGCCGTCCAGCACCGACACCCCCGGCCCCGCCGCCTCCTCGGGCCTCTCCTTCCCCGCTGGCCTCGCGCCCTCCATCCACCCTGCGCGTGCCCCGGCGCCACCCCTTCCTCGCCTCCGACCGCCCTCTCTCGGCTCCCCGCTTCCGAGTCCGCGACGCCTGGCCGCCGCCTCTGCTCCCTGTGGCGACCGCCGCCGCCACCGCTGCAAGCGCGGTGCCCTCTCGAGCCCGGGCCGCTCGGCCCGCGCGTCCCCTGCCTCGCCGGGCTCCGCCGTCCGTGCAGCCTCCTCCAGCGTCCCGCCGTCGGCCGCCATCCCCGTCTGCGTGCCGGCCGCCGCGCCGCCCTCATGCTCTGACCCCCTGGTGCTCCGTCGCTAGGCCGTCCTCAACCCGTCTGCTCGAGTCCCAGGTCCCAGGGGGCCACCTCGTGTTCCCTCTGCCAGCCCGTGTGTTCGTCCTGTACTTGTGTGTTCCGTGGGCTCTAAAAATCACTTTATCTGTTGATCCGTGAAAAGTTCGGGCTGGCGTGCAACCGCCCTTTGCAGCTACCTTCCAAGACCATCTCGCCAAGTTATCCTCCACGAAGGCCAAGTAGGAAGACCCCGATCCACGGACCCGATGGCGAACCCCCGAAGACCGATCCCGCCGAGACCGGGCACTCAAGTTCTTCATCGCAGAACGGCAAGTTCGTCAACATGGAGCCGTCGGGCCACGCAAGACAATCGGTGCCGAACCCAAGACCGACACCGTCAACCGAGTACTTCGACAAGCACGCCAAGATCTTCTCCTCGACAATGGATCTGATGACCGAGGCCGACACGAGATCTTCTTCCTGGAACGCCAAGACCCCGAGCGTGCCGACATGGATCCGAAGACCGAACCCGAAGACCACGGATGCGACAAGTACTTCTTCCCGGACCCGATGCCCGAGGCCGCCAAACACCAAGGTCTTCTTCTTGGACCCGATGACCGTCAAGATCGCCACCGGAACGACAAGAACTTCATCTCGGAGCACCAAGTCCTTCTTCCTGGAATGCCAAGCTCTCCTTCCGTTGTCCGAGAACGATCCCGTCGATCCGTACCCCAGATCCGATCTCTGTCGAACCCCGAACCCCCGAAACCCAAGATCTTCCGGACCCAGATGTGTGAACCTTTTCCCAAGCCCTATTTTATAAATGCTATATATAAAACTTGTGGCATATTAAATTGTTCATCTCGCATGCATATCATGTGGGTTGGGGGCATTATGCCGATTCACCTCTTAACTAAATATGGAGACCATATGCGGGCTATATTTGTCTCATATCGCCTCCATTTAAATTTTACATAGCGAACCGATGCCATGATTCGCCTGGTTAATACAACATTTAATTTGCGGGGTAGTTAAACAACATGAACCTATTAACTAATTGTCGGGACCCCGGTTCCACTTAACACTGCCTAATTGCACCGCATCTGCATCATATCATAAGCATGCCGGATCTTCTGCCGTAGTATTAAATATTGTATCCGGTGTTTCTTTTAGTGCTTTGCTTCTTCGTAGATTAGGCCGATGAGTTGATGCGAGTATCGACAAGTTCTCCGGATATGAACCTCCGACAGTGTTTCCCAGGCGAGCATCTCTCCCCTTCTACATATTTTGCATTTTTAGTCTTTATTTCCTCCTGTTGATCTATTGCTATCCGTGTCACGATGCTTTAGTTTCCGCACCCTAGTTATATCCCGTGCAGCCTCTATATTGCCTTGGACACCTCCTATTACCTGTGTTTGGTAGATAGCTGGCCTTGCGAGTCGTAGTCGCTTGCTCAGGTGTGATCTCGTGTTGTCAAGTACCAAAATTGATGGAACGCTGGCAGATGTTTATCGGTGGAGATGTTTATGGTGAAGTTGATCATGACTTTAAATACAACTATTAAAATGCTAGATATAACTAATGCAGAGGCATCGGTGGGCAATAGATGTTATTTGGTTCTTCCACGCTCACTTGTGTCCCGTAGGACCCCGAGTACTTGATACATGTTCCTTGATTTTTCGCACTATCCACATCCGGGAGGCCTTATGGACCCCCCTGAGCCAGAGCTTGATTCATTTCTATTTCTTGGGGCCACAAACTAGTTTGGGGTTTTATTTACGATCCTGTACTTATGCCATGTTTACTGTTTTATTTAAGATTGTGTGTGGAGCACCTGTACTGTTTAGGATCGTGGAATGTTTTCGCGGTATCGACAAGCCCAGTCACACTTTCGGGTTCCCAGTCGTTTACAGCCATTGACACAAACCCTGGGTCCGTTCCGGAGCCGGCCAACTTCGTTGCGGGTAGCTTAGTGGGGTGGCCCCCTGAAATATTTCTGAATCCTGTGATCGCTTTGTCGTGAATGCCTCGTTGGGTTTTGAGTTGGTTTTTCCGAGGTTGATCGAGTGTGTGTTGCTATTTATGCACCCCTGCAGGGTAAAACTTTCTGAAAGCCATGTCCGCGGTTATGGACGACTTGGAGCACAGTATCTCGATCATAGACAAGCATAACTAAAGTAGTGCTATAAATTTGACTTAATATGTGACTAGTAATCAGCTCAAGTATAACGGAATGGATATTAAAAAAATGCCAACAACTGGTGGATCTAGGTTGTTTTGTGACATGCTATGCCTAGTAAGTATTGCAACTCCAATGGAATGTGATAAAAGTGCCAACAATTGCTGGGTTTTCGGATTCCTCAAGACAATTATATCTGACTAGTAAATGTTCCAACTACAACGGAATGTTAATTAAAACTGCCCACTACTTATGCTTCAGGATGACTCATGCTATCTATATCTGATTAGTAATTGCTGCAATTATAACGGAATGAGTAAAATTGCCAACTATGTGAGTTCCTTGGTCCGACTTCCTCGTTTGGTCTCGAGGGGGAAATACCAGGATGGGTTTGTTTGGTGTTAGCTTCAGGTTGGATCCGAATAGGTCTTTCTTACCCCTCTCTAATAGCCGCCAGTGATACCGAGTCTCTATAGGTTGTTTAGCGCTGCTGCGCCGCCGCTTCAGCCCACCATACCTATGTAGGCGAGAGCCGCCAAATTCTAGCCTCGCCGTGTACTGGCCTCAGTACTGACGCTCCTCTTTTTCCTTTGCCCTTTGTCGGCACCCCTTTTGTTTTAGCAGGTTTGAGATCGACGTCGTTAGCAGGGTTACCCTTCTGGCTTGGCCTGGGCAGGGTTATGGACGCCATTGGTTATTCTTCCGGGCTCTTAGCCCCATTTGCATTTTGTCCGTAGACGGACGCTCTATCGTTTTCAAGGTGATTGGATCTTTGTATTGTATATTTGTATTCTTGACTCAAGGAGTCGCTGTTGTATATATATCTGTTCTGTGGGTCCCATCGAGGACTGCTGTGTAATGTTATTACTTCGTTTTCCACCCGCATGAAAGTGTCTGGTGGGCGTCCTTGAATCGTTTCTATGCGGGTTTGACGGGAAGCGCTGAAACTTGTATAGGGCCGATTCGAGAGTGTTACAATTAATGTCTTGTATGACCCGAACATCTGCCATTTTAACAGATTCATCAATTTCATTTGCAAACATTTTCAAATTCATGAGTATGAACATTTTTTAAATTTGTGACCACTTCTTAAAATTCCATAAACACTTTTTGGATTTCACCAAAATCTTAGAAAATAAGAGAACAAAGGTCGGGCTCTTTTCCTGGGCAGAACAGCAGAAAAAAAGGCAAGCAAAAAATTTGTGAAACAGGCGTTTGAAGGAGACGAACATCGCAGGAACATGAGAAACAGCTCAACACCAAAAACAGTCGAAGGAAGAAATATGGGCCGAGCCCAGCCCATGTTTTCCAGGGCGCGGCTTTCATTCCATTCGTCGAACGGGCCAATGAAGTGGGCTGGTGTGGGCTTTGGGTCTATCCAAGGAGCTACCAGAACCTCCTTGGTGGCCCATTTGCCCATGCCCGCCCGGGGAAACTGCGCATATATCCCCCCTCCTCCTCCTTGCCCAAGAAGCAAAATACAAAAGTTCTAGTAGCTTCTTCTTTCGCAACGGCCGCACCGCACCGTACCCAGCGAAACTCCGGTGGCCTTGCCGGCCGACGGGAACAACCACCGCGCTCGAAGGCAGCAGGGTAAGCACCGCTCCATCCTCCTCCAAGCGCACACGCAACTCCCCGCCCGCGCGCACCAGATCGACTAGCCTATCCCACGCTGCGCGCGCGCCGGGCCGCGAGAAGTAGGGACCCTACCCTAGCCTAGATACCGGCGGCGCCGGCGCGCTGAAGCCGCGGGGGTTTCGAGCGGGCGGGAGACTGAGCATCCGCGACGGAGCGGAGCCGTCGTGCTCCTCTCTTCTTCCCCGACCAACGCCATCGCCAACTAATTTATGCCTTCCGCCGTTACTGATTGGTTCCGTTTCCCCTTCTGCTTGTTGTCGATGAACCAGGGCACGCGGTGATCGACCCGATGGCCACCCAAGACGAAGCGGAGTTGGTCGGAGCGGACGCGGCTCCCGTGGTCGGGTTGGCTCTCAGCGTCTCCAAATCCAGCACCTACGTCCTCCGCTGGGCTCTCGCCAGGTTCGCCAAGGACGACGACAGCCCCGCCGCCGCCTTCAAGCTCATCCATGTGCTCACCCCGGTCCTCTCCGTACCCACAGAACGTATGCTATGCTACGCTACACTACACGCCCCCCTGAATGATTCCCGTCTCCTTCCTTCCTTACACCCGCTTCAGATTCTTTCGCTTCTTGCTTACTACGTGTTTGTGGAAATGTCTCTGTGTGGCTGGGCTCCAGTGGGGAACATCCCGATCGGCAAGGTGCAGGCCGACATCGCCGAAGCGCACATCAAGGAAGTATGGGTGAAGGCACAGGAAATGCTCGCCCGCTGCAAGGACATGTGTGATGAAAACAAGGTGCCTGGTTCGAGTTGCCTTTTCCTATCCTTAATACCAAGTGCATTTCCGTTTCCTATTCTAGACTGAACGAATGAATGAGTCTGCCCGCTCCCTTGTCTGTTGGTTGATTCTGTTTATTTGCTTGATACCTGGCCCAGGTTGAAGCTCAAGTACTGCTTGTTAACGGTAACGATGTCGCGGATACCATTTCCAAGCTTGTTGCTCAGTACCAGATACAGACCCTCCTCGTCGGTAACACTGCCAGAAAGGGCTCCTTTACTAGGTAGCTCATCATGCTTGCGCTGCACTGATTCATGACGACGAGTTATTCAATGTGCACGCTTCTGTTTGTTCACAATGGATGACATGTCTTATGTAGGATGTCCAGTGGAAATAGGATGTCCTCCAAAATCTGCAAGAGTGTCCCCAGCTTTTGCACAGTGTATGTTGTTTCAAAGGATGGATTGTCTTCGGTTTATGATCCTGGATCAGGAACCGGCACGCCCTCTGGCTCTGGGGTACCAAAAGGCAACTGCAGCAGCTCCGAGACTGAAGTATTTTCAGATGATTCCTCCCTGATATCAGGTATGGCGTCCCCAGTTGTCAAGCTGACACCAAATACTTCTCACATATTGCTCCCTTTTATTATCTTAAATGCAAAGACAAGTTCGAGTTCCTTATTTTATTTTCCCCTCTCATCATCTGAATGTTACTTGTTCCCTTGTCTTGTCAGATCTGAATGACAACGGTTCAGGACGGGGTCTATCTGGTTTTCCAAGCCTGCCACGCTCCAACTTGGCATCAGAGAACCTCGAAAGTAGTTCACCTGCTGAACATCAATGTTCATATACTCTATATGATTATCTCACTGGAACCGCACCAGCACATAAGGACAATGACAGGACGTTAATGCATGGGCTGGACAAGGTGCCAACACAAGATAACTCACTGCGGGGGTTAATGCTTTCAGATAAGAAGGTTAGTGGTGCCTCTTGGTTACTCACCGATTTTTAATGATATGCATGTCTTCTCTGAAAACTGTATTTCGACGTCTAGCACAAAGCTTCTGATCTGATACGTTTTCCCAGTAATCCAGTTAAATGGACTACACTACTTTCTTGTTAATGAGTTCCTGTCAAGTTTACTTGTGCCTTATGGTCCTTGAATTATGATAGATGCATTGCTTGATTAGGTAAATTAACTGTTGCTCTGGAAAAAAGTTGAATGAAAAATGGCATGTGTTTGGAGATTGCAGACTAACTCTGCCGAGACCTGATAACCTGTTCCAATGCAGGATGATGTCAATACAGCGCAGGATTATTTCAATTCAGAGATCGAAAAGCTGAGGCTTGAACTGAGAAATAAACAGGGGGCAGACAAACTCGTTCAGGATGAGTCTGCTGATAAGATGTTGAGATTGGAGCAGCTCTTTGTACTCGAAGACAACTCATACTCGACGTTCACTTGGGAGGAAATTGATAACGCCACATTATCGTTCTCAGAGTCACGCGAGATCGGAACTGGGTCTAATGGAACAGTATACAAGGGCTATCTCAATCACTCAGATGTAGCAATAAAGGTCCTCCATTCTAATGACAGCACCAGTACCAAGCATTTCAACCAAGAGGTATTGCCTTAATTTTGTGCTTCTTCTAGCAAACAGTTTACTGGGCACCACTGTATTTTAATCGAATTTTCATAGTATAGTGAACTGTGTCCCATCTTGTGAATGAGTCATATCCATTTCTGTGGAAAGAGAAACATCTCATATGACTAAGATAGATACTGTGGTGTTCCCATATGTTCTGTCTGAGTGTTTCCTGTTATGGTCTCTGTGTAGTTCATTTAATTTGCTGTAGAACTTGTCCATGTCTGCTTTATATACTGTTTAACCAGAGTTTTCATCTCAAGTGAAGTTATATGTTCAAATGTTTAAGCAAGTGATGCCTGTTTCTGCAGCTCGAGGTTCTGAGCAGGATACGCCACCCACATCTGGTGATGCTCCTCGGAGCCTGTCCGGACCGGGGCTGCTTGGTGTACGAGTACATGGAGAACGGCAGCCTCGCGGACCGTCTGCAACGCTTGAATGACACACCACCAATCGCATGGTTCCACCGGTTCCGCATCGCCTGGGAAATCGTGTCAGCCCTTGTGTTCCTTCACAGCACAAAGCCCAACCCGATCATCCACCGTGACCTGAAGCCTGAAAACGTGCTCCTCGACGCCAACCTAGTCAGCAAGATTGGCGATGTTGGCCTGTCAACACTAGTCCCGCTGCAGGAGACTCTGACAAGCCGTACGGTGTACAAGAAGACCGGTCTGGCGGGCACACTGTTCTACCTAGACCCAGAGTACCAGAGAACTGGGCAGGTGTCGGTGAAGTCTGACACATACTCTTTTGGCATGGTGATCCTTCAGCTGCTGACGGCAAGGCCACCGATTGGGTTACCTGAACTAGTGGAGCGAGCAGTGGAAGATGCTGAACTTACGGGTGTGCTGGATGAGAGTGCAGGGTACTGGCCCTTGAAAGAAGCCTATGATCTAGCTCAGTTGGGCCTAAGCTGTCTGGAAATGCGGAGCAAGAACCGGCCTGACCTCAGGAGTGTTGTGGCCGTAGAGCTGGAACGGCTGAAGCTTATTGTGGCCGCTGTGTTGGAGCCGGTGCAGGCTGTGCCAAGCTTGCCCGTGCCGCCCAGTCACTTCATGTGCCCAATACTCAAGGTAAGGTAACAGTAGAATAATGCTGGTTGTTCCGTTGGTAGATACTAGTAGATACTAATTTGATAAAAACAACAACATGGTATGCATGTGTGGCTGATAGTTGGTATGCTTTGCGCAGAGGTTGATGCAGGACCCGCACCTGGCCGCGGACGGGTGCTCGTACGAGCGCAACGCGATGGAGATGTGGCTGTGCGACAACGACGTGTCGCCGGTGACGAAAGCGCGGCTGCCTAACAAGACGCTGAAGCCTAACCGGGCGCTTCTGAGCGAGATCACGAGCTGGAGGTGCGAGACAGGCGTTTGATTGAGGCTAATGGTAAATACTTAGTCTAACCGCACATATGAGTGGGGGCTGGGGGAGAAGGTTAACCCATGGTATAGAAGAGGGAATAGAGCTGTTTCTGTCTATTTGTCTTACCTGCTTTAGGCCGTGTCAGCTTCTGCATAGAGTGGAGGAGCATTTTTGCAACTATAGTTACCATCCTGTCCTGGGTAAGTAGATGTACTAATCTCCAGGAGAGGAGAGGAGAGGAGAGGAGAGGAGCGGAGAGGGTGAAACGGTGATTGGAAGGGCGATGCTGCCTAGCTCGTCTCGTCAGTTTTGAGTTTTGCACCTGTGCAGCGCCAGGCTTATTCTCTGAGTTGCCTTGGTACACGTAGTAGTAACAATGGGATGAATCATGAAGAAACTTGTGTTGGCTTGGATGCTGAGGTTATGCTGTGGTGATGTTGAGAAAAAAGAGAGGTTATGTTGTGCTAGTGTGATAGTGTCAGCATTGAAACTTGGATGGTCTTGTTTGCTGGTTGTTCAGATGAGACGAGATGAATGCAAATTTTGATACGAATATACCCAAATTAACATGATTGCAGTTGGGTGCTCATGCAACAGTAGTATTAGAATGCTCTTTCTACAATTTACAGTGGAGCAGTATCTGTATCTTAGGAATGGTACGAAGAATATACAGAGCTACATGGAGTAGGTAAATCGCCTGTTGCCAATCGGGGGCTACAAAGACAGAAACCAATGTCAGTAGGAACTTTATTTGTCTGAACTTGATGTCCAACAATAGTGCAAGGTCGATCTCACCATTCGCCGTAGCTTGTTTGAGAGTCATGCATGCAGTCAGTTGCAAGAATCGCCTGGCCAATGTCGATCTGATCAGCAAGGAAGCTTGGGTTTCTACCCTGGAGGGCCCAAGCACAAACATCATAGACCTAGCTGCTGCAAAGACTGTGTCACGAACAGATGACGAGATTGAACGTGATAGGATCTTCTGGAGGAGGCTTCCACTTCATTTCCACAGTTGATGGCGCCTTCGATTTCTTTGCCAGAAATTCAGACCATTCCTACACATGCACTGTAGCAGCAAACTGAAACTCGTCAGCCATGCGTCGGCGTTCGTCAGGAATTTGATTGTTTCTTTTTTTGCCACCAACACACCTACAACGCCCGGCGCAAACAGCATACACACACTTCTATATAATCCACAAGATCAAACAAACAAACAAAAAATGAACAAGAAATGATTTAAAAACTCCACACATCTCGTCCAAAATAGCATAGTTCAAATGCAAAGGATAATTCCACACAACCAAATTCAACACAAATTTGCCTCACACAAACATAAATACAAACACATCATTTGTCAACATCTTCATAGTCATTGCCATTCCCATTTGTGCTTCTTCTCCATTAGAGTCTTGGACGGTGGTTGTGGCATGAACCGTTGAATCTCCTGAAAGGGGTTCCATGGCAAAAAAACAAAATAAAAAATCTTACTACGAGAACACACCAACTCAAGATCTATCTATGGAGAAGTACAGTAACGAGCGTGATACGGTATTCATACTTTTGAAGACCGGACGCGGAATTACGTTCCCGCACAAACATTGCTGATGAAACCGAGCGAAGCAGACCTCCGGGTCTAGAATGCTTCAAGCGTCCAACACCACTAATGGCAGTGCCTCGTCGAGTTTTACACACGTCCGGTGTAAAAGACGTCTCCCGAGTCTCGGTCCAGTAAGACAGCGGAAGAAGAAGACCCAGACCGATTTCAGAAGCACGACGACGTGCGCTGGGTGGAGAAATCTCTACTTCATGTAGCATGTTCCTTACTTGGGAACACGCAAAGAGGGAGAGAGGGAGGGAGAGGATGGCAACGACCAATTGTTGGGTTTGTTTTGGTGGAGGAATGCACCCCTATATATAAAAACTAGGCACTCCCACCCTCCAAGTCCCCCGGGTGGGATTAAACTTTGGAGAGCTGGGAGAGGGGGTTGGCTGGCGGTGTGGAGTGGGCCCCACGCGCGCACCTAGCCGACCTAGTGGCCGGCAGCGGTGGGAGCCCTCCCACTCACGCACCCAAGCCCACTAGGGAAGTCGCCTCCCCCCTTTGGGCCTCCTCCCTCCTAGGGAGGGCCCATGTGGGGGGTTTTCCTTTTTCTTTTTTATTTAATAATTTATATTTAATATTAATTCATAATCAAATATTATTATTTAATTCCTCCTTATTCAATATTCCGTTTGAATGGATTCCGAACACTGCGGTATTCTCTCTCTGGAACACTTCCAGTTCTCGCTTCCTATTTCTCTATCAGTAGTAGTGATGGCAACAAACGCAACCACTTTTCGTTGGGACTCCAAGTGCGAGTGTTGTAGCAAGCTTCTTTTCCCCACAAGGGTGACTCGAGGGTTTATATCGAACTCTCGGGGAATTGCGTGGATATTTGTCTTCTCCTCTTCAAGCAACCTGTAAAATAAAATATTTTTTCTTGTGTCCCCAACTCCACCAAGTGGTTGTCAAGCACAAGGTTTTGTATTAGTATTATGAAATAAAATATAAATAAAGTAAATAAAATAAAGGAATACAAACTAGATGGTGTATGTGAAGATAAAGTTGTTTTGGGGTTTTATGAGTGGTTGCAAGTAGAGAAAGTATTTTTGTATTTTCGAAATAATAAATTGCAGAAAATATAAATGATAGTAGATGCAAAGGAAAGGTGTTTCTTATGATAAAAATCGGACCAGGGTTCATGGGTTCACTTGTCTACTCTCTTTTTAGGTTGTAGTGATCATAAAACAATTTATCAGGAATAAAGATTCATGGAAATTCTATAAGTGCTTGATAAAAGGAATTAATATGGGCATCACATTCTAATATTGAGATGGAATACATCTCTCTCTTATACTCCTCAAGAAAGGGAAATCTCCATGCAATCTTGATTTAAGAACGAATCAGAGTATATCTTTAAGTAATATTATATGATGTTTGTCATACGAAATGTTACCTTGATCTAACAAGTTCATCACACTGTCACGTGATAACTATATCACATGATTTCACTTTATCCCTAGTGAGGCAGCAAAAGAACGGTAAAAACCAAAGTAGATCTTGAATATTATGTGTCACAATTCAATCTCCACCCCTATGCTACTCGATCTAACACACACTTATCCCCATACAAGTTCTTGCATACAAGTTGCATAAAAACAAGCAATGAAGAACGGGGTCCAAGATATGCATCTATTAAAACATCCTACACAAAATAGATTCCAATCTCAAATATCAAATCATAGAACAAAGATCCACCACATAGGAATTACAAATATGACCATAATAATGTTGGGCAGCTCATATGGTACTAGAACTATGAAGAACAAGATAGAAATATATCAAACTACTGCCACAAACCCATAGCCTAGAGGTGGACTACTCCCTCTTCATCATGGTGATGAAGCTAGAGATGTTGGAGAGGGTGGAGATCTCCCCGAAGATGGCTCCGGTAGAGTTTCCCCCTCCAATCTTTGCCAGATCTGACTCTGTTTGGTGGTGTTTTCGTCTCTGGTGGCTTATGGTGTCTCTTCTCCTAAGGACCCCCCGGGGATCCTTATATAGGGATTTTTAGGTCAAGAGTACTCCGTGGGCGAAAGAATCAAGGCGATTGGACGGTTGAGGAGCAAAAAGCATGGGTGGCACACCCACTAGGCCTGGACGCGCCACCTGGGCTTGTTTGGCCCTCCTGGTAAGATTCTAGTGCTCTAGATTCTTCTCGTGGATAAATATTGACATTCCCCAAAGTGCAGGTCCATTTGACTTTGTATAGGTCTAGAAACATCAAAAACATTGAAAACGGGGTTTTTCTGCCCTGCAGGGTTATAACCAAAATAAAGGGCATCATTGGTAAATCCCCAAAAATTAGTATAAAACATGGATATAACATTATATATGCTGCAAATATGTGGGAAACATGTTAACAAACTGCACAGTTCATGTATGCAATTTACATGCATCAAGTAGATCAACCCGCATCGTCAATTACCCTTAAGCGTGATACCCTTATGGTTTGGGAATGTTCAGTCATGAAGGAGACATCTCTCCGATCAATGATCATCAGCGGTATCTGGAAACACACAATGATCCCTTCACATTTCACGAATTTGGTTGTTTGCTTGAACCTTCTAACCGTCGAGTCTTATTTGTTGGTTTATCCAAGACCCGGTCTCATGTATCTGTATACAACTTGATCTTGTTACCGACAAACATGTTTACTTGTTACCGTGGTATCACATCCCTGTGACCTAGTCACATGCTTGCAAGCTCATTGATGTGATCTCACCGAGTGGGCTTAGAGTATCTATCCGTCACTCGGATAGGCAAATCCAGATCTTGATGCATGCGCCTCAACCATTCCTATGGAATACCTGAAACACACCTTTATGGACATCCAGTTACAAACATGGCGGTTGATGTGACCAAAGCAACCGTGGGAGATAGTGATTAAACATGATCTCGCGGTCGAAGGATTAAGTTAGTACGGATATCGCAACATTGAACATTATGAATGGATCACATTGCAATTCTATGGTCGGGTATGTCCATCACTTCATTAAGTGACCTCGTTGTCAGTTGACTATTTTATGTCAAGTCCATGATCGGGAAACCTCAAGTATCATCTTCCCAACAAACTAGTACCAGAGGACACTAGGGACCTGGTTGTTTATATACCACACATGTATTAATGTTTTCTCTTAATACAGTTATAGCATGATATTAAAATATTATGAACATTTAGAGATATAACAATAAAACAACTTTATTTATTGGCCTCTAGGGCATATCTCCTCGAGTCTCCAACTTGCACTAGAGTATAATTACACTAATTTACCATAGGCAATAATCTAACACCAATTGCATCCTGGTGTTGATCATGCTTTGCTTGTGGAAGAGGCTTAGTGCATGGATCAGCTACATTCATATCAATATGTACTTTAAAAATTCTAATGTTGTCCTCAACAATGTAATCTCTTATTACATGGTAACGTTAGAGTATGTGTTTGGTCATGGAGTGGAACCTCTGATCATTCACATTCGCAATGGACCCCATGTTGTCATAGTAGATGCATATGGGGTCTTGCACACTTGGAAATACTCCAAGTACAGTGATGAATTTCTTCATCCAAACAGCTTCATTTGCTCCTTCACTAACAACCATGTACTTTGACTCCATTGTAGATTGAGCCACTGATCTTTGCTTCCTCCTCCTCCATCTCACTATGCTACCATTAACCAAGAACACTACCCTATTTGAGATTTTGAGTCATCTAGATTAGTGGAGAAGCTTGCATCCGCGTAACCTGTTGTGCCAAGTTCTTCTTTATGTCCTTCAAAGAGTACTAAAAACATATCCTTAGTTCGTCTCAAGTACTTGGGGGATATTCGTAACTGCATTCCAATGAACCGACCTAGGGTTGCTTTGGAAATGCCTCGTCAAGCTAAGAGCTAAGGCTACATATAGTCTAGTGCTTAGCATGGCATACATGATGGAGCCAATGGCCAAGGCATTTGGAATGTCTTTCATTGTTTCCTTATCACGTTCCGTTTCTAGGCATTGAGTCACAATCAACTTGTTACCTTTTATGATCGACAATGAACCTTTGTTTGACAGATCCATTCTGAAATGCTTCAGAATCGTTTCTAGGTAAGTGTTATGACCAAGAGCCAGCAGGAATTTCTATCTACCTCTATAGATCTTAATGCCTAGTATGTAGGCAGCTTCACTCATGTCCTTCATAGAGAATTTACTATTCAAATAATCTTTCACGCTATTCATAAGATTCACGTCATTCCCTATTAACAATATGTCGTCCACATATAGTACTAGGAATGCCACTAACTTCTCATTCACTTTCTTATAGATGCAGGCTTCTTATTAGTTTTGGACAAATCCAAAACCTTTGATGACTTCATCAAATCGAAGATTCCAGCTCCGAGATGCTTGCTTCAGTCCATAAATGGACCTCTGAACCTTGTACTCTTTACTAGCATCCTTTGGATTGACAAAACCTTCTGATTCCTTCAAGGAAGGCGGTTTTCACATCCATCTACCATATTTTGTAATCGAAATATGCAACAACTTCAAGTAGAATCTGAATAGATTTTAGATTCGCTACGGGAGAGAATGTGTCATCGTAGTCAATTCCTTGAATTTGTTGGAAACCTTTTGCAACAAGTCGAGCTTTGTAGACAGTGAAGTTTCCGTCAGCGTCTGTCTTTTTCTTGAAGATCCATTTATTCTCTATGGCCTTTCGGCCTTCGGGAATATCTACCAAGGTCCATACCTAGTTGCATACATTGACTTCATTTTGGATTCCATGGCTATTCACCATTTCTCAGGTTCAGGGCCTTCCATTGCTTCCGTGTAGGTTGCAAGTTCATCATGTTCCATAGTCATGACCATGTCCACAAGATAACTATACCATTCAGGGGCAACACGTTTTCTTGTTGACCTGCGGGGTTTGATAGCTATCTATTCATGAGGTTCATGATCATCATCATTCGCTCCCACTTCAATTGCTAAGGGTGGCTCCAAAACAACTTCCATTGTGACACTCGGTATTTGAAGATCAGGGTCGATAGTCTCATCTAGTTCTATCTTCCTTTCGCTTACACCTTTCGTGAGAAACTCTTTCTCGAGGAAGGTACCATTCTTCGCGACAAACGTTTTACCCTCAACTTGGTTGTAGAAGGTATATCCAATAGTCTCCTTTGGATATCCTACAAAGATGCATTTTTCCACTTTAGGTTTGAGTTTGTCAGGCTAAAGTTTCTTGACATAAGCCTCACATCCCCAAACTTTTAGGAAGGATAAATTTGGCTTAGTGCCATGCCATATCTCATACGACGTTGTCTTCACGGACTTGGATGGTGCTCTATTTAAAATGATGCATCAGTCTCAAGTGCATATCCCCAGAAAGATACAGATAATTAGGTGAGAGACATCATAGACCATATGCTATCCAATAGGGTGTGATTACGTTGCCTGGATACACCATTACACTATGGTGTTCCATCTGGCATAAGTTGTGGTACAATTCCACAAGCCTTTAGATGTGTGCCAAACTCGTAACTCAAATAATCGGCCCCTTGATCAGTGTGAATGTGCTTGATTTTCTTATAGAGTTGATTCTCAACTTCACTCTGAAATTCTTTGAACTTTTCAAAGGTTTCAGACTTGTGTTTCGTTAAGTAGATATACCGTATCTATGCAAATAGTTAGTAAAGGTGACAAAATAATGATAACCATTGCGCGTGGAGACGCTCATTCGTTTGCATACATCAGAATGTATGGCTCCCAATAGGTCTGTAGCCCGTTCCATCATACCATTGAACGATGTCTTGGTCATTTTGCCCATGAGGCATGGTTCACATCTATTGAGGGATTCGAAATCCAACGATACCAAAAGTCCATCAGAGTGGAGCTTCTTCACGTGTTTTACACCAATGTGGCATAGACGACAATGCCACATGTACATGAAATTATCACTATCATGCTTGCATCGATTGACATCAATGTTATGGATGTGTGTGTCATCACAATCAAGATTTAATAAGAATAAACCTTTAATTTATCGTGCATGAGCATAAAACACATTATTAATATAAATAGAACAACCATTTGTATCTGATTTAAATGAATAATGGTCTTGCAACAAGCAAGACCCAGTGAAAATATTCATGTTCAAGGGAGACGGAGAGGGAGAGTGCCTAAAGGGAGTAACACTTTTTGAAAATTAAAACTAATCCTAATGGGAGACGGAGAGGGAGAGTGTCGATAGCCATCACATCCACTTTGTGGTTGTTGCTGGCATGCATCGTCACCTCGTCCTTCACCAAGCGCCGCCTATTATGTAACTCCTCCTAAGAGTTACAAATATGGGAAACAGAACCGATATCAAATACCCAAACGTTGCTCATGGCACTAGTGAGGAAAACATCAATAACATGTATATCACATATACCTTTCTCTCTGGCAACGATCTTGCCAGCCTTTTTATCATCTGTGTACTTGGAGTAGTTGCACTAATGACCCAAAAGTATAGGGGGTGTATTGCAGTATATGTTTGATAAGTAAGAGTGTCAAACACAACGAGGAGCATAAGGTGTTGACAAGTGGTATGGACCAGGAATTCTCTGTAAATACTTAGCAAATGGATTTTAGGAGTTTTTGATAATGCAGATAAATAAAGTACAAGTAAATAAAAGATAATAATAATAATTGCAGCAAGTGGCTGATATGTCCATAACATATCTATAATTTTTGATGGTTTTATGCTAATAATATGCTTTTGATACTCCTTTTTATATAAAGTTTATGATTTATTTGGACTAACGTACTAATAGTTGCAAAAGTGCACAATGTTCTTGTTTTACACTTTGATGTGTAGGAATTACCAAGAATACAAGTGGAAACCTTGTTGGAGTCAAATTGGGATTTTCCAGAAATTTGTCTCGGAACTCTTTTTGAAGATGGTCATGTTTCAGGTCGAAGAAGGCGTCAAACGGAAAACTCTTCAACTACAAAGGTATTGGAAATTTCGTGTCAAACATTCTGGACATAACATTTAGCTGATTCCGAGTCCGGACGGGCCCGATAGGCCCGATTTACTACAGCCCAACATGGAGTGATGGGAATCCGAGAAGCTTTATAAAGGGAGGAAACCTAATTCGTGGGAGACACCTCCACCCACGAATTTGCAGCCACCAAAGCCACGTTTTTGCCTCCCCCATGGATCCCATCTCCATGGGGAAGGGCTCCCAAGAAGCCATGAAGGAAGGGTGCTAAGGAGCGGTGCTCCCCTGTGATACCGGTGGCGGGGAAGGAGTCCTCCATGCCACCGCCGCCTCTTCACCATCTTCACCTCCATCTCCATCGATCTCCACCACCATCTCCATCGCCGTTGCTGATTCCCATGATGATGAGGGAGTAGTTCTTCCTCGAGGCTAAGGGCTCTACCGGTAGCTATGTGTTCATCTCTCTCTCTCTCTCTCTCTCTCTCTATGCATGATCATATTGTGATCATGAGCTTTGAAATCAAGTAGCTTACTACTCAAGTGTTTTAATAGATCTCTGCTCTTCCCATGTGTGTGAAGGTGACAGCATGCACACCATGGTGGCACTTAGGCTAGGGATTACAAATACTTGTTATGAGTTATATTTGGAGTTGGATGTTTCTATGAAATTGTGGTGTTTGTTGGAACCATCTAGAGCTCAAGGTGACAGTGTGGGGTTATCTAGATGGGGAAAGCGAACTTTGAGGTGTGCTGTTATAGCCCTACCATGGATTAGAGTGTCCAACCGGAGAGTAGTTCAGGCGTAGTATCATAAAGAAGAATATATTTATATGAGAGTGTTCACTAGTGAAAGTGTGATCCCTAGGCCTTGTTTCTAAGCACTGAAACACCGTTTGCTATTAGATCTATTACATGTTTGCTTGCTTCCTTCTTTATTTCAGTTTTTCTTTAGTATTTTCCCACGTCAACCACACGCCAGCAAGCTATTTTCTATCACCGTTACCACTTATAATTATCTATACCACTTGTATTTCACTATCTCTTCACCGAACTAGTGCACCTATACACCTGACAAGTGTATTGGGTGTGTTGGGGACACAAGAGACTTCTTGTGTCTTGATTGCACGGTTGCTTAAGAGGGGATACCTTTGACCACTTCCTCCCTGAGTTCGATAAACCTTGTGTGATCCACTTAAGGGAAAACTTGCTGCTGTTCTACAAACCTCTGCACTTGAAGGCCCAACAATTGTCTACAAGAATAGAAGTGCGTAGACATGAAGCTATTTTCTGGCGCCATTGCCGGGGAGATAAGGTAAAACGTACTCACATCCTCCGGTGTGAGTTGTCGAAGTTATTTCCTTTAGATTCTGCAATTTTGTCTTTTTGTTTCTTGTTTTCACTATTTAGGCTTAATGGAAAGCAACAAAAAAATTAGAGAGCTTTATAGTATTTATCTTGAGTTAGGACATGAAGTGTTTGAAGATAAAATTAAAAAACCTATGGAACTTTATTTGCATGCTAATAGCAATGTTGTTAGTATGAATTCTTTGGACACCATTATTGCTAATGGTATGGAAAAGTCTAAGCTTGGGGAAGCTAGTTTTTATGAAAATGATCTTTTTAGTTCTCCAGCTTTGTAAGATAGTTATTCTATTGCTTATGATGATACCAAACCTCCAATATATGATGATTACAATGATGAATATGATATTTTCTATCCACCTACTATTGAGGAGAAAATTAATTATGGTCCTTCACGTCGTGATCTCCATCCGTTGTCACCGGATTCTGGTGCCAGGGTTCCGGCGCCGTAGACACCAGGGTACCGGTGTCATTCCGGCGTGGTAGTCCGTCACCGCCGGGCAAAAGCTCCCGGAGCCTGTCGCCGAGGACCGCAAGGATATGGCGCTCAACTGCCTCGAGGCCAAGCTGGACGTGGACATCCCCAATGGCGGCCGTGTGGTCGTCCTCAACACCGTTAACCTGCCATTGGTGAAGGAGGTCGGGTTGGGTGCTGATCTTGTGAGGATCGACGCGCACTCCATGTGCTCGCCGGGGTTCTCGTGTGACTCGGCCTACCAGGTGACATACATCGTTCGTGGCAGCGGCCGTGTCCAGGTCGTCGGCCCTGATGGCAAGCGTGTCCTGGAGACACGCATCGAGGGTGGCAGCCTCTTCATTGTGCCCCGCTTCCACGTCGTTTCCAAGATCGCCGACGCCTCCGGCATGGAGTGGTTCTCCATCATCACCACCCCAAAGTAAGAAACCTCCCAATCTAATTTATACATTACTGTATTTAGAATATATCGACCAGTGAGCTAATTATGATAATGGTACTTGTGCAGCCCGATCTTCAGCCACTTGGCGGGGAAGACCTCGGTATGGAAGGCGATCTCACCGGAGGTGCTCGAGGCGGCGTTCAACACGACTCCGGAGATGGAGAAGTTGTTTCGGTCCAAGAGGCTCGACTCGGAGATCTTCTTCGCTCCCAACTAGAATCCATCCACTGGTGGTCTTCAGGAATAAATAAGTTTAAGAGATTTAGTCTATCGAATTTGTCCTAGTGTTCCCTAGCAGAACAAAATGTTATTTTAGGCCGTCGTTTGTTAGATCGTGTGGATGTGTGACCATCCAAGCTGGTCATAGAACTGAATGAATGCAATTGTTATATCGTGTGATGACGTTTCCATCTTATTCTTACGTTGCCTGCACTATCCAGGAACTTCAAAATTTTGGTTTTACTCTTTTTGTTCCCTCTGGGACAAATTTTGCTATCCTCTTTTTGTCCCCCCTTACATTTTTTTGTTGTAAAAATAATTATTGTTTCCACAAATTTTGTCTTATTTTCTGCTTGTGTAAGTTGTATTGCTGGTCTCGGGCTGATTCTGAAGCCTTAGCAGACAGTGCTTTTCAACAGCCTGCTCTGGGATTTCCTGTTTTCTCCTCTTTGGGATTTTTTTCTACAATGTTGTTGGTGTTAATATGAATGAACATGGAAGATTAGTGCAGTTCACTTACTCTCTCTGCAGCAGACTCCAAAACACGTCTCTGTTTTCCTCATAAATTATCCGGGTACAGTGAGACATGCTAGGTGTTCCCTACTTTGATGTACTGATGACCCTGGACTTGGTTTCCAATTCCCCAGATGTGAAAGCTTCAGAAAAACTTCCCCATACACTTAAAAATGATTATAGTATTAAACTACGAGCAGAACACATGTACACTAGAACAAGGATTTACCAATTCACAGAAACTAAAGTTCTTCAACGATGCCTTGAGAATAAGATGGCATGCCTGGTCATGTCTCCAATTCAAATTACAGCATATGCAGAAGAGATGTCCAAAGCGGCGGCACGTTGTATGATCGGCGGAGGTGATATAATGAACTTCAGGTTTGATACATGGCTAGATGGACGTGGTCATGCCCAAATGGCACCTACCTTGCTTGAATTTTTCAACTAAATGGAGAGCAGTCACCATTGCATATTAGTACAAAAAAATTCAGGCAAGGCCACATCTTACTGAAGATGAAGGCACCTTCAAATGGCACCTCACGGCAAGCGGTCAATACTCTGCATCATCTGCGTGCTCTGCATTCTTCTTTGGAAATATTGAGGTTGATTACGCTAACACTCTTTGGAAAAGCAGAGCAGCAATAAAAGAGAAATTCTTCAGCTGTCTTGTCATGAGAAACTGATGCTGGGCGGTGGATTGTCTGACCAAAAGAGGCCTGCCAGGTCCTGCGAAATGCACCCCTCTCTGACCAAGATCAGGAAACAATTGATCACATCATGGTAAAATGTACCATCTGCAAAGAGTTCTGGTTCAGATTCAGCCAAGAATGACACCTCCCAGACATTTTGCTTTCATTGCGCTAGGAGGAGAAACAGGTACAAATGAACAGGGGGACTTTCCCAAGGTACAAGAACGAACCGAAAAACAGAATCGTTACGGGGAAACACATAAGAGACATGTCTAAGGCGATCATTGCAGGTATGTGCAGATTATGGCTTGAAAGGAATGCTCGTGTGTTCGGTAGAGAGAGTTTTTTTTTATGAGGAGAGATTTCATTCCATGACAGTAGGGCTAAAGTCAAATTGCAGGCAATTACAAATGAAGTCTGGGTAGCTTCACAGAGGGGTGGGAGAGAGAGGAATAACGCTAGGTGTAAACTGCAGGCAACAAGTGTAATTTTCCTGTAAAAACTCGTTTTCACCTTAATGCCATGACACCAACTTTTGGTTGCATGCCGTAGTTTTTTAAAATTCTAGTTACTTACAGTGGTGTCCTCAGTTTTTTTGGTGAATTTTTAACATGCAAGCAATGCAAGTGTAGAAGAACATATACAACATAAGCATGCATTATTCATAGCAAAAGCATCACAAGTTCATCCTACCAACTATGGTGTGATCCTATGACCATATGAGGTACCATGGCGCCATCCTACCACGACATCAAAAGAGAGTGTGATCCTACCACCCAAGTTCATCATCACAGGGGTTAGTATATACCACTTATAAAATACCCATGACATCAGTTTTCATCAAGGCCTAGTTAATCCAAAATATGCATCGTCATCATTATCATGCATGCATCATCACCACCACCAGCATGGAGCCAAGCACTACACGTAGTAGTGTTTGGCCAAGAAGGTCCTAAGTGAGAGCTTCCTATGGTCCTCTGTCCTTCCATCATACCCAAGACATTAAGCCATGGTGTTGAGAAGGTGTCTCAAATCCACCATTAGAGCCTCCATATTGAACCCAGAGGCATCCATGATGGTAGGGTAGAGGCCAGTGGCAACATAGGCAGGCTTGGTCTCCTTGATGGCGGATGCCACCTCCTTCACGGCCTCGGTCATGTTGTTGAAAATGATACATCATCATCCACCAATGATTACTTCTACCTATTCTTGTCACCAATAGGGACGTGCTCACCAGACTTCGCAAGGCCATCAAGTATGACGGTCTTTGAATCCTTTGTGTCTAGATAGTCAGGGGAAGGTGTACCAAGAGGCTTACTAGAATGCATGGCATGTCATTCACCAAACCGTAAGAGAAGATTTGCTACATCTAAGTGTAGTTGTGGATTGGCTTGTTGAGGTACTTAGCTTCCTTGGGGTGATCCTAGGGAATACTATGCTACATAGACATGTTAGATCAAGTGAAGCAAGTTGGAGGTTATCTGACGTAGCCTCTATAGGGCACACCTCCAAGACAATGGTGAAGGTGTCCTCGTCGCATTGTGCACCTCTAAGGTCTCTAAGTCTCCAGGACTCGACCTATCATATAAAGGCTAAGAGGAGCCAACATGGAGGAAACCATAACTTTGTCATAGCAATCCATCGTAAGCTAGATCACATCTCGCAATCCTACGACTTTGTACTCTCCATCAATAATAATCAGAAAAGCAGGCGTAGGGTTTCCTCTACGAGGGCATGAACATGGGTAAATCTTGCATCTCTTATTTTTCTAATAAGCCGACGAAATCACCAGCGCACCCCTTTTCCCTAAAACTCAAGTCCATGACTATGGACATTGCCGAGGTTACCCCTCCTCAATTGGCGTCGTCTATGGGAAATCTAGGCGCTGGAGTCATGAATTTGGCGGCTCCCTCTTCACCAAGCAGCAATTCGACGATCGGGGGCGGTCAGATCCGTTTCGGCTCGATCGATCTTCTTCCACACCCACCCATCCTTCTTTCGGCCTTCGACAACCTCGACCGGGAGACAGATCAGATGATCGAAAGTCTCAACTTTCACATCGAGCCAGCGGGAACTTTTTGGCTTTCAGATCCGATCTGTTTGGGCCTGTCGGCAGCACTCGCAACGTCAACTGCAACATTTACGTCCTCCGTCGGCTCTACTAGAGGGGAAATCTCGTCCCCAGCAACCATCATGAACAATTGTGACTCTATCCCGGACTAGGAGGATCTCGCCGATCTTAGTGACCGTGCTTCCTTCGGATACGACAACGAGCTAACCTCGGCTCCTGCATCTCACATCACAGATTCGATGAGAGTCAACGATCACGAACTCGACAAACATGTCAACTCCGGAATCAAGAGGTTGACCCGTACCCATAAATGGACTCGAGGGATTTCACCGGTCTTACGAATGGTGTCTTCCGCAATTATGATAGCTGCAACAGCAGACCGTACCTTACGCGCTACCAGGTGTGCGTAATCACAGGAGCCGCATCAGGAAGCACATCCAACAGAGAAACTCTGGAATCTCGCGATTCCAATGGCAACCCCATCATTAACCCTGATGACATCTCCATGGATAACGATGCAGGGGCTCGTAGAAACGGGCCAGAGGCACTCATGGAGAACTGCATCATCCAAGAACGTGAAGGAGAGGAGCAAACAACGGGAACCAAATAAATGTTCAGATCTCGAAGTACTAGTATCTTCTTCATCGTCAGAAGCGGGAGTTGGTCAAGATGAAGAGACAATTAGACGAGAACAAAAGGTTCGTCGACGCATCAAATCTAGGACGATCATAGCTAAGTTCCACCCGAAACTACGGAAGTGTAACAGGAGGCTCGCAACCAAGGACGAGCGTCTATGGATTACACAACATATCCGAAAACGAAAGGCGTGAGATGATAAGTGTCTTGGAGTTGTCCTTCATGTTAGTAAATTCATCAGGTAATATAAAGGCCAAGATGTCTCAAGCCGCCATCATTGCGGCTCAAACTTATCTACTCGCTACTCAACTGGCACCCGACGATCGGCCGGCGGACATCCATCGCTCCGCCCTCATGGGCCTCGTCATGGTTGGAGCATCACTCGCATAGGGTGACAAAGAAGTCACCATGCCTTCGCATCATCCATCGGGAGGTGGTCAAAACCCCAAGGTCTAGTTAACCACACCACATGTGTTTCAATCAAACATTGCGCAGCCAATACGCCAGAAACAACATCATGCAGCAAATAGTCTACAGATCTCGAGATGAGCGAAGTAGCTGAAGACATTCGGACGCTGAGGATGATGATGATCGCGAACCTTGTGGGGCAAGTTTCTTGACCCATCGGGTTCGCAAAATGCCAGTACCCAAGGATTTTAAGCTACCACATTATTGCCAAAAATACGACAGTCTCGAGGCGTCGCGGGGGTCGAATATGGCGGTGACACATCGGCAAAAAGCTCTAGCGGGCATGCGGGATCGAGGTCCGGTGCCATTCCGATTGGGGGAGGGGAGAACGGTGGTACTAGCGTGGCGGTGGATTTGGGTGGGAGGGTTGGCCGCTCGGCGGGAGGGAAGGGGCTCCAAGACTTTTAATCCTCGTGGTTGGCACCGAGCAAATATGAGAGGAAGTGTTCATATATTAGGGGAAGGTATCCTATTTTTAGTCCTTTAACCACTTTTGAGGGTTCGACTCGAGGCGTCTCTTGTCGTTAGCGGCCTTTCTTTTATCCTCTAAGGCCTTATTGGCTTTCGGTTAGAGACGCTCTTAGTAGCATAAATTTCCAAGTTCAAATTCCATCAAGTAACTAGATCAGATTAATAACAATCATTATTTGGACATTGTTGGATGACACAAAATTAGATGACTGGGAGGATCTCACCGATCTTAGTGACGGTGCCTCCTTCGGATGCGACAACGAACTAACCTCGGCTCCTATATCTCACATCACAGATTCAATGAGAGTCAACGATCACGAACTCGACAAACATGTCAAGTCCGGAATTAACAGGGTCGACCCGTACCCATAAATGGACTCGAGGGGTTTCACCGGTCTTAGGAATGGTGTCTTCTGCGATTATGATAGCTGCAACAGCAGATCGTACCTTACGCGCTACCAGGTGTGCGCGTAATCACAGGAGCCGCGTCAGGAAGCACATCCAACGGAGAAACTTCGAAATCTCGTGATTCCAATGGCAACCCCGTCATCAACCTTGATGACATATCCATGGATAACGATGCTGGGCTTGTAGAAACAGGCCAGAGGCACCCGTGGAGAACTGCATCATCCAAGAACGCGAAGGAGAGGCGCAAACAACGGGACCCGAATAAATGTTCGGATCTCGAACGAACCCTGGGAAAAAGCAAGGTACACCATCAGGGCGTAGTCCCTATGACAACATATGCCACGTGCGAAGAACCCATGGTGTACTAGTATCTTCTTCATTGTCAGAAGCGGGAGTTGGTCAAGATAAAAGAGATAATTATACGAGCACAAAAGGTTAGTCGACGCATCAAGTCTACGACGAGCACAACTAAGTTCCACCCGAAACTCTAGAAGTGTAGCAGGAGGCTCGCAACCAAGGAGGAGGGTCTCTGGATTACACAACATATCCGAAAAGGAAAGGCGCCAGATGATAAGAGACTTGGAATTGTCCTTCATGTCAGTCGGGTAATATAAAGGCCAAGACGCCTCAAGCCGTCATCTTTGCGCCTCAAACTTATCTACTCGCTACTCAACTGGCACCCGAGGATCGGCCGGTGGACATCCACCGCTCCGCCCTCATGGGCCTCGGCATAGTTGGAGCATCACTCGCATAGGGTGACAAAGAAGTCACCATGCTGTCGCATCATCCCTCGGGAGATGGTCGAAACCCGAAGGTCTAGTTAATGCCGCGCACGCAATACACGAGAAACAACATCACGCAGCGAAGAGTCTTCAGACCTTGGGATGAGCGAAGTAGCTGAAGATATTCGGACGCTGAGGATGATGATGATCGCGAACCTTGTGGGGCAAGTTGCTTTACCCATCGGGTTCGCAAAACGCCAGTACCTAAGGATTTAAAGCTACCACATTATTGCCAAAAATACAACGGTCTCAAGGCATCGCAGGGGTCAAATCTGGCGGTGATGCGTCGGCAAAAAGCTCCGGCGAGCATGCGGGATCGAGGTCCGGTGCCATTCCTGCTGGGGGAGGGGAGAACGGTGGCACTGGCGTGGCGGCGGGTTTGGGCGGGAGGGTCGGCCACTTGGTGGCAGGGAGGGGCCCAGGATTTTAGGCGCCGAGTAAATATGAGAGGAGAGGCTCAGCTTTTAGGGGAATACATCCTATTTTTAGTCCATTAACCACTTTTGAGGGTTTGGCTCAAGACATCTCCGGTCGATAGCGGCTTTTCTTTTATCCTCTAAGGCCTTATTGGCTTTCGGTTAGAGATGCCCTTAGCATGCATAAATTTCCAGGTTCAAATCCCATCGAGTAACTAGATCAGATTAACAAATAATTCCACTGTCAACGGTTTCGTAGAGACGTGTCATATTAATACTCCCTCCGTCCTCAATTTTATTTAAATTTGAATATATCTATATACTAAATAGTGTCTAGATATATCTAAGTTTAGACAAACTTGAGATATCTTTTTTCAGACCGAGGGAATAGTAACAACTAACAATCATTATTTGGACGCAGTTGGACGACACAAAATTAGATATGGCTGGATGCCAATTGTTGTTGTTGTGTGATAGTGCCGGTGGTCAGTCGCTGCCACGAATGTCAACTCCAGATTAGCACACCTCGCCCACCTCGCTCTAGTCTAGTCTTCACTCCAAAGGATGCATGCTCCAGCTTCGGTGGAATAGTAGACAGACTTGGGACGCTCCGTCGCGTTCGAACCTCCGAATTTTCACCACCAATCCAGAACCGAAGCTGGTGATGGCAGGTGCAGAGCAGAACGGGGCAGATGCTACTGACGCAAGAGGCCAAGGCGGAAACGGCGTGGCCGTGGCCCGTGGGACCCGGCGGCGTCGCCCGCTGGCAGACGGGGCCCACGTGAGCTGGTCGAATTATTAATGTGCGACGTCCAGGCGTGTGCCACCACATGGGGGAGTTGGAGCCAAACCTCCTTGTCGGTTGCACCGCTGCCTGGTGATTCTTTCGCGAGGCACCCCCTGTATATCATTCTTATTTGCGGTCCACTCCGGGGAAGAAATGGATCTGCATCTTGCATCGTTTTTGTCGTACATTCTGCATCTTGCATTGTGTGTGTCGGGAGTTCGTCCATGTGATCTTTTTTACTGACAAACATGTACAGGAGTAGTACTTTATTACTGCACACATGCACATACTCGAATGATGGTTATTTAGTTAAGACTTCTATTTCGGTGTTCCCTTCTTTTAAACTGAAAATAGAATGACGCTCAGGATTAGCCGATACCTCTTCGTGCACTCCATACCGAAGAGATATGAGTTAATCCTAAACTTTCCTTGTGTTTTCAGTTTCGCGAGTTTAGGAGAGAAGGCGACACCGAAGCACATCTCATTTAGTTAATATCCTTGCTTGAGTTTTAGGCAAGGATACCGATGCTCATTCTTAAAATATATAGAAACTAGCACGGATGTTAACAGGAATTAATCCGTGCAAACGAGGGGCTAAAATGGACGGTACAAGCGTGGCCTTTATGATCGGGAGATTTCTCGAGGCGCACTTCCGCCAACTTGATCTTACAATTCCCAGCATTACCGATGCTTCCATTTTCCCACAAGGTTCTGTTGAGTATGATTCAAACACTTGTTGCATTCAACGACCATATGGCATCTAGTTTTTTTTTATAAAACCATGACAATCCAAATTATAATTTACACGTCATTTCTCTAGGTGTCAACTCTCATCTTATCATACTATGTGAGATGTGCTCTTGTGGTGCACGGCGATATTTGTCTTTACTAAACCGAGCATATCATGCCATAAACGCTGTAGTTTCACATAGGTTTCTTTCACATGGCCCATCTTATTTCCATTCATGTGGGGCATGACAAGTGTTCTTGTTCCTAATCTGCATCACGACATAAACTCCTGACCTGAACAACTAGATAACATAAAAAAGGTACCGTGTTGTAATACACTGAGATATTAAAGGGTCTAAATGACAAACGCGCACTTTGTCGCGCCACATGTATTAAGCTCCACGTTCCCCCACTCCCATCTGGATCAGAATTTAAACTCACAAATTATCGGGACATCTCACTTCCGAAAATGCCCCCGACACTCCTCACTTATCTCTTGCTAGCCCTCGTCGCCGGCTCCGGCGCCGCGGCGGCCCGGCGCCACCGGTCTCCGGCGAACTTCACCGCCTCGGGGAACCCCGTCTACATATGGCCGCTGCCGAAGAACTTCACCTCCGGCACGCAGACCCTTGCCGTTGACCCCGACCTCGCGCTCGATGCCCAGGGCCCCGGGGGCGGCGCCGCGGCCGTCGCGGAGGCGTTCGAGAGGTACAGACACCTCATATTCTCCCCGTGGGCCCACGCGGCCCGCCCGGCGTCGGGGGGATACGACGTCGCTAGGCTCACTGTCGTCGTCGCCTCCGCTGATGAGACGGTACGGGCTATTCTGTCCGTAGTGTGTTTGGCTGTCGCTTCACTTGCTTCGTCTGGGCTAGTGAGGGATTGTGATTTTTTCTTTCACTTTCTTGGATGCAGCTGGAGTTGGGAGTGGACGAGAGCTACACAATCTACATCGCGGCGGCGGGCGGCGTCAATTCCATCGTTGGTGGAGCAACTATAGAGGTGGCGTTTTCTCCTCCCACCAGATGTTTTTGTAGCGATTCTGGTGAAATGTCCAGGCATTATTTTTCGCGAGCTCAGTTAATTGTTTTGGTTAGTTTTAGCATGGAATTGCTGCACGAATTGTAGAAATCAGTAGGTTTTAAGTGGGAAATATACCAATGAGGTGCAGATAGAACACAGTCTGTCTTTTGGATGAACTTCCTTGTTGTTAGGATTTCAGCTGAAGGTTGCACTTACTTTTGTCTCCTTGTGTAATCAATCTCTTTTGCTTAGCTATGAAATCATGAATTGTCTACTAATGGTTAGTCCTCCATTTGCTACATCTTGTACAGCTTTGATGTTCAGATGCATGTAATGAATTCTTGGCACAAAAGTGCAAGACACTAAACTTTAGGTTATCTTTCTATCAACTGTCATCGGAAATGGTCACATTGGTATGAATTAAATTATGGTTAGTGCTTGTGGATCATATGCCATTTGGAGCAAAACAGAATCTCATGATATTCTAAGGTCTGAACAACTATGCTATGCTTGGTGTGTGTAGAATGGGCAGGGGCGATTGAGTGCATAACTGTATCTAAAGTACTCATTTTCTCTACTCATGTAGAACTTTTGCAATGAAAGCTGTGTTCATTTTAAACTAATCTTTATACATATGTTAGGTGCACAGCTTTTCAGATCAAACTTATTGTAGTTACCATTATGTAATTTTATCAGGAATAATGTAACCTAAAAATTGCTCCACCTTGCTCTTCTATGCACAAGGATATTCTGATATTGTAGCTGAAGCTATTATTGTCTGTCTTTGTAGGCTAATACAATATATGGAGCTATTCGCGGGCTGGAGGTATGATCATGCTCCCTTTCCAAAAGATTTATGTTATTAACCCTGCTAGTTGTAAACGTGTTGTTCATATTCAAAGAGATGGTTATAGAGCTCATAAAGTGTTCTCTGTAAGATTCTTGAGCATAAGCAATCGATTGATGATACCTTTAATTGGATGTGTCCATTCACTAATCATCTATGCTGGTCTTGTAATTATTTGCTATTGTACTATACTTTCATGGATTATGTTCTCTCCTTTCTTATAATACTTTTAAGCTCTTAGATGTTTTCCAGAAAATAATTTCCCCCTTATGAATCGTTTGACAGACATTCAGTCAGCTATGTGTTTTTAACTACGATACAAAAAATGTCGAAGTGCGCTATGCACCATGGTACATTCAAGATGAACCACGCTTTGCTTTTCGTGGCTTGCTACTAGGTAAGCAACAATAATTCGGAGGTTTATGCTAATGTGACCGGATAATCCACTGCAATGTAAATACAGAATGCCAAGCTGATTAGTCTTCCCTCTGTCATATCTCTACTGCAGACACCTCAAGGCATTACTACCCAGTTGATGTGATTAAGCAAGTCATTGACTCCATGTCATTTGCTAAGCTGGTAACATATTATCTCTTGAATCATGCTAGTTATTTTACCTGAAGTACCTCTCCTTCCCTCCATAGCGATGTACTTAAACCTGGAGTTATGTCCAGTAGAACGTTCTTCATTGGCATATCATCGACGAACAATCGTTTCCGTTGGAGATACCATCCTATCCAAATCTATGGAAGGGTTCATATTCAAAATCGGAGCGTTACACTGTGGAAGATGCACACTATATTGTCAGGTATGTTATTTGTCATTTAGCTTTTGTAATTTTGTAATCTTTATATTCTGTTGTCAAGTTTCCTTATTCACGTTTTCCTGACCTATGTTCTCTAATTATTTGCACCGCGACTTCTCATGTGAAACTTCATAATGCTAAAGCTATGCCAAGAAAAGAGGTAGGCTTACTTCCAGTTATATATTTCCCTCATTTGAGTTAGTTTTTTTTCTTGCCAAGAACAGTGAAAAGCTGAGATATTCACACTATTTTAGTTGGAATTCACAAAGTATCATACTATAAATATTGTTACATATTTACTAAACACTTCATCCGGTTCAATTTTTATGTGCAAAGACTATGCATCCTTAATATTCTTTATTTCTCTCAGGTATTCATGTCATGGCAGAAATTGATGTACCTGGTCATGCAGAATCATGGTGAGTTTTCATATAGACTCACATGTTATGTTTGGATCCCTAGGCTTCTTGAGAGAACTTTTTCTCAGTTGTTTTTTAGGCATTTTTCCTTGTGCTCCACCTTGCCGCCGTCTCTTAGCACTCTACATTAGATTATTGTCTACGTGGCGAATGATTAATGAGGATAGAGGATACAGCCATCTCTTACCTAAGATACCGTCTCTACTTGTAATCCAATACTTAGGTCATTAAATCTTGTACTGATCAACGGCTTAAACTGACCTGAGCTCTAGTATAATACTGTAAGTACTTAGCCTATGCATGCATTGATGTAATTTGTATTAAAACATCTAACATGCACTAGGTGGTTTTAAGAGGCGATGCATTGGGTATTGGGAGTGACCTATGTAAAACCTAGTTACTCTTGCTGTTGTTTTATGTAGTCTCACATAGTTGCAACTCGCGAAGTTCTGAGTAATGAAACAGGTGGTTGCTCCAGGCTCCAGTATTTGTCCCATGATGATTATCATAATATATTTGACCACTATTTGTGCTATCTGATTCAGTATTTGGACAGAATACATTACATATTGCGCACATACCTGACTACCCAAGAAAATGAGGATTTAGTAAATAGGTTATCCGACCAGGAAAGCAAACGAGTTGCACACTAAGTTTTTGTTATTTCCCATGGTTCTTGTTATATGAAGTAGCCATTGTCTTCTGCTCTGCGAAAGTTATGCACACATTTATATATCTACAGGGGAAATGGATATCCGAAGCTTTGGCCTTCTCCTAGCTGTACAGAACCTTTAGATGTATCTAGTAATTTCACATTCGAAGTAATATCTGGAATTTTGTCTGGTTAGTTCCTTTCTGACCTTTTTGTTAAATTAAGTTACCCATTTAAGCAATTCAATATTACCAGTGTGGCACACATTCATCTCCCTTGCTAATTTTGATCTTGAATGCTATATTTTTCTTGGAAAGTGAAAAATATACTATTAAAATAATGCAATATGAAATGTGAAATGGGCAAAGGCATATTATATATTTGTGCTGTCCATCGTAGACATATTTGTTTGGGCAACTTCCATCATAGGCATTCCAGTTCACATTTATATATGGACTAGTCAACTCGCCTAATTTTGACCATTATGGCATTATAAGCTCGCTCTGTTATTCATGAAGGTAGCTAGTAAAATAGATAATTTCATGAACTAGTAATTCGTTAGAAAATTATGGCCTGCTTTCTGTAGGGTCTAGCCAATAATTATATGACCTAGATTGGATTGGATATTTCAGTTCTTGTGAAGCATACACAGAACACAGGTTATATTGACCACTGATTAGCAGTGCAAGGTGTACATAATCTATCTAGCTAGAGCAGGACCATCCTCAATATGGCAATATCTGGTGACAATATAATCATAATGATGTTACACAATAATTATCTGGCTGGCAATGGCATTTCTGGAACATTATGTTTCCTGCAATATAACCGACCTGCTGACTTAAATTTTACTTTACCTTATCTTCAGATATGAGAAAGATCTTCCCATTTGGTCTGTTTCACCTGGGTGGGGATGAAGTATATACAGGTGCGTCTGCTTCTATTTCCTAATAGGTGGACAGTTTGTTAGTAAGAACTTAGAATGTTGCTACCTCTGAAAGTGGAGCATGCATCTTCCAGTTAAACTGCTACATTCAGAATAACCTCTTATAGCAAGACAATCTTGTGTGCTTGTACCAAACAGACCAGTGACGCTGCCACGTAGATAGGTGTATATGGATTCTACTTTTTTCCTGATACAGTATGATGCTAAGATAAATGTTGATATATAGTAATATTCTGTTGTCTTATTCAGCGATTCCTTTTCTTTCTACTGAAACTTCTCCACCTCTTTGTCCCAGGTTGCTGGAATATAACACCCCATGTGAAACAGTGGTATGATCTGTTGTCTGTCCACTAGGTTTCGCGGATCATTTATTAAATTTCCATTAGATGTTGTTTTCCTTTAATTGCTGAACACAACCTTTTTCAGGCTTGGTGAACGCAACATGACTACAAAGGATGCTTACAAATACTTTGTGCTGAGGGCCCAGGAGATAGCAATTCATCTTAACTGGATTCCTGTGAACTGGTTCGGGCTTTACATAACTTCTTAAGGGTTTTTTTAAACTAAGAAAGAAAGAGATGATATTTATCTTTTGTTTGTGGCATGCCATGCTCGTCATCCTGCAGGGAGGAAACCTTCAACTCATTTGGGGAAAACCTGAATCCTCTGACTGTTGTGCATAACTGGTAATTCAGAAGTCTGTTTTAAGCAATTGAATCAGTTTACTACAGTTTGTGCCAACCATATTCTATACCCATTATGCAAGCTAATTTGCACTTGAGCTTATTTTTTATTGGGTTCAAAATTTTTTTTTGAAGGGGATTTGCACTTAAGCTGAGTCTTGACATATTTCAGGTTGGGCCCTGGGGTCTGCCCTAAAGTTGTTGCAAAGGGTTTGAGATGCATAATGAGTAACCAAGGCGCATGGTACCTTGATCATCTCGATGTTCCGTGGGAGGAAGTCTACGCCGAAGAGCCACTCGCAGGAATAAGCGACGCGGCGCAGCAAAAGCTGGTACTGGGTGGAGAGGTTTGCTTGTGGGGTGAGACGGCAGACACCTCTGACGCTCTACAAACAATATGGCCGCGAGCAGCTGCAGCTGCAGGTACCAATTACACAAGTCTCGAAGCTTCTGTTGTATCCCCCCTTTTTCTTCCAACTATTTCCGGGGGGGACTTACTTATCGCTCTCAAATTATTGCTACAGAGCGTATGTGGAGTCCATTGGACGCCATATCCTCCCAAGACCTGGAAACAACCGTCGTTGCTCGGCTACACTACTTCAGATGTTTGCTGAATCACCGTGGAGTCGCTGCAGCTCCAGTCACGAACTTCTACGCTCGACGACCTCCAATTGGCCCTGGCTCATGCTTTATCCAGTGAACAGGTACGTAGTGTGAGTGTAGATACACATGTCGGGGGTTTGGCCCCTATACACCTCCCATACTGTACGAAGATGGTTACCGTCACTTGTACCCTATCACTTCTGTAAGTCCACTTGCATTATACTATCCCACATACTTGTGACAATGATGTCCATAATCCTTCGGTCCCTTGTGTATTTCAACTTGGAATTCTAATAAAAGCTGTTTCAACGGTCATCGATTTTGCTACAATATTATTTGCAATGCTGTTCAACTATCCTGTCCCCGAGCACATGTATCTGGATGACTGGATCAGCATTTGCAACTGGATTTTTTGGACGGAGCTCGGATTGGACTGGTAAAAGGGAGAGGTGATCTGAACCAACCAGAGTGTGGATATTCCAGTTCTCTTTTGCTTACTCTACTTGCATCTGGATTTTCTGACCCCCCAATCACTGTCAGCCATCTCACAATCAGTTGTGAGCGCGAATGTGGAGGCCATATCCGCCCGAGACCTGGAAACAACCGTCGTGGCTCGGCTACCACTACTCCAGATGCCTACTGAACCGCCGCAGGAAACCATAGTGTTTGTTCAACCTGACCGGTGAAAAAGACGGTCGTCGATGTAACAGTGCTATCTGCACGCCCGTTCAACAGTCCTGTTGTTGAGCAAATGTATCTGTATCAACACTTGCAACTGGCCTAGCCAAGAGGGCAGAGCTCCGTTGGACTGGTAAGATAGGGGAGGTGATCTGAATCTCAAGTGTGGATATTCCAGCCATTGGGATATTTTGCTGACCCTCCTACTCGCATTGGGATATTTTGGACCCCCAATCACTGTCAGCCACCACCCCCCTTCTCTTGAATTTGTCTCTGACCTGAAAAAGCTTGGTGGTCAAGGCACGCATTTATGGCGGCGGCGGCGGCGTGTGTGATGTGTACGGCGACATGTTCGTGCGTGCCTGGAGACGATGAGAACACGTTTTTCGTCCATTTATCTTTTTGAAATGAAAAAATCGTTTCTGAAGGAAAGGGAAAGTTCTGGTCACTCTGTTAGAGGTCACTGTCCTCCCATATGTCACCATCCTTTTGGCCTTACATCTGCTGTTTTTTTCCTCTTCTCTATCGACGGACTGTTCAGTGATTGCAGTGTAGGCGAAGTTAGGAGAAAGGCTTCCAGAAAATAAGAGAAAGGCTGGCTCTTGGACTGGTATATTTTACTGCTCTTTGACTCTGACGTGCATCTACTATCTTAGCCTCATTTTTTAAAAATGGACATAGGAAACGGTGGATTCGTTCGCTTCCAAAAAAGATATCCAGAGGAAATACGGTCAGTGAGTATTAGCTGCCTGCACAAGAGACAAGGGACCTTACGTTATTGACCCGAACTGGTAGTACTATTATTTTCCCGAATAATAAATAAAACAAGCGTATACGTCAGTTTCAGTTATTGGCCTTGACCAGCTGACCAGAGTACATGCTGCCGAGCAGTGCCGGCGCCGCCATCCAAAACGCTTGCAGCATTGTATAATTTGTATGTGCACTAGTGATCCGCCTACATAAAAAGGGATGCAGCTTGTCTATTTTTATTTTTAGGTAATGAAATGACAAATCTCCCATGCACGTTATGTAGCCATGATTTATCGCGAGCATCAGAGCTAGACAATTCAAACAACCGAAGAGAAACGATATTAGGAGCGAGCGAAGTGAGAAGACCGTTTCATTTTAGATGGTTTTTTATATTAATTTGGAAAGACAGATTCGTTACATCCGAGTTCGACTAGACTTGGCACGCAAGCCCGTGCTATACCAAGATGCACCAAGTCTCCTTGACTATATGGGCACATATGGTGACTTTGTCAATTCTTAACCTATGAGACACTAGTCTTTATTAGACGTTGAGCGTGCATGTATGCTCCTGCGTTATACTGATTCGTTTAAAGAGAAATCGATGCGATGCCAAGAAGTAAAGGCTCGTGTCATGACTATGTGTCTTTTTTGCATCCCTAAACATTTCGGGTCCTTTCCACCCTCTTCCTCCTTTCACCGAGGGTAGAGTTGAGAATAGACTGGAGACGGGCGGAAACTTGCTTTTATCGTCTTCATTTCTGCTTGTCTTCCTAATATGGAAACTAAATAAAAAATAATGGAAACAAAGATGAAAGCGGAAATTAAATAATATGTATACATAATGAATATGAGGCAAATTACAATATAAAAAATGGAACTTTGTCCACACACACACACAATAGCGCTATAACACTTTAATCTGGACAAAAATACACACATAAATAAGCAAACAAACAAGACCAAGTATAAATCACAAATCCACATAAACAATGTGTAGCATTAAAGGCAAATCCATCCAGCAACAACACAAATGAAAACTGAACCAATATTATGACTAATAATGGACTTACCTAGTATGTATGCTTTTTATTTTATATTTCATCTCAAAGACTTTCCTTTTTTGTTTTTTCTAAATTTTTCGTGTGTTTCCTTTCTAGGCAGAATTCACGCTTCTGTTTGCTACCGTTTCCGTACCTTTTTCCACAAAGTTTGGTTTCCGTAACCACGATTTATTGCCAACAACAACACTAGATAAATCAGAGCTAGACAATTAAAACAACTGAAGAGAAAAGACATTAGGAGCGAAGTAAGAAGACCGTTTTATTTTAGATGGTTCTTATATTAATTTAGGAAGACAGATTCATTACATTTGAGTTCGACTAGACTCAGCACGCAAGCTCGTGCTATACCAACATGCACCAAGCCTCCTCGATTATATGAACATATATGGCCACCTTGTCGGTTTTTAACCTATGCGTCACTATTCTTTATTACACATACATGATTATGTTTGTGCCTATAATGGCGTGCTCCTTTCCGTCCTCTTCCTCTGTTCACTGAGGGAGTGTTGAAAACAGAACGAAAACGAGCGGAAATGTGCTTTACCATATTTATTTCTGCTTGTCTTCTTAATACTGGAAAATAAATAAAAAACATCAGAAACAAAAAGATGACAACGGAAATCAATTAATATGTATGCACAATGAATATTAGGCGAATGGAACTTTGTCCACACACACAATAATGCTATAACACTTTAATCCGTAAAAAAAAACACATAAAGAAGCAAAAATAAAAACAAGACAACATATTAAATTACAAATCCACATAGACAATGTGTAGCATTAAAGGCAAAACGATCGAACAACAACACAAATGGATAACTGAGTTGATATTATGGTTAATAATAGACTTAACTAGTATAAACGTCTTTTATATTTTATATTTTATATTTCAAAGACTTGCCATTTTTGTTTTTCGGTAGAATTTGTGCTTTCCGTTTGCTACTGTTTCCTTACCTTTTTTAACAAAGTTTGGTCTTCGTTTCCGTTTCTTGCTCACCGTTTCATTTTCTCATGGAAACTGATTTTTCGTTCAATTTTCCATCCTATAATAACCTAACCTATTGTAGACAAAATCCCAAATAAATGGAACTTTGTGTTGAAAATAAAACGAAAATCAAACTTGGCCACTAGTAGTACAAAAAAAGCTGCGGTTTTGGTTCCAAATTGTCTGATGAAGAGCAGGTGCACCTAACATTTCCGGAGGGGGCAGCGCAACTTGTCTCCTTTTCTTTCCTCGCCTTCTCGTGTCGATGACCAGTCAACGGCACGTTCCCCGTCAAACGGGGGCCCCTCCTCGAGCCCTGCGCGCCGTCCGATCCTCTAGCCGCACGAATCCTGAAGCAGATCGGACGCCCTCCTCCTCAAAACCCTCACCCACTTTAGCTTCTGGCCTCTCCTCCCCCCTCTTCCCCTTCCCTTCCCCGAGACCGGCGGTGCCCTGCTCGATCTCCCGATCTGCTCGCCCCCGCGCGCTCCGGCCCGCCGAGGAACCCCGCGCCGCCTGCGGATTGGAGCCTGGTTCGGCGACTCCTTGGATCAGGTACGGGCTTCTTGCGGATTTGTTGCTTTTTTGGGCCAGGAATGGCGTGTGAATCCCGAGGGTGTGTTCTGAGCAGGTGGGAGGTGGTGTGGGGGCTGTGATTCGTGGCCCATGGCCAACCCCGACGACGGCAACGCCGCCGCCGGCCGCAAGTTCTGGCGCTCCGCGTCCTGGTCGGCGTCCCGGGCCGCCGAGGCGGGGCCGGAGGCGGCGGCGCTCCCTCCGCGGCTCGCGCCGCCGCCGCTCACCCCGCGGTCCAAGGGGCGGGCCTGCCTCCCGCCGCTGCAGCCGCTCGCCATCACCCGCCGCAGCCTGGACGAGTGGCCTAAGGCGGGCTCCGACGACGTGGGCGAGTGGCCCAACCCCACCACCCCAGGCGCGTCCCGCCCGGGCTCCGCCAGGCCCGGCGAGGGCCTCCGGCTCGACCTCTCCACCCTCCGCTCGCAGGGCCGCAAGGACCAGATGGCCTTCTTCGACAAGGAGTGCTCCAAGGTCGCCGACCACGTCTACCTCGGCGGGGACGCGGTCGCGAAGAACCGCGACATCCTGCGGAAGAACGGGATCACCCACGTCCTCAACTGCGTGGGCTTCGTCTGCCCGGAGTACTTCAAGTCGGACCTCGTCTACCGCACGCTCTGGCTCCAGGACAGCCCCACCGAGGACATCACCAGCATCCTCTACGACGTGTTTGATTACTTCGAGGACGTGAGGGAGCAGGCCGGGCGTGTGTTTGTGCATTGCTGCCAGGGGGTGTCCCGCTCCACCTCGCTGGTCATAGCGTATTTGATGTGGAGGGAAGGGCAGAGCTTCGACGACGCCTTCCAGTTTGTGAAGGCCGCCAGGGGAATCGCGAATCCCAACATGGGGTTTGCATGCCAGCTACTCCAGTGCCAGAAGCGGGTGCACGCGATCCCGCTCTCGCCGAACTCGGTGCTACGGATGTATCGGTTGGCGCCTCACTCGCCTTATGCGCCGCTGCATTTGGTGCCCAAGATGCTGAATGAGCCTTCACCTGCTGCCCTGGACTCTAGGGGCGCTTTCATAGTTCATGTGCTCTCGTCCATCTATGTTTGGGTTGGAACGAAATGCCATCCCGTAATGGAGAAGGATGCCAAAGCGGCGGCATTTCAGGTGGTGAGGTACGAGAAGGTGCAGGGGCAGATCAAAGTTGTCAGAGAAGGTTTGGAGCAACCTGAATTTTGGGACGCCTTTTCAAGTGCACATCATAGCTCAGACAGCAATGTGAAACTTGGCAAGGAGCAGATTGATTCGTTATCCAGGACTGGCCTAGGCAGCAGGAAAGTTGAATCTTACGATTCGGATTTTGACCTCGTCTACAAAGCGATAGCTGGTGGTGTCGTTCCAGCATTCTCGTCTTCTGGGACTGGAGACGAGACCCATCTTCCAGCAAGAGAAAGTAGCTGGAGTTTGTTAAGGTGCAAGTTTATCTCGAGATCGCTATCTCGAGTTTATTCAGATTCGGCTCTCATAAGGGATTTGGATCCACGGGTGCAGCACTTGACTGCAGAGGCATCAGTATCACCACCTTTCCTTTCTCCGAGCTCTTTTTCGTCAGATTCAACTATCAGTTCAAAGTATAGTTCAGACTCACCCTCCCTGTCACCTTCAACTAGCTCCCCACCGTCACTTGGTCTTTCACCTGCTTCATCTAATTCGCCACACACTTTGGTGCCACCATCTAGGTCTCCTCTTTGCCAGTCATCTAACGAGGAACGTTCAAAGCCTGTCCTAGGATCAATACGCTCTCCTTCCAAGGTCTCGTCTATAGCAGAACGAAGAGGAGGATTTTCAGCTCTGAAGCTACCATCACTCCCAAAGGAGCTAGTATTACCACCAAGGGCACCTCCTAGTATTCACACAGTAGTGGAAGTCACGGATAAAAGTAATACCAATGGTGTGAAGCAGCTTACTGGTGTTTCTTGTCCAGAGGAATGCGCTGGAACTAGTTCAACAGCTACTGACAGTAAATCAGAGGCTACTGCCCATAGTGAGACTAGATTAATTGAGCATACTGACAGTAACCCAGAGGCTTGTAGTTACGTACAACTACTAGTCTACCGATGGCCCTGCATGGAAAAGCTAACTGCATTCGCCCGCAAGGATCTTGACCCAAAAACAGTTTTTATTTTTGTTGCTCCCAATGCCAGCATGAGTGCAAAAGCAGTTAAAAAGGTATGCATATGGGTAGGAGGTGAATATGACTGCAGCAAAGCTGTTGACACTATTGATTGGCAGCAAGTTGCTGGTGATTTTCTTAATCAAAAGGGGTTCAGCAACACTCTTCCTGTTAAGGTGCGTGCATACTATACAATTTTTTATTTTTTTGTATTATAATCTGCTGGTTAATATACTTAGATGCCACATAATATTTGTAAATAATGTAGGAGATTGAATACCACTTTTTAGGTCCTAATTTTAAATGACTATGACCGTATATAATGCCAGCATGCTCGATATGTTTTCCACAATGGCCAAACTTCTGTCAGAATTTTCCATAATAGAGTAACCTAAAGTCAAACCGACCGCCGAAATGAAATTAACAAAATTCTCTGTTTATTTAATTTTTCTTTTTTAGAAACCGAATTATATTTACTAAATTCGGTTGTCGCTTCCTGAAAACTGAATAAACAAATCAAACTGATGTGTACACAGACCCAGCAAAATTCACAACTAATTCGGTTGTTGCTTAAGTGTTAAAAAGGGGCCCAACTGAAGCCCATTACGCATGGCACGACCCACTAAGCTGCAAGTGTTTGAGCCTAACCTAATTCTAGATGCAAGTCTTGCTTGAGCTAACACATTGAGCTCCTGCCGCTAGCAAAAGACACGCCACAGAACATATTGTGCTCCCTGCATTTGGGTTCTGGAACAGCAAGCAGAGTCTTGCATGGGTTGATGGGCGACTCCTGTGCTGGAGTATGTGCATGGGGGCATGGGCAAAGGGGGCAGCAGCAAGGTCTGGTCTCAATCTCCATGTAAGAAAAAATGACCAGGCTACTGTATGGATAATTTTGCACCCAACTGAAGCAGCGTCTGCTGTGGACCCCATTTCTCTCCCTCCAGTACCCTACCTTTTCTATTCAATTCTAAATCCATCTCTTCCAGTCTCTCCATCCATCTAAAGAAAATCTTGCTCCATCCATCTAAAAAAAAATTCTCTCCATCTGGGGCACCAGATGAATGCCACCACCATTCAGCCTCCATCCACCATTTCCGTAAAAAAGCCTGCCTGGACCACATTGGTCTGCCATTTCTCCCGCGCCACTCCTGGCCAATCTTTCTGCCAAACAACTGCCAGCAATCCTCCTGGTCTCTTCGTCCCAGATGTTGGCCATCTTGTGCACCGTCCGTGATTAGACTCCTTGTCGTCTTCTTCCTGATCCATGCTTTCTTCTGTTATAGATATTTCTGTTTGTTTATGTACATTTCGGTTTCTTTTGGTTTAACCAAATAACAAAACCAAGTTCTCGCTTAACCGAAATGTCTGTTTTCTGAATTTGCACATAATTTTTGGTTGCTATGATCTGAGAACAGTTGAAAAAAACGAATACTAGAAACCGAAAGCCCACTTCTAATCTGTAGGAACCCATCAGTTATTGATTAGTGACCACTGTTATCCTATCTTGAACTCTTGGCACTTATCATTTTTTTAGGGTCTTGGCACTTATCATTTGTGATTGTTGATTGTAACATTAATGTCTGTTCTCCTATGCCATTATTTTGTAGTACGATTGTAGGTAGGCGTATCATTTTATGACACATAAAAGAAATGTAATTCTGTTATCGTTTCAAATTCCATAAATACCCACAACATAAGTCTAATACTTGGTAAGACTTCTCGAGTTCTAGTCACACCAGCATAGTGATCTTTGTATGTTGTTTCATCCAGGAATTTGTTCAGAAAACCGAACTGTTCTTTCTTTATTAGGAATACACCATGGTAATGATTTTTGGACCTATCTTTTATCTGCTTTGCAAGACCACTGATCATTAAACAAAAAAATGTGGGTTTTGTTTATTTATGGTTATAGATCACAAAATTTACAGCCTCACATAGAAAATGCTGGTCCATCTTAGTAAGGAGAAATCCTGTCAGTTTGACTTCTGTAGCTGCTATGCGTAATTAGCCGGTATGCTTTATGGTTCTAACCTCTGTTGAACTTTGAACAATGTAGGTTTTCAAGGAGCATGAAACCGAGGATCTTTTGGAGGTGCTGGATGCTTGTTAACAGTAGGTCAGGGTACTCTACTAGCTTTAACAAACTCAGTCGTGAATTATTGATTCAATGAAGGCATTTCCTCCAGCATCGCTCCATGCACCGGCGACTGTCAGCGAGGTACAACGCCATGACAACCGTTTCCTCCTGAACATATAGGCTACAGATTCCATTAAGTAGAACAGATGGCTTAGCAATTTGTGTGTTGCCTTTCTTTTACGACCAGCTTGTGTCAAAATGGCAGGAGGCTGCCAGAGCATTGTATCTGTGAATTAACACACATGGATCAGGTTTTGGCGCAACTGGGTGTATATTATCCGCTCCACTGTAATGTAAGCCCATAAGCTGGGCGATCGCTGTTGTCGCTTTTACTCCTAAAAATTCATGTACATCTCAGGGAAGAACAGATTTGTAATCCTCCTGGCCAACAAGTGTCTCCATTGGCCTTAACTCTTAACCCGGAATTCATGGCTGTTTGCGTTTCTGCTCATGGTAGTATTAGCAGTGTAATTCTGGCTGTGCTACTTATGATCATCCCATACTTGTGAATCATCGTACATACCTGCTTTTCTAACCTGATATGCCCAAATTCCACATTTCCCTTTTTTTCTTCTTCAGAAAATCTTCTATTTGGTCGTTTTATTGCTTGTCCATGTGAACAGAGTGCACCAAAGGTTCCAAGAAATACTTTTACAGCATTTTAATGTTTATCCTTTGATCCCCTTTATGTTCTTTCCAAATTGTTTGTGAGACGGACAAGGCCTGAAATGCCAGGATCACTTTTGGGGACGAAACCGGCAGACTAAGTTTGCCTTTCAAAGAGTTTTTGAGATGTGGTAAAATGGGATAGTGGAGACAAGCATTAAAATTAGAAAAGCAAAGTGGGTTCCGTCTTGCTGGAACATTTCTCTTGACTCAAATCAGTTCAAACCAACATATCTATTGATTTTTTTGTGTGTTAAAAAGTCATCGTGCACATATCACCTGTCAAAGAAGTTCACGTGTACAACACCCAGCCCAACAGAACAACAACAGACATCAAATAATCTGGCTAGTCGGGCAGTTAATGCCCGAGAGTGCCATTGGTTCCAGTTATGCCCGTCCCCAGCATCGCTCAATCTTGTAGACGGACACCTCAACAGGTTCTCACAAGTTTCCTAGTGCCACCATCGAAGCAAGTGCCGCCATGTGGGCCGATAGCAACAAAAACCAAAGACTTGGCCCATGTCGGTCACCGACATAACCAAGGTAAACTAAACCTGTTAGCCCAACAAGGACTCAATCCCACACGCTCCTCACCAATTTCGGTGATGTCACCGCTAGAAGAGGGGAACCTTATTTCTCTGCTGCGTCAACAAAAACCCCAACCTAAAACGATCAGACGGCATATTGTGTGAACCCTGTGTTCCCCTCCTCTCTTTGCTAGAGTGGCGGATAGAGGAGAAAGATAGTGGCAGGCGACAGACAACGTGGCTAGCAAGGTTATCTCCCTTTTCTCCTTCAGTGGAGAGAGGGAAAGGGGAGGAGTCTTGATTTCGAGGAACCCATTGATGTAATAATTCTTCATCAAAGCCCTATCTTGATGAAACCTAATACACACCAAACAAATAGGAGGGGAATGTTATATCATGCAATTCCAAGATATCAAAATGATTTTAACCATTGAAACATATTTAGGATGCATCAAATTAATTTGTGTAAATTTTAGCTAATTGAAGGGAATACTAATCAGATCACATAAGCTTACTAATCAATTGAAGTAACAAAAGCAGTATGTACACTACATGAAACATTCTTATTAGAAACTAAACCAATTCAAGTCTTTGATGAGTTAATTACTTTGACATTCCAATTATATCATATTCATCATTAGTTATAACAAGATCCGCTGAACTTCAGGAAATTGGATGAAAAAGGTGATAGTCAAGATTCAGGCCAAGACACAATATTGCATATTGCAAAAGAAGAACACCTTATATTTCATCAAATCACCCACACCACATCTCTTTGGGATATGGACGTGGTCAATTTTATAGTTCATCTTATCTTGTTTCACCAAGTCTTTAGTTATATCACCACCTTTCAAGTTTCGAAGAGCCCAGATTCCAAATGAAGAAATTGAAACTCGAAAAGGATCCCTCTGATTCTCAAAGAATAAGGGGCAAGGGGATTGATATCGAGAAAGATTTCTTTTTATTATAAGGTGTGATTTGATCCGCATATGTTTGGTAAAAGAACAATCTTCTCTTTTAATCATATCATAAATGGAAATATTCAATTAGAACATGAAAACATGACTCAACTGGTCATAGTTAGTCTTCGGGACGAAGTAGAAGGAGGGTGGAGACTCTCAAACGAGGAGAATCCTTCCCTTCGAAAGAATTTACCGAGGAGCCGTATGAGGTGATAATCTCGTGTACGGTTACGTAAAGAGATAGTAAGGGTGGCTTTATTTGTGACTTTTCCATTATCAACCCCCAAAACCCAACTATGCCTTACGTAAAGTTGCGAGTATGGTTAACCTCTGGATTTAAAATCACTGCTAATATACCTGGCATTGGCCATAATTTACAAGAACATTCTCTAGTATTAGTAAGAGGAGTCCCATACATGATAAATCTACCTAAAAAATGGCAATCAAAAGAGCTGACGTGCATGTTAATTATTTGAAAGGCAAGATTCATTTTGAAAATATGATTGTAATCAATAAGTTCTGACTATCATTTCTTCATCCAATCACTCATAAGGCATGGGTACAGCCGGTGATCTAGCTATCTCAGTGCACTAGATATGTTCTCCTAGGAACCAAAATATGTAAACCACATACATATTATAGAAAGAATTAAATTTCTATTCGATTACCACACATGAAGCCTCACAGACATGGGCTTCCCATTTTGATATGCGGCTTAGCTTATTACTCCCTCCTATTGCAAAAAAACACATATATGGTTTGTCAAAAGTGTATTATAAGTTTGACCATTTTTATAGAAAAAATATGAACATCTATAGTACCAAATAAATTTTAGTGGATTCACCATAGAATATACTTTCATATCATAGTTATTTACTATTGTAGATGTTTATTTTTACTCTTTAATATTGGTCAAACTTACAAGATGTTGAGTTTGACCAAAGATATATGCCTTGGTTTTTTGGAAGAGAGGTAGTACTAGGCTAGCATTTGGAGTCTTTTCAGCTACGGAAGCCAACGCTAGGCCCAAAACTTTTTCAAACTCAATGCAACCCCAAGGTAAACCAACACATATGTATTAGGGCACATTAATTTTTGCATCCATCGAATGGTTGTTGCAATTGAGTAGATTCATTAAAGAAGATGCCATTTCTGTTTCTTAAAAGGAGCAGTAGCTGGAAGAAAACATATATGTTTTAGTAGCAGTGAGAAATCACACATTAAACGTTGGCATAGAAGAGATATATACGTATCCACTTGCAATGCATATCAACCATACACACGCAATATAGTATATAATCTATTTGCTAATGGATGCGAAACTAGAAAACCACTGCACCGTACTAGTAGGAGCACACATTTAAAATTCTAGGCCTGGGAGGCATCAAGAAATACAACAACATAACTTTCCTGTAATTGACTCAAGTAGACAAGTACTATCTAGCATGTTTCTTATTGCTTGTTTCTTATCGCACTCGGGACACTAGCATCTGGTGTGATGCTTGCCCTTCATCTCCACAATGGTTATTTCTTGTCAAGAACGGGATGCGAAGTGAACAAAAACAACAAGATTCCGATGCATAGATGAGTCAGCCAATTAAAGCATAATGATCAGTCAAAATGTACCTCTTAGTGTGTCGGGAGGTTTTGATGGATCATCACCATCGTCTATAAATGCATCTTGTAAGCCACTGGTTAGGGTTTATCGCTTCAATGGAAACCCACAGTGTTGTGTAAACACTCTCAATATAGTGAAGTTTTGTTGGTTGGCGCCCGTGATTTTTCCTCTTCTCACTGGAGAGTTTTTTCCACGTGAAAAATATTGTGTCCCCAGTGTTTGGTTTGTTCGTTGTTCATTCTTTTGCTTGTCACGTTTATAACACTATCAATGTTCCAATTGTTGGTAGCAACGTCTTAAAGACTAGCAAGTTTGTTTCATACCAGTAGGTGAATCTATTAGGGTAACGATCTCTAAGAGGACAAGATCAGCAAGCATTGTTAATAAGAAGCATCAAATAAATTGCAATCTTACTCCAAGATGACCAAATACACACAAATAATTAATTAGCAACATCAATGCCACAGTGTGCATATAAATACGAGTGTCCCACTTTTGAGGGAAGCTTGCCACATAGGCCCGTCTCCAGGATTTTGGGGGCCCCGGTGCGACTTATAAAAATGTGGCCTTAATTTTTGTACACACTCAAGGACTAGTATAACAAAATCACACATTTAATTTATATTGTATAACTTCCGAGAAATATCAAGTATTCATTCTAAAATAATAAATATAGCATCAAAGAAATAAAACGAACCTCATGATCTACCAAAAAGCATCATCCGCTGGGTATTTCTTGAAATAAAATCTTCAATCATAGCATTATAGTTGATCTTCTCCAAAATTTATTTGAGACTCTTTCAAAACAAATTTATCTAGAGCATCCTTTTGAGACTGGGCTGCCCCTTCTAATCTCATTCTTTTCTTCTTCTTCTTCTTCTTCTTCTTCTTCTTCTCGTAACCCGATTGACACTTTGTTCTTCTCATAATTTGCCTGTCTCAGAAATTTAAAAATTAACAAGAGGATTCATTGATTCATCAACTAGTAGATGAGTAGAGTTACAGGAAATCAGGCGATATCTAGCAGGTTTTCCGTTTGCACAATTGCATTGTAAAAGGTATCAATTATTTTCTATTAGTTCCGTAGCTACGGACAGGCTGAATAGATTATTTATTTATTTATTTTCATACAGGCCGAATACAAGGAAATCAGGCTACGGAAGTGTGAACAGCAGCATAGATTATTTATATATTTTCTACTGTATGTATGTACTCCACTTCTCCAACAGATCCTTACCTACTGCATGCGATAGCTGACTGCCTGAATCGCTGAGGCGCTGAGCTGATCGGTGATCACTGAACGCTGATCGGCTGATCTGATCAGTGTGATTTCCTTGGACAAGTTGGGCGGCGGCGCCGGCGAGCGAACAGGCCGGGTGGCAAGGGTCGCGCGACTCGCGAGACAGTATCCTGCAAGTGCGGGCGGCTGCGATCTCTGAAAGGCGACGCGAGTCACGCGAACCATCGAACGAAGACAGGAAGAGGAACGATCTCCATCTCGGACACCAGGCGAGTAGCGACTGATACATTGCAAATGTATCTATAATTTTTGATGCTCAATGCTTGGTTTTATCCACTTTCTTGTGTTTTGTCCATATTTTGGAGTACTTTTCATATGGTTTCTTGGACTAACCTATTAACAAGAGCCATAGTGCCAGCTGCCTATTTTCTGCTGTTTTTGGTTCCAGGAAAGTCAGAAAATGAATATTCTCGGAATTGGACGAGACAAAAGCCAAAGTGCCTATTTTTTCAGAAGACTCACGGAGCCAGAATACGAGACGAAGAAGAGCCCTGGGGTGGCCACACCACCTGGTGGCGCGGGCCAGGCCAGGCCGCGCCAGGGGGTGGTGTGGGCCCTCCAGACACCCCCTCGGCCTCTCTCTTCGCCTATAAGGAGCCTTCTGGCCTAAAAACTTCGGGGGGTTCGACGTTTTTCCAGAAGGAGTTCCGCTCCACCGCCACCACCAGATTCATGAGATAGCACCAGAAACTCTGTTCTGGCACCCTGCCGGGATGGGGAATTGGAGGAGATCATCGCCATCATCATCACCATCGCTGCTCCATCGACCATCCATGTTTCCCCCATCTATGAGTGAGTAATCCCCCGCTGTAGGCTATGGGGATGGTAGGGATTGGATGAGATCGTTCATGTAATGACATCAGATTGTTAGGGCATAGTGCCTAGTATCTTTTATTAGTGCTTTGTGACTTTGTTGCGACTTGTTGTGCTTAATGCTTGTCACTAGGGCCCGAGTGCCATGATTTCAGATCTGAACTTATTATTGATTCATTATGATAGTATTGTTTCTGTTCTTATCTACAAGTTGTGTACACACGTCGTTGTCCGGAACCTATGGTCCCGAAGTGACAGAAATCGGGGTAGCCGAATAGGAAAGGCTTTGATGTGAGGATCACATGTGTTCACGGAGTGTTAATGCTTTACTCTGGTGCTCTATTAAAAAGAGCACCTTAATTACTAGTAGTTTCCTAGAGGCCCCGCTACAAACGGGCTGGCAGGACAAAAGATGTTGTGCAAGTTCTCATTGCGAGCACGTATGACTATATATGGAACACATGCCTAGGATTGTCTAGTACTTGGGTGCTTTATCTTATTTATCTGCAATTTCCCTGTGTTCTGATTGCTATGTGAATTGTCTTGTCCATGCAATGCCCGTCCATCCATCCCTATGCCTACCGCACTCGAATCCACTGTTTACTGCTTTTGTTACTACTGTCTTTGTTTTACTACTGCTGTTACTTTACTATTCCTACTACACAACTGTTGCTACTGATAAACTGCTGCGAGCAAGATTGTTTCCAGGTGCAGCTGAATTGACAACTCAGTTGTTAAGGCTTATAAATATTCTTTGGCTCCCCTTGTGTCGAATCAATAAATTGAGTTTCACTTCCCTCGAAAATACTGCGATACACCCCCTATACTTGTGGGTCATCAAGATTATTTTCTGGCGCCGTTGCCAGGGAGCATAGCTTTATTTATCAAGTTCACTTGGAATCACTATTTTTCAAGCTAAGTTTATCTTTCTCCTTGTTTGCTTGTTTCTTTATCAAAAATACAAAAAAAATTAGTTCCTACTCTAGTTGTTATTTTCGTTGGTCTGTTATTGTCTTGCTTTATCATGTTTGTTGTCAATGGTTGGTTTTTTTGAAACTGAAGCTTATTGGAAAGGTGGGTTCACGGAAGATCAAAAATATTATTATAAGGAACACCGCTTGTCACAAAAAGGGAAACACTTATGGGAACAAATTGATAGATTGTATACCATTGCTAGAAACATGTGCTCTACTTATAATGTTACTCATTGCTGTGATGAGTCTTGTTGTAGAAAGAGGTATAAACACCTCCCTTTTTAATGTGAGTATAGTGATAATGATACCATATCTTCCTATGCTAAAGGAATTTATGACTTTTATGATGCGGAACAAATTGAAGAATTTATTGCTTGGAAGGGTGCTTTTGAACTTGCTAGTTTGCTTGAAAATATTGATGATTCACCTTACAAATATGAGGTGTATGGTATACTTAAATTTTTCTTTGATAATTATAAGGATGAAAATGGCTATATTCTTGAATATTTGAATAGATGCTCTCCACAAATGGAAGAGACTAATGCCTTGCAGGATCCTATGGAAGAAGAAATTGATGAACCTAAAATCCCATTAGATGAAAAAGAGGAGGAGAGTGATGAACAAAAGGAGGAAGAATGGATTAGCTACCCATGCCTACCTTCTAATGAGAGTAACTCTTTATCTCTTCCATTATTTGATTGTCCCCCTTGCTTACTAAAGGAGAATGAATGTTATGTTCCCGAGGTTTCTCTTGAAACTGTTTATAATAAAGCTCTAGTGCTTGTAGATCATGAAGAGCATGCTTTATGTGATAGTTACATTGTTGAGTTTCTGCATGAGGCTACTGAAAATTATTATGAGAGAGGAAAATATGGTTGTGGAAGTTTTCATGGTATTGAAACACCTCTCTATGTGCTGAAAGTTTTGAAGTTCCTCTTGTTTTATCTTCATATGCCTGTCACTTTGTTTTTTGTGAATTTATTTACATACATTATTCCTATGCATAGGAAGTGGGTTAGACTTAAAAAAATGTGTTTTGAATTTGCTTCTTGATGCTCTCTTTTACTTCAACTCATATTTCTTATGAGAGCATCCTCTCAAACTTTTATGCCTGAAGATGATAATATGTCTATTATTCTTGGGAGACCTTTTCTTAAATACTGCAGGAGCTATTATTAATTATAATCAAGGGAAGGTGACCTTCAATGTTAATGACACAGAACACATTGTCTATTTCCTCAAGAAGATTGAAAGGACTTATGGTTTGAATTCAATTGAACATGTTGAGGGCATTCAAGTTGGAGAAATATATTGTCCCATACCAAGAGAAAAATTTGAAACTATTATGATTGGGACCATTGCTATTAAGGTTGAGGTAACATAATCATAAGTGGAATACAAAGTTTTGTCTCATATGAAATTGTTTTGGTAGCAAGACTTGATCAACCTTGTTAACAAAAGGATTTCATTGAACAAAACAATGTTTTCATTATGATTATTTATGTTTACTTCTATTCTATCGATTCTTGTTTTTGCTTATGCCTAACTTAAAGGCATTAAAGAAAAGTACTTATTGGGAGATAACCCAAAAGTTTTAGATGAGTCTTGGATGTTCAGTAATAACCGCTCCTTATCCTTTTTATTTGCTTTTTGTACCAAGAGTAACCTCTAATGAGAGAGAAGTAATGATTGGGAAAGTTGCTGTCCCGAAATAGATTTTTGTGCTTCACCGTAAAAATTCGTGAGAGAGCTCTTATGTCGTATTGAGCTGTAAGTTTTTGTGCTGCCCCAGGTTGTTATCTAACTTTCTTTAGTTTAACACTTTTTGATTTGAGCAACAGAAGGTCTTCAGAAAAATTCGTCTTTACCTACTGGTCTGTTTTGACAGATTTCTGCCATTTTGTGCATTTGCTTCTTGTTGGTTCCTTCTTGAGTTATTTTGGGAAATTGAGATTTTTGGAGGAAGTGCTACAGTAGCTAGTGTTCTAATGGAAGTTTATTTGGTGTTAGAACTGAACCTTAATACTTATTTATCTTAAGTGCACTAATGTTGCTAATAAAGATTGTGTGAAGTTTTGTACGAAGGAAATATTTCAGGTGTATGTAAGGAATGAGTAATGAGATGAAGAATAGACTAAAGCTCAAGCTTGGGGATGCCACGTTTGTCACCCCAAGAAATATCCAAGAAGTACAAGCGTCAAAGCTTGGATGCCCGAGGCATCCCCTTCTTCATCAATAAAAATCACAGGTTTCTTCCAAACGCTTCATTTTTATTATTTCATGCACATTTGTGTTTTTTCTTAGAGCGTCTTCTTTTTCATTTTCGTTTTGGTTTTTAGTTTGCGTGGTTTGCTTAGTTTGCTGAATAAATTGGTTGGACCCTCCTCTTTCATACATTGGTGTTCAAATGGTTTGGTTTGGTTTGGAAGAGAGTAGGAAAGCTCATGCTTAAGTGGTAAAGAGAGCTTGTTTTGACTGTGGTCTATGCTTTGTCATGCCATGCTTGATATTGTTTTGGCTTTATGCTTAGTATTCTTTGCTGTAGCATGACTTGTTGTAAACAATTGAGATTGCTTAATGCGCCTTGGATAAATCATGCGTTGTTTTAGCATATTAAAGCATAGTATAGTGGTATTCTCCTTTGATGCTTTATTTGGGTTGACTTGGCACATGCTCACACCATGTTATGACTATCCCAAGTCACCATAAGTCTTTATGATCCTTTAGTTTTCAACTTGTAGTATCACTTTATGCTTTGATCAATGATGTTTTGTCGCTCTGTATGATTATGGCCATTATTGCTCTCTCGTTTGTCGCTCCCTTACTATTGCTAGCCTTCACTTCCACTGAGCATTTTACTCATGTTTTCAACTCCCTTAAACCAAATATTGCCAAATTTTCCACCATACCTACCTATTAGCATCATTTGCTATTTCCGTGCATATTCATTATGCCTTGTTTTCTTCCGAATAAAATGTTTGCTTGTTATGAGAAAGTTAGTTAGTAAAGCTCTCACGAACTTGGTGTCACACTTTACTTTCTTGCATTTAATAAACCTGAATCATTGCGTCCTTCTTTGTTGTGCATATGCTTGCGCTTTATGAGTTGAAGTTAGCAGAACCATGTATCATGGGGACATCTTTCAACGCTTCATAGGTATTTTGTACCTAGTTGATATCATGTTCTTTTGCTTATGGATCCCGACGGTGTGAAATAAAAGTGAAACTTATAAGATCATGGAGTTTGTACGTATGTTAGAGAAACGCCTGGGCCGCTAGCCTAAGCCATGCCTAATCATGGTGGAAACTTGCAGCATAACCATAATGAGCATTCTATGAAGCATCCTCAATAAAAATCTATGCACATAGTAAATAAAAAGATCGCTGAGATGCTCATTGTCTGCTTGCCTTGTCATTTTGATCATGGGATAGCTCCCGTGTCATGTGCAAGGGGTACCCCGTTGGTGGTTCTATATGATACGTATATACTTATAATGACAAGAGCTTGCTTGTGACTGAAGTTGAGTAGCATGAGGATCGGTCTTCGTAAGTAAGAGCATGAGACTTTGATTTATAACTTGTCAAGCATATCCTCTTAGTTGTGTCACTTTCACCTTAACTACATTAAAGATGCTTATGATAGGGGCAATGAGAGCTCAAAGCTAACGAGTACCATACTTTCAGCATTTGGAAGCCTTTCAAACTATTCAAAACCTTTTCTTTTACTTGTTGAGTCTCCACATTTTCTTTGAGCACTTTCGTGAGAGCACAGTGGCTATTCTTAGTTCTATGTGCATTGTCCCAAGACTTGTTGATTGATGCATACCTTGATATTGCTTGTTTTAAACTATTTGTATCTAGTCACTCTTGTAAACTTTGAAGGTGTCCTATGCATTTATGTTTGCTACTCTATGAGGGACAAGCTGAATGCCACTTTGCTATGTTTTCTTTATGTGAAACAAACAAACGTCTTACAAAGTATTGTTATTCATGAATCTTTTGTTTGTGCCTTTTCATGTTGCATCATAGTTTCTTCGTCTTATTGCTAGAACTTTGTCTTTCATCTTATGATTGAAGTACTATGATCCTAGATTTGAATGTTTTATGAATACTTTGATCAAGTCTTTGATGGTGCATGTCACCTCAAAAATTATTCTTTCTTTTTTATCACTTACCTACTCGAGGACGAGCAGGAGTTAAGCTTGGGGATGTTGATACATTGCAAATGTATCTATAATTTTTGATGCTCCATGCTTGGTTTTATCCACTTTCTTGTGTTTTGTCCATATTTTGGAGTACTTTTCATATGGTTTCTTGGACTAACCTATTAACAAGAGCCACAGTGCCAGCTGCCTGTTTTCTGCTGTTTTTGGTTCCAGGAAAGTCAGAAAATGAATATTCTCGGAATTGGACGGGACAAAAGCCAAAGTGCCTATTTTTCCAGAAGACTCACGGAGCTAATACGAGACGGAGAAGAGCCCTGGGGTGGCCACACCACCTGGTGGTGCGGGCCAGGCCAGGCCGCGCCAGGGGTGGTGTGGCCCCCCCCAGGCACCCCCTCGGCCTCTCTCTTCGCCTATAAGGAGCCTTCTGACCTAAAAACTTCGGGGGGTTCGACGTTTTTCCAGAAGGAGTTCCGCTCCGCCGCCACCACCAGATTCACGAAACAGCACCAGAAACTCCGCTCTGGCACCCTGCCGGGACGGGGAATTGGAGGAGATCATCGCCATCATCATCACCATCGCTTCTCCATCGACCATCCATGTTTCCCCCATCTATGAGTGAGTAATCCCCCGCCGTAGGCTATGGGGATGGTAGGGATTGGATGAGATCGTTCATGTAATGGCATCAGATTGTTAGGGCATAGTGCCTAGTATCTTTTATTAGTGCTTTGTGACTTTGTTGTGACTTGTTGTGCTTAATGCTTGTCACTAGGGCCTGAGTGCCATGATTTCAGATCTGAACTTATTATTGATTCATTATGATAGTATTGTTTCTGGTCTTATCTACAAGTTCTGTACACATGTCGTTGTCCGGAACCTATGGTCCCGAAGTGTCAGAAATCGGGGTAGCCGGAAGGGAAAGGCTTTGATGTGAGGTTCACATGTGTTCACGGAGTGTTAATGCTTTGCTCCGGTGCTCTATTAAAAGGAGCACCTTAATTGCCAATAGTTCCCTAGAGGCCCTGCTGCAAACGGGCTGGCAGGACAAAAGATGTTGTGCAAGTTCTCATTGCGAGCACGTATGACTATATATAGAACACATGCCTAGGATTGTCTAGTATTTGGGTGCTTTATCTTATTTATCTGCAATTGCCCTATGTTCTGATTGCTATGTGAATTGTCTTGTCCATGCAATGCCCGTCCATCCATCCCTATGCCTACCGCACTCGAATCCCACTGTTTACTGTTTTTGTTACTACTGTCTTTGTTTTACTACTGCTGTTACTTTACTATTCCTACTACAAAACTGTTGCTACTGATAAACTGCTGCGAGCAAGATTGTTTCCAGGTGCAGCTGAATTGACAACTCAGTTGTTAAGGCTTATAAATATTCTTTGGATCCCCTTGTGTCGAATCAATAAATTGGGTTTCACTTCCCTCGAAAATACCACGATACACCCCCTATACTTGTGGGTCATCAGCGACGTGAACAATTTCTGCTGGCTACTGGGCCTGGCCGCGACGAAGTATTACAGGCTGCACAAATCGGGGGCCCTCCAAAATCGGGGGCCCTGTTCGGGTCGAGCACATGGAACCTGTGCATCGACGGGCCTGTTGCCACATGTTCCAATATATGAGAACAACAATCTTCTGGTGTTATGTTGCCTAGGCTCTGTCTACAACCATATGTTTTCTTTGAGATTGGTAAGTTTCTTTGTTGCTTTGTAAGTTTCTGATTGCGGGTTCTGAAACTTACTCACCAGAGTGAATCTTTCCTAAACAACTAAACTAAAAAAGGTCCGGGCGCCCTAATGCTCGAAGAAAATGCACGGTCTACAATTTAGTGACTGTGGGCCTCAGATTGGACAAAAGAATCTTGCCACAAATGTGGCCATGAACCAAATAAGTGATCATTTTGGTTAAACTTGCCTAACTTGAGTTTCAAACCGAATTAAACTGAAACTAGAAATAGGAATTTAAAACCGAATGCCCACCCTAGTTGTAGGAATCCTCGTTTCTTATTGAACTGTGCTCCTATCTTGAACTCTTGCCTCTTATGCTTTGTGATTATTTATTGGAACATTAATATTTGTGCTCCTATATTGAACTCTAGCCTCTTACCCACCCTAGTTGTAGGTAGGTGATTCATTTTATGCCACATAGCAGAAATGTCATTTTTAATTATTTAAAAGTGCACAAATACCCACAACTTAAAGTACAATACTTCATAAGACTTATAGTACCACCACCTTATTGTTCTTTCTATGTTAATTCATCCAGAAATTAGTTCACATAACCACTGCTTTTTTAGCACGGATATTACCATTACAATAAATTTTAGTGCTATCTTTTGCAATATGATGGTCAAAATAATTACTAGACAAAGATGTTGGGTATGTTCATTTAGGGTTATGGATCACAAAATTCACAAGCTAACATAGAAATAAAATGTTGGGTGCATCTTAGTAAGGGCAACATTAGATTCGCGATAAGAAATAACGAAGAACAAAAAAGAAATCGCAGCAAGGGGATATAGATTTAACGTGAAAAAACCTCTCCAACAAAGAGAGGAAAAAACCACGGGCGCCAGCCAGCGAAACTTCACTATAACGGGGAGTGTTTACACAACGCCGAGGATTTTCACAGATACAACTTATCCCAGCCGGCGGCTTACAAGAGGTATATATAACGGTGAAAACCTAGGTCTTCAATAATCCGTACCACGGGGCGCGCGGGGGGGGGGGGGGGGGCACCCCTAAGCATCCCTGTTGGACACGGTATTGGCCCAAGCCTCTGGCGACGGGCCTCGCGCCTGTCCGTCAGAAGTTAGCCTCCTTAATGAATTTAGATCATACTTTAATAGGTAAGTCCTATCAGTTTGACTTTTGTAGCTGCTAATTGGTATACTTTATGGTTGTAACCTGTGTTGAACTTTGAACAATGCAGGTTTCCAAGGAGCATGAAGCCAAGGATCTTTTGGAGGTGTTGGATGCTTGATAACAGCAGGCTAGGGTATACTACTAGCTTTAACAAACTCAGTTGCGAATTGTCGATTCAATTAAGGCATTTCCTCTTGCATGGCTCGATGCACTAGCGACTGTCGGTGAGGTACAACTGTACAAGCCATGACAAGCGTTGCCTCCTGAACATATATGAGACATATTCCATTTAGTGAACAGATGGCTGAGCAATTATTGTGTTGCCTTTCTTTCATGATCTGCTTGTGTCAAAACGGCGGGAGGCTGCTAGAGCGTTCCATATGCAGTGGCGGAGCTAGCCCAGCATGTATGGGGGCAAAACTGAAAATATGAATCTTTGGGGGGCAAATGACTCGATTTTTTCTCTTGTAAGTCCCTAAATAATTTTTTTTCAAAGACTTTTCCAATTCTGGGGGGCGGGGGTGGTGGCCCCCTGACCTAGGCATAGCTCCGACAGTGTCTATATGTGAATCATAACACACATGGATCGGGTTTTTGGCGCAACTGGGTGCTGCTTCACTTGTAATGTAACCCCGTAAGCTGGGCGATCGTTGTTGTCGGTTTTCACACCTAAAAATCCGTGTACATCCCAAGGAAGAAGATATTTGTAATCCTTCTGGGCCACATGTGTTCCGTTAGTCTTAACTTTTAACCTGGAACTCGGCTGTTTCTTATTCTGTTCACGTTCGTGTTAGAAGTGTAATTCTGTCTCTGCTGCTCATAATCGTACATGCTACCAACTTTTGTAATTTATAGCCTGAACTCCAGAGTTACCAGTCTTTCAAGAATCACTGTTTAATTGTGTAGATTCTAAGGAACTCTCGTTTTGATCCTGTCATTTGCCATTCAGTTTGTTTGTGATAGACAGGTTCATGTTTGGTGTCGAAGCAGACAAACTGAAACCGCTTTTCAAAAGTTTTTTCTTCAGTATGGTAAAATGGGTTAGTGAGAGATTAACGTTAACACTGGAAAATAAAAGCAAGCCCCCTTTTACCTAAACTGATTCAAATTCAATGCAGCCCATGGTAAATCAGTATATCGGTCTCGAGGAACATTCATTTATGCACCCATTGGATGGTTGTTGCATTGGACTAGATTCAAGTAAAGAGTGTCCTTCTCTTTCTTAAAAGGATCAGCACTAGAAGGAAAGAGGTTTCAATAACCAAGAGAAACATCTCCATGCACTTCAGCAAACTAGAGGTGCATGCCACCATATGTTCAAACTCATCTAGTAATTTTTTGTGGTAATGGTTGTGAAACTGGACAACTACGGTACAGTAGGAGCTCACATTTTTTAGGCCTAAGTTTGGGAGGCATTGAGGAATGCAGAAATGCCTAGGTCTTGTATCTCGGTGCTTACATCTCCATTGCCTTAAGGTGGTGGATACTATGTTACTCGTTGTTGGTTTTCTGTTGCGCTTGAGGGACTTCTTCGCTTCTCTCCCCATGGAGCCGTACGTGTGAAAACAAGGACACTAGTAGGGGCATGCCATGATTTGGAACCTGGATGTCCTGTGACCCTCTAGCTTACCGATTGTGTTCTCGCAGGATCGTGATATTTTTCCTTGAAATATGCAGGAGAGATACACTAGCTGAATGCCTATGCGTTTCTATGGTATTTTTTCTGCCGCGGATATAAATATACGCATGAAAATTCACGTTGACATAGCCATATTATTCGAAAACAAATATCGGCTTGATAAAAACATGCCCTTTGCAAGGATACAAAATATGTAGGTATATACCCTGCTTGCAGGGCAGAGTTGTACCACTGGGGATGGTCCCGGACGCATGGAGATGATAGTACGTGAGTGCTGTCACCATGATAGCGAGCTTGCCATCTGCATCTCCCGCTAGTTAATGAAGTAGACATAGCCCTTGTTATCCCGCAGCATCTGCTGAGATCATCCTCTCCGTGTGGTTGTTGAACATGGCGTGCTTTCTAGTGGCGCCCATGATCTCGGCCGAGACACACGCATGAGCTAGGTTTCTTCAAATTTCTTTTCAAACGCACAAACAACATCAGCTAGTTATCCATTAACACAGTGGGTACAAAGTTGCCAGCCTCTTTGGCCTCTACCTTCAAAAAAAAAAAAATCAGTTAGCTATCTTTGGTCAAACAAATAATCACCGACCACATCTAGCAGCCTCGAGTGCACGCACAGCCCCGCGCCGGCCAAATCCTTGGCGAACAGGGTGGACACACTCTAAAAATGAAGAAGAATGAAATGGTGCTAGGAGGAATTAGATTTTTTTTTGATATAGTAGAAGCGGGTCGGCGTGAGAATTTTGAAAATTCGTCCCTGACAGGGATCAAACTCCGGTTGCTGGGATGCGCTAACTGTGACCCAACCACTAGGCTACTACCCCGTTCTGGCGTGGACACACTCTAGCAGGAATCTCCAAAATCAATGGGACACTCTCCAGCAGGACTACACAATAGGCGTGACGAGATGTACGCTTCTCAAAAAATCGACATATATGTCACGTCCCTAGCTACTCCCTTCAACCTTTTTTTTGAGAATTTCCCACTCTCTTCAACTGTGGTGATGGACACCCAGATCGATCCAGGCTAGGCAGTTGATGGGCTACAAGCATCTAGTGGAAAAATGGCCTCTAGTCCCGGTTCATAAGGGCCATTGGTCCCGGTTCCCAAACCGGGACCAATCACTCGGAACTAATGCTAGTCCCGGTTAGCGCACGAACCGGGACCAATGGGTCTCCACGTGGGCGGGCACGCGACGAGGGGGGGGGGGGGAAGGGGGGTGGATCATTGGTCCTGGTTCGTGGAACAAACCGGGACCAATGGGTCTCCACGTGGGAGCGCGAGAGACGAGCGGGGGTGGATCATCGGTCCCGGTTCTTGGCACGAACCAGGATCGTTGGTCTCTGTGTCGCGGCAGGATTTTCAGGCTATTTTTGTGCCACGGCAGGATTTTCGGGCTATTTTTGTGCCGCGGCAGGATTTTCGGGCTATTTTTGTGCCACTGCAGGATTTTTTTATCAATTTAATGGTACTACATATATACAGCAATAATGAAACCACGATATATATATTACACATCATGCATGATCACATATATATTATACACCGTCTCATCCGTCTTCGTGGTCGAAACATATTATAACTACAAACGATACTCTCACATGAATTTGATCTAATTACATCTTATTTTTTACACTTCACCCTTCCAAATGAAGCGGGTAATAGTATTCTCCTTTCGGATCTATGACTTGTTCTAACAAGAATCTGGCAATTTCCTCTTGAATTGCTTGCACGCGTTCTTGTGATAGAAGACCGTCCCGCATCCGTTCGATCTAATATAAAGAAGGGGACCAATATATATGAATGAAACTAAACACAATTGGTGGTAATAAAATAAAGTTGTGATTATTGTTTATCATACTTCAATTTTTTTAATGTTCCGGTCTGCGCCCTTCTCTTTGGTCGTCTGGCGAATGAACTCGCAGACATAGTATTAACATAAGTTATTCCCAGCTTCCTGCCTCAAGAACTTTACGAGAACGGAGTTCAATCAAAATAATAATCAAGCATGACAATGGTGGTATTGAAACTAGAATCAAAGAGATGCGTGGATCTAGCAAGTAGTACTTACAGTCAATGGTTGAAATGTAAGCTCTGGCTTCCAAACACCCCTAGTTTTGGCGGTGAACCATTTTCAAGCCTTCTGGAGGCATTCCTACATGTCCGCCCACTTTTCTAATGGTGTGCGTTTCGAGTCCAGGACTTTTACTACTCCGGTGTCAACATCAATGATTAACAGAATATAGTGGAAGTTGGACACACTAACAAAATATAACACGAGTCAATTATACGCTTAACACCGAGTAAGCGAAAATAGAATGTGTACAAGACAGTAACACTCACACAACATTGTAAGGAAATAATATTTCCCTTCTGTTGCTGAAATACGTCAACGCTTGTACCAAGTTATCCTCTGTCTCTTTGGGTTTTGTTTTTAGAGTAACTTCATGAACGAAATTGCAGTCAACAAACCCAAGGTCATAGATTTGTCCTTTGTTGCATTCGAGAATCTTCATTCTGCATATATAATTAGTATAGTGATGAGTAAGATTATACAAGCAACGAATGAGGTTAGCTAGAAAGACTTAATTACAGAAATTAATAATACTTACAAACAATAGGCACTGAAGATAGTTTTGTCGAGGGCGTCTTGTTGGTAAAACTGAAATAATTCTGGAAATTCGATCAGTAGGAAGCCATCTCCATGACCGTAATGGTGGTGTTTATATGCAGCATAGATCCAGTTTTTGGATTCAACACGGGCTTGGATGTACCAGTTATGCAATCTTCGCATTTTTGTTGGTAGATCTTTGACTAACTCGGGTTTGACGAGAGGAGCCCCGTACTGGTACACGTATGCTGTTTCTTGGTACCCCTCGAACTCATGCATACAGCTCATGTACTCAGTAATAGACAGTCCATATAATCGGGCCTTTTCTCCGTACAGTCGAACAAACTACGGATCAATGTTCGGATCATGCCGCTCCTAGGCTCTCCACTCATTGGTATCATACACTTTGAGCGGTTCGATCGATTGATTTTTCTGTTGTCCGAGCTGGGCAACTTCTTTCCCGACTCTCCGCTCTTTTGCCTCAGCCGACTTGGTAATAGAGCGATTATAGTCTGATGTGAGCGCTATGGGTTGGTGAAGCTGAATCTTAAGCGCGGATGCTTTGCCTTTATCTTCTGCGGTGACCGGGAAGCATGCCTCTATCGCCTTTTTCTTGTTAGCCATGTCAATCTTCCACTTTTCATAATGGGCAGCTGCGGCCACAGCAGTTTCCTCATCTGTCTTCTTGCAAGGTAGCTTCTTCATATTCTGATGAGGTACTTTTGGGAGTGGCGATAGCTTACGTTTCGGTGATCGGAACGTGCTCTTGCTGCTGCTGGTGGTGCTGCCCCTCTTAGTATACTTCCGCTTTTGTCTCTGAGGCTCAGGGGACGGAGACGGCTGACGCGGCGGTGGAGACGGCCGAGGCAGCGATGGAGACGGTTGCGCTGAGTGGTGAGGCGGTGAAGGCGATGGTTGCGCTGGAGAATGGTGAGGTGGCGGCGAAGGTGGATTGCTGCTCTGAGGAGTGGGTGGCCTTGGCGGCACATAATTTGGAAGCATGAGGCGCTCCTTTGCCCATAGAATAGTCCCCCCTTTGGTTCTCCTAGTTGAGTCAGCTCCATATCTTCCCCTGCAGGGTGGTCTAGCTTCAGCTCCTCAAAATATTCCTTCACCTCATCCACCGTGATGACATCGTACCCTTTTGGAACCGGTCTGCAATGCCAAGTTGGGTTAGGCGCAATTGGTACCGCCATGCCGACCGCCGCCGTCACCCTTAAGTTCATAACCTGCACCTTTAGCTCACAAGTTGTGGTCTCCGTGATATCATCCACTGGGTAGCGTTTAGGAGGAGATGTCGTCGGTGCATGATACATTGCAAATGTATCTATAATTTTTGATGTTCCATGCTTGGTTTTATCCACTTTCTTGTGTTTTGTTCCAACTTTGGAGTACTTTTCTTATGATTTCTTGGACTAACCTATTAACAAGAGCCACAGTGCCAGCTGCCTGTTTTCTGCTGTTTTTGGTTCCAGGAAAGTTAGAAAATGAATATTCTCGGAATTGGACGGGACAAAAGCCAAAGTGCATATTTTTCCGGAAGGGATCAAGTGCCAGAATACGAGACGGAGAAGGGCCAGAGGGCGGCCACACCACCTGGCCGCGCGGCCAGGCCTGGCCCGCGCCAGGGGGTGGTGTAGCCAGCCCTGGCACCCCCTCGGCCTCTCCTTCCGCCTATATATTGCCCTCGGGACGAAAACCCTAAGTACTTGATCAAAAATCCACGAAAGAGTCTGTAGCCGCCGTCATCTCCATCCCTAGATCGGGAGGGATCTGAAGCTCTTCTCGGCACCCCGCCGGAGAGGGGAATTCACCCTGGAGGCCTTCTTCATCACCATGCAAGCCTCCGGTGTGATGCGTGAGTAGTTCATCCTTGGACTACAGATCCATGTAGTAGCTAGATGGCTGGTTCTCCTCCTTTGTGCTTTCATGTTTAGATCTTGTGAGCTCCGTTCATGATCAAGATCATCTATTTGTAATTCTGCATGTTGTGTTTGCGGGGATCCGATGGATATTGAGATGCTATTTCAGATTGATTATTGGTTCTATCATGTCTTTGTTATTTGTGATCTTGCATGCTTTCCGTTGTTAGTAGCTATCTTGGCCAAGTAGATGCTAGCAACTCCAAGAGTTAGTATTTATGCTCGATAATGGGTTCATGCCTCTGGTAATCTGGGGAAGTGACAGAAATCTCTACGGTACTAGATGTGTTGTTGCTACTAGGGAGAAAACAACAATCCTTTGTTCATGGGACAATCGTATTGTTTACTTTACACGCAATTCGTAAAGCAATAATTTGTTGCTTGCAACTTAATACTAGAGGGGGTTCGGATGATAACCTGAAGGTGGATTATTAGTCATAGATGCAGTTGGATGGCGGTCTATGTATAATGTTGTAATGCCCAATCAAGTTCCAAAGGAGTCAAGATGATTAGTATATGCATGTATTGCTTTCTCGGTGTTTGTCAATTGCCCCGCTGTAATTTGTTCACCCAGCATGTTATCTATCTTAAGGAGAGCCACCTCTAGTGAACTAAGGATCCCGGTCCTTGTCTTTTACATACAATCTACAATCTTTTACTGCTTTGTATTTACTTTCTACAAACTTTTACTTCTTTCTATTCGATACGTTTAATCCTTTGTTTTCCGCGAAACACGGTGAGATTGACAACCTCATCACAAGTTGGGGACAAAGTTATGTGGTTGTGTTGTGCAGGTCTCCACGTTGCTACTAGCACCGGTAGTGCGCCCTGCCAAAGCTCAGCTAGTAACACCTTTGGGGTGTTTCCTTGCTCCTACTGGTTCGATTAAACCTTGGTTTCATAACTGAGGGAAAACTTGCTGCCGTGCTCATCGTACCTTCCTCTTGGGGTTGCCAACGAGGTCTACGTCGAACGACGAGCACATCAAGATTTTCTGGCGCCGTTGCCGGGGAGTCAAGGACATCTTCACAAGGGGAGTCCCTCATAACCATTCTATTTACTTTGTTGTTTTTGTTTTGCTTAGTTTTATTTTTGCTCTGTTTGCTTGTTTCTTTATCAAAAACACAAAAAGTTAGTTTTAATTGTTTGCTTTCTTATTTGAAAAACACATAAAAATTATTTCCTATCCTAAGTTGTCACTATGTCTAGCCTTGCTCCAATCACTATGTCACCCGATGAAATGATTTTCACTTTTAAACAAGGAATCGAGGAAAGTTTTAAGGAAGCTTGGTCTAGAATCTCTGATCTACATGAAAAAACCGAGCCTAAAATGACTCAAAGCTTGTTCCTTAGCAGTTTTTACCATGGAATTGCTCTTTTCTATAGATATGCCTTAGATGCTGTTGTGGGAGGAGATTTCCTCCATTGTAATGAGGATGATGCTATTAATGCTATATAGAAATTGATCCTCACTTACAACTTGCCTAGCCAAACTGATATTTCTTTCACAAAAATATTTGCTAGGTTGGACACTCTTGAGGCTAGCACTACGAGATTAGAAAGTTGCTACAATACGCTTAGGGAGCATCACAATTATGTTCCAATAAACTCTGAACCCTCAAAGTTGGTCCCCACAGTAAAGATTGAGATGAACACTGAAACTTTTCAAGCTCGCTGTGATATCATGTCTGAATTTTGCCTTATGCCCAAAGATATTTATAAATCTCTGAATACTTGGGGGCTCATTGAGGGAGGAAAAGAAATATCTCTTGCTAATAATACTACCATTTTACCTCTTGGAATAGCTGAAAGAGTGTTTACAAAGATCCTTGGGAAAACGATTTCTATTGATTATCTTGTTATTGAATGTGCAGGAAAACGACAAATTACACTTGGAAGGTCCCTATTAGAACTCCTTGGAGCAATAATAAATGTGGGAAAGGGGACCATGCACCTTTCTTCTCCACCAAACAATCATATTTTCCCCAAGGTTAAGAATAAAAGTGAGAGAGGTAAGAGCAAGAAAGTTGGTCTTAATTCTTCTTCATTTGAGAACACTTGATTCTTTCTTGCTTCTTATGCCTAACTTAAAGGCGTTAAAGAAAAATACTTATTGGGAGATAACCCAAAAGTTTTAGATGAGTCTTGGAAGTTATTACCTCTGTAATAACCTCTCCTTATCCTTTTATTTGCTTTTTGTGCCAAGAGTAACCTCTAATGAGAGTGAAGTAATGATTGGGAAAGTTGCTGTCCCGAAACAGATTTCTGTGCTTCACCATAAAAATTCGTGAGAGAGGTATGTATGCCGGATTGAGCTGTAATTTGTTGTGATTCTGCCCCAGGTTGTTATATAACTTTAGTTAGTTCAACACGTTTTGATTTGAGCAACAGAAAGTCTTTGAAAAAATTCGTCTTTACCTGCTGGTCTGTTTTGACAGATTTCTGCCATTTTCTGTATTTGCTTCTTGTTGGTTCCTTCTTGAGTTCTTTTGGGGAATTGAGATTTTTGAGGGAAGTGGTACAGTAGATAGTGTTCTAATGGAAGTTTATTTGGTGTTAGAACTGAATCTAAAGACTTATTATCTTGAGTGCACTAATTTTGCTAATAAGATTGTGTGAAGTTTTGTATGAAGGAAAAATTTCAGGTGTATGGAAGGAATGAGTAATGAGATGAAGGATGGACTAAAGCTCAAGATTGGGGATGCCACGCATGTCACCCCAAGAAATATCTAAGAAGTACAAGCGTGAAAGCTTGGGGATGCCCAAGGCATCTCCTTTTTCATCAATAAAACCCCAGGTTTCTTCCAAACGCTTCATTTTTATTGTTTCATGCACAGTTGTGTTTTTCTTGGAGCGTCTTCTTTTTCGTTATCATTTTGGTTTTCATTTGCCTTGGTTTGCTTAGTTTGCTGAATAAATTGGTTGGACCCCCTCTTTCATACATTGGTTTGCAAATAGTTTGGTTTGGTTTGGAAAAGAGTAGGAAAGTTCATACTTATGTGGTAAAAAGATCTTGTTTTTGACTGTGGCCTATGCTTTGTCATGCCATGCTTGATATTGTTTTGGCTTTATGCTTAGTATTCTTTGCTGTAGCATGACTTTTTATAAACAATTGAGATTGCTTAATGTGCCTTGGATGAATCATGCGTTGTTTTAGCATATTAAAGCATAGTATAGTGGTATTCTCCTTTGATGCTTTATTTGGGTTGACTTGGCGCATGCTCACACCATGTTATGACTATCCAAAGTCACCATAGCCTTTATGATCCTTTAGTTTTCAACTTGTAGTATCACTTTATGCTTTGACCAATGATGTTTTGTCGCTCTGCATGATTATGACCATTATTGCTCTCTTAGTTTGTCGCTCCCAGTCTTTTGCTAGCCTCCACAATAAAGTATGAGTTCCACTCATGCATCCAACTCCCTAAACCAAGTTATTCCAAAGAGTTCACCATACCTACCTACTATCTTATGCTATTCCAAGTATATTCATGCTTTTGTTTACCTTCCACTTGTTATGAGAAAACTAGTGATTAAAGCTCTCACGAACTTGATGGCACACTTTACTTTTTTGCCTCTAATAAACTTGAACCATTGGGTCCTCCTTTGTTGCGTATATGCTTGCTCTTTATAAGTTGAAATTAGCAGAACCATGTACCATGGGGAACACTTTCAACATTGCACTTGTACTTGGTACCCCGTTGGCGGCTCTTAATGATACATATATACTTACAATGACAAAAGCTTACTCGTGACTAAAGTTGAGTAGCATGAGGATCGGTCTTCGTAAGTAAGGGGCATGAGATTTCGGTTTATAACTTGTCAAGCATATCCTCTTAGTCGTGTCACTTTAACCTTAATCACCTTCAAGATTCTTATGATAGGGGCAATGAGAGCTGAAAACTACAAGTACCATAATTTTTGGATGCTCTTTATGAGACTTGAATCCCTACTTCCTTTTACAAAAGGCCTTTCTTCCACCATTATATTGAGTCTCCACCTTCTATCTTTATGCACCTACTTTGAGAGCATAGTGGCCATTCTTAGTTCTATGTGCATTGTCCCAAGACTAGTTGATTGATGCATAACTTGTTATTGCTTGTTTTAAACTATTGTATCTAGTCACTCTTATGAACTTTGAAGGTGTCCTATGCATTTATATTTGCTACTCTATTGAGGGACAAGCTGAATACTATTATGCAATGTTTTCTTTATGTGAAACAAACAAATGTCTTAAGCATTGCTATTCATGAATCTTTTGTTTGTTCCTTCTCATGTTGTATCATAGTTTCTTTGCTTATTGCTAGAACTTTGTCTTTCATGTTATGATTGAAGTACTATGATCCTAGCTTTGAATGTCTTGCAAATACTTTGATCAAGTCTTTTATGGTGCATGTCACCTCAAAAATTATTCTTTCTTTTTATCACTTACCTACTCGAGGACGAGCATGAGTTAAGCTTGGGGATGTTGATACATTGCAAATGTATCTATAATTTTTGATGTTCCATGCTTGGTTTTATCCACTTTCTTGTGTTTTGTTCCAACTTTGGAGTACTTTTCTTATGATTTCTTGGACTAACCTATTAACAAGAGCCACAGTGCCAGCTGCCTGTTTTCTGCTGTTTTTGGTTCCAGGAAAGTCAGAAAATGAATATTCTCGGAATTGGAAGGGACAAAAGCCAAAGTGCATATTTTTCCGGAAGGGATCAAGTGCCAGAATACGAGACGGAGAAGGTCCAGAGGGCAGCCACACCACCTGGCCGTGCGGCCAGGCCTGGCCCGCGCCAGGGGGTGGTGTGGCCAGCCCTGGCACCCCCTCAGCCTCTCCTTCCGCCTATATATTGCCCTCGGGACGAAAACCCTAACTACCCAATCAAAAATCCACGAAAGAGTCTGTAGCCACCGTCATCTCCATCCCTAGATCGGGAGGGATCTGAAGCTCTTCCCGGCACCCTGCCGGAGAGGGGAATTCACCCTGGAGGCCTTCTTCATCACCATGCAAGCCTCCGGTGTGATGCATGAGTAGTTCATCCTTGGACTACGGATCCATGTAGTAGCTAGATGGATGGTTCTCCTCCTTTGTGCTTTCATGTTTAGATCTTGTGAGCTCCGTTCATGATCAAGATCATCTATTTGTAATTCTGCATGTTGTGTTTGCGGGGATCCGATGGATATTGAGATGCTATTTCAGATTGATTATTGATTCTATCATGTCTTTGTTATTTGTGATCTTGCATGCTTTCCGTTGTTAGTAGCTATCTTGGCCAAGTAGATGCTAGCAACTCCAAGAGTTAGTATTTATGCTCGATAGTGGGTTCATGCCTCTGGTAATCTGGGGAAGTGATAGAAATCTCTAAGGTACTAGATGTGTTGTTGCTACTAGGGAGAAAACAACAATCCTTTGTTCATGGTAAAATCGTATTGTTTACTTTACACGCAGTTCGTAAAGCAATAATCTGTTGCTTGCAACTTAATACTGGAGGGGGTTCGGATGATAACCTGAAGGTGGATTATTAGTCATAGATGCAGTTGGATGGCGGTCTATGTATAATGTTGTAATGCCCAATCAAGTCTCAAAGGAGTCAAGATGATTAGTATATGCATGAATTGCTTTCTCGGTGTTTGTCAATTGCCCCGCTATAATTTGTTCACCCAGCATGTTATCTATCTTAAGGAGAGCCACCTCTAGTGAACTAAGGATCCCGGTCCTTGTCTTTTACATACAATCTACAATATTTTACTGCTTTGTGTTTACTTTCTGCAAACTTTTACTTCTTTCTATTCGATACGTTTAATCCTTTGTTTTCCGCAAAACACGGTGAGATTGACAACCTCATCGCAAGTTGGGGACAAAGTTCTATGGTTGTGTTGTGCAGGTCTCCACGTTGCTACTAGCACCGGTAGTGCGCCCTGCCAAAGCTCAGCTAGTAACACCTTTGGGGTGTTTCCTTGCTCCTACTGGTTTGATTAAACCTTGGTTTCATAACTGAGGGAAAACTTGCTGCTGTGCTCATTGTACCTTCCTCTTGGGGTTCCCAACGAGCTCTACGTCAAACGACGAGCACATCAGTGCATCATCATCAACATCATGGAGCTGCGTGGAAGCGACGCTGCTTTTCTTATTTGATAGGGCGCCGGTACCCTCGAATGCAGCTTCTACCATGTGCCGCTGAGATTGGCCGCTAGTACCTTGCTGGCTAAGTCTGTCGTGTTGATCCTGGTGCCGCTTTAATGCTTCTTCTACATTACGCAGCCGGTCTGCAGCGGCCGCTTTCTCAGCTGCCTCCCTTTCTTTTCTCCTCTGATGGCTTTTATCGGGATATCTCTTCATTTCCAGGGGGAAGGCAACCTTCCACGGCTTGGAGCCTGGTGTGCCTCGTGCTCGTCCGTCGTGTTCAGGATTTTTAAGGGCACATGTGAGCTCGTCGTTCTCTCTATCGGGAACGAACTGTCCCACTGCAACATCATCTGCCGCATTTCTAATATTGTTGATGGGCAGTAGGGGATCATCTTTGTGTTTCTGATTATATATTGCCCTCCATTCTTTGTCCAACGTGCCCCCATGGCCATAAAACAATTTTCTCGCCCGTGGTGTCCATGTTGCGGGCTCTGGTCTGATCCCGGCAGCTATGTAATTGACCTCAAGTGCATCCCACTTAGGCATGCAACCGGCGTTGCCAGCAGGCCCCATGTTATGATGGTATACTTTCTTAGCAGCGTTCTCCGTATTTATTCTAGACCTTTTCTTAGCTTCCTCCGATGTCTTGTACTTCACAAAGTCCTCCCACTGGTGTCTTCACTTAGCATAGCCGCCTTGATTGAAATTCGGAGTCTCCTCTACCTTGACAAAGTTATTGTACAGTTTCTTCTTCCAGTTCTTGCATGCATCGGCCATCTTGATGAGAGCAAACTTCTTGGCTCTTTCTACAAGCTCCATTCTTGCTCTCTCCTCCTCATCTGGATTCACATCTGGCATCGACAGGAGGAAATTAATCATGAGCTTGTCAAAATGCTTATCTTTAGCGGTGTCACCCACATACGGGACTCCACCGCCGCTTGGCCGATTCCATTCTTGAACGATGATCGGGATGTAGTCCCTCACAAGAACTCCGCATTTCTTGACAATTTTTTTTGCGACATCGATGGGAGCTTGCGGTTCGCCATCTACACCGACCACGTCGATCCTATACCTCACAGTGTCATCGAACTTTTTTGTTGGGCCTCGTTTTTTCTTACAAAAGAAGTTCTCGATCCAGAGGGCTAAAAGAAGAAAGAGTGTTAATATATGCATGTATATATATAGACAACATCATTTTAATTACAAAAATACATATATACACCTTGCCGGTGTTTGTGAGATTTAAGGTTCTGCCGAAGCCGTCGCCTTCTCCCTCATCGGCTTCTCCCCTGTCCCAGGCTTCGGCTTCTACCTCACTGGAGCCGTCTCCTCGGTTGAGAGACTCATCTCCCTGACCGGAATCGTTCAGAAACTCACTGGTGACATCGATATCGATATCTTCATTTTCCCAGATCATTCCCTGGAGGATGTTTTCCTGATGTTCTGGAATCATAGTATCTTGATGTGTTGGATCCATAGTATCTGCAAAGATGATGATATGACAAGTTAATTAGTATTGTAATGAAACCCTATAACATGCTTAGAAATTTAAGAGGGATCCGAGGGGTCCAAACCCTAATACAGGAGAGACCCTCGAATCACCTACGGGGGTTCATCTATTCTTCTAATTAAACTTGTGATTAAAGTTGTTGAACAATGCATGATATGGATGGTAAAGTGTATATCTCATTTTTCTGAACATTTTGATATATTATACATATTTTTCTGACTTAGAAATAATTAGTTATTGAATTTATAAGATTAAACTCTTTTCTGAAATTATTTAAACAATCATTAAACTTTTACTACATCATTATGACGTCAGCTCGGGGTGGGGGTTTGTTTTTCTCCACGGCTAAACTAGCCACAGAGACTAACGTGAGGGGCCCAAGCCACCTCAGATGCCACGCTGGCGGGGCTTGGTCAACGCCCACGTCAGGCACATGCGACGCCACATCGACGCCACAGTGGCGCCACATAGCCTCGCCGGCAAACTTCCAGGCGGTGGTGGAAGACGGTGGCAAACAACGCGCGGGGTGACGCGACTAGGGCCATTCGAACCAGCGCGATGCGGGCTACCTAAAACGGACGGCGCCGCTACGGGAGGTGCGGCGGAGCAAGGGGTTTGATGGTGGCCGGCGGCGGTAGGTGCTCTTGGGGAGGACGATACAGTGAGGGAGGGAGACGTAGGAGTGGTGCTGGAGCACCAGTGGCTCACCAGGAGGCCGATGGAGGGTGCGGCGAGGCTGGAGGAGGGCGGGTGCTGCCGGAATCAGTGGAGAACGCGGCGGCCGGAGTCGGGGATGGTGGGGTCGATTGCAGCGATGGAATCCTTGCCTGCTCATGGTGGCGTCCGACGGCGGCGGACAGTGGCGCTCAGCGATGGGCATCGACGGTGTGAAGTGGCCGCTCTGGATTTGGGCAGCCTGACAGCGTGATTTTGCTCCGCCGCATATTTTCCTTAGCCGCGCGTCGATGTGCTCTGTGATTTGGGGGAGTTGGGGAGGAGGAAGGGCCAAGGTTGTTAACTGTACATGCCATTGGTCTCGGTTCGTCCCACCAACCGGGACCGTTGATGGTCCCGGTTGGTTGCACGAACAGGGACCAATGGTCTGGGTAGGAGCATTGCTGTGCTGCCACGTGCGCGGGCCTTTGGTCCCGGTTCGTCCCACCAACCGGGACCAAAGGATCAACGGTCCCGGTTCGTGCCACCAACCGGCACCAAATGCATGTTAATGGCAGCGCACGCACCCAGGATCATCGGTCCCGGTTGGTGGGACGAACCGGGATCATTGACCCGTTTTTTAGATTTTGGCAAACCTTTTGGTCTTCCAGCCATTTTCAATTTGTTTTCTTCTTTAATTAATAAGATGTTTCAATTTAAGATGATTATTTATTTGGAATTTCAAAAAACTTTCAATAGGAAAAGTGCTTCAGTTTACATAACTAATCGAAAATCATTTTCTGTTTTCAAATATTTTTATTTGAACTATACAATTTTACTATTTTCAATTAAAATTGCATTACCAAATATTTATTGCATAATTTGGAATTTTAAAAAACTTTCAACAAGAAAAGTGCTTCAATTTAAATAAATAATCAAAAACCATTTTCTGTTTTCAAATATTTTTATTTGAACTATACAATTTTACTATTTTTAATTAAAATTGCATTAACAAATATTTATTACATAATTTGGAATTTCAAAAAACTTTTAACACGAAAAGTGCTTCAATTTAAATAACTAATCAAAAAGCATTTTCTGTTTTCAAATATTTTTATTTGGACTAGACAATTTTACTATTTTCAATTAAAATTGCATTAACAAAATATTGAACTTGAAAATTTTCCCGCCGTTTTGAATATAGTTTGAAATGGGCATAAGAAATTCAGAAATGATCCAAACAATGTAAAACCTTCGCGTGGTTTCATATTATGTGTCATAGTTGCAAGGAAAAATATTGAACTTGAAAAATTGCAAACATCATAAAAATCCTTCACAAAATGATCTATCATGTTCGAGGTTTCATGGCATTTAGGTCGAACCACCAATATTATGGCTAGAATCAGGGCATAGTTTGTGATAATGTGCCCATATTGTGCACACATGTGCATCTTGGGATGGCTTACGATGTTGCAGGAGGAAGTTTTCCTTTTCGACGACGAAAAGGCCAATTTCCATTTTTGAGGTGCCGAAATCAGGGTGTTCTATGAAGCAACCACCAAATTAAAGTTTGACATTGGTACCAACCCATTTTTCAAAAATACTAGACCACCTTATATGGACAATTTCCCAACCGGTGTATCTGGAACCTTTCCGTCCATCCCTCATGAAAAAGACAAATTTCTGCCGAATCGGTAGGAGGTTGCCAAGATTTGAACTACAAGTACATGATATAATGCTTGTGAATTAAAAAAAAATCATTTATAGGTTCACAACATGCTATTTCATCAGAGATCTACTTCAAGTTCAGCGAGGCTCATCCCCGGGCTAAGAAGCTTCATGCCCGCCGTTTCGAATATAGTTTGAAACAGGCATAAGAAATTCAAAAATGATCCAAACAATGTGAAACCTTCGCGTGGTGTCATATTATGTGTCACAGTTGCAAGGAAAAATATTGAACTTGAAAAATTGCAAACATCATAAAAATCCTTCACAAAATTACCTGTCATGTTCGAGGTTTCATGGCATTTAGGTCAAACCACCAATGTTATGGCTAGAATCAGGGCATAGTTTGTGATAATGTGCCCATATTGTGCACACATGTGCATCTTGGGATGGCTTACGATGTTGCAGGAGGAAGTTTTCCTTTTTGACGCATGAAAAGGCCAATTTCCATTTTTGAGGTGCCGAAATCAGGGTGTTCTGTGAAGCAACAACCAAATTAAAGTTTGGCATTGGTACCAACCCATTTTTCAAAAATACTAGACCACCTTATATGGACAATTTCCCAACCGGTGTATCTGGAACCTTTCCGTCCATCCCTCATGAAAAAGACAAATTTCGGCCGAATCGGTAGGAGGTTGCCAAGATTTGAACTACAAGTACATGATATAATGCTTGTGTATTTTTTAAAAACTCATTTATAGATTCACAGCAAGCTATTTCATCAGATCCACTTCAAGTTCAGCGAGGCTCATCCCCGGTCTAAGAAGCTTCATGCCCGTCGTTTTGAATATAGTTTGAAAGGGGCATAAGAAATTCAAAAATGATCCAAACAATGTGAAACCTTTGCATGGTGTCATATTATGTGTCACCGTTGCAAGGAAAAATATTGAACTTGAAAAATTGCAAACATCATAAAAAATCCTTCACAAAATGACCTATCATGTTCGAGGTTTCATGGCATTTAGGTCAAACCACCAATGTTATGGCTAGAATCAGGGCATAGTTTGTGATAATGTGCCCATATTGTGCACACATATCAATCTGGGGATGGATTACGATGTTGTAGGAGGAAGTTTTCCTTTTTGATGCACGAAAAGGCCAATTTCCATTTTTGAGGTGCCGAAATCGGGGTGTTCTGTGAAGCAACCACCAAATTAAAGTTTGGCATTGGTACCAACCCATTTTTCGAAAATACTAGACCACCTTATATGGACAATTTCCCAACCGGTGTATTTAGAACCTTTCCATCCATCCCTCATGAAAAAGACAAATTTCTGCGGAATCGGTAGGAGGTTGCCAAGATTTGAACTACAAGTACATGATATAATGCTTGTGAATTTTAAAAAAAATCATTTATAGGTTCACAACAAGCTATTTCATCAGAGATCCACTTCAAGTTCAGCTAGGCTTAGCCCCGGGCTAAGAAGCTTCATGCCCGCCGTTTTGAATATAGTTTGAAATGGGCATAAGAAATTCAAAAATGATCCAAACAATGTGAAACCTTCGTGTGGTGTCATATTATGTGTCACAGTTGCAAGGAAAAATATTGAACTTGAAAAATTGCAAACATCATAAAAAATCCTTCACAAAATGACCTATCATGTTCGAGGTTTCTTGGCAATTATGCTAAACCACCAATGTTATGGCTAGAATCAGGGCATAGTTTGTGGTAATGTGCCCATATTGTGCACACATGTGCATCTTGGGATGGCTTACGATGTTGCAGGAGGAAGTTTTCCTTTTCGACGCACGAAAAGGCCAATTTCCATTTTTGAGGTGCCGAAATCGGGGTGTTCTGTGAAGCAACCACCAAATTAAAGTTTGGCATTGGTACCAACCCATTTTTCAAAAATACTAGACCACCTTATATGGACAATTTTCCAACCGGTGTATCTGGAACCTTTCCGTCCATCCCTCATGAAAAAGACAAATTACCTGCCGAATCGGTAGGAGGTTGCCAAGATTTGAACTAGAAGTACATGATATAATGCTTGTGAATTTTAAAAAAAATCATTTATTGGTTCACAACATGCTATTTCATCGGAGATCCACTTCAAGTTCAGCGTGGCTCAGCCTCGGGCTAAGAAGCTTCATGCCCGCCATTTTGAATATAGTTTGAAACGGGCATAAGAAATTCAAAAATGATCCAAACAATGTGAAACCTTCGCGTGGTGTCATATTATGTGTCACATTTGCAAGAAAAATATTGAACTTGAAAAATTGCAAACATCATAAAAATCCTTCACAAAATGACCTATCATGTTCGAGGTTTCATGGCATTTAGGTCAAACCACCAATGTTATGGCTAGAATCAGGGCATAGTTTGTGATAATGTGCCCATACTGTGCACACATGTGCATCTTGGGATGGCTTACGATGTTGCAGGAGGAAGTTTTCTTTTTCGACGCACGAAAAAGCCAATTTCCATTTTTTGTGCGTGGGTGCAACTGAGACTAAAGCTTTAGTCCCGGCTGGTGGGTGCAACCGAGACTAAAGCTGTCGGTGGGATAAGGACGCGTGGGTAACCTTTAGTCCTAGCTGGTGGGTGTAACCGAGACTAAAGCTATCGGCGGGATAAGGACGTGTGGGTGGACGCACTGCTCGATGAGATAAAGCATGTAGCGCACAACGCACTGTCGGAGGAACAAGACAAAGTAGAAGTGGCACCGTGCCTATAAAAGGAGGATCGATACACCATGGTAAGCAGCTCAACAAGCCAACATAGGTAGAGAGAGTTTCATCCCCATGGATGGAGGGTTGGTAAATCTCCCGTGGCGGAGCTTCTCGAAGATGTCGTTGGTGCACACGCCCTACGACATCTTCGGAAGCTCCACCTCGGAAAAATTTCCCTGCAAGCCCGTGAAATACTCCATCTCCTCTAACAGTGTTGGGGAAAGGGTTGGGAAATCTCCAGTGGCGGAGCTTCTCGAAGATGTCGTTGGTGCACATGCCCTATGACATCTTCGGAAGCTCCGCCTCAGAAAGATTTCCCTGCAAGCCCGTGAAAGACTCCATCTCCTCTAACAGTGTTGGGGAAAGGGTTGGGAAATCTCCCGTGGCGGAGCTTCTCGAAGATGTCGTTGGTGCACACGCCCTACGGCATCTTCGGAAGCTCCGCCTCAGAAAAATTTCCCTGCAAGCCCGTGAAAGACTCCATCTCCTCTAACAGTGTTGGGGAAAGGGTTGGGAAATCTCCCGTGGCGGAGCTTGACAAAATGACCTATCATGTTTGAGGTTCTCATATAAAGTTTTCATACATCATATAAAGTTTCCATACATTACATAGATTTACATAGGTTTTAGGGTATGAATCCTTCGTCGCGTATGTCGATCCCTTGCCTATGATCGCTTCTTAGGCCGTAACCATGGAGGATCTTCTTTGCTTAACGGGATGCTTGGGTCAGTTTTCACAGTGAAGGGCGGAATTTCATCAAACTTATCATAATCTGCTGACATGTCTGTCTTGTCCTCGTCTCCCGTGATGGTTCTTTTCCCTAAAAGAACTATGTGACGCCTGGGCTCATCGTCTGATGTATTGGTTTCCTTATTTTTTCTTTTTTTCGGTCTAGAGGACATGTCCTTCACATAAATAACCCGAGCCACATCATTGGCTAGGACGAATGGTTCGTCTCTGTAACCAAGATTCTTGAGATCCACTATTTTTATTCCGTACAACTGGTCTACCTTTACCCCTTCTCCATTCATGTTGACCCAACTGCACCGAAACAAAGGGACCTTAAAAGTAGGTCCATAGTCAAGTTCCCATATCTCCTCTATGTAACCATAGTATGTGACCTTAAAAGTAGGTCCATTCTTTCTTACGCTCTTCTTTGTGCCATCGCAACAACCTGGCATGCTCTTTATTTCTGAACAGACGTTTCAACCGTAGTATTATAGGAGCATACCACATAACCTTAGCAGGAACCCTCTTCCTGGGGGGCTCATCATCGCCCTCAACATCACCAGGGTCATCTTGGCTGATCTTGTTTCGACATGCAGTGCATACCGGGCATTTATCCATATTCTCGTACTTCTCACCGTGGTATAGGATGCAGGCATTAATGCATGCATGTATCTTCTCCACATCTAATCCTAGAGGGCAAATAGTCTTCTTTGCTTCATACGTTGTCTCGGGCAGCTCGTTATCCTTTGGAAGCTTCGGCTTCATTTTTTAGTAACTTCTCAAATCCCTTGTCAGATAAGCCAGTCTCTGCCTTCCATTTCAGCAGTTCAAGTGTGGTACCGAGCTTTGTGCTGCCATCTTCAAAATTTGGGTACAACAACGTTTTGTGATCCTTTTGCATGGCCTCCAACTTAAGCTTCTCCCTTTCTGTATCACATTGTTGCTTTGCATCAGAAATGACCCGTGAAAGGGCATGTATGCCCCCATGAGTCTCACTTGTAGGTTTGTCCATTGGCATTGCTTGGACCATGTGTTGGTTTCAAGTATGAAAAAGAAGAAGCATTGTCCAAGGGCTTTGTGCCTATTGAAATCAAGTAGAAGAAGAAGATGGAGTTCCTCATGGCTATCTTCAAGACATCATCAAGAAATGGTGTGCAAGCTCAAGATGCACCATCTCTAGAAGATCTCATGCTTGGAGCTTGCCATCCTTGGCGTTCATGGAGTGATGAAGACAAGGTCAAAGAAGTGGTTTCCCCATGGAGTATGGGGGAACCATTCGCAAGTCTTCATCAAGAAAGAGCAAGCAAGAGCAATCAAGAAAGGTGTTCCATCTTGAAGGTGACAAGATCGTCTACATCAAGCTCAAGTGGGATGCTCAAGGCAAAGGTATGATCTTGATAGGGTTTCTATTTTACCGGTCTCGTGTAGTATTGGGAGACCGGGTTTAGGATAGATAGCCGTACTATCAAGAGGGGATCTCGAGTGGGTGACTCGTTCGTATCTTTCAAAGAGAGCTCAAACCTTGGCATTCACAACATCATCTTTTTTGGTTGTTGTTTGGTTATTGTCCATGTGAGGATCTAGAGCTTGTGGTTATCTTCATAACAAGCTCTAATTCATCAAAAACGGTTTTCCCTTGCATATGTTATTGCGTTTTTGATCTTGCGGGTTTTCCGGCTCCACACCTTGGGAGGTATCTCATATATATATTCATGGTATTTTCTACACGTCGTTATCTTTCTGAAAAAATTGATTTCATCTCGTTTGGAGTTCGGATGCAAAAGTTGTGGCATTTCTGGTTCTGGAGTTTTTGCCTGGCCGGTAGTTCCGGCGGGCCACCGGTAGTACCGCTAGGGCATTTTGCCATCGGTAGTACCGGTGTTAATTCCGGCCCAATTTGCGGTAACCCCATTTTTGCTTGAGTATGCTCTCTGCCTGGTCTGCGCTATTTGACGGAACCTCGGTCGGAATCTTGGGCGGTAGTATCGGCCCAGGCGGTAGTACCGGTGACCCACCGGTAGTACCAGCCGGCCTCGTTTTTGTGTTCGTTTGCACCTTGTTTTTGGACCGTTGGCTGAGTGCCACCGGTAGTACCGGCCACCCACCGGTACTACCGGCCGTGCGCGATTCTGTGGGTAACAGGCAGATCGGGGAGGCCTTTAAAAGGAGCTCCCCTTTCCCCTTCAGCCTAAACTAGTTCTTCTCGGTTTTTGGCTTTCTCTCTCCTCCATTGTTGACCTTGAAGAGCTTTCCCTCTCCCTTTCCCCCTCCTATGATTCTTGCATCTTTTTGAGGTATTTGAGAGAGGAGATCTAGATCCACATGCCGCACCAAGCAACATCCCTTCTCTGTGAAGGAATCCTTGGGATCTAGATCTTGGAGAGTTTTGTGTTCTCCTCTTGTGTTCTTCCTCCCTTATTCCCCCAATAGCTTTTGTAGCTTTGGTGTAATTTGAGAGAGAAGGACTTGCCTCTTGCATTTGGTGCATAGGTTTGAGTTCTCCTCGGAGATTCGGCGAGTTCAAGCCCTTGGGCTTGTTTCTCTTGGGTTCTTGGAACCCTATACGGTTGTGTGGTTGGATTGTTGACCTTTTGTGGTCTTGTAGCCTTTTGTGGCCTTGTTGCCTTTTGTGGCTTTGTAGCCTTTGTGGCATTGTGGTTGGGAGCCTCCATTGAGTTGTGGAGATTGCCCCAACCTTGTACGGGTTCGGTGACCGCCCTCAAGTGTCCCATAGTGGAACGTGAGTAGGCCTTTGTGGCAAGCTCACGGGAGAATAGGGTGAGCCTTTTGTGGCGTCGGTAGGTTGCGTGCCTTCGCATCTTGGGGTGAGGCCTTGTGTGGAGTTGGGTGAGCATTGAGCCACCACACCTCGAGGTGAGCCACTTGTGGCGTTCGAAGTACATTGCGCCCCCGCACCTCTCCAACGGAGACATAGCTTCTTTGGAAGTGAACTTTGAGAAACAAATCATCGTCTCCGTGTCCATCGGTTATCTCTCAACTGAGCCCTTTACTTATGCAATTTACATTGTGATAGCCATCGTGCTTGAAGTACCATATCTTGCTATCACCTTATTGCTTGTCTTGCTTAGCATAGGTTGTTGGTGCACTTAGTGAAACTAGTGGATATAGGTTTTGGCTTGATAAATTAAATGTTAAGTTTTATTCCGCATTTATTAGAGCCTAAACCGTAATAATTTTAAAACGCCTATTCACCCCCCTCTAGGCGACGTCCATTTCCCTTTCAACCCGACCAAGACCATCAGCAGGCTCATCCGATGCCCATTGTTCTTCTTCATTGCCGCCTCCCTCTTCTTCATTGTCTTCCATTGTACTATCACCGTATTCTTCAGGGGACATAGGATAGCTGTCATCATCCTCCTCTTCTTCATTTTCTTCCAGCCTAACCCCTCTTTCTCCGTGCATGGCTCAACAATAATATCCGGGCATGAAACCTCTCCGAAGTAGATGGCTTTGAAGGATTCTCAGGGCAGAGTGCTCCACCACGTTCCGACAGTCGACGCAGGGACAATGCATAAAATTATCCACTTTGTTTGCCTTAGCCAAATCGATAAATTTATGCAGGCCTGCAATAAAATCGGAATCGTGTCGGTCGCCATACATCCATCGCATCCGTGCATCGATCTGCATCATAATAATTAACCATTACAATAACATCGTGAATAGTAAAATGACCACCCTACATGGACACATGCAATATTTTTGTATCAGTTACAAATAAAGAAGATAAGGTTGCTAACCTCAGCCGAGGATACCATGTTGTGCGAACTAAAGTGTGGCTCAGACATTTCATCGAACACCTTGTGTGCAATCAAACAAAAAAAAGCTAGCACCCACACCTCAGACACAATCCAGCAAAATTTGGTGGCAAGGTGCAAAGGGCTGGGCTTATATATAGCCAGGGGAGGGTTTTTGGTCCCGGTTAATGCCACGAACCGGGACCAAAGCCCCTCCTGCGCGACACGTGGCAGCCCAGCAGTGCGCCCCCCACCCAGGTCATTGGTCCCGGTTAATGGCACGACCCGGGACCAATGACCTTGGTGGGGGGGCACGTTGCTGGGCCGCCATGTGTCGCGCGAGAGGGGCTTTGGTCCCGGCTCGGGGCATTAACCGGGAACAATGCCCATCATCGCTTCTTCATCGCCTCGGCCTCTCTGCACTCGATCTCCACCCACCCCTTTTGCCATCGCCTCTCCCGCGCCGTTGTCTCACCTCCCCTCCCTCTCCAATCTCCACCGCGCCGCTATGGAGGTGCCCACGCTCAACTTCTACGAGGCGGCAATGTTTGTGTACTATGGCTTCCTCGCGCCATCGCACGCGACCGTGCCCGCCGGATTTCGCATCAGCGAGGCGGGTGTGCCGGTGGCTCCGCTCCTCGTCCCCGGCGGATACGAGATGTAGTGCATCATCGCGTAGCGTCGCCACTAGATGCCTGCGTGGATGAGGGAGTTGCCCCGGTACGCGGTGGCCAGCGAGTACTGGCCCCGGCTGTTCAAGAAGGAGCGGAAGGCCAAACTTGGCAACCGCATCGTGGACGGGCGCGTGGTGCACTCGGATCTCCGCAACCGAGAAGGGCGAAAGATGTTCTGGTCCGTCCCTGGACGGACCATCTACACCGCCATCGATGCCGCTAGCCGCGGAGAGGAGCTCCATCTCCTGAACAACGCCGAAATCATGGAGATTTCATCCGACGACGACGAGGAAGCCGGTGGCTCGGAGGACAGTGGCAGCGGAAGTGTTGTCGACTAGGAAAATTTGTAAAGTCGCACCTTTGTTTGGAAAGAATTTGTGGTCGAATAATAAAAAGTCTCAATTTAGATCTTTGTCTCGATTAATTTGTGGAAGATTTTTTCAAAAATACTGATCAATTCAATTTCTACCTCGAATTAATTTCTGCCTCCAATTAATTTCTGCCCTGAATTAATTTTCATTAATTGTCCCGGATTGCGGACCGTTGATACATTGAAAATGTATCTATAATTTTTGATGTTCCATGCTTGGTGATACATTGCAAATGTATCTATCATTTTTGATGTTCCATGCTTGGTTTTATCTACTTTCTTATGTTTTGTCCACACTTTGGAGTACTTTTCATATGATTTTTTGGACTAACCTATTAATAAGAGCGACAGTGCCAGTTGCCTGTTTTCTGCTGTTTTTGGTTCCAGGAAAGTCAGAAAATCAATATTCTCGGAATTGGACCGGACAAAGGCCAAAGTCGATATTTTACCGGAAGACTCACGGAGCCAGAAGACGAGACGGAGAGGGGCCACAGGGCGGCCACACCATGTGGTGGCGCGGGCTAGCCTTGGCCGCACCACCAGGTGGTGTGGCCCCCCTGGCACTCCACCGACCTTGCCCTCTGGCCTATACGAAGCCTCCCGATACGAAAACCCTAAATCGTCAAGCCTCCAGCCAGGGAAAGTTCCGCAGCGCCGCCGCCACCGAAAAGGAGATTCGGGGGACAGAAAGTCTCTGTTCCGGCACCCTGCCGGGACGGGGAAGTGCCCCCGGAGCCATCTCCATCGATCTCCACCACCATCTCCATCACCATTGCTGATTCCCATGATGAGGAGGGAGTAGTTCTCTCTCGAGGCTAAGGGTTCTACCGGTAGCTATGTGTTCATCTCTCTATCTATGCATGATCTTGTTCTGGTCATGAGCTTTGTAATCAATTAGATCTACCTTGCTACTCAAGTGCTTTAATAGATCTCTGCTCTCCCCATGTGTGTGAAAGTGACATCGTGCTCACCATGGTGGCACTTAGGCTAGAGATTACAAATACTTGTTATGAGTTATATTTGGAGTTGGATGTCTTTATGAAATTGTGGTGTTTGTTGGACTCATCTAGTACTCAAGGTGACAGTGTGGAGTTTTCTAGATGGGAAAGGCTTACTTTGAGGTGTGCTGTTATAGCCCTACCATCGATTAGAGTGTTCAACCGGAGAGTAGTTAAGAGTAGTATCATAAAGAGAAGATATTTATATGGGAGTGTTCACTAGTGAAAGTATGATCCCTAGGCCTTTCTTCTAAGCATTGAAACTTGGTTTGCTATTAGATCTGTTACATGTTTGCTTGCTTCCATCTTTATTTCAGTTTGCTTTTAGTCTCTTCCACGCCATCAAAGTATTTTCTAGCACCGTTATCTTATATCCATACCACTTGTATTTCACTATCTCTTCGCCGAACTAGTGCACCTATACACCTGACAAGTGTATAGGGTTTGTTGGGGACACAAGAGACTTCTTGTATCTTGATTGCAGGGTTGCTTGAGAGGGAATACCTTTGACCACTTCCTACCTGAGTTCGATAAACCTTGGGTGATCCACTTAAGGGAAAACTTGCTGCTGTTCTACAAACCTCTGCACTTGGAGGCCCAACAACTTTCTACAAGAAAAGAAGTGCGTAGACATCACTTGGTTTGGTTTGGTTTGGTTTGCTGCTGTTCTACAACCCTCTTTCATACATTGGCTTGCAAATAGTTTGGTTTGGTTTGGAAAAGAGTAGGAAAGTTCATGCTTATGTGGTAAAAAGAGCTCGTTTTTGACTGTGGCGTATGCTCTGTCATGCCATGCTTGATATTGTTTTGGCTTTATGCTTAGTATTCTTTGCTGTAGCATGACTTTTTATAAAAAATTGAGATTGCTTAATGTGCCTTGGATGAATCATGCGTTGTTTTAGCATATTAAAGCATATTATAGTGGTATTCTCCTTTGATGCTTTATTTGGGTTGACTTGGCGCATGCTCACACCATGTTATGACTATCTCAAGTCACCATAGCGTTTATGATCCTTTAGTCTTCAACTTGTAGTATCACTTATGCTTTCATCAATGATGTTTTGTCGCTCTGCATGATTATGGCCATTATTGCTCTCTTAGTTTGTCGCTCCCAGTCTTTTGCTAGCCTCCACAACAAAGTATGAGTTCAACTCATGCATCTAACTCCCTAAACCAAGTTATTCCAAAGAGTCCACCATACCTACCTACTAGCTTATGCTATTCCAAGTTTATTCATGCTTTTGTTTACCTTCCAAATTAAACTTGTTATGAGAAAACTAGTGATTAAAGCTCTCACGAACTTGATGGCACACTTTACTTTTCTTGCCCTTAATAAACTTGAACCATTGTGTCTTCTATGTTGTATATGCTTGCGCTTTATAAGTTGAAATTAGCAGAACCATGCTTTCATGGGGAACGCTTTCAACATTGCACTTGGTACTTGTACCTAGTTGATATCATGCTCTTTTGTATATGGATGTCGTCGGTGTGAAATGAAAGGGGAGTTTGTAAGTCCATGGATTTATGTATATGTGTTAGAGAAACGCCTGGGCTACTGGTCTAATCCATGCTGACATGGTAGAAACCTGCAGCGTAACCATAATGAGCTGTCTATGAAGCATTCTTCTTATAAAAAAAGAGTCCTATATTGAGAAAAAGAGAGAAAAAAAGAGATACTATGAAAAGAGGAAAGAGAGAAAAAAGCACCATATTCCCATGGTAAATAAGAAGAATGCTGAGATGCTCGTTGTCTGCTTGCCTTGTCATTTTGATATGGGGATTCTTCCTGTTGGAGATATGCCCAAGAGGCAATAATAAAAGTGGTTATTATTATATCTTTGTGTTTATGATGAATGTTTACATCCCATGCTATAATTGTATTATTAGGAAACACTAATACTTGTGTGTTTGTAAACATAAGAGAGTCCCTAGTAAGCCTCTTGTTGAACTAGCTTGTTGATTAATTGATGATCATGGTTTCCTGATCATGGACATTAGGATGTGATTAATAACAAGGTTATATCATTAGGAGAATGATGTGATGGACACACACCCATAGTAAGCGTAGCATAGGATCAAGTCATTAAGTTCATATTACTGTAAGCTTTCAAATAGATAGTAAGCTAATCCTTCGACCATGAGGTTATGTTAATCACCATCACCGGATGGATACTTTGATGACATCAAACGCCGCTTCGTAACTGGGTGGTTATAAAAGTGTCATTGGGTATTCAGAAAGTATGTGTTGAAGCGCATGAACCAAGATTGGGATTTGTCCATCCATATGACGGATAGATATGCTCTGGGCCCTCTCGGTGGAATGTCATCTAGTTAGCTTGCAAGCATGTGACTGGGTCACAAGGGATGACATATCACGGAACGAGTAAAGAGTACTTATCAGTAACGAGGTAGAACTAGGTATGGAGATACCAACGATCAAACCTCGGATAAGTATAGTATCACGAGACAAAGGGAATTGGTTTAGTATGTAAATGGTTCAATCGATCACGAAGTCATCGTTGAGTATGTGGGAGCCATTATGGATCTCCAGGTCCTGCTGATGGTTATTGATAGGAGATGTGTCTCTATCATGTCTACATATTCACGAACCGTAGGGTGACACACTTAAGGTTCGAAGTTGTTTTAAGTAGATATGGAATGTGCGTTGGAGACCGAATGTTGTTCGGAGTCTCGGATTGGATCCGAGACATCACGAGGAGCTCCGGAATTGTCCGGAGAATAAGATTCATATATAGGGGATCATTTTCTAAGTTAGGAAATGTTCCGGAGTGTTTGTATGAGGATTCTAGAAGGTTTCGGAATGTTCCGGAAGGTTCTAGAAGATATCTTGGAGTTTGCTTGAAAATCAAGATAGGGATCAAGGAGTCCTGGTGGGTCAAGACTAGGAGTCGTGGGGGAGGAGGACTCCTCCCCCCACCTCCCAATCCGCCGGCCTAGAGAGGAGGGGAGTCCTACCCCCTCCCCAAGGCGCCCTCTCCCCCTTAAATAGAAGGGCAGGGGCGCCCCCTCCTCCCCTGCTCCCATAACACCCAATATCTGCCGCCTCTCTCCTCCACCTTCTTCTGCACAGGCATAGGCGAAGCCCTGCAGAATTCTCTACTCCACCACCACCACCACGCCGTCGTGCTGCTGGGATTCCGTGGAGAAGATCTACTACCTCCGCTGCTCGCTGGAACGGGGAGAGGAAGGTCTGCTTCGACTCTGCACGTGTGACCGACTGCGGAAGCGCTGCCGAATCGCGGCGCCGGAAGGATCGTCCACTTGACCGACTGCAGAAGTGCTGCTGGAACGCGACGCCGGAAGGATCGTCCACACGATCTTGAGATCGGCAAATGATCGACTACATCAACCACGAGATCTAATCTCGTTAACGCTTTCGGATCTACGAGGGTTAGTTCCTATCTATCTCGTTGCTCATGTCTAATAGATTAGATCTTGGCTTTTATCTAGATTAGATCTAGATTTTGTTCGTTCTTGCGGTAGAAATTTTTTGTTTTCCCTGCTACGAACCCATCAACCCACCTGCAGAAGATGCCACCGATGACGTAAAGAATGTTTACGCCACTCGGAAAAATCATTACTCCACAGTTCAGTGTGCCATCCTGTATGGTTTAGAAGCGGACCTTCAGAAGCGTTTTGAGCACCACGACCCGTTCGAGATCATTAAGGAGCTTAGGCTGATTTTTGAGACTCGCGCGGCCATGTTGAGACATTGCAAATGTATCTATCATTTTTGATGTTCCATGCTTGGTTTTATCCAATTTCTTGTGTTTTGTTCCAACTTTGGAGTACTTTTCATATGATTTCTTGGACTAACCTATTAACAAGAGCCACAGTGCGAGCTGCCTGTTGTCTGCGGAAAGTCAGAAAATGAATATTCTCGGAATTGGACGGGACAAAAGCCAAAGTCGATATTTTACCGGAAGACTCATGGAGCCAGAAGATGAGACGGAGAGGGGCCACAGGGCGGCCACACCATGTGGTGGCGCGGGCTAGCCCTTGCCGCGCCACCAGGTGGTGTGGCCCCCCTGGCACTCCACCGACCTTGCCCTGTGGCCTATAGAAGCCTCCCGATACCAAAACCCTAAATCGTCAAGCCTCCAGCCAGGAAAAGTTCCGTAGCGCCGCCGCTATCGAAAAGGAGATTCGGGGGACAGAAAGTCTCTCTTCCGGCACCCTGCCGGGACAGGGAGTTGCCCCCGGAGCCATCTCCATCGATCTCCACCACCATCTCCATCACCATTGCTGATTCCCATGATGAGGAGGGAGTAGTTCTCTCTCGAGGCTAAGGGTTCTACCGGTAGCTATGTGTTCATCTCTCTATCTATGCATGATCTTGTTCTGGTCATGAGCTTTGTAATCAATTAGATCTACCTTGCTACTCAAGTGCTTTAATAGATCTCTGCTCTCCCCATGTGTGTGAAAGTGACATCGTGCTCACCATGGTGGCACTTAGGCTAGAGATTACAAATACTTGTTATGAGTTATATTTGGAGTTGGATGTCTTTATGAAATTGTGGTGTTTGTTGGACTCATCTAGTACTCAAGGTGACAGTGTGGAGTTTTCTAGATGGGAAAGGCTTACTTTGAGGTGTGCTGTTATAGCCCTACCATCGATTAGAGTGTTCAACCGGAGAGTAGTTAAGAGTAGTATCATAAAGAGAAGATATTTATATGGGAGTGTTCACTAGTGAAAGTATGATCCCTAGGCCTTGTTTCTAAGCATTGAAACTTGGTTTGTATTAGATCTGTTACATGTTTGCTTGATTCCATCTTTATTTCAGTTTGCTTTTAGTCTCTTCCACGCCATCAAAGTATTTTCTAGCACCGTTATCTTATATCCATACCACTTGTATTTCACTATCTCTTTGCTGAACTAGTGCACAAGTGTATCGGGTATGTTGGGGACACAAGAGACTTCTTGTATCTTGATTGCAGGGTTGCTTGAGAGGGAATACCTTTGACCACTTCCTCCCTGAGTTTGATAAACCTTGGGTGATCCACTTAAGGGAAAACTTGCTGCTGTTCTACAAACCTCTGCACTTGGAGGCCCAACAACTGTCTACAAGAATAGAAGTGCGTAGACATCACTTGGTTTTATCTACTTTCTTGTGTTTTGTTCCAACTTTGGAGTAATTTTCATATGATTTCTTGGACTAACCTATTAACAAAATGCCATAGTGCCAGTTGCCTGTTTTCTGCTGTTTTTGGTACCAGGAAAGTCAGAAAATCAATATTCTCAGAATTGGACGGGACAAAAGCCAAAGTTCCTATTTCACCGGGGGGAACACGGAGCCAGAAGACGAAACGAAGAGGGGCCAGGGGCCAGCCACACCATAGGGTGGCGCGGGTCCCCCTTGGCGGGAGACAGAGGGTAGAGCGGCTAGGAACCGCCGCGCCCGGAGCTGGTCGAGCATGCCGACGCCGCCCCCAGAGCATGCCCTGTCCCCGTTTGCCCAGACCACCACTTGGCACCAGCCCACGCCCACCGCTCTGCCTTGACCTAGAGAACACCCCAGACACCCCCGCTGGCCGCCCAACGCCTCACAGCCACCGCTCGCCGTGACCACCGCCGCCTCTGCCGCGCAGAGCGCCACCTCGTCCTGCGCGTGCCACCGCCCCTACGGCTGCATTCAATGCCTAGAGCACCGCCAGGGGACAGCACGTCGATCGCCACCCTCAGCCATGCCTCTACCCCGCCATAGCCATGTCGCCACCGTCGACTGCCCATCCCGCTCGGTCTCACCGTCGGGCCTATAAAAGGAGCCCTCCCCAGCCTCTCCACTCCACACCATTCCACTCCCCTCACCTCTCTGAACCTCCCCCACCTCTAGCCGGAGCAAGGCGAGCTCTGCCTCGCCGGAATTGGAGCCGGAGCAGCCGCGACAGGAGGAGAAGGGCGCCGTTGATTGCGACCACCCCAAGCTCCGCCGTCACCACGCCTTGCCTCGCTGTCGTCTTCCACGTCGTTTGCCTGCCTCGCCGACCCTACTGGAGCCCTGGTACGCCCCCAGTAGACCCCCACGGAGCCGCTAGGGTTCGAGCTCGCCGGCGACATGTTTGTCGTCGACGACGACCCTCAGCCGTAGATCTCGCTTCTAACCCTACGGCCCACAGCGCGCGTACCGTTTCGCGTGTTAAGTGCCACTGATAAGAGGGACCCGCTGTCAGCTGAGCCCTGCGCCGTGGAACGCCACTGGGCCGGCCCATTTCTTTTCCCGCGCTAGCCCACCCATTCAAATCTGGATTTTTCTTTTTAGTTAAATCTAGTTTCTATCCAGTATTTCAAAATTTAATTCTCTGAGTTTTACAAATCCAAATTGCATGAAACAAATTTTTCCTGAAAGGTATTAAGATGATCTATCTAAGACCTTTGGGTTTAATTCATTTAGAGTTATAGATCTCTCCTAATAAAAATAAGAAGACAGAAGCTTTTGCAACTTGCAACATTTTTATAAAATCAACCAAGTTAGCTTTTGAGTTGATTCCAACTCTCAAAAATCATATTTCACCATATCTATCCAAATATGTAATAATATTAAGGTTTACATGCAATGAATATGGACTAGTACCAAAACAATGCTATATAGGCATTTCTAGTAACTTTAAATCATTTACTAATGAACTTGAACCAAAGTAATGTTGATCCAACCTTTAAATTTCATTCCCACATGTTAGAATATGTGGTGAGGACGTGTGTCCACATGATCCCATATTTTGGTGGTGAATATTAAATTTTAGTTAATATTTCAATGAGTAGAAATTACTTTTCTAAAATAAAAAGGATGAAGCTTTTGAAATTTAAACTTGTGATGTTTGTGATGATAATAGATCATCAAATGTGTGTCTTAGAATACTATTTAGCCTAGTTAAGTATTGTCTGGTGATTGTGCACTCCCTATGTATTTATAGACGATAGTACCGACCAAGCTCTCGAAGAGGAGGAGTTCTACCAAGAAGAAGAAGAAGAAAACTTCAACCACTGCACCAACCAAGGCAAGCCACCATTAACAATGAAAGCTAGCACTATCCAATATTAACCCTTGCAAATTAGTAATTGCAAGTGTAGTACTTAAAAAACTAGAATCAAACTAGATGGTTTAGCAAAGATGCACTAAGCATGCTTTGATCACACTCCCTTTTGACTATTAATACCACAAGTCTTAGTTACAAGTTTTACCCTTCTTAGGTTATACAAAGTCTTTTATTTGTTTTGAAGATAGCATAAAAAGTATAAAACTGGACCTATTTAGAACCCTTTAGATGTCATTCTATGGCATCAGATTGAACCCATCTGTTCCACCTTAGTGAACACTCTTAACTTAGTAGTTTAGAGTAGATCAAAAACTTGAGTCACTTTAAATGGGAACACTTGGTGTAAATGAATTGTGAAAACCTTGAAATGATGAGTCATTCTATTGAGATGTTTTGACATGTGTTGAGAAACACAAATGGTTGGTGATGAGGAAAATGTTGAGGCATGAGCCTTAACCCTTTTATAAAACTGATGGTTGGATTCGGATGCGATACCATTCCAAATTTACCGTAAACCACATTACCTGAATTGGGTAAGGCTTAGCTGGAAATTTATATGCATTAGTATTAGTTCCCTCACGGGAGAGGTTTGAGCTGAGGCTACCTCTCAATGATGTCCACCTATGCAGTGCCCAAGATGACTGATGGTCATGGTTGGGAGGCCATGCTCATAGGAGAGGTGCTTATACTAGGGTGTGTAAAGGGAAGGTTATGTTTGATTATCTGCATACTAAGTATGATGATTCAGGGTTATCCCTGACATATGTATCGAATCTTGTGGTGAAAGTGTACCACCTTTGCAGAGTGTCAAACTATTGAAATAGCCGCGTCCATGGTTATGGACAGTTGGAATGGCCATACTGTTTCGTTGTCAGATGTTTTCTAAATACTTTGAAATGAATGATGAATCATGACTGGACCACAACAGGGTGGTGTTTATGACAATAGTTTCCCAACTTAAGTGATTCTAGGACTTTACTTTATCTTTCTTTGCTTCAGAACTCAGCTTAGGTTTCAAACTTATCTTTATAGTTAAACTTAGATCTAGTACTTTAACTTAGAATTCTACTACTTGTTAGTGGTAGTTTGCGAGTACTTAAAGAGTACTCATGGCTTTTGTCCCTGGCTATTATCATGGACAGACTATGAAGAAGATTATCAAGATGATGGTCAGCAAAACGGCTATGATAACTAGGACTATCTGCCTTCGTCAGCATTGCCTGTGCCCCTGAAGATGGAACCCACCGCTACGCTATCTTTTATTTCCGCTGCTTGTTGTATTAAGACTGGATCATGAGATCCTTATTTGTGTAAGACCTTATGTATGGTTTGTAATGGATGATGTAATGTGATATCCAATCCGTTATGTCTCGCAAAAATGGTAATCCTGGGATTGCGAGGTATGGCATAACGGGCATCTGGGATTAAAAATCCGGGTGTTGACAGTTTTCCTTTAGTCTTTTCCACGCCATCAAGCTATTTTCTATCACCATTACCACTTATAATTATCCATACCACTTGTATTTCACTATCTCTTTGCCGAACTAGTGCACATATACACCTGACAAGTGTATTGGGTGTGTTGGGGACACAAGAGACTTCTTGTATCTTGATTGCAGGGTTGCTTGAGAGGGAATACCTTTGACCACTTCCTCCCTGAGTTCGATAAACCTTGGGTGATCCACTTAAGGGAAAACTTGCTGCTGTTCTACAAACCTCTGCATTTGGAGGCCCAACAACTGTCTACAAGAATAGAAGTGCATAGACATCAAGCGATTTTCTGGCGCCATTGCTGGGGAGGTAAGGTAAAAGGTATTCACACCGGAGGATTAAAGAAGAAGAACCTCCCACAGCAAACGCCTATTTTCTTCGGTGTGAGTGCTCGAAGTTACTTCCTTTAGATTCCGCAATTTTGTCTTTTTGTTTCTTGTTTTCACTAGTTAGGCTTAATGGAAGACAACAAAAAAATTAGAGAGCTTTATAGTATTTATCTTGAGTTAGGACATGAAGTGTTTGAAAAGAAAATTAAAAAACCTATGGAACTTTATTTGCATGCAAATAGCACTGTTTTTAGTATGAATTCTTTGGACAACATTATTTCTAATGCTATGGAAAAGTATAAGCTTGGGGAAGCTAGTTCTTATGAAAATGATCTTTTTAGTTCCCCATCTTTGTAAGATAGCTATTCTATTGCTTATGATGATACCAAACCTCCAATATATGATGATTACAATGATGAATATGATATTTTTAGTCCACCTACTATTGAGGAGAAAATTACTTATGATTACAATATGCCTCCTATATTTGATGATTATGGTGATGAGAATAATAATGATAGCTATTTTGTTGAATTTGCTCCCACTACAATTAATAAGAATAACTATGCTTATGTGGAGAGTAATAATGATTATATTCATGTGGCTCATGATAAGAATATTTTATGTGATAGTTATATTTTTAATTTTATTCATGATGCTACTGAAAGTTATTATGAGAGAGGGAAACAAGGTTTTATGCATCTCAATAATATTAAGTTTCTCCTCTTTATGTTGAAAGTCTTGAAGTTGCACTTGTGTTGCTTTACTATGCTTGTTTCTTTGTGCTTTCATGACTTGTTTATTTACAAGATTCCTATGCATAGGAAGTGGGTTAGACTTAAATGTTCTTTGAATTTGCTTCTTGATGCTCTCTTTTACTTCAATTCATATATCTTATGTGAGCATCTTCCCAAACTATCATGCCTAACTTAAAGGCGTTAAAGAAAAGTACTTATTGGGAGCTAAACCAAAAGTTTTAGATGAGTCTTGCAAGTTATTACCTCTGTAATAACCGCTCCTTATCCTTTTTATTTTCTTTTTTGTGCCAAGAGTAACCTCTAATGAGAGAGAAGTAATGATTGGGAAAGTTGCTGTCCCGAAACAGATTTTTGTGCTTCACCGTAAAAATTCGTGTAAAATATTTGAGCGTCATTTTGAGGCGTGAATTTTTGTGCTTCTGCCCCAGGTTCTTATCTAACTTTCGTTAGTTCAACAATTTTTGATTTGAGCAAAAGAAGGTCTTCGAACAAATTCGTCTTTACCTGCTGGTCTGTTTTGACAGATTTGTGCCATTATTTGCATTTGGTTCTTGTTGGTTCCTTCTTGAGTTCTTTTGGACAATTGAGCTTTTTGAGGGAATAGCTACAGTAACTTGTGTTTTAATGGAAGTTTATTTGGTGTTATAACTGAACCTTAAGACCTATTATCTTGAGTGCACTAATGTTGCTAATAAGATTGTGTGAAGTTTTGTATGAAGGAAAAATTTCAGGTGTATGGAAGGAATGAGTAATGAGATGAAGGATGGACTAAAGCTCAAGCTTGGGGATGCCACGCGTGTCACCCCAAGAAATATCCAAGAAGTACAACCGTCAAAGCTTGGGGATGCTCAAGGCATCCCCTTCTTCATCAATAAAAATCCTAGGTTTCTTCCAAACGCTTCATTTTTATTTTTTCATGCACAATTGTGTTGTTCTTGGAGCGTCTTCGTTTTTTGTTTTGGTTTTTTGTTTGCTTGGTTTGCTTAGTTTGCTGCATAAATTGTATGGACCCCCTCTTTCATACATTGGTTTTCCAATAGTTTGGTTTGGATTGGAAAAGAGTAGGAAAGTTCATGCTTAAGTGGTAAAGAGGCTTGTTTTTGACTGTGGCCTATGCTTTGTCATGTCATGCTTGATATTCTTTTGGCTTTATGCTTAGTATTCTTTTCTGTAGCATGACTTGTTATAAACAATTGAGATTGCTTAATGTACCTTGGATGAATCATGCGTTGTTTTAGCATATTAAAGCATAGTATTGTGGTATTCTCCTTTGATGCTTTATTTGGGTTGACTTGGCACATGATCACACCATGTTATGACTATCTCAAGTTACCATAGCCTTTATGATCCTTTAGTTTTCAACTTGTAGTATCACTTTATGCTTTTATCAATGATGTTTTGTCGCTCTGCATGATTATGGCCATTATTGCTCTCTTAGTTTGTCGCTCCCAGTCTTTTGCTAGCCTCCGCAACCAAGTATGAGTTCCACTCATGCATCCAACTCCCTAAACCAAGTTAATCCAAAGAGTCCACCATACCTACCTATTAGCATATGCTATTCCAAGTATATATTCATGCTTTTGTTTACCTTCCAAATTAAACTTGTTATGAGAAAACTAATGATTAAAGCTCTCACGAACTTGATGGCACACTTTACTTTTTTGCATCTAATAAACTTGAACCATTGGGTCCTTCTTTGTTGCGTATATGCTTGCGCTTTATAAGTTGAAATTAGCAGAACCATGTATCATGGGGAACGCTTTCAACATTGCACTTGTACTTTGTACCCCGTTGATATCATGTTCTTTTGCTTATGGATCCCGGCGGTGTGAAATAAAAGTGGAACTTGTAAGATCATGGAGTTTGTATGTGTGTTAGAGAAACGCCTGGGCCGCTAGCCTAAGCCATGCCTAATCATGGTGGAAACTTGCAGCATAACCATAATGAGCACTCTATGAAGCATCCTCAGTAAAAACCTATGCAAATAGCAAATAAAAAGATCGCTGAGATGCTCATTGTCTGCTTGCCTGGTCATTTTGATTATGGGAAAGCTCCCGTATCATGTGCAAGGGGTACCCCGTTGGCGGTTCTTAATGATACACATATACTTACAATGACAAGAGCTAACTCGTGACTGAAGTTGAGTAGCATGAGGATCGGTCTTCGTAAGTAAGGGGCATGAGATTTCGGTTTATAACTTGTCAAGCATATCCTCTTAGTTGTGTCACTTTAACCTTAATCACCTTAAAGATGCTTATGATAGGGGCAATGAGAGCTGAAAGTTACAAGTACCATAATTTTTGGAAGCTCTTTATGAGACTTGAATCCCTACTTCCTTTTACAAAGGCTTTTCTTCCACCATTACATTAAGTCTCCACCTTCTATCTTTATGCACCCACTTTGAGATCATAGTGGCCATTCTTAGTTCTATGTGCATTGTCCCAAGACTAGTTGATTGATGCATAACTTGTTATTGCTTGTTTTAAACTATTGTATCTAGTCACTCTTATGAACTTTGAAGGTGTCCTATGCATTTATATTTGCTACTCTATTGAGGGACAAGCTGAATACTATTATGCTATGTTTTCTTTATGTGAAACAAACAAACGTCTTGCAAGGCATTGTTATTCATGAATCTTTTGTTTGTGCCTTTTCATGTTGCATCATAGTTTCTTTTCTTATTGCTAGAACTTTGTCTTTCATGTTATGATTGAAGTACTATCCTATCTTTGAATGTTTTACAAATACTTTGATCAAGTCTTTGATGGTGCATGTCACCTCAAAAATTATTATTTCTTTTTATCACTTACCTACTCGAGGACGAGCAGGAGTTAAGCTTGGGGATGTTGATACATTGCAAATGTATCTATAATTTTTTATGTTCCATGCTTGGTTTTATCTACTTTCTTGTGTTTTGTTCCAACTTTGGAGTACTTTTCATATGATTTCTTGGACTAACCTATTAACAAGATGGCACAATGCCAGTTGCCTGTTTTCTCCTGTTTTTGGTTCCAAGAAAGTTAGAAAATCAATATTCTCGGAATTGGACAGGACAAAAGCCAAAGTTCCTATTTCACCGGGGGGAACACGGAGCCAGAAGACGAGACGGAGAGGGGCCAGGGGCCAGCCACACCATAGGGTGGCGTGGGTCCCCCTTGGCTGTGCCACCAGGTGGTGTGGGCCCCTCTGGCCTCCACCGACCTTGCCCTTTCGCCTATATATTCCCCCCGATGCAGAAACCCTAAATCGTCAAGCCTCCAGCCACGAAAAGTTCCGCAGCGCCGCCACCACCGAAGGGGAGATTCGGGGGACATAAAGTCTCTGTTCCGGCACCCTGCCGAGACGGGGAAGTGCCCTCGGAGCCATCTCCATCACCATTGCTGATTCCCATGATGAGGAGGGAGTAGTTCTCTCTCGGGGCTAAGGGTTCTACCGGTAGCTATGTGTTCATCTCTCTATCTATTCATGATCATATTGTGATCATGAGCTTTGTAATCAAGTAGATCTACCTTGTTACTCAAGTGCTTTAATAGATCTCTGCTCTCCCCATGTGTGTGAAAGTGACAGCATGCTCACCATGGTGGCACTTAGGCTAGATATTACAAATACTTGTTATGAGTTATATTTGGAGTTGGATGTCTTTATGAAATTGTGGTGTTTGTTGGACTCATCTAGTACTCAAGGTGACAGTGTGGGGTTTTCTAGATGGGAAAGACTTACTTTGAGGTGTGCTGTTATAGCCCTACCATCGATTAGAGTGTCCAACCAGAGAGTAGTTAAGAGTAGTATCATAAAGAGAATATATTTATATGAGAGTGTTCACTAGTGAAAGTATGATCCTTAGCCCTGTTTCCTAGAATTGATACATAGTTTGCTACTAGATCTGATACATGTTTGCTTTCTTCCATCTTTATTTCAGTTTGCCTTTAGTCTTTTCCACGCTATCAAGCTATTTTCTATCACCGTTACCACTTATAATTATCCATACCACTTGTATTTCACTATCTCTTCGCCGAACTAGTGCACCTATACACCTGACAAGTGTATTGGGTGTGTTGGGGACACACGAGACTTCTTGTATCTTGATTGCAGGGTTGCTTGAGAGGGAATACCTTTGAACACTTCCTCCCTGAGTTCGATAAACCTTGGGTGATCCACTTAAGGGAAAACTTGCTGCTGTTCTACAAACCTCTACACTTGGAGGGCCAACAACTGTTTACAAGAATAGAAGTGCGTAGACATCAACCGTCGCGGGGTTTTTGGTCCCGGTTCATGCCATGAACCGGGACCAATGCTCCCAGAGCACCACGTGTGCGTCGCGGGGGCATTGCTCCCGGTTCATGCCACGAACCGGACCAATGCTTAGAGATGAACCGAGACCAATGCCCAGGCGGCATAAACCGGAACCAGTGCCTGGCATTGGTCCCGATTATGGAAACGAACCGGGACCAATGGAATTTGGCGCTAGACCAAAGACCCTTTTTCTACCAGTGAAGGAAGAAAGCGACCCAAAAAGTAAAAGTGAGATGGACTTAACGGTGTGCATGTGAATGGGGTTGTGAGGACCCCACTTGACAGGGGTGTGACATGGTTATAAGTCTCTAGATCGCTGATGTATAGATATCATTGAAATAGAACTGAACCCTATGCGCTGTAGGAATGATGCGCTACACCGAGGGCCAAAAGCCGTCGGCGTAGCTCCGATCCCCGTCGGCGTAGGCTACACCGAGGGCTGCTCTCGGCGTAGCATCCTCGGCAAAGATCTCCCTCGGCGGAGCGCACGGAGGCCGTCGGCGTATCGTAAAGCAGCCTACGCCGGCTGCCCTCGGCATAGCCTAACGTCCGATTGCAAAAATAATTTCAAAAAAGTATTATTAAATTTTTTCTCAACTTTTTTAATCTTTGAATTGTTTGACTCGTTAATCTCTCACTAGGAATAATTTTAACACTAATTACACTTAATCTTTGATCAAATTTCGGTTTTGGTCAAACTTCCCGTTCAGTCAATCATCCTCACTACTCCACCCCCAGCACGCTTAATTTCTCCGTTCCTTCGGAACCGCAAAGCAATTTATACCCCGTTGTCAATACTCTGATATCAATCCTATTAACTCTTATATCATCACGTCACATGTTTGTATTTTTGAAATTACAAACAATTATTTAAGTAAACAATAATGAATAAGTCAAAATATTATTGAATTCAAATAAACATATAATGATATTATTTTTTTGTAATTTTCTATTTAATATGGAATAATTAATATCTTTAAATCCGTAAATCGGAATTCGACAAATAATATGTCTAAATATATCAGAAAAATGGCAGGAATCCAAATATGATATCCATATCAACTTATCACAAACTATGATGTGATTCTATCCATAATTTCATTTGCCTATTTAAAACGACGAGCACGAAGATTCTTAGCTCGGGGCAGAGCCTCGCTAAACTTGAAGTGGATCTCAGTTGAAATAGCATATTGTGAATCTAAAAATTATTTTTTTTAAAAAATTATGAGCATCAGATCATCTACCTATAATTCATATCTGACCCACTTCCTACCGATTTAGCAGGAATTTGTCTTTTTCACCAGGGATAGACAGAAAGGTTTGAGATCGCCCTGTTAGGACATTGTCCATATAAGGTGGTCTAGTATTTTTGAAAAATGGGGTGATAGAATTTTGAATTAGCCATTTGGTGGGTGCTTCACAAAACCCCCCGTTTTTTGCGATCGAAAAAAGAAAAATGGCTTTTTGGTGAATAAAAAGGAAAACTTTCTCCTACAAAATTGTTCGCCATCCCATGATGCACAAATCTGCACAACATGGACACATTATCACAAACTATGCTTGATTCTAGCCATAACATTGGTCATTTGACCTGAAAGCCAGAAAACCTCGAATGAGATGGGTCATTTTATAAAAGTTCTTTGAAACATAATCAATATACCAAGTTTGATATTTTTCATTCCAACTATGTCACATAATGTGACACTACGTGAAGGTTTCACAATATTTGAATTGTTTTTGAATTTCTTATGTCCGTTTTAAACAATTGTCAAACTTTGTCCCATGGCGGGCACAAAGATTCTTAGCTTGGGGCCGAGCCTCACTAAATTTGAAGTGGATTTCTGATGAAATAGCATATTTTGAACCTAAAAGTTATTTTTGTAAAATATCATGAGCATCAGATCATGTACTTGTAGTTCGTATCTGACCCACTTCCTTCCGATTCAGCATGTTTTGTCTTTTTTTACCAGGGATACACGAAAAGGTTTGAGATCTCCTGTTGGGACATTGTCCATGTAAGGTGGTATAGTATTTTTGAAAAATGGGGTGGTATTATTTTGAATTAGCCTTTTGGTGGTTGCTTCACATAACCCCCTGTTTTTTGCGCTCAGAAAATGGAAAATGGTTTCTTGGTGCGATGAAAAAGAAAACTTCCTCCTAGAAAATTGTTCGCCATCCCATGATGCACTAAGATCCACAATATGGACACATTATCACAAACTATGCCTTGATTTTAGCCATAACATTGGTCATTTGACCGGAAAGCTAGGAAATCTCGAATGAGATAGGTCATTTTGTGAAGGTTTTTTTGAGACATAATCAATATACCAAGTTTGATATTTTTCGTTCGAACTATGTCATATAATATGACACCACGTGAAGGTTTCACAATGTTTGCATCGTTTTTGAATTTCTCATGCCTGTTTTAAACTATCGTTAAACTTTGTCGAATTGCGGTCATGAAGATTCTTAGCTCGGGGCCGAGCCTCGCTTAACTTGAAGTGAATCTCTAATGAAATAGCATATTGTGAACCTAAAAGTTATTTTTGTAAAAAATCATGAGCATCAGATCATGTACCTGTAGTTCATATCTGACTCACTTCCTACCGATACAGCAGGAATTTGTCTTTTTTACTAGGGATAGACGGAAAGGTTTGATATTCCCCTATTGGGACATTACCATGTAAGGTGGTCTAGTATTTTTGAAAAATGGGGTGGTAGCATTTTGAATTAGCTATTTGGTGGTTGCTTCACAAACCCTCCCTCCCCCCCCCCCCCCCGTTTTCTGCGCTCGGGAAATAGAAAATTGCTTTTGGTGCGATGAAAAGGAAAACTTCCTCCTGCAACATTGTTCGCCATCCCATGATGCACAATATGGACATATTATCACAAACTATGCCTTGATTCTAGCCATAATATGGGTCATTTGACCTGAAAGCCAGGAAACCTCGAATGAGATATATCATTTTGTGAAGGTTTCTTGAGACATAATAAATATACCAAGTTTAATATTTTGAATTCAACTATGTCACATAATATGACACCACGAGAAGGTTTCGCAATGTTTGGACCATTTTTGAATTTTTTATGCCCGTTTTAAACTATCGTTAAACTTTATCGAATGGCGGGCATGAAGATTCTTAGCTCGGGACTGAGCCTCGCTAAACTTGAAGTGGATCTCTGATGAAATAGCATATTTTGAACTTAAAAGTTATTTTTGTAAAAAATCATGAGCATCAGATCATGTACCAGTAGTTCATATCTAACCCACTACCTACCGACTCAATGGGAATTTGTCTTTTTACTAGGGATAGACGGAAAGGTTTGAGATCCCCCTATTGGGACATTGTCCATGTAAGGTGGTCTATTATTTTTCTAAATGGGGTGGTAGCACTTTGAATTAGCCATTTTGTGGTTGCTTCAGAAAACCCCCCGTTTTTTGCGCTCGAAAAATAGAAAATGACTTTTTGGTGCGAACAAAAGGAAAACTTCCTCCTGCAACATTGTTCGCCATCCCATGATGCAAATATATGCATAATATAGACACATTATCACAAAATATGTCTTGATTCTAGCCATAACATTGGTTATTTGACTCGAAAGCCTGGAAACCTCGAATGAGATAGGTCATTTTGTGAAGTTTTTCGAGACATAATCAATATACCAAGTTTGATATTTTTCCTTCCAACTATTAATATGATACCACGTGAATGTTTCACAATGTTTGGATCGTTTTTGAATCTCTTATGCCCGTTTTAAACTATCGTTAAACTTTGTCGAATGACGGGTATGAAGATTCTTAGCTCGGGGCTGAGCCTCGCTAAACTTGAAGTGGATCTCTGATGAAATAACATATTGTGAACCTAAAACTGATTTTTGTCAAAATCATGAGCATCAGATCATGTACTTGTAGTTCATATATGACCCACTTCTACCGATTCGACATAAATTTATCCTTTTCACCAAGGATGGACGAAAAGGTTTGAGATCCCCTGTTGAGATATTGTCCATGTAAGGTGGTCTAATGTTTTTATAAAATGGGGTGGTAGCATTTTTAATTAGCCATTTGATGGTTGCTTCACAAAACCTCCCATTTTGTACACTCGGAAAATAAAAATGTCTTCTTTCGTGCGATGAAAAGGAAAACTTCCTCCTGCAATATTGTTCGCCATCCCATGATGCACATGCATGCACAATATGGGCATATTATAACAAACTAAGCCTTGATTCTAGCCATAATATTGGTCATTTGACCCGAAAGTCAGGAAACCTCGAATAAGATAAGTCATTTTGTGAAGGTTTTTTTGAGACATAATCAATATACCAAGTTTTATATTTTTCCTTGCAACTATATCACATAATATGACACCACGCAAAGGTTTTACATTGTTTGGATTGTTTTTGAAATTTTTATGCCCATTTTAAACTATATGTAATGTTTTATGCTTTACTTAATTTTTATTTACAAATATGTAATATTTGAGTGTAGATAGATATATCTTATTTTCTTGCAAATTTTTATATGTTATTTGTATTTTCTAAATTAGAATGATTTAGTTATGATTTTTCTAAGATTAATGAGGTAAAAGAGAAAATAGCCATGTCGAGGGTAGCCGTCGACGTAGCTTCTCGTACACCAAGGGAATTTTACGTCGTTGGCCAGCTTCGTGGGGTGCCCAGCTCGTGGCCTACGCCAACGACCCCGACTTTTGGCCGTTGGCGTAGCCTTTGGCCGTCGGCGTCTAGCTCCGTTCCTGTAGTGTGCTCCCATCTCTCCTCTCTGAATTTCTCATCCCTTTCCATGTGATTTGTATCCAAAACTAGATAACAATCGATGATTGTGAGAGCCCCTCCTCTTGGGTCCTTACAGTTTGGTATCAGAGCCTAGATTTGTCTTCTGCGCTCATCAAATCTCAAATTCAGTCCGTAACATCCACCACGAAAGGTGCGGGATTCGTTTGTTTCCTTTTAGATTTTATTTTGTAGTCATTGAAGACAGTTTATGTATCTCTACCATGTAATATTTGTTAGTATGAATATATGTGGTATTGATTGTCGAAAAAAAAGAACTGAACCCTACGCTCTCAGCTATCTTCTCTAAATTTATCATCCCCTTCCCTGTGATTTGTATCCAAAACTAGATACCAATCGATGATTGTGAGAGCCCTTCCTCTTGGGTCCTCACAGTTTCGTATCAGAGCCTAGATCCGTCCGCTGCGCTCGTCAAATCACAAATTCAGTCCGTAACATCCACCGCGAAAGGTGCAATTTGACTTCGGTTGAGCAGCCCAAAATCTTGAGCGGGGTTGGATTGAATCAGAGTTGAGCTTCAACAGCGCCGGCTAAGCCCTCTACCGCTACCCGCTAGATCCGAAGCGCGAGGGAGAGAATTCCGAGAAGATTCAAGCAAGGTTGGGGAATTTGCTCTCCCGGGTTGATTCCATGACTCTCGAGATAGGGAATCACAGGAAGCAATTGGAGATGACGCAGGAGAGCACGGACGAGGTGCGGATGAAGCAGCTGGAGGCGGAGAAGCAGGATCGAGCACCACCGCTTATTCTTCCAGTACCTGGTGGAGTTCCTACGGGTGGTGCCAATTCGTTTGCACTGCCGCAGTTTGGCCAATTTGGTCTCTCGCTCCTGTCCTCATCTCGCCTTCGGTGGTACAAGTTGCGCAGCATAATGACATCACCGACCACCCTGTGATAGGGAACACACGTCGTGAGTATCATGCAGAACCTTCATCGCCTCGTGAATTTTTTCCCAAGCCACCTAAGCATGATTTCCCCAAGTTTGATGGCACATATCCATACATGTGGTTTGATTTATGCTATACCTACTTTGAGATGTACTCCACTCCTCGTCAGTCATCACCAATGGTTGTCAGTCAACTACCAATGTTCAGTGTTGTCACCTGTCTTCGCAAGCAGTGTCGGGAGGTGAAGCTAATGAAGCAATTCGTTTGCGTGCTCAGGTTGGGAATCAGATCATGATAATGCTGGTTCATTCAGGTAGCAGCCACCACTTCATTAACATTGAATTCACTCGTCGTGCTAATTGCACAATCACACCACCTCCAACGGTACAGGTGAAGAAACTAGCAAATGGCAGTTTGGTCACATGTGATCAGCAAGTTCATCAACTTTCTTGGCTGACACAAGGTTATACTTTCAGCACTCACATGCATATTCTTGAATTGGGTGGTTACAATGCAGTGTTGGGTATGGACTGGCTTCAAAGCTACAACCCTATGTTCATGGATTGGATCGGAAAATCCTTAAAGGTTCCTCTTAACAGTGGCATAGAACACTTGCAGGGTATTCAAAACAGTTCTATTACTCTGAATTCTATCACTATTGATCAGTTGCGGAAGGCTTATTCTGGCAATGATATTTGGGCGCTGGCTGTTATTGATTTGCATTCTGATTCTACTGTACCTCCTTTGTCGGTTGACAATCCACCATAATTAACTCGATTGTTGTCTGAATTCCAAGATGTTTTTACTAATCATAGCAATTTACCTCCCCCTCGTGTTATGATCATGGTATCTCTTTGGAACAACACACTCCAATTAATTGTCGTCCCTATCGATATTCTCCCTTTTAAAAGGAAGAAATTGAACAACAAGTCGCGGAGATGATCAAGGAAGGCCTTGTCTCACCAAGCATGTGTCCTTATGCTTCACCAGTTCTATTGGTTAAGAAAAAAGACGGCGATTGGAGACTCTGTGTGGATTACCCCTGGTTGAACTCAAACACAATTAAGAACACATTTCTTCTTCCCATTGTCGACAAACTTTTCGATGAGCTCGCATGCGCGAAGTTCTTCTCCACGCTGGATCTGTGCGCGGGCTATCATCAGATTGTCATGCGTGAATCTGACGAGGAGAAGACAATCTTCAAGACACATTCCGACCATTTTCAATTTTAAGTCATGCCGTTTTGCATGACAAATGCGCCTGCGACATTTCAGTGCCTAAGGACTCGATTTTGTCTCAGCAGATTCCCAAGTATGTTATTGTCTTTCTAGATGATGTCCTTGTTTACAATCGTTCCTGGCCAGATCATCTGACTCATCTTCGACTGGTGCTTTCCACACTTCGCGAGCATCAACTCTTTGCGAAAATGTCCAAGTGTTCATTTCCACAGGACAATATTTTGTACTTGGGACATATCATGTCACACCAAGGTGTTGCTACAGACCTTGAGAAGACACAACCAATGTAAAAATGGCCAATTCCCACCTCAACAACCGAACTGTTGGATTTTTAGGACTTACGGGTTATTATCAGAAGTTTGTCCCCCGCTATAGTATGTTTGCCAAACCTTTGACTTCCCTACTCACAAAAAAGGGGCTTCTCTGGTCTGATCAAGCAACACAAGCTTTTGCTGCTTTGATGCCATGGTTTCAACCCCTGTACTTGCTCTGCTGGATTTTCACTTGCCATTCACCGCGGAGACGGACACATGTGATATAGGCGCGGGTGCTTTCCTTTCTCAAAACAATCACCCAATTGCCTATTTAAGCAAAACATTGGGTGTTAATAATCGCAACCTTTCGATGTATGAGAAGGAGTTTCTCGCGGTGCTGATGGCTATTGATAAGTGAAGGCCATACCTGTAGTGTGGTCCTTTTACTATTCTGACAGATCACAAAAGTTTAGTGAATCTGCAGGATCGACAGTTAAGTACATATTTACAATGCAAGGCTATGGAAAAGATAGTTGGGTTGCAGTTCCAAATCAGGTACAAGAAAGACACTGATATTGGCGCTGCTGATTATGAGTGTCTCCCGTCGCTCATTTGATGGCTATATCTAGCATATCTTATTGTCGTCCCAATTGGGATTAAGAAGTTATAAATTCCTATGCCACGAATGTCAAAGCACAGTAATTACTGCTTCAATTGGCACTTGTCAGACCTGACAGTAAAGACTATGCTCTGCAAGATGCCCTAATTCAATACAAAGGTCACCTTTTCATTGGAAATAACTCTGCTTTATAGACAAAACTGATCAGTGCCATACATTCCAGTGCAGTGGCAGGACATTCATGTGTTTGTTCATGCAAAGCATGAAAACACACTTCCCGCTGGGCTTTTGCAACCTCTGCCAGTGCCTATGCGTGCTTGGTCTGATATTACTATGGAATTTATTGATGGGTTACCCAAATCTGAAGGTTACAAGGTGATTTTGGTCGTCGTTGATAGATTGACTAAATACAATCATTTCATTCCTCTATGCCACCCATACTCTGCATTGTCAGTAGCTACAACATTTCTGGATAATGTCGTCACGTTAAATGGGGTGTCATCTTCTATAGTGTCTGACCGTGACCGTGTCTTCACCAGTACCTTCTGGCTCAGCTATTCAAAGCAGTGGGCACTAAACTCTCTTACTCCACTGCTTATCACCTGCAGACGGACAGTCAGTCTAAACAAGTAAACCAGTGTCTCGAGCAGTATCTTCGTTGCTCTACGCATGACAACCAAATCAAATGGCGCTCCGTTGCTCTACGCATGACAACCCAACCAAATGGCTTCCAATGGCTTTCAATGGCGGAGTTTTGGTACAACTCGTCATTTCATACGTTATTGAGTTGTTCACCCTTTCAGGTGCTCTATGGTGTTGAACCTAATTTTGGGGCAATGCCAGACCTGGGCAGGACAGCCGGAGCTACTATTATTGACATCGCTGCAGAACGTCAGGCCTTCCAGGAGTTAGTCCGTGGCGATCTAGTACGTGCTCAACTTCGTATGAAAAATCAGGCAGATAAGCACCGATTTGACCGTTAGTTTCAAGTGGGTGATGATGTTCTACTAAAACGACAACCTTACGTGCAGTCCTCTCTGGTGAAGCGTCCATCAGCTTAGATGGCTTTGAAGTTTTATGGCCCTTACAAGGTGGTGGCTCGGGTGGGTGCTACAAGATTGCTCTACCATCTGAAAGTAAGATTGATCCAGTCTTTCATATATCCCAGCTGAAGCATTTTACCCCAAATTACAGTCCTATTTTCTCCGAATGGCCTTCCATGGTGGATTTCTCTGCTGCTGCTTTCTATCCACAATGCATCCTGGAGCGTCGAAGGTCAAACTTGGTAATTCAGCAATCCCACAAATCAAGGTTCAGTGGTATTCTTTATCTCCAAACAGTGCTACTCCCTCCGTATCAAAAATAGATGTCTCAGGTTTATGAAAATTTAGATGAATCTATATAATAAATAGTGCCTAGATTCATTCAAGTTTTGACAAATTTCAGACATCTATGAGACGGAGGGAGTACTTGAGAGGATTATCAGGTACTGTGACATCGATTTCCTGATGTTGTAATCTGGAATGGGGTTTCTGCTCAAGGTGGTGTACCCACTCCCTTGAACTGTGGTGATGGACACCCAAATTAATCCTAGTATGTTGATGGGCTACAAGGGAGAAAGCGACCCAAGAAGTAAAAGTAAGCTGGACTTAACTGTGTACGTGTGAATGGGTTGTGTGGACCTCACTTGACAGGGGTGAGACTGATGGGTTCGTAGCATGGAAAACAAAAATTTTCTACCGCAAGAACGAACAAAACCCAGATCTAATCTAGATAAAAGCCAAGATCTAATCTATTAGACATGTGCAACGAGATAGATAGGAACTAACCCTTGTAGATCCGAAAGCGTTAACGAGATTAGATCTCGTGGTTGATGTAGTCGATCACTTGCCGATCTCAAGATCGTGTGGACGATCCTTCCGGCGCCGCGTTCCGGCAGCGCTCCCGCAGTCGGTCACACGTGCGGAGTCGAAGCAGACCTTCCTCTCCTTGTTCCAGCGAGCAGCGGAGGTAGTAGATCTTCTCCACGGAATCCCAGCAGCACGACGGCGTGGTGGTGGTGGTGGAGTAGAGAATTCTGCAGGGCTTCGCCTATGCCTGTGCAGAAGAAAGGAGGAGGAGAGAGGTGGCAGAGATTTGGTGTTATAGAGGAGAAGCAAGGGGTGGCGCCTCCCCCTTCTATTTAAAGGAGGGAGGGCGCCTGGGGAGGGGGAGTCCTAGTAGGACTCCCCACCTCCTAGGGCCGGCGGATTGGGGAGGGGGGAGGAGTCCTCCTCCCCCACGACTCCTAGTCTTGACCCACCAGGACTCCTTGATCCCTTCCTTGGTTTTCAAGCAAACTCCAAGAAACCTTCTAGAACCTTCCGGAACATTTCGAAACCTTCTAGAATCCTCATACAAACACTCCGGAACATTTCCTAACTCAGAAAATGATCCCCAATATATGAATCTTATTCTCCAGACAATTCCGGATCTCCTCGTGATGTCCCGGATCCATTCTGAGACTCCGAACAACATTCGGTCTCCAACACACATTCCATATCTACATAAAACAACTTCAAACCTTAAGTGTGTCACCCTACGGTTCGTGAATATGTAGACATGACGGAGACACATCTCCTATCAATAACCATCAGCGGGACCTGGAGATCCATAATGGCTCCCACATCAAAGGGAATTGGTTGAGTATGTGGGAGCCATTATGGATCTCCAGGTCCCGCTGATGGTTATTGATAGGAGACGTGTCTCCGTCATGTCTACATATTCATGAACCGTAGGGTGACACACTTAAGGTTCGAAGTTGTTTTAAGTAGATATGGAATGTGCGTTGGAGACCGAATGTTGTTCGGAGTCTCGGATTGGATTCGGGACATCACGAGGAGATCCGGAATGGTCCGGAGAATAAGATTCATATATAGGGGATCATTTTCTGAGTTAGGAAATGTTCCGGAGTGTTTGTATGAGGATTCTAGAAGGTTTCAGAATGTTCCGGAAGGTTCTAGAAGATATCTTGGAGTTTGCTTGAAAATCAAGATAGGGATCAAGGAGTCCTGGTGGGTCAAGACTAGGAGTCGTGGGGGAGGAGGACTCCTCCCCCCACCTCCCAATCCGCCGGCCTAGAGAGGAGGGGAGTCCTACAAGGACTCCCCCTCCCCAAGGCGCCCTCCCCCCCTTAAATAGAAGGGCAGGGGCGCCCCCTCCTCCCCTGCTCCCATAACACCCAATCTCTGCCGCCTCTCTCCTCCACCTTTTTCTGCACAGGCATAGGCGAAGCCCTGCAGAATTCTCTACTCCACCACCACCACCACCACGCCGTCGTGCTGCTGGGATTCCGTGGAGAAGATCTACTACCTCCGCTGCTCGCTGGAACGGGGAGAGGAAGGTCTGCTTTGACTCCGCACGTGTGACCAACTGCGGAAGCACTGCCGAATCGCGGCGCCGGAAGGATCGTCCACTTGACCGACTGTGGAAGCGCTGCTGGAACGCGACGCCGGAAGGATCGTCCACACGATCTTGAGATCGGCAAGTGAACGACTACATCAACCACGAGATCTAATCTCGTTAACGCTTTTGGATCTACGAGGGTTAGTTCCTATCTATCTCGTTGCTCATGTCTAATAGATTAGATCTAGGTTTTGTTTGTTCTTGCGGTAGAAATTTTTTGTTTTCCATGCTACGAACCCATCAGTGGTATCAGAGCCGTATCTATGCGTAAATCTGTTGCACGAGTAGAACACAATGTTTTTGTGGGCGTTGATGCTTTTGTTGTCGGTGTCTTAGCGTGTACTTTGCACCTTGCGGCATGGTGGGATGAAGCGGCTCGGGCTAACATTACATGTCATCGCACATGAGACTTGCTCCACGCTTGACGTGCAACTTGCATTGCACAAGTGGCTTTGCGGGTGTCTGTCTCTCCCACCATAGTTAAGATTCAATTGACAACACTTGTATCAACGTTGTGGTCCTTGTTCGCAGGTAACATCGGTCTTATGCGAAAGCCCCAAACCACGTAAAACATGCAAAGAAAATTAGAGGCGTCTAACTTGTTTTTGCAGGGGTTTTGTGATGTGATATGGCCATCATGTGATTGTGATTGTATTTGATGTATGCAATGATCCTTGTTGTAATATGGCAACCGGCAGGAGCCTAATGGTTGTCTTTAATTCTGTTAAGACCTGCGTGTCTATTCATCCTTGTAATAGCTTTATTCCAAGTAGTTGTAATAGTTGCTGGTGATGATGTACAACCATGAAGCGGCGCCACTGACCTTGACGCAATGCTGGTGATGATGGAGATCATGTTCGTGCTTTGGAGATGGAGATCAAAGGCGCAAGAAGAAAGGGCCATATCATATCACACTAATTATGAATTGCCTGTGATGTTAATCCTTTATGCATCTTGTATTGCTTAGATCGCGACGGTAGCATTATAAGATGATCCCTCTCACTAAATATCAAGTAATAAAGTTTTCACCCTTAGTTGGCACTGTTGCTAAGACTCGTCGTTTCGAAGCATCTCGTGATGATCGGATGTGATAGATTCTACGTGTGCATACAACGGGTGCAAGCCAGATTTGCACATGCGGAAACTAAGGTTATCTTGATGGGCCTAGCATGTACAGACATGGTCTCGGAACACGGAATACCGAAAGGTAGAGCATGAGTCATATAATTGATATGATGAACATGAAGATTGTTCGCCGATGAAACTACATCTTCTCTCGTGAAGATCGGACTTAGTGTAGTGGACTTGGTTCGTGTAATTACTAAGACAATGTGAGGTATGTTGTTTTGAGTGGGAGTTCACCTAGTTAGTTTAAGAATTAAATTAGAACTCAATTTATCATAAACTTAGTCTAAACTACTTGCAAATTGTTGTAGATTATGGCGAACCCCTCCATCAATTTCAATGCGTTCCTAGAGAAAGAAAAGCTTAAGAACAATGGAAGCAATTTCACGGACTGGTTCCGTGGACTGAAGATCATCCTCAGGGCTGGTCAGTTGACATATGTGCTCGATGCACCGCTAGGTGACCCACCTGCAGATAATGCCACCGATGAAGAAAAGAATGTTTTCGCCACTCGGAAGAATCATTACTCCACAGTTTAGTGTGCCATCCTGTACGGTTTAGAAGCGGAGCTCCAATAGCGTTTTGAGCACCTCAACCCGTTCGAGATCATTAAGGAGCTCAGGCTAATTTTTCAGACTCGCGCGGCCATGGAGAGCTATGAGGCCTCCGAAAAGTTCTTTAACTGTAAGATGGAAGAAGGAAGCTCCGTTAGCGAGCACGTGCTCACCATGTCTGGGTACGCTAAGAAGCTCCAAGAGTTGGGAATATCGATTCCTAATGAATTGGGGATTCACCATCTCCTTCAATCACTGCCACCAAGTTACAAGAACTTTGTGATGAACTACAACATGCACTGCATGAACAAGACGTTTCCTGAACTGTCGTCCATGCTGAAAACTGCTGAAGTGGAGATAAAGAAGGAGCACCAAGTGTTGATGGTCAATAAGACCACCAATTTCAAGAAACGGGGCAAGCCTAAGAACAAGGGCAACTTCAAGAAGGACGGCAAGAAAGCTGCCGCACCTGCTAAGAAGCCCAAGGCTAGTCCTAAGCCTAAAACTGAGTGCTTCTACTGCAAGGGTGCTGGTCACTGGAAGCGTAACTGCCCAGAGTACCTGGCGGATCTGAAGAACGGCAACATCAAGAAGAAAGGTATATTTGATATATGTGTTATAGATGTGTATCTTACTAGTAATCGTAGTAGTGCTTGGGTATTTGATACTGGTTCGGTTGCTCATATTTGTAACTCGAAACAGGAGCTACGGAATAAACGAAGACTGGCAAGAGACGAGGTGACGATGCGCGTTGGAAATGGCTCCAAGGTTGATGTGATCGCCGTCGGCACGCTCCCTCTACATCTACCTTCGGGATTAGTTTTAAATTTAAATAATTGTTATTTGGTGCCTACGTTAAGCATGAACATTATATCTGGATCCTGTTTATTGCGAGACGGTTACTCTTTTAAGTCCGAGAATAAAGGTTGTTCGATTTATATGAGTAATATCTTTTATGGTAATGCACCTGAGATGAATGGTTTATTCTTACTGAATCTCGATAGTAGTGATACACATGTTCACCATATAGATGCTAAACGAATTAAATTGAATGATAATTCTACATACATGTGGCACTGTCGTCTTGGTCACATTAGAGTGAAGCGTATGAAGAAACTCCATTCAGATGGACTTCTTGAATCACTTGATTTTGAATCACTTGAAAGATGCGAAGCATGTCTAATGGGAAAAATGACTAAGACTCCATTCTCTGGAATAATGGAGCGAGCTACAGACTTATTGGAAATAATACATACCAATGTGTGCGGTCCAATGAGTGTAGCATCGCGTGGTGGATATCGTTATGTTCTCACTTTCACGGATGACTTAAGTAGATATGGGTATGTCTACTTTATGAAACATAAGTCCGAAACTTTCGAGAAGTTTAAGGAATTTCAAAGTGAAGTGGAAAATCATCGTAACAAGAAGATTAAATTTCTGCGTTCTGACCACGGAGGTGAATATCTAAGTTATGAGTTTGGCATGCATTTAAAGAAATGTGGAATACTTTCACAGTTGACACCGCCGGGAACACCACAGCGTAATGGTGTTTCCGAACGTCGTAATCGAACTCTCTTAGATATGGTTCGGTCTATGATGTCTCTTACAGATTTACCGTTATCATTTTGGGGCTATGCATTAGAGATAGCCGCATTCACTTTAAATAGGGCACCATCTAAATCCGTTGAAACGACACCGTACAAATTGTGGTTTGGTAAGAAACCTAAGTTGTCGTTCCTTAAAGTTTGGGGTTGCGAAGCATATGTAAAGAAGTTACAACCTGATAAGCTAGAACCCAAAGCGGAGAAATGCGTCTTCATAGGATACCCTAAAGAAACAATTGGGTATACCTTCTATCATAGATCCGAAGGCAAAGTTTTCGTTGCAAAGAATGGATCCTTTCTTGAGAAGGAGTTTCTCTCGAAAGAGGTGACTGGAAGGAAAGTAGAACTCGATGAGGTTATTGAACCTTCTCTCGGATTTGAGAGTAGCGCAACACCGGAAGATGTTTTGGTGCCGCCTGCACCAATTGGAGAGGAAGCTAATGATAATGATCATGAAACTTCAAACGAAGTTACTACTGAACCTCGCGGGTCAACAAGGGTTCGTACCACTCCTGATTGGTATGACTCTGCCTTGAACGTCATGTTGGTGGACAACACTGATGACCCTGCGACGTATGAAGAAGCTATGGTGAGCCCAGATTCCGACAAATGGCTAGAAGTCATGAAATCCGAAATGGGATCCATGTACGAAAACCAAGTATGGACTTTGGTGGACTTACCGGATGGCCGTAAGGCTGTCGAGAACAAATGGATTTTCAAGAGAAAAACAGATGTTGATGGTAATGTTACCGTCTATAAAGCTCGACTTGTCGCGAAAGGGTTCCGACAAATTCAAGGAGTTGACTATGATGAGACTTTCTCACCAGTAGCGAAGCTAAAGTCTGTAAGGATTTTGTTAGCAATTGCTGCACATTTCGATTATGAGATTTGGCAGATGGATGTCAAAACGGCGTTAGTTAATGGTGACATTGAGGAAGAGTTGTATATGGTACAGCCCAAGGGTTTTGTCGATCCTAAAGATGCTGACAAGGTATGCAAACTTCAGCGCTCCATTTATGGAGTGAAGCAAGCATCCCGGAGTTGGAATCAACGTTTTGATAAAGTAATCAAAAACTTTGGATTTATACAAACTTATGGAGAAGCTTGTATTTACAAGAAAGTGAGTGGGAGCTCTGTAGCATTCCTAGTACTGTATGTAGATGACATATTGTTGATTGGGAATGATATAGAACTTCTTAATAGCGTCAAAACCTATTTGAATAATAGTTTTTCAATGAAGGATCTTGGCGAAGCGGCATTTATTCTAGGCATCAAGATTTATAGAGATAGATCAAGACGCCTAATAGCGCTTTCACAAAGTACATACTTGGAAAAAGTTCTAAAGAAGTTTAGAATGGAAGATAGCAAGAAAGGGTTCGTGCCCATGTTGTCAAGTAAGACCTTGAGTAAAACTCAAAGTCCAGCTACGGCAGAAGATAGAGAGAAAATGAATAATATTCCCTATGCCTCGGCCATAGGTTCTATCATGTATGCCATGCTGTGTACAAGACCGGATATAGCACATGCTGTTAGTTTGACTAGCAGATATCAAAGTGATCCTGGAATGGAGCACTGGACAGCGGTCAAAAATATCCTAAAGTACCTAAATAGGACTAAGGATATGGTTCTTTCTTATGGAGGTGATGAACAGCTTGTTGTAAACGGTTACACCGATGCTAGTTGGAACATCGATCCAGATGACTCGAAGTCACAATCGGGATACGTATTTGTTTTGAATGGTGCTGCAGTGAGCTGGAGGAGTGCAAAGCAAAGCGTTGTGGAGAAATCTTCAACTAAATCGGAATACATTGCTGCTTCGGAGGCTGCACAAGAAGCCGTTTGGATGAAGGAATTCATTACTGAACTCGGTGTGGTTCCCAGTGCGTTGGACCCGATGGCCATCTACTGTGACAACACAAGTGCCATAGCTAATGCGCAGGAGCCAAGGTCACATAGCAAGCTGAAGCACATCAAGCTACGTTTCCACGCTATTCGCGAGTATGTCCGAGATGGTGGCATAAAGATTTGCAAAGTACACACTGATCTGAATGTGGCAGATCCGTCGACTAAACCTCTCCCTAGGGCAAAGCATGACCAACACCAAAACGCCATTGTGTTAGGTATATTACTATGTAATCTAGATTATTGACTCTAGTGCAAGTGGGAGACTGTTGGAGATATGCCCAAGAGGCAATAATAAAATTGATTATTATTATATCTTTGTGTTTATGATGAATGTTTACATCACATGCTATAATTGTATTATTAGGAAACACTAATACTTGTGTGTGTTTTGTAAACATAAGAGAGTCCCTAGTAAGCCTCTTGTTAAACTAGCTTGTTGATTAATTGATGATCATGGTTTCCTGATCATGGACATTAGGATGTGATTAATAACAAGGTTATATCATTAGGAGAATGATGTGATGGACACACACCCATAGTAAGCGTAGCATAAGATCAAGTCATTAAGTTCGTATTGCTGTAAGCTTTCAAATACATAGTAACCTATTCCTTCGACCATGAGGTTATGTTAATCACCATCACCAGATGGATACTTTGATGACATCAAACGCCACTTCGTAACTGGCTGGTTATAAAAGTGTCATTGGGTATTCAGAAAGTATGTGTTGAAGCGCATGAACCAAGATTGGGATTTGTCCATCCATATGACGGATAGATATGCTCTGGGCCCTCTCGGTGGAATGTCATCTAGTTAGCTTACAAGCATGTGACTGGGTCACAAGGGATGACATATCACGGAACGAGTAAAGAGTACTTATCAGTAACGAGGTAGAAGTAGGTATGGAGATACCAACGATCAAACCTCGGATAAGTATAGTATCGCGAGACAAAGGGAATTGGTTTAGTATGTAAATGGTTCAATCGATCATGAAGTCATCGTTGAGTATGTGTGAGACATTATAGATCTCTAGGTCCCGCTGATGGTTATTGATAGGAGATGTGTCTCTATCATGTCTGCATATTCACGAACCGTAGGGTGACACACTTAACGTTCGAAGTTGTTTTAAGTAATATGAATGTGCGTTGGAGACCGAATGTTGTTCGGAGTCTCGGATTGGATTCGGGACATCACGAGGAGATCCGGAATGGTCTGGAGAATAAGATTCATATATAGGGTATCATTTTCTGAGTTAGGAAATGTTCCGGAGTGTTTGTATGAGGATTCTAGAAGGTTTCGGAATGTTCCGGAAGGTTCTAGAAGATATCTTGGAGTTTGCTTGAAAATCAAGATAGGGATCAAGGAGTCCTGGTGGGTCAAGACTAGGAGTCGTGGGGGAGGAGGACTCCTCCCCCCACCTCCCAATCCGCCGGCCTAGAGAGGAGGGGAGTCCTACAAGGACTCCCCCTCCCCAAGGCGCCCTCCCCCCTTAAATAGAAGGGCAGGGGCGCCCCCTCCTCCCCTGCTCCCATAACACCCAATCTATGCCGCCTCTCTCCTCCACCTTCTTCTGCACAGGCATAGGCGAAGCCCTGTAGAATTCTCTACTCCACCACCACCACCACGCCGTCGTGCTGCTGGGATTCCGTGGAGAAGATCAACTACCTCCGCTGCTCGCTGGAACGAGGAGAGGAAGGTCTGCTTCGACTCCGCACGTGTGACCGACTGCGGAAGCGCTGCCGAATCGCGGCGCCGGAAGGATCGTCCACTTGACCGACTGCGGAAGCGCTGCTGGAACGCGACGCCGGAAGGATCGTCCACACGATCTTGAGATCGGCAAGTGATCGACTACATCAACCACGAGATCTAATCTCGTTAACGCTTTCGGATCTACGAGGGTTAGTTCCTACCTATCTCGTTGCTCATGTCTAATAGATTAGATCTTGGCTTTTATCTAGATTAGATCTAGGTTTTGTTCGTTCTTGCGGTAGAAATTTTTTGTTTTCCATGCTACGAACCCATAAAAACCATGATCATCAATTAATCAACAAGCTAATTCAACAAGAGGCTTACTAGGGACTCTCTTATGTTTACAAAACACACATGTATTAGTGTTTCCTAATAATACAATTATAGCATGGGATGTAAACATTCATCATAAACACAAAGATATAATAGTAACCACTTTTATTATTGCCTCTTGGGCATATCTCCAACAGTCTCCCACTTGCACTAGAGTCAATAATCTAGATTACATAGTAATATACCGAACACCCATGGCGTTCTGGTGTTGGTCATGCTTTGCCCTAGGGAGAGGTTTAGTCAACGGATCTGCCACATTCAGATCAGTGTGTACTTTGCAAATCTTTATGTCACCATCTCGGACATACTCGCGAATAGCATGGAATCATAGCTTGATGTGCTTCAGCTTGCTATGTGACCTTGGCTCCTATGCATTAGCTATGGCCCCTGTGTTGTCACAGTAGATGGCCATCGGGTCAAACGCACTGGGAACCACGCCAAGTTCAGTAATGAATTCCTTCATCCAAACGGCTTCTTGTGCAGCCTCCAAAGCAGCTATGTATTCCGATTCAGTTGAAGATTTCGCCACAACGCTTTGCTTCGCACTCCTCCAGCTCACTGCAGCACCATTCAAAATAAATACGTACCCCGACTGTGACTTCGAGTCATCCGGATCGGTGTTCCAACTAGCATCGGTGTAACCGTTTACAACAAGCTGTTCATCACCTCCATAAGAAAGAACCATATCCTTAGTCCTATTTAGGTACTTTAGGATATTCTTGACCGCTGTCCAGTGCTCCATTCCAGGATCACTTTGATATCTGCTAGTCAAACTAATAGCATGTGCTATATTCGGTCTTGTACACAGCATGGCATACATGATAGAACCTATGGCCGAGGCATAGGGAATATTATTCATTTTCACTCTATCTTCTGCCGTAGCTGGACTTTGAGTCTTACTCAAGGTCTTACCTGACAACATGGGCACGAACCCTTTCTTGCTATCTTCCATTCTAAACTTTTTTAGAACTTTGTCCAAGTATGTACTTTGTGAAAGCGCTATTAGGCGTCTTGATCTATCTCTATAAATCTTGATGCCTAGAATATATGCCGCTTCGCCAAGATCCTTCATCGAAAAACTATTATTCAAATAGGCTTTGACGCTATTAAAAAGTTCTATATCATTCCCAATCAACAATATGTCATCTACATACAGTACTAGGAATGCTACAGAGCTCCCACTCACTTTCTTGTAAATACAAGCTTCTCCATAAGTTTGTATAAACCCAAATTTTTTGATTACTTGATCAAAACGTTGATTCCAACTCTGGGATGCTTGCTTCAGTCCATAAATGGAGCGCTGAAGCTTGCATACCTTGTCAGCATCTTTAGGATCGACAAAACCCTTGGGTTGTACCATATACAACTCTTCCTCAATGTCACCATTAAGGAACGCTGTTTTGACATCCATCTGCCAAATCTCATAATCGAAATGTGTAGCAATTGCTAACAAAATCCTCACAGACTTTAGCTTCGCTACTGGTGAGAAAGTCTCATCATAGTCAACTCCTTGAATTTGTCGGAACCCTTTCGCGACAAGTCGAGCTTTATAGACGGTAACATTACCATCAGCATCTGCTTTTCTCTTAAAAATCCATTTGTTCTCGACAGCCTTACGGCCATCCGGTAAGTCCACCAAAGTCCACACTTGGTTTTCATACATGGATCCCATTTCAGATTTCATGGCTTCTAGCCATTTGTCGGAATCTGGGCTTACCATAGCTTCTTCATACGTCGCAGGGTCATCAACGTTGTCCACCAACATGACGTTCAAGGCAGAGTCATACCAATCAGGAGTGGTACGAACCCTCGTTGACCTGCGAGGTTCAGCAGTAACTTCGTTTGAAGTTTCATGATCATTATCATTAGCTTCCTCTTCAATTGGTGCAGGCGGCTCAAAAACATCTTCTGGTGCTGCGTTACTCTCAAATCCGAGAGAAGGTTCAATAACCTCATCGAGTTCTACTTTCCTTCCAGTCACCTCCTTCGAGAGAAACTCCTTCTCAAGAAAGGATCCATTCTTGGCAACGAAAACTTTGCCTTCGGATCTATGATAGAAGGTATACCCAATTGTTTCTTTAGGGTATCCTATGAAGACGCATTTCTCCGCTTTGGGTTCAAGCTTATCAGGTTATAACTTCTTTACATATGCTTCGCAACCCCAAACTTTAAGGAACGACAACTTAGGTTTCTTACCAAACCACAATTCGTACGGTGTCGTTTCAACGGATTTAGATGGTGCCCTATTTAAAGTTAATGCGGCTGTCTCTAATGCATAGCCCCAAAATGATAACTGTAAATCTTTAAGAGACATCATAGACCGAACCATATCTAAGAGAGTTCGATTACAACGTTCGGACACACCATTACGCTGTGGTGTTCCCGGCGGTGTCAACTGTGAAAGTATTCCACATTTCTTTAAATGCATGCCAAACTCATAACTTAGATATTCACCTCCGTGGTCAGAACGCAGAAATTTAATCTTCTTGTTACGATGATTTTCCACTTCACTTTGAAATTCCTTAAACTTCTTGAAAGTTTCGGACTTATGTTTCATAAAGTAGACATACCCATATCTACTTAAGTCATCCGTGAAAGTGAGAACATAACGATATCCACCACGCGATGCTACACTCATTGGACCGCACACATTGGTATGTATTATTTCCAATAAGTCTGTAGCTTGCTCCATTATTCCAGAGAATGGAGTCTTAGTCATTTTTCCCATTAGACATGCTTCGCATCTTTCAAGTGATTCAAAATCAAGTGATTCAAGAAGTCCATCAGAATGGAGTTTCTTCATACGCTTCACTCCAATGTGACCAAGACAACAGTGCCACATGTATGTAGAATTATCATTCAATTTTATTCGTTTAGCATCTATGTTGTGAACATGTGTATCACTACTATCGAGATTCAGTAAGAATAAACCATTCATCTCAGGTGCATTACCATAAAAGATATTACTCATATAAATCGAACAACCTTTATTCTCGGACTTAAAAAAGTAACCGTCTCGCAATAAACAGGATCCAGATATAATGTTCATGCTTAACGCAGGCACCAAATAACAATTATTTAAATTTAAAACTAATCCCGAAGGTAGATGTAGAGGAAGCGTGCCGACGGCGATCACATCAACCTTGGAGCCATTTCCAACGCGCATCGTCACCTCGTCTTTGCCAGTCTTCGTTTATTCTGCAGCTCCTGTTTCGAGTTACAAATATGAGCAACCGAACCAGTATCAAATACCCAGGCACTACTACGATTACTAGTAAGATACACATCTATAACACATATATCAAATATACCTTTCTTCTTGATGTTGCCGTTCTTCAGATCCGCCAGGTACTTGGGGCAGTTACGCTTCCAGTGACTAGCACCCTTGCGGTAGAAGCACTCAGTTTCAGGCTTAGGACCAGCCTTGGGCTTCTTAGCAGGTGCGGCAGCTTTCTTGCCGTCCTTCTTGAAGTTGCCCTTGTTCTTAGGCTTGCCCTGTCTCTTGAAATTGGTGGTCTTATTGACCATCAACACTTGGTGCTCCTTCTTGATCTCCACTTCAGCAGTTTTCAGCATGGACGATAGTTCAGGCAACGTCTTGTTCATGCAGTGCATGTTGTAGTTCATCACAAAGTTCTTGTAACTAGGTGGCAGTGATTGAAGGAGACGGTGAATCCCCAATTCATTAGGAATCGATATCCCCAATTCTTGGAGCTTGTTTGCGTACCCAGACATGGTGAGCACGTGCTCGCTAACGGAGCTTCCCTCTTCCATCTTACAGTTAAAGACCTTTTCGGAGGCCTCATAGCTCTCCATGGCCGCGCGAGTCTCAAAAATTAGCCTGAGCTCCTTAATGATCTCGAACGGGTCGTGGTGCTCAAAACGCTTCTGGAGCTCCGCTTCTAAACCGTATAGGATGGCACACTGAACTGTGGAGTAATGATTTTTCCGAGTGGCGTAAACATTCTTTACGTCATCGGTAGCATCATCTGCAGGTGGGTCACCTAGCGGTGCTTCGAGCACATAGGTCAACTGACCAGCCCTGAGGAGGATCTTCATTCCACGGAACCAGTCCGTGAAATTGCTTCCATTGTTCTTAAGCTTTTCTTTCTCTAGGAACGCATTGAAATTGATGGATGGGGTCGCCATAATCTACAACAATTTGCAAGTAGTTTAGACTAAGTTTACGACAAATTGAGTTCAAATTTAATCTTTAAACTAACTAGGTGAACTCCCACTCAAAACAACATCCCTCACATTGTCTTAGTGATTACACGAACCAAGTCCACTACACCAAGTCCGATCTTCACGAGAGAAGATGTAGTTTCATCGGCGAACAATCTTCATGTTCATCATATCATTTATATGACTCATGCTCTACCTTCCGGTATTCTGTGTTCCGAGACCATGTCTGTACATGCTAGGCTCGTCAAGATAACCTTAGTTTCCGCATGTGCAAATCTGGCTTGCACCCGTTGTATGCACACGTAGAATCTATCACATCCGATCATCACGAGATGCTTCGAAACGACGAGTCTTAGCAACGGTGCCAACTAAGGGTGAACACTTTATTACTTGATATTTAGTGAGAGGGATCATCTTATAATGCTACCGTCGCGACCTAAGCAATACAAGATGCATAAAGGATTAACATCACGGGCAATTCATAATTAGTGTGATATGATATGGCCCTTTCTTCTTGCGCCTTTGATCTCCATCTCCAAAGCACGAACATGATCTCCATCATCACCAGCATTGCGTCAAGGTCAGTGGCGCCGCTTCATGGTTGTCCATCATCGCTAGCAACTATTACAACTACTTGGAATAAAGCTATTACGAACAGAATTAAAGACAACCATTAGGCTCCTGCCGGTTGCCATATTACAATAAGGATCATTGCATACATCAAATACAATCACAATCACATGATGGCCATATCACATCACAAAACCCCTGCAAAAACAAGTTAGACGCCTCTAATTTTCTTTGCATGTTTTACGTGGTTTGGGGCTTTCGCATAAGACCGATCTTACCTACGAACAAGAACCACAACGTTGATACAAGTGTTGTCAGATGCTCATTGTAAATTGAATCTTAACTATGGTGGGAGAGACAGACACCCGCAAAGCCACTTGTGCAAAGCAAGTTGCACGTCAAGCGTGGAGCAAGTCTCATGTGCGATGACATGTAATGTTAGCCCGAGCCGCTTCATCCCACCATGCCGAAAGATGCAAAGTACACGCTAAGACACCGGCAACAAAAGCATCAACGCCCACAAAAACATTGTGTTCTACTCGTGCAACAGATCTACGCATAGATACGGCTCTGATACCACTGATGGGTTCGTAGCATGGAAAACAAAAATTTCTACCGCAAGAACGAACAAAACCCAGATCTAATCTAGATAAAAGCCAAGATCTAATCTATTAGACATGTGCAACGAGATAGATAGGAACTAACCCTCGTAGATCCGAAAGCGTTAACGAGATTAGATCTCGTGGTTGATGTAGTCGATCACTTGCCGATCTCAAGATCGTGTGGACGATCCTTCTGGCGCCGCGTTCCGGCAGCGCTCCCGCAGTCGGTCACACGTGGGGAGTCGAAGCAGACCTTCCTCTCCTTGTTCCAGCGAGCAGCGGAGGTAGTAGATCTTCTCCACAGAATCCCAGCAGCATGACGGCGTGGTGGTGGTGGTGGAGTAGAGAATTCTGCAGGGCTTCACCTATGCCTGTGCAGAAGAAAGGAGGAGGAGAGAGGCGGCAGAGATTTGGTGTTATAGAGGAGAAGCAAGGGGTGGCGCCTCCCCCTTCTATTTAAAGGAGGGAGGGCGCCTGGGGAGGGGGAGTCCTAGTAGGACTCCCCACCTCCTAGGGCAGGCGGATTGGGAGGTGGGGGGAGGAGTCCTCCTCCCCCACGACTCCTAGTCTTGACCCACCAGGACTCCTTGATCCCTTCCTTGGTTTTCAAGCAAATTCCAAGAAACCTTGTAGAACCTTTCGGAACATTCCAAAACCTTCTAGAATCCTCATACAAACACTCCGGAACATTTCCTAACTCAGAAAATGATCCCCAATATATGAATCTTATTCTCCGGACAATTCCGGATCTCCTCGTGATGTCCCGGATCCATTCCGAGACTCCAAACAACATTCGGTCTCCAACGCACATTCCATATCTACTTAAAACAACTTCGAACCTTAAGTGTGTCACCCTACGGTTCGTGAATATGTAGACATGACAGAGACACATCTCTTATCAATAACCATCAGCGGGACCTAGAGATCCATAATGGCTCCCACATACTCAACGATGACTTCGCGATCGATTGAACCATTTACATACGAAACCAATTCCCTTTGTCACGCGATACTATACTTATCCGAGGTTTGATCGTCGGCATCTCCATACCTAGTTCTACCTCGTTACTGATAAGTACTCTTTACTCGTTCTGTGATATGTCATCCCTTGTGACCCAGTCACATGCTTGCAAGCTAACTAGATGACATTCCACCGAGAGGGCCCAGAGCATATCTATCCGTCATATGGATGGACAAATCCCAATCTTGGTCCATGCGCTTCAACACATACTTTCAGAATACCTAATGACACCTTTATGACCACCCACTTACGAAGCGGTGTTTGATGTCATCAAAGTACCCATCCGGTGATGGTGATTAACACAACCTCATGGTCGAAGGATTGGGTTACTATGCATTTAAAAGCTTATAGCAATATGAACTTAATGACTTGATCTTATGCTACGCTTACTATGGGTGTGTGTCCATCACATCATTCTCCTAATGATATAACCTTGTTATTAATCACATCCTAATGTCCATGATCAGGAAACCATGATCATCAATTAATCAACAAGCTAGTTCAACAAGAGGCTTACTAGGGACTCTCTTATGTTTACAAAACACACATGTATTAGTGTTTCCTAATAATACAATTATAGCATGGGATGTAAACATTCATCATAAACACAAAGATATAATAATAACCACTTTTATTATTGCCTCTTGGGCATATCTCCAACAGAGACACGGTTATAAGGGCAGCCACAATGTGTAGCCAAAATTAGATTTTGGAACTAGTTCTCTACATTGTGAGCATAGTTCTAAAACTATACTAGTAAAAGAGGAAACTACATCAACTTCTTGCTTCGATGCTAGAATTTCCATCTCCCAGTATTATATTGTTTCTATTCCATTTGACAAGAGAAAAAACCTTCACATGGTGTTGGACTCGCGTGATAGGGCCTGTGATTGGGAGAGAGAAGACCATTTTTACCTAGTTTAATTCAAAGATGGGACCCATACTACAACTATTTGGCAATAACAACATTCTAGAGCTGTGGCTATATTTGAGTCTTATGCCAAATGCTTCCGTGTGTCAGATTTGGCCATATACACGCTGTGGCTTCCCTAAGTCTCTGGATCGCTGCTGTATGGATATTATTGAAATAGAACTGAATTCTATACTCTCATCTCTCTTCTCTGAACTTTTCACCCCCTTCCCTATGATTTGTATCCAAAACTAGATACCAATCGATGATTGTGAGAGCCCTTCCTCTTGAGTCCTCACAATATACTCCTACTATGTTCTTTCCAAAGGAACTCGGGTCGTTGAACCCAGGAGAGGACGATTTTTTGTACATAACATATAGAATCACCACCAGGTTAGGGAAGACAACGATTCCACTTGAATGATAGTGCCTCCTAGAGACAAACAGATCGGGTCGCCCTATACGTTGCGTGTCTACTCCTCACCATTTTCGAGCACCGCCGACACAGCACATGCTTCGTCAGCACAACTCACCATAAAATCCCTGCCACTCACGTTCCGTTCCGCAAGAAATGAAAAAGACTCCCTTAGTCCCTCTCGATCGTTGTCCTCAGGAGTCAGGTCGTTGATCCAGCACATACATGCTCGTCCGGCTGGTCGTGGGGGCAGTTGTTGGCCCAGACCCAGCAATACTTTCGCTGGGACGTTACACGCCGAATACCTTTCGACATAGGCGACGAAGTTCTGACATAGACGATTCCATGAAGACACACACATACACCGCTAGCTGATTGATCCTTTACGATCAACTACTCACAATTCACGCACATGTGAAAAACAATGTGATGTCCGTAGGCCCCTATTGAGCCTGGTGTTTCTCTTTATTGATTCACGATACTTTATAGGGTAGCACGCATACGCATATATACTAGGACACCTAGTATCCGACTCGAACTCCAGGAGTATTACTACATTAAAGATGAGGTCCATATTGAACTTTCGGAAATCTTTCAGTTATTCAATCAAAGGGACCTCGAAAAATATATCCTCAGTTGCTATTGTATGTAAGTGATTAGTTTATTTATGTATTAATAAGTATCTAGTTCACCTCATTCAATTCATTGCCGGTAATTATCCTCACTATATTCTTGTTTACGCTATGATGCTGAATGAAGACACTCGAATGTAAAAAAGGGATAATCCAAGGATTTAGGTTCATTGACCCAAATCGAGTTAATGGAGCTACGCTAGAGGCAAAGCCCGTAGACACGGAGCAAAACTTGTTCTAGTTTTTCAAGAAGCAGTATTATTTTGGGTGAGAGTGTTTCTGTCTTGTACACATTAACTTTTGCTTACTCGATGTTAAGTGTAAATGATGGGTTACTGATGTATATAAACCTTGCGCAGCTTTCACTAGATTCTTCTAAGCACTAGATCATGTAGGCGCGCGTTGCCGCGCCCGTCTGTTAGGTAAATACATTGTTCAGGATAGATGAAGATTTTAAATTTTTTCGAGGTGCTAACCCACATGGCTAAACAAAGTTTCCAAACAACGATCAAAGGTTGTTGGTATTTGTTTTTAAATCCAAATATTCATAATTATTGTCTTGAGTACAAAATAAAAGATTATTATTGGGTATAAATAAACGTTTATTATTGGGTATAGTATGTATTTGTACTCCCTCCGTCCCGGTTTAAAGGACACGTATTGGAAATCATGCAATCCCAAAATCCCCCCACCTCCTAGGCACATAAGCATTTAATTTTAGAGAAATGACCAATCAGAGAATTAGTAAAAGCCAAATTAGCCACAATCAGAAAATGGCTAGGTCCAAGAGATTTGCTATATGTGCCTTTTAAACCGGGATAAAGGGGTAGTAGACAAAGACAATATCTTTTGGAAACACAATTGTGAACATAAATATGGAAAGTCTTTTATTATTCTGCTCGCATAGCAATTCTCTGAAAACATAGGACGAATACGCCTCAAATGGCCAACACAAAGTTTGTTATAGCCTCGTGGGGTGAAAATGGTTGCACACAGATATAATAACTAACAGAAAACTAAAACATTCCATGGATGCCATTATTGGTGAACTGAAGCTAACATGCCATCCGCGTTATGTTCTTTTGTAGGCCCGCAAATCATATATAGACTGCCTGTAGATTATATGCATGTTAAATAATTAGAACATGAACTAGTTGATTTTTATGATCTGGTTAGTGTCATCCTTTTGGAGTTAGTGCTATTGGACGCATGCAGTAGCATTCACATCGCCCATGGAATATCTAGAGGCGGAAAGGGATGGGTTCTGCTCACAAAATTTGAGCATAATTAAATTGGCAAGATAATATTTAGAAAATCTTGGTAAAGAAAAAATGGTTATACCAGTGTATATTAAGTATTGGTTGTTCAGCAAATCGCAGAGCAGAGAATTGCATATTAGTTGTTACCATTACTACTATTGGGAGAATCTCTTCAAGCAACATTCAAATCGCCCTTGGAATGTCCAGAGGTAGAAAGTGTTGGGTGTTGCTTAGAAAATTTGAAGACAATTAAATTGGCAAGACATTATTTAGAAAATTTTGTTAAAGAAAGAAATGATTATACCAATGCATTAAGTATTGGTTGTTCAGCAATATCAAGCAAGATCTGCATTGCTTATTTATCGGTTCCTTTATGGCGCATGCCAGTGTTAACCAGCCAGTTAATGTGTAAATCTAGATGAGGCAAAATACAAATAATTGCAATTTGTTGTAATTTACATTGCTGATAAGTGCAAGAGCATCAGAGCTTGTATCAGAGAGGGCCTGCAGGTCATGAAAAATAAGGTTATATGAAGTAAACAGAACTTTTTATTCATATATATTGAATATTGAGCACACACCTCCACAGATTGTGCAGATGTATGTTTGATGTACTGCCTGATTCAGAGCTAAGGTTGTTAAATTAAAATATATTTGCCTACATGTGTACCGTTTGTTACGTTATTAGCCTGGAAATACAACTGACAATAGCAAAGTACCTTTTCATTTATATTGGGGTCTGGAGTGAGTCTCTGAGAGATGAGTACAGATATCTCTGCAGGAGGATCAAGAAACATACCACTTGATGCACTGCGCATTAGACTTCCAACTCACTTTGCAATGATCTGCTCAGCAAAACTATTGAAAACAAGGCGAATTCAGCTTCTCTTATACATCGGCACCTATAATTGGACTTAGTACCCGGGAATGAAAATTGGACAATACATAGTTTATAACACCCCTGGAGCTGACTCCTGAAGAGAAATCAGATAACTCATGTGGGATGACAAAGCACACTTTCAAAAGCTTCAACATCCTGCAAGACAATAGAATTGGACTAATAAATTTTTCCTTAGAGACGGGGTAAATATCTTTGCAGCTGTTCAAGATACGACAAATAAGATTAGGCTCGATGTACAAAGTATCAAAAAGCTGGTAAAACATTATGGACATGCAGAGATCGGAGACAACTCCTCGCACCTGAATGGGATGAGACAGCTAGCGTGAGATGGTTTGGAATCGAGGCAGCCATCTTGTATGGCAGCGGGCGGGGATGTCGCCACCATCCGGGTTGACGAGTCGCCATGGCCGCCGCGGCACGAGGCCGGGGTCAGGGAGATATGCCGTCATAGTTGCTATCAGATTCTCCCTCCCTTCCTCTCCTCTCTCTATGGAGGCGACGGCGACACGGCGGCGGCCATCTATGTGTTTCTCCCTAGGTCAACATCGGTAGCTTTTTTGATGCATACATGGCATTGTCAGGACCTTCCATTCCAGATCGAATGAGACACTTGCAATTTGACATCTGGAGAAGCGGGCCTAGGACATCTAATGGCCAAAAAAGATTTAGATGGACAATCGGATGGCCAAAATAGATGATGTGTGAGAGGCCTCCGAGATGGCTCAGTCATAATATCCTTAATTTCCATTAACTTGGGAAGAGTTCGGATATACGGCTCAATCAAAGTGGACATGAAAGAGTATCGCGACATGATCGAAATGCGCAATCAGTAATTTCAATAATTATCGCACTATATCGGTCTTTCGTTCAATTTCTGATATATCAAGTAATTATTAATGTATTCATTCATTTTTTTGTCGGGCAGTGTTTGGACACAATTCAAGGTTGCGATCCGCGGTCAATGGCGTGAGGAGTTGATTTATAAACCGATCCCGGTTAGTAGTATGAGCTAGGTCCGCGCATCTCTTTAATTCTAGTCTCAATACAATTATCATGCATGCTTGATTATTATTTGATTGAATTCTATTTTTGTAAAGTGCGCGAGGCAGCCAAAGGGTACTAATCTATGTGGATACTATGTTTGCGAGTTAATTGGCACTTGCACTAGTGAGCAGAATTTGCAATTTCTTCAAGTACGTAAACAATTTATTTGTATTATCATAATTTGTGCTGAGTTCCATTCATATTTTTGTGATGATTGATATATTCATATTGATTTTCTTCTTTTTAGTTGGAGACGATGCGGGAAAAGCTCCTACCACAGAACCACCTACTAGCAATTCAAGAGGAATTGGCGAGATTTTTGGTTAACGAGGTCGTAGACCCATGCGAAGAATACAATATAGATAGACCCTAAAGCATCCATGTAATGCATCTCCATGTAATCAAATAGACAGGCTCTGGACCCGGTTGGGACTCGTATAGCAAATTGTATACAAATGTATGTATGCTCGTATAAGAGAAATTATATTATATATGCATCAATGTGTACAACTACTATGTAATAGCTTTGTGTATGTATACGAAAAATAATTAAACACAAAACACAAAATAAAAAGGAAACACAAAACCCTAAAACCCCATCTCCTGCCGCGATAGCCAAATGGCGCAAAACGCTGCCGCGGAAGAGAACCGAATCGGGACTAAATGTCCTCTAGCCCAGCGCACACCGCGGAGCCACGTGGTGGAGCTCTAAGTCCCGGTTCGTAACATGACCGGGACTAAAGATCTGACCTCTAGTCCCGATTCCTCAGTCCTGGATTGGCATCCGGAACTAAACGTCCTTACGAACCGGGACTGTAGGTATGTTTTCTACTAGTGGCAGAATACATATACCTATACTACCCGTACTCAGAACGTATCGGAACATGACACTTTGCTGGCTTTTTTTCCACCATCGGAGTGATTAGCATTTCTAACAATCACCACCTACTCACGACGTGCCACTCTTTACTTCGACGTAGGTCCCAAATGCGCCAGCTGCTACCATTTCTCCTGCGCCACTCCTGGCCAATATTTTTACCAAAAACCTGCTACCGAACACCACCCCCCCCCCCCCCCCCCCCCCCGCGTCGTTTTTTTTGTTCATGGCCACCATCAAGCTTGTCCAGTGAAGAAGCACAAAGCTTGCCCTGGTGAAGAAGCACTAGGCCATCTAGTAGCATCCATTCATGGCTCCTTCCTACTCTCCCTCTCTCGTCCTTTTTTCAGCCCTTCTTAGTGAGAAAGCCAAATGCATGGCTGCGAGGGTGCTGCTGAAGCCTCCAGATCTAAAGCTCCAAGTTCCTCCTGGTATCTTCGTCCCAGATGCTGGCTATCTTATGCATCGTCCGTGATTATACTCCTTGTCGTCTTCTTTTTGATCAATGATTTCTTCTGTTATAGATATTTCTATTTGTTTATGTACATTTCAGTTTCTTTTGGTTTAACCAAATAACAAAACCAAGTTCTTGGTTAGCCGAAATGTCTGTTTTCTAAATTTGCACATAATTGTTGATGCTATGATTTGGGAACAGTTGAAAAAACGAATATTAGAAACCGAAAGCCCACTCCTAGTTTGTAGGAATCCATCAGTTGTTATTGATTAGTGATTACCGTCATCCTATCTTGAACTCTTTGCACTTATCATTTGTGGATTTTGCTTGTAACATTAATATCTGTTCTCCTATGCCATTATTGTGTAGTACAATTGTAGGTAGGCATATCATTTTATGGCACATAGAAGAAATGTAATTCTGTTATCATTTCAAATTCCATAAATACCCACAACATAAAGTCTAATACTTGGTAAGACTTCTCGAGTTCTAGTCCTACCACCGTATTCATCTTTGAATGTTTCTCACCCAGAAATTTGTTCAGAAATCCAAACTGTTCTTTTTTTAGGGAAGCCAAACTGTTCTTTCTTTAGCAGGAATACACCATGGTAATGATTTTTGGACCTATCTTTTATCTACTTTGCAAGACCACTGTTTACTAAACAAAAAGATGTTGGGTATGTTCATTCATGGTTATAGATCACAAAATTCACAGCCAAACATATAAATGCTGGGGCATCTTAGTAAGGAGAAGTCCTTTTAGTTTGACTTTTGTAGCTAACATGCGTAATTAGCCGGTATTCTTAATGGTTCTAACCTATGTTGAACTTTGAACACTGTAGGTTTTCAAGGAGCATGAAACCGAGGATCTTTTAGAGGTGTTGGATGCTTGTTAACAGTAGGTCAGGTACTCTACTAGCTTTAACAAACTTAGTCGGGAATTATCACTTCAATGAAGGCATTTCCTCCAGCATTGCTCCATGCATCGGCGACTGTCAGTGAGGTACAAAGCCATGACAACCGTTTCCTCCTCTTGAACTTATAGGCTAAAGATTCCAATAAGTAGAACATATAGCTTAGCAATTTGTGTATTGCATTTCTTTTACGACCAACTTGTGTCAAAATGGCTGGAGGCTGCCAGAGCGTTGTATCTGTGAATTAACACACATGGATCAGGTTTTTGCGCATCTGGGTGAATATTATGCGCTCCACTGTAATGTAAGCCCATAAGCTGGGTGATCGCTGTTGTCGCTTTTACTCCTAAAAATTCATGTACATCTCAGGGAAGTACAGATTTGTAATCCTCCTGGCCAACGAGTGTCTCCATTGGCCTTAACTCTTAACCCGGAACTCTGGCTGTTTGCGTTTCTGCTCATGGTAATATTAGCAGTGTAATTATGGCTGTGCTACTTATGATCATCCCATAGTTGCTGCGTATCGTCATACATACCTTCTTTTCTAACCTGATGCCAAAATTCCAAATTCCCCCTTTTTCAGAAAATCATCAATTTGACCGTGTTATTGCTTTTACATGTGAACAGAGTACACAACAAAGGATCCAAGAAATGCTTTTACATCAATTTTGTGTTTATCCTTTGACCCCCTTTATGTTCATTCCTAGTTGTTTGTGACAGACAAGGCCCGAAATGCCAGGATCACTTTTGTCGACGAAAAAGACAGACTAAATTTTCCTTTCAAGAGTTTTTTGAAATGTGGTAAACTGGGATAGTGGAAATAGCCATTAAACATTGGAAAAGTAAAGCGAGTTCCATGTTGTAGGAACATTCTCTTAATTCTATTAACTCAAATCAGTTCAAACCCACATATTTATTGATTATATTTTTTTTGGTAAAAGTCACCACACACATACCATCAGTCATAGGCATTCACGTGTACAACACCAAACACTGACGCGCCAGGCTATGGACTCCCAACACAACAGCGGAGAACAACCTGAATGGAGAACAGTTGCAACGTGGTCCCATATAAGATCTTTTTGACCGCTGACATGAGGAGGCGAGGAGACATAGAAAACATTGGATCCATATGCGCTTCATCATAACATGACTTTGTTGACTGATGAACTAGTCCACCATGAATAGTGTTCTGGCTCATCGGCCAGTTAAGGCCCTAGAGTGCCACTGGTTCCAGATCTGCTGCCACTGGCGGAGCTCTCGGTAGGGCGAGGTCGGCGCCCGCCCTACCTCGATTTTGGGCAAGCTTTGTACGCGTACGCATCGTTTGTTTCAGATCGTTTGGGGAATAAAAGATAGAGCATTCGTGAGAAACTCTGTCTGTTGGCCTCGTGGACCTGGGCCGACTCGTTGAGATGATTAGACGCGGCTAGGGCCTTGCTACAGAACCGTTCGCGACCAAAGCCAGGACGAGCGACGATCGGGCGTGGCGGCGTCATGGCATCCACTGCAGATCGAAGGCGCAGGGCGGTGCCGGCATCCGGCGTCCGGCGGGAGGGCTCCAGCGGCCAGCCGGCAGGCGGCAGGGCGACACCACTACGTCTAGGGTGCCGCTGAACGGTAGAAGGACTAGTGTGGGCGTGTGACGCTTCTCCGGCTAAGCTTCTCTTCTTTTCTGAATTTAGGTGTACTCAGCACTGAATTTTCGTTACAGGAAGCCTTACACAATCAGCCACGATAGTTTCCTCCACGCAGGGAGGAACCTTTGCTATAGTAAAACATCCTCACACAACGCACTACAGTTTACTGAACGGAAAGACTAAAACATTGGAAAATTGCTGAACGGAAAGGGACAGCAAAGTGGTGGAAAAGTACAATTTTTTCCTGCCCATTTGATTAGATTATTTGTGTCTTACTTGATGAATTTGTGAGTTTAGATATTCGATGGGCTAATTTTTGGTACTAGGACTTCGCATTACTAGTGTCTTATTTCATGAATTTACATATTTCGTGGGATAATATTTGTCACTAGGAATTCTGAGACTACATAAATTTTTATCTTGGACTTCACATTACCTTGTTTTTGCATCAATTTTACTTTATGTGTTAGAGTTTTCCCTACCTCAAATTTTATTCGTCCTCCGCCACTGTCTGCTGCCCCCAATAGTCGAGGAGAGCCTCCCGGATCTGCCTCCCTAAGCTGGAACCCTCGATCCTGCGGACGAACTCCTCAACAGGTTTTCATAAGTCTCCAAGCGCCGTCACCGGAGCGCGTGCTGCCACGTGGGTCGATAGCAACAAAAACCAAAGATGTGGTCGTTGCCGCCTCACCGACAAAACCAACGTAAACTAAACCCGTCAGGCAGACAAGGACTCAATCCCAATGCTCCTCGCCAATGCTGGGGACGTCGCTGAGATGGGGTTGGAAGAGGGGAATCCTATTTCTCTGATGCATCAACAAAAACACCAACCTAAACCGACCAGGCGGCCTATTGCGTGAACCCTGTTTCCCCCTCCTCTCTTTGCTAGAGTGGCGGACAAAGGAGAAAGGTAGTGTAAGGCGACCGGCAACATGGCTAGCGAAGGCCGCCTCTGTTTTCGCCTTCAGTGGAGAGAGGGAAAGGGGAGGATTCTTGATTTTGGGGCGCCCATTAATGTAGTAGTTCTTCATCAAATCTTTGTTTTGATGAAACCTAATATACAATAGACAAATAGGAGGGAATGTTATATCATGGAATTCCAAGATATCAAAATGATTTTAACCATTGAAACATATTTATGATGCATCAAATTAATTTCTGTAAATTTCAGCTAATTGAAGGGAACACTATTCAAAGCACATAAACTTACTATAGTAGGAAACATTAATCAATTGAATCGAAGTATGAACATTACATGAAGCATTATTATTGGAAACTAAACCAATTCAAGACTTTGATGCATTAATTGTTTTGAGATTCAATTATATCATAGGCATCATTAGTTATAACAAGATCCACTGAACTATAGAAAATTGGATGAAAAGTGCGATAGTCAAGATTCAGGCCAAGACACAATATTGCATATTTGCAAAAGAATAACACTTTGTATTTCATCGAAATCACCCGCACCTCATCTCTTTGGGATTTGGACGTGGTCAGTTTTATATGTCATCTATCTTGTTTCAACAAGTTTTTAGTTATATCATCTCCTTTCAAGTTTCATGTCCCATACATGATAAAACTACCTAAACATGGCAATCAAAAGAGCTGAATTGCATGTTAATTATCTAAAAGGCAAGATTATTTTTGAAAATATGATTGCAATCAATAAGTTATGATAATCATTGCTTCACCCAACTGCCCATAAGGCATGGGTACATCAGGTGCTCTAGCTATCTCAATGCACTAGATATGTTCTTCTAGCAAAAAAATGTAAATCACACATGAGTCATTAAGATCAATACTAAAAGAACTAAAAGAAAAATCTAAACATATTATAGAAATAATTAAAATTTTACTCGATTACCACGCATGAAGTCTCATGGACCAGATGGGTTTCCCATGTTGATATGTGTCTTAGCTTGTTGCTCCCTCCTATTGCAAAAAAACACATATATGCTTTGTCAAAAGTGTACTATAAGTTTCACCAATTTTTTTATAAAAAAACATGACATTTACAATACCAAATAAATTTTAGTAGATTCACCATAGAATATACTTTCATATCATAGTTATTTACTAATGTAGATGTTTATTTGTTCTCTTTAATATTGGTCAAACTTACAATATGTTGAGTTTGACCAAAGATACATGCCTTGTTTTTTTGGAAGATTGGTAGCAATAGGCTACCATATGGAGTATTTTCGGCTAGGAAAGCCAACGCTAGGCCCAAAACTTTTTCTAACTCAATGCAACCCCAAGGTAAACCAGCACATATGTCTTAGGGCACATTAATTTTTGCATCCATCGAATGGTTGTTGCATTTGAGTAGATTCAATAAACAATATGCCATTTCTCTTTCTTAAAAGGAGAAATAGCTGGAAGAAAACATATATATTTTAGTAACAGTGAGAAACCACACCGTGGATGGTGGCAAAGAAGAGATAGATACACATCCATTTACAATGCATGTCAACCATACACATGCAAGCTAGTATAGAATTTATTTGATAATGGATGCAAAAATAGGAAACCACTGCAACCGTACTAGTAGGAGCGCACAATTAAAATTCTAGGTCTAGGAGGCATCAAGAAATGCAGCAACACAACTTTCCTGTAATTGACTCAAATAGACAAGTACTGTCTATCATGTTTCTCATTGCGTGTCTCATGTCGTGCTCGGAACACTAGCACCTTCAGTAATGCTTGTCCTTCATCCCCACAATGGTTATGTCTTGTCAAGAAAGGGATGCGAAGTAAACACAAGCACCAAGAGTCCAATGGATAGATGAGTTGGCCAATTAAAGCATAATGATCAATCAAAATGTACCTCTTAGAGGACTATATCTGTTAACATTATGATCCAAATTCATAAGAAGTCTAACTTCTTACTGAGTGGAGCGAGGCCCGTCTCCAGTATGCGTGGACCGGGAGGTTTTGATGGATCGTCACCATTTTCTGTAAATGCATGTTTTAAGCCACTGGTTAGGGTTTATCGCTTCATGAAAAATCTACGATGTCATGTAAACACTCTCGATATAATGAAGTTTTGCTGGTTAGCGCCCTATCATTTTCCTCTTCTCATCATTGCATAGGTTTTTCCACGTGAAAAATATTGTGTCCCCTGTGTTTGGCTTGTTCGTTCTTTGTTCTTTATAACACTATCAATGTTCCAATTGTTGTTAGCAACGCCTCGAAGACTAGCAAGTTTGTTTCATACCAGTAGGTGAATATATTAGGGTAACGATCTCTAAGAGGACAAGAATAAGAAGCATCAAATAAGTTGCAATCTTATTCCAAGAGGACCAAATAGACACGGATAATTAATTAGTAGCATCAATGCCATACTTTTTTTGCGTGCATGACGATAAAAACGAGTGTCCCACTTTTGAGGGAAGCTTGCAGTTTTGTAAGTTTCTGATTGTGGGTTTCGAAACTTACCCGCCATAGCGAATCTTGCCTAAACGGGCGAACCAAAAAAGACCCGGGTGACCTAATGCACGAAGAAAATCCACGATCTCCAATTTAGTGACCATGGGCGCAGGGTTGGAAAGAAATAATCTGGCCACAAATGTGACCGTGAACCAAATAAGTGATCAATTTGGTCAAAGTGTTGAACTTGAATTTGAGACCGAATTGAACTAAAACTAGAAATAGGAAATTAAAAGCGAATGCCCACCCTAGTTGTAGGAAACCTCATTTCTTATTGTTTAGTCATAACTGTGCTCCTATCTTGAACTCTTGCCTCTTATCCTTTGTGATTATTTATTGGAACATCAATATTTGTTCTCCTATGCTATTATCATGTTGTACGGTTGTAGGCAAGCAATTCATTTTGTGGTACATAGCAGAAATGTCATTCTATAATTGTTTCAAATTGCATAAATACCCACAACTTAAAGTACAATACTTGGTAAGACTTATAATACCACCACCTTATTGTTCTTTGTATATCGATTCATCTAGGAATTAGTTCACACAACCAAACTGTTTTTAGCCCGTATATACCATGACAATAAATTTTAGAGTTATTTTTTTGCAATATGACTGGTCACAATTATTAGACAAAGATGGTGGGTAGGTTCATTTATGGTTATAGATCAAAAAATTCACAAGCTAACATATAAATAGAATGTTGGGGCATCTTAGTAAGGGCAATGCCTGTCAGTCTGACTTTTGTAGTTCATATGTGTAATTTGGCAGGTATACTTTATGGTTCTAAATTCCGTTGAACTTTGAACTTCCGAGAGTCTTTTGGAGGTTCTCGATGCTTTTTAATTGTAGGTCAGGGTACACTGCTAGCTTGAATAAACTCAGTCGTAAATTATCAATTCAATCAAGGCATCTCTTCCGGCATCGCTCCATCCATTGGCGACTATCGGCAAGGTACAAGCCATGACAACCATATCCTCCTCAATGTATATGCTAATGGTACCGGTTCCATGTAGTAGAACAAATCAGTGAGCAATTTATGTGTTGCCTTTCTTTTGCAACCTCCTTGTGTCAAAAATGCAGGAGGCTATTAGTGGGGGGGGGGGCTCTGGCCGAGAGAAATCCTTGGCCGGTGGTGTCGGTCACGGCGTCAGTGACATCTTGGACGCCTTGTTCCTCATTGGAGGCGACGTAGAGGTTTATCCCCCTTTCCAGTTCCCACCTTTTGCGATGCTCGGGTGAAAACCCCAAACCCTCGGATTGGGCGGCGGCGCTGTTCTGGAGTCATATTATCCTTGGAGGTGGCCGCCTTGGGATTGCGAGAAGATGGATGTGCTGAGTGTGGTTCGTGGTCTACCTAGCGGCGTTGCCGTGTGTTCCGTTGGTGGTATCATCCTAAATCTTCCATCTCGTCGGTGGTTAGAGCCTCGGCCAACAGCCATATTCTGGGGTTTCACGGTTCGAGTCGTTCGTGCTTCCGCTCCTTCATAAATTGTTCCTTGTGTGTGCATGCGCGTTCTTGGGGGAGCTGCTCTGCCTTCCGATGGTGTGACGCCCTTCTATCCAGGGTGAGAAGGTAGACGCGCCGAGACATGACAAAGGCGGGCTTATCCGGTTGTGGGCTTCTAGGCGTTTTCTCATCTAGGTCCTGCATGTTCCGATGGATGAAGACCTCGAAGACCAAGCTCTGTTTCGTGTAATTTTCTTTTTGCTTGTTATTCGTGGCCTGTAAGATGAGCTCTCAGCATCTTGTACTTGCCGTGTTGGCTTTGTTAATTCAAAGTCGGACTCATTTTGATCCTACCGTCTAAAATATTAACACACATGCACCAGGTTTTGGCACAATTGTGTGTATTATCTGCGCACTGCAAGCTTGGCGATCGTTCTTGTCGGTTTTTACCCCTAACGATTCGTGTACATCTCAGGGAAGAACATATCAGTAATCCTCATGACCCACATGTGTTTCATTGGTCTTCACTTTTAACCTGGAACTCGGCTGTTTGTTGTTTTGCTCATGGTCGTACTAGTAGTAATTCTTTTTATGCTGCTCATGATCGCCCAACTTGCTATAGTCGTACATACCTCTTGATTTTGTAATCTGTAGCCTGAACTCGTGAGTTACCAGTTTTTCAGGAATTACTATTTAATTGTGTATATTGCAAGGAACACTGGTCTTGATCCTATCATTTGACATTCATTTTGTTTGTAATAAACGTGTAATAGACAAGGACTTGGGATCTCCCTGTACTAGTGTGTACTAGTTTATGTAATTAACAAGTTCGAAATCCATATTCGATACAATGACTATGTATGTGAGCTATTGTTTTATGGACAAACTCGACAACTCACAAACTACTAAGTGTGCTCTATTAACTTTGATGTTTTGGTTGAAAACCAGATAATCCTAAATAATTTTCGGATATAGATACCTAGGTGCTATTTTTCATACCATATCCTATACAGTACCCGGGTGTGAGGTTCAGAATCAAATATCCTTATCTGTCGGATTCCTTTAAACCGAATAAGGATTCTCTGAAATGTTGCTATTTGGCATACCATGTCATGTACCATATGGACGGGCGCGTGGTGCACCCGGATCTCCGCAACCGAGAAGGGCGGGAGAGGTTCTGGTCCGTCCCTGGACGGACCATCTACACCGCCATCGACGCCGCTAGCCGCGCAGAGGAGCTCCGTCTCCCGAACAATGCGGAAATCGTGAAGGTTTCGTCCGACGACGACGAGGAAGCCAGCGGCTCGGAGGACAGTGGTAGCGGAAGTGAAATTGTCGACTAGAAAGAATTTGTAAAATCGCACCTTTGTTTGGAAAGAATTGATGGTCGAATTAATAAAATGTCTCGATTTAGATCTTTGTCTCGATTATTTTGTGGAGGATTTTTTCAAAAATACTGATCAATTTAATTTTTGCCTCGAATTAATTTAGATTGTCCCGGATTGCGGACCGTCACGGGGTTTTTGGTCCCGGTTTGTGGCATGACCCGGGACCAATGCTCCACAGAGCGCCACGTGTGCGTCGCGGTGGCATTGGTCCCAGTTCATGCCACGAACCGGGACCAATGCTTAGAGATGAACCGAGACCAATGCCCAGGTGGCATGAACCGGGCCGGTGCCTGGCATTGGTCCCGATTAAGGAAACGAACCGGGACCAATGGTATTTGGGTGCTGGACCAAAGACCCTTTTTCTACCAGTGCATATTCGGGTGTCAAGTTCAGAATCGAATATCCTTATATGTTGGATTTCTTTAAACCTAATGGTGCAGAAATTATCCTGTCCGTTTACACCCCTATTTCTAGGCCACATGTGTTCCATTGGTATTACTTTTAACCTTGAAATCGATTGTTTGCTGTTCATCTCATGGTCGTACTAGCAATGTAATTATGTCTATGTGGCTCATAATCATCCATACTTGCTATAATCGTACATACGACCTGCTGTTGTAATCAGTAGCCTGAACTCCATGAGTTACTATTTTTCTAGGAATCACTATTTGACTGTGTATATTCCAAGGACCTCTTGTTTTGATCTTTGCATTTGCCATTCACTATTTGACTGTGTATATTCCAAGGGCCAGAAATGCCTGAGTCATGTTTGATCAAAAGTTTTCTCCAGTGTGGTAAAATGGTATAGTGAGAGATTTGTATTAGCGTTGGAAAAGAAAATTAGCAAGCCCCTTTTACCTCAACTGATTGAAATTTGATGCAGCTCACGGTAAATCGGTACATTGGTCTCATGGCACATATTAATGCATCCCTTGCTTGGTTGTTGCACTAGACTAGATTCAAGTAAAGAATGCCCTTCTCTCCCTTAAAAGGAGCAACACTATAGAAGGAAAGAGATTTCAATAACCGAGAGAAACCTCACCATGAACTTAGGAAAACAAGAGGTGGATGTCAACAGTATATGAAAAGTAATCTAAATTTTTGTGGTAATTGTCCTGAAGCTGGGCAACCACGGTATAATAGCATGTATCACTTTAGGTCTAAGTTTGGGAGACATTGAGTAATGCAGGAATACAGTTGGCTTGTTTCACTGTGTTTGTATCTCCATTGACTTAAGGTGATATATGTGGTCGCTCATTGTTCAAAAGCTGTTGCGCTTGGAGCTTGGATGGTCGGTAACCTCTCTCTTACCGGCTGTGTTCTATCATGCCATGGACCGGAATTGAGCACGAGTACCAAAAGGCTAATGTTCAATCAAAATGTAGCTAAGGATTTTTTTGGGAACACACGGGAGAGCTATATTAAGGTAGGGATAGTCAACTAACAACATCCAGTCATCGACTACATGAGGCTGCATAATGTCCACCTACACAGGTTTAATAGGGTCTAAATGCTAATTGACGCAAATAATTACTGGATTACTATTTAAGTAATTTCTCTGTTTCGGGTTACAAGTCCTGCGCGTATACCTAGATCATCAATTTGATCAATAAAATATAAATTATATAGAAAAAATTATATCATTAGAAACTTTAGATGTTATATTTTCTAATGGTGTAATTTTTGTGTTATATAGTTTATATTTTAGTTTTTGGGTTAATTTGATACTCCTCCGACCCAAACTAGCTGTCACTAATTTAGGCAAAATGAACATGTCGCAATTAATTGGATCTGAGGTACGGTAGTAATAAACTTTATATTCATGAGCCATAGTATTTGATTAAAGACTTTAAATTGGTGTTACGTCCACTATTGACAACTCGACAATTACAACAATTACCGGATGATTATATGAGGAAAAAAATCTCAATTCGTTTGCTCAAATATGGAACATTTTTTTACTTCACCTACGCATCGCCCCTATATCTAAATCCTTTCTCCGCCAATGCACCTACAGACCAAGAACTATCAACTATGGGACTAGTCTATTAAGGCTACCATTTCCTACCAATTTTCACTCCATGCAACGGCGTGCACTTGAAAAGAAACATGGTCCTTTCATGTGAATCCACGTTCTTGCACGATTGGTCTTATAATAAGCAGCTGTGATGATGCAGAAATGGGACAGATAGGATAAGCAATATATTAGGCTTAACAAGACGATAGCGTGCTTTTCATTGAAAGGGTATGTCTCAATGTCCACCTGATTTGTATAAAAAAATTGCAAACTTATTTAAGGATGGTGTACCGAAGCAAGCCTTCAAAAGTAGAAGCCCAATGGATTTCTCATGCTAATGTGGTCTAGCTCATTAGGCTCTTATTTGGGGTCCTTTCGGCTAGGCATTTTTCTTTTCTGAATCTACATATACAAAACTGTTCATATTGAATGCAGCTCTAAATTAGTGCATCGGTGTGCAGGCACATTCATCTCTGCATGGATGACATGGTTGTTGCATTGGATTAGATTTTATTAAAGGCAATGCCCTCTCCTATTCTTAAAATGAGCAGGAAGGAAAGGTAGTTGCTTCAGTAACCAAGAGAAAGTTCACATGAACTTCGGCTAAGAAGAGATATATACATATCAATACACAATGCATGACCCATATAAACGATTTAATGTACTAGAACTTGTACAGTGATGGATGTAAAACCAGGCAACCAGTGTGTAGTTAGTAGGAGGGCACATTTTAAGTCTAAGATTGGGAGACATCGAGGCATATAGGAACACATGGTTCACATCTGTTGCTCTCTGTTAACTCATGGTAGTGCTTATACCATTTCTCATAGCCTTCACCGGCTGCAGTGGGGACACTTGCCTCTACATGTGGATTATATAATAGGAAACATTGCACAATGTAGATGTTATAGCATTGCTACTATTTTCTATGTTTGTGTTCATCTTCCCTAGCTTCAGGGATGATGCTACGGAAGCAAGGAGATGTAAATTAAGGACATGAGTAGGGACTGTGCAATGGTTGGGACTTGGGATGCTCGGTCATAGTTTCTCTTACTTCCCATATTAAAAACGCCAGGGATCAGAATCATAGTGTAACTCAGAAGCCAGTAATTCTCCAAGAACGTTGCTCCATCCTTGATTTCCATGGTTGTTCCACTAGATCACAAAACTTAACATTTGAAGTTCTTTTATCTTGGCATATATTATTTTCTTCCATTAGTTCGTTCAGTCGCAAAGTCGATCATGGGTCAGTACACATCGATCCCGAGCACACTGCTATGTCCCTGCATGATTTCTGTGTTGGACCATATTAAATTAAAGATGCTGCCATTAACTGAAATATAGAAAGTAAGAAATATATTTAGATGCTTCAATTGGAAACCTCACATTGTATTTCAGAGAAACACATGCATATATCATACAACCGAGAATAGTTATTTTGTAAAAAAATAATTGAAAATTATTTATTATAACTAAAACCTCACATGAATCCGGCTTTTAGCCATGCCACTATATCTTTGTATGTTGTGTCTTCTAGAAATTACATGATTTTTTTAACGAATCCGGAAGCCAAGCTATTATTTTAGATGAGATTAAATAGGATGCTAAGATGTGGGTTGTTACCAGCAAGGGTAAACTTACCTTGCTGAGAGTCTAATGATATTTAGGTCCTTGTTCTCCTTGTGTATGCTTAGGTCGTCTCTGGTCGGGGTTGTGGTTGTATTCCCTCTTTTTTTCGAAATGGGGGAGATCATCTCGGCCACCTCATCCAAGAGATGCACACATCCTTTTATTATATTATTCACAACACCTTACAAGAGGAATTACAAAGATCAGACCGAAGTCACCAAACTAGCGACAACTCGCTAACCCTACAACATTGATGAAGGGGGTGTCCATGAACATGGCCAACACCCTGACACCGTACCAACACGCATTATCTAAAAACTGAAGGCCTTGCCAAGTCGCTCAACGGCGATCAAGTGGCACAACAAGTCCGGCAGTCCCTCAGTGCATACCAGCATACACACTCCATAAGTCTTCGCTGCCGCCGTCTTCTTCATACCCATCTTCATGAGAAATCAATGCAAAAAACCTTGTGAGGTCTTCCATCATCACCACCATGACGCTAGACAACTCCGCCACCCTGCTCACGTCCAACATGCCACATCGGTCGCCGAGAAACCGCTACACCATGCCACCAAGACTCGTCATCGTCGATATGGTAGATAAACACCTCTCCACCACCGGACCCTTCCAAGCATCTCGTGCTCGAAAACGATGTCCTTGAGAGGGAAATGACACTGATAGTGCCGCCATCGTTGATCCAAGATACCAAGATCTAGGGTTTCGACCAGAGGCTCTAGGCATGGTGTGGGAGACTTGTAGCAACGACACCTTCAAGGTAGCAGCACACGAATACGCCGCCATCATCGGACAAGACCACGTCGGAGCCCATCTCTCGCCGGCGTCCATCCTCACCTCCAACCACATCGCATCCCGAGGGACCAAGCCACAAGAGGAACCACATGAGGAGGAGGCCATCTCCACTCCAATTTCCTCGATCCGCCTATACTAGGTCCACAACCGCCACGCCGAAAGATGCCCTGACACCGGCGAATGGCACATCCTGACCTGGAGGAGTTCCAGGCCATCCCTGCCGGGTTAGGAGGTAGGAGGGCCCCCGCCGTTGCTGTTTAGGGTTCCTCCGTCACCCACACCGGAGCAACGTGAGGGGAACGAGTCATTGCCATCCATCCTTGTATCCTCTCTTGTACTTTGCCATTCTTATGTCATTCTTCTCCTCTTAACATATACATGCAGCTCTCCTGCATGGTTTGAAAAAGGAACGCATGATGGTAATGAATTTTTTGAGCTACGTCTTACTGTTTTGTGCTTGGTTGCAAGACCCCTGATTCTGATGTAATTTATGCGTAATTAGTTGGTCTACATTTTTTCGACCTCGTAATCCACTTTATTAATTAAAAAATTCATGATTACAATTGCTTGGATAGTCCACTTCATTACAATCCATTTCATTAACACTTTAGTAAGAATGTGTTAGGTTCAAGAAGATGATACTGTGCTTTTGTGTGAATGGGGTATGTTTCAATTAATGCCCACCTCGTTTATTTATGAAGGGTATACCCAAGCAAACCTTCAAAACTAGGCGCCCAAATGGATTTCTCATGTTAATGTGGCCTAGCTCAGTAGGCTGACATTTGGGGTCCTTTTGGCTAGGCAATTTTTTCCGAAAATGGTATAAATTCCATGCAGCTCATGGTAAATCATTACTTCGAAGTAGAGGGACATTCATCTATGCATTGCATGGTTGTTGCATTGGATTATATTTTATTAAAGATAATTGCTTCTCCTATTTTAAGAACGGTGTACCCAAGCAAGCCATCGAAAGTATAAGTACAAAACCCTACTTGAAATGGACTTCTCATGTTAACGTGGCCTATCTCAATAGGTTGGTACTTGGAGTCTTTTCGGATAGCACATTTTTCATTTCTCAATCAACATATCCGAAAATGATACAAATTCAATGCAGCTCATGGTAAATCAATACAACGGTCTCGAGTCACATTTATATTTTTCATGTATTGCATGGTTGTTGGATTTGGTTAGATTCGGTTAAAGACGGTGTGATCTACATATGTTCTGAAAATGAGGAGGAAGGATAGATAGATGCTTCAATAACTGAGAGAAGTCTCACCATGAACTTCGGTTATGTAGATAGATACATATTCATAATGCCATATACAATGCATGGAAACCATATAAGCAATTTAATCTAAAATTCTCTTAATATATGTGAAATTGGGGAAATAGTGGGTAGTTAGTAGGAGGGCAAATTTTATGTTTAAGTTTGGGAGGCATCGAGGAATGTAGCAACACAAGCTTCATGTCAATGGCTCTCCATTTACTCAAGACAATGCTTATACTGTCGCTCATTTCTTGTCTCTAGTTGCGCTCGTGACACTTTTCTCTACAAGGTGCATGTATAACAAGAAACATAGCATAATATATATATGTTGTAGTGTTGTTGGAGTGAGGTCACCATTTTATTTTGTTGTTTTTGTCCTGCCTAGCTTCTGCAATTAATGTAACATATGGAGATGAAATTAAGGAGAAAACTAGGGACAATATTTGATAAGGATCAAGGCGATCCTAGATTTGTGCGCGATCTTTCACCGCAAGAACCACCGGATAACTATCCTTCCAATCATGTGAGGGATACACGCAACCTGAAGAACATAGGAACGAATTCCACGACAAGCAACGTGGAGCAGATCTTCACGCCTCAAGCCAATGCTCAACAACCCTCGATCGCTCAAGGACCTTCTCGCAATGCACGGTAACCCTTACCAGATTCAAGAACACTCATGCCTTTATTTCAAAGATAACTTGACAAACATCCGAGACGTCGTCTTACACGCCGATCCCCTAGGGATGGTGGCAACCTTGAACACTGTGTTCTACATAACTTTTAACCTGACCTAATATTGAGGCACCCCTTGTTTATATAGGACAAAGGGGTAGGGCAGCCGACTAAAACCCTAACCGACTCGAACTCCTAAATACTAAAACATGATACAAACTGACCCATCTAGTGGGTTCGGCCCACTTGGTACGCAGGCCCATTTGGCACAATCTTAGACTAAATTATTACATATCATTGACTATCCTAGTATACCAAACTACACTGCGATGCCCTCATCAATGTTGGCATGCTGTGGTCAGGATCGGGACGCTCTATCGCCATAGCCTCGTTCTGAAAGTCCGTCTATTAAAATGTAACTCAATCACATCATAACACAGAAACCAGTAATTCTTTACCCGCGTTGCTATATCATTAATTTGCACGGTTGTTCCATTACCTCACTAGATTAACATTTGGAGTCGTTTCAGCTTGGCACATATGTTTCTCCAACTTGTTGGTTCAATCAAAACGTCCACTATGAACTACTCCCTCTGTCTAATATAAGATGTTTTAGTTTTGTGAAACGAATGAATCTACACGACTTTTGTTGTTTCGGAGTGAACCTATACACTAAAAGACATCTAGATATATTCGTTTCACAAATCTAAAATGTCTTATATTTCTGAATAGAGGGAGTAGTACATATCAATCCCCAAACACATAGTTGCGTCCTTTGCATGGTTTCTATATTGGATAAGATTCAATAAAAGAAGTTGCCATTAATTGAAAAGGTTGCATGGGTTCAGTCTGCCTTGAAGCCCCTGCTTCAGCCCCTGATCGGTGCACTAGATATGTTATCTAGCAACCAACACTACATGAATAGATCAAGGCGCCAATGATCAGAGGCTACGCCCGACGTCTTTTAGTCGGGTATGTCGGCGTAGGCCCCGAGCCGGGGAGATGACCAAACAGGCTGTCGACCTAGGTTGGCCATCAACGTAGGCGAAGGTGGGCCGATGGCTGCCGTCGGCATAGGGGTGTCTCGTGTGGGCCCAAGCAGCCCAGCCTTATTGGAGTGGTGACAACGTCAGCACTATGCCGTCGGCCCAGCTTAGCTGTTGGTGTAACAATTTTATCTTTTTTCATATGGACCCTTAATTACTACTCATGAATTTATTACTCTCAATTATTTTAATGTGCTTATTTTTTGTCTCCAATTATAGGGATTGGGCCCGCCTTGGTTTTCCATGTAGGTATGGCTTAAATAATAAAATACATTGGTCAACTCTCGTACAGAGAAACTAGGGGGCTATACCCATGGGCCCTCTGAGTGCAGGAGTACCACGAAAACCTGTGTGTGGTCCTAGCATACATGCACAAGTGTGGTGGAAGGTCCGTACATGTTGTACCTAGCTCCTAGCTGTGACCCTTTACAGTTGCATGCGATAACATGTCAAACGGATGAAGATGAAAACTGGTGGAACCATGGGTTCAACCTTGGTATTCAATATAGGTATGGCCTAAACAGAGCTAAACCAATAGTAAAGTACATTGGTCAACCCTCATACGGAGAAATCTATAAGGCTAGACCTGCGGGGCCCATTTGGCGCACTACAGGGTCTATGCCGACAACTTAGCCGTCTGCGTAAGGTGAAATCTAGACCGACGGCTTAACTGTCGGCATAGCCCTACCACGCGACAGCCTCCCCTGGCCCAGCCACGAGGCCGGCTCAAGCTAGGCCGACGGCTTCGTCGGTGTAGCCTGCTGCCATGCCAAACGGCCGTTAGCCGTCTTATGGGCCCTCCGTGGTCTATGTCGACGACATCTACGCCAATGGCCAGGACAAGCCATCGCGCTGACGTCTACGCTGACGGCTACAGGTACGCCAACGGCAGTTGATCTTGCGCCGATGGTCATACGCTGACAGCAACCGTCGGCGTAGCCCATGTCGACAGCATATTGGCCCTTTGCCGATAGTGTAGTGACCTGTTCCTGTAGTGCAAGGCAATGTTAACAACAGACGTGTCGTTAACATTAATACTGAAAGATCTCATAGCAAATCCAAGCGTATTATAGAATGAATTGATTATCGTAATTAACAATTTATACTTGAATACCGTACCACACATGAAGCATGAAACTACTGAAAAAAAGGCCAGCGCCCAACAGACCAGAGGGACTTCCCACCTTGATATGTGTCCTAGCTTATTACTAGGACTAGCAAACATATCTGTGCGTTGCAACGGGAGGGGACAAAACTACGAAGCAAAAAACTTGTATTTTATTGAAAAACTTGCTCGTGCGTTGTGTTGCAACAGCGGAGACACGATGAGTCGTGGAAAATAACCAGCTTCATAGCATCCATGACGCGCTCCGTGATCAGACGTGCACTCAGATGCTCCTCCACTTGATCCCGACAGTGCCTCTTCCTCGTGCTCCGGTGGGCCATGGCGCTAGAAGCCTCACCTTAGGACCGTCCTCTTTGCGAACTCGGTGGCTCCTCTGCAATCTCTAGTTGGAGGAGGTAGCCGATGACAGTCACCGGCTGGTGGAGATGGAGGAGAGAGGTGTGCGGGCTAAAGTCGCCCCGACTATTCTTCGTGTGAGCCCAATGGCGGACCGAAATAACTACAATAATAACAAATCAAAAAATATATATATTCCTGCTAAAATCTAGCTAGTAATTTTTTATAGGAGAATTGAAACAGAGGTGAAACAGAACATTGATGCAATGATAAATTAACTTGTAGTATTTTGGAAGGATCAGAAATGTTAGAATGTGCTTTCTATGCTATCCTAAAACATATAAGTTGATTTGCTTAAAATTTTGTAAGATATACTGAGCAACATTCCTGAATTAGTTTCCACAATCTTCATTTATTCCATGATAATAGTGAACATTCAGTGCGACAACTACCGTCGTGAACTTGGACAAATCAATTGGAACATCATTAGTATAAATAGACAAATATTTGGTGCTTACTACATGTAGCAGATATATGCCAAAGTTGCTACCAAATGAAGCCAAGATGTAAAACCAATAAGAACATGTGCTATTTGAAAGTACCTTTTGAGAAAATAACGAAGTGATAGAAAATGTCGTGGGGCAGAAGAAACCTGAAAAATAGTAAAAATCAAAAAGGTCAGCAACCAAATATAATCAGGTGGATATATACAGAAAAAAATTAAAAAGAGCTCTATAAATGTAGACAGGAGATAACCCCAAATTTGACACGACATAATACGTATGCTTGCCTGAATTATGGCCTGCCGATTCTAGTGTGGTGGTGCTAACTGTAACCTCCAACTCTTCGGATCTGAAATCATTCTTGCATCATCCTACTTCAGTTTGTACGGCATTGCATATTTTATAACCGAAATGCATGTAGAACATTTGAACGCATAGTAGCTGATACTCCCTCCAACCCAACTTAGTTGACTCAAATTTGTCAAGATACGGATGTATCTAATACTAAATCATGTCTAGATACAATCGAATCTAGAGAAATCTAAGTCAAGTAATTTGGGTCGGAGGGAGTAGTAATATCCATTTTCCTTTTTAAGATCCATGTCCTTTTTTTAATAGTTAGTTTAACTAATTCATTCTTGAAATATAAGAAGACAACATATTTACCAAGCCAGTCTTTTAGCACAATAACCATGTGACAACTATTGAAATTATTATCTCAGAGAAGTCACCTTCCAATATAAATTCAGTCAGTTACTTTGTATGGCCTACACATAAGGGGAAAGATTCATTCATTTACAGTTATATAGGCCAATCTAATAGTCCATGATGGCATTATCAGTATAAATGAATCTGACATGCTCATACAATCAAGTATCATGGAAACTGATGTCAATTCATTGAGTTTTGAATTACCGTCCTAGCCTAACTAAGACGTTGGTAGAAAACTGCAGAGAACAGACATACAGTTTTGATATCCAGTTTCAGAATTTTTTGAAGCAAAGTACAACTGAAGGCAGAGAAGTATATATCAAATTCATTTCTTAAGAGCAGTCAACTTGGATTTTCTTTTATAAGAGAATTGTCAACTTAGCTTTGGTAATTGCTAGAACTGACAAAACAATGAAAATGGTATGACTGATTGATTTTCCTATAGTAATATTGTATTTTATTCTCCATGTTGTAAACTGAATTAATTCTGGACATTCAGGAGTTGGGCCTTGCATCCTAGTGGAAGAATACGCATTATTACTACTTTTTTCTCGGTAGTGTAATATTTTTCGCTAGAATAGTCAATAATAATACTGTTTTTCTTATATGCAACGAAAGTGGTTCTTGCAGTTTCTATTATGTTAGTATATCACAAAGCCTGGAAGTGTTTCACGAAAATCGTAGTGTGGAATTCAACTAACCGCTACAACAGCAAGTGATCAACTAATAAAATATGGATCATATCCCCTATTATGAACTGAGGAAAAATTGTGGTAGATCAATGAAAACTCACGATTTTTCAATGTTGTGTGTTTACTGCTGATGCCCACTGCACCCCGTTGCCGCCTGTTTCAGCCGCCACAGTAGACTCGGAGGTTGATGTTCCTGCATCAGGATAGAAAAACTGACCCAATTTTAGTCATCACAATCATCCATTCTAGCAATGCCATAATCCTTATCAGGTAGCAATCAACATGATTCTAGATAAAAAAATAAGCAGTTGCTAACAATCTCCCTGTCTCTTGATTTCTCTCATACTATCTCAGTAAATTGGCTGTAAGACATAAATATCAGCGGCTAGCACATCAGTAGTTGAAGCATTTACCTAGCTCGTCCATTGGGTCCTGGCATGTACTCGTACACAAGTTCAGAGAGAAAAATTAATCAGGGAGAGAGGAAAATCAACGACGCCAGCGAGCCAGGGAGGGAGGGAGGGAGAGAGAGAGATAGAGAGAGAGAGAGAGGAATCCGCCGCTGCCGTTCCCCTACCTCCTGCGCTCGCCTCTCACTCCTGCCGCCTGCCCTAGTCCACAGCCGCCACCGACGAGGAGATGGAGGAGGCTTAGAGGTAAAGAAAGAGATGGGGTATGGAACCACAGATTTCCAGATCCCCCGAATGAAAATGGGCGCAACCGCCTTCTACTCTCTACCACGCTCGCGATTCGCCCTCCTGCAACCACGCCGGTCAGCCCCACATGGATGTCCTCAACCTCCACGTTCTTATCGCTGCACCAGGCCCTAGCCACCAACGATTTCAGCCGCTTCGTGCTAAGGTATGGAAGATGGCGGGGCAGTGCACCGTAGGATCTACGAGGCGATGCCGAGCCAGGATGCTCGATGGAGGAGGGTGGGCTGTGTCACGCTAGAGGAAGGAGGACGGGCTGAGGGAGGTTGACACATCCGGTTTCTCCCTTGGACTTGGTTGTTCCCTCCGCTGGTACAGACACACCTCCATGGACGGGTCGCTGGGGTCGTGGCTGGCTGTAGCAGCGGCATGGACAATAACTCCTTCGTCGGCAGAACATGTTGGGGAACACGTAGGCGAGGGCGGCGGCGGCGGAGAGCGCGCATGCGATGCGAGGATGGGCGAGGTCGGGAGCGGGATTCCAACCAGGAAGGTGGAGGTGGGGATTGGGATTAGATCGGGAGAGGACGGTCAACGAAACCAAGTATGCCCGCTTAGCGGTGGCATGTCTTGTAAATTGCTACAACCTGAGGGGTAAAAGAGTCTAAAAAGGTGTTGCAACGGGAGAAACAATCCGTCATTTATTATTATACTAGCAAAATGCCCGCGCGTTGCAGCGAAAGGAAAAAAACACATATCCCTCATGGGACAACCGGATCTGAAAATATGCGAAAAAATTGATCTCACACTCAGCGTAACTACTTTTGCACAGGGATGTGGGACCCGCGTAGTAGTCTGGCACACAAAATATAGGTCCGGTTGTGCTGCTTTTGCAGCCAATAAGAAGGACGCCCACAGATCATGTGCTAGTTTAGACACATTGCAGCCGTTGGATTTTAGTAATGAACGGCTGAGCATAGATGCGGGTCACGTGTTTGATTCCTCTCAGCTGTGGTTGAGCGAGACGGGTCGCTTTCAACTTCTGTCTCTCTCGTCTTAGTCTCTCACCCTGCTTGCTAGTAGGCCCTCTCTGGACTCTCTCTTCAGTTCAGCGGCACCACCAACAAGCATGCAGGAGCCCTGTCGCTCCTCCCCTTGATTCCGTCTCGGACGAACAACCGGACATGGACTCCTTGTTGGGCATCGAGGCTCTGCGGCACACGATTTCTCTCTGGCCCTCCTTCCTTGGTTCCCCCCGCCTCGATCTTTCCTCATCTTGATCCGTCCTTCTCGTTCCGTCCTGCGGCCACTCCTTCCCGTCCAAATCCCCCGTCCGTCTGGGTGCTGCTTATTTGAATCCGGATTTGCTTGCTGATTCAAGGCACATTGAAAACCTATATAAACTGGTAGAATTCAACAGAAAGGAGCGATGTGGGACTATTGAGTACTCCAATCGACGCAGAGTCATAGTTCCAATGGCGGTGGCCCATTCAATCGACGAAAAAGCCCAGCATCTGGGCCGGATACACACTCGGGGTCACTCTCGACTGAAAAACAAAAAAGCCCAGCATCTGGACCGGATAGACTAGGGTCGCTCTCAGCCAAAAAAAATCGGTATTTGACTTAGGGGTGACGCAGTGGGTAATATGATGTCTGGTGGGAGGGTAAAAAGGTCTAAAAAAGTGTTGGACCGGAAGAAACAATCCGTCCTTTATTATTAGGTATATATATAATGTATAGATGTATAAATAGCATTTTTAGAGCCTTTTTAGATAGAAAACCTTCTCCCCCCCCCCCCCCCCAATAGTCGGTCCAAAACTGGTTCAAACACAATACAACTCCAAGGTAAACCAATACATATGTCTTAGGGCACATTAATTTCCACACCCATTGCATGGTTGCTCCACCGAAGTAAATTCAATTGAAGACAATGCCTCTTTCTTAAAATGAGCAGCCACTAAAAGAAAGCATAACTGCTTTAGTGGACACGATAAACCTGACCATAAACTTTGGCAAAGAAGAGATAGATGCATATCCGTGTACCAGGCATGTCAACCATATATGCAAGTTAGTATAGAATTTATTTGATAATGGATGCGAAACTAGGCAAGCACTACACAATACTACTATGAGTAGGTTTTGGAGGCATCGAGAATTGCAGCTGCACTGTGTCCCTGGACTTTGCTCTCAATACACCCAAGTAATGTCCAGCCTGTTGTCGGTTGCTTGCCTCCTGCCGCACTTAGACACTAGTCCATGTAGGGATGTGCGGTTTCTCTCTCAAATGTCCCTCACACTCACTCAAGACCAGTGGCGAACCCTAGCCTTGCCACCAATGTCTCCGGTGTCGTCGGCCTAGCAGGCCACAGTGGCGGTGGGCCTGCTACCAAATGGTGTAGGGAAGGTTCTGCTATAGAGATGGTTGTCACTGCGTGTGGCGTGTTGTTGTCGGGGTCAGAATCCTGGCGGCGGCCCCGGAGCTCACCGGCGTGGTGGACCTCCCTCTTGCCATCTCTCCTCCCCCCATGTTGATCCTTCTGCAGAAGCCCTTCATCCATCGTGGACGATACTCATTTTTTATTTGAGAAGGAGCACATGATTCCGTTATTACTTGGCTCAGCAGACGTGCTGGCCACCATAACACGTTACACCCTTAGATAGCGAGTCCAGCCACAGCATGTTAAGCTTCTGGTGTCTCACACAATAAGCAGCAAAGGAATGATCTAGTAGTTAATTACACGTGTTTGATACGAAGGAAACTCAAAAGAAGAGAAATGCTACTGCATGTTTAGGCGCAGGTCTTGACAGGTAACTCTGTCGGAAGCATGGAATTAACCAGCTTCTGAGCATCTGACTCCTCGTGGATTTAGCAGCTTGTACTACCCCCTCACATGCGCGTGCTTCAGCAGTTCTACTTGGGATGCACTGGCTACGTGCGGCAGGAATCTAGCACCGAACCCCATCCACCAGTCTTTGTTTATGCTACCGTGCTATGAAAGAACCATAAATTATGATCTTGGTTTATTGTCTCCCACTGGACAATGCCAGGACGATGATTCCGCGAATGCTATTTTCTATGAAGCTGATTTTTTGCAGTACTATTTTGCTTTTCGTGCCTAATATCTGAGGCAACTATACCTCCTTCCAGCAACTTCTAATTTTAAGAATTTCTGCAGGTCCTCCGGTTTTCTCTTTTGCATTTAATTTGTTTCTCATTGTCCACCATCTCCATAGTAGGCATGCGATTAAAATGCCCTTCTCCTCGTCTGCAGCTAGGATCTCCTGCACAGCTGCATTTGCATTGGGCAGACATAGCTGGTGACATTCTTCCTCAAGTTTCAGTTCATTCTAACGAGGTTTAACCTCCTTACATTTTAAGAATAAGTCTGATCTGGCAAAGAGATGGTCTCAAACTCTATACCTTTCCTCTTTATGTTCATTTTCATGGAAGGCTATTGTGGGCAAGTCTCCAAACGAGCTGTTGTATTTTTGCAGGATATGCTAACTTCTAGATCTTCTCCCATTGCAGGAAATCTCCGTTTTGTGCAGAAGATGATTGTTGTTTCCCATCATGGTCCTGGGTTGTTAGGCTGTTGTTGACCGGTGAGGCTACACGAAGTTTAGTCCCACCTCGCCTACGGAAGGAGGCCACACCCACCTTATAAGGGAGAGATTCCTTCCTCCTTTCAGTCCGGGCTTTTGGGATGGAGTGGGCTCTCTTCTTATAATTGGGCCGTGAGCGCATGAACGTCCAGAACGTAGGCTGAGTGCTAGGCTGGGCCAAGTGGACGCTAACATCTGGTATCAGATCTAGCGATCGTCATGCCTTCCTGAGGGGCTTCTCAGGGGGATGGGATGTTAGGCTGTTGTTGACCGGTGAGGCTACACGAAGTTTAGTCCCACCTCACCTACGGAAGGAGGCCACACCCACCTTATAAGGGAGAGATTCCTTCCTCCTTTCAGTCCGGGCTTTTGGGATGGAGTGGGCTCTCTTCTTATAATTGGGCCGTGAGCGCATGAACGTCCAGAACGTAGGCTGAGTGCTAGGCTGGGCCAAGTGGACGCTAACATGGGTAATATGTGTATTTAACATAGAAAATTCCCTTGTTTTCATAATGCCAAGCAATGAAATCTTCGAAATCTTCCTTGATTGGAGTTGTAAGAATGGTGTCTGCATCAATTTTCTGGATGTTATCCCTTGCTAATTGGTCATCCGACTATCCTATTATTAGCTTATCAAGTCATTCACCTTTAGCTTATCAAGACATTCACCTTTGTGACCCTTGGAGTGATCGTTTTCATTGCATCATCCCATGAAAGCCACATATCTCACTCCAGATATGGACATTGGTTCCATCACCTATGCGCCGTATTACGACCTTCTTCACCGAGTAAACACCTTCCTGTATGCTTCTCAAGGTGTACAACATGCCATTCACTGCTTGGGCATCTAGGATGGATGAATTTTGGAAATATCTAGCTCTCAATACCTATGCACATAATGGATCTGGTGCTATTAACATACACCATGCTTGCCTTCCGAGCATATCACGGATGAAACGATATAAATCCTGAAAATCTACTACTCCATCGTTCTTTGAGTTTGTTAGTTTCTCCCAACTAGACAGTGCATTTTGTTCTTGTCTTGTTGAGCCCACAAAAATCTGCATATCCTAGTACTAATCTCATCACATAAGATTTTTGTGAGATCGAAACATGACCGCGAAAGTGGGGATGACTTCTGCACAAGCTTTAAAAAGAATATCCTTCCAATCTTTAGAGAGAAACCTTCATTTCCATCCTTGAATTTTACTCTAGATTATATTTTTGAGGTATTCAAATGTTTGGGACCTTGATCTCCTAATATAAACCAGTACACAGAGTTAGTTCTCTATTTTAGCATCAACACTAATGGGCAGCTTAAATAGTACTGAGTTCTTGTGCCAGTTCTTCGTGTTCTTACTAAACATCACTGAAAAACTTCTCGTAATTATTTGCCCCGCGCAACACTCATACAACAGTAGTATATTCTATAGAGAACTGGCACTCTCACATGTAGCTTTCATAACTCATAAGTACCATCTAATCGTCCCCTAAAAATTAAATGGTTCACTCTTCGGGAAGCATGCCATATTTTAACTCCTGGGAAACACCTATTCCCCGGAGTTATTGAAAATATCTGAGAAACCCTCTACATACATGAGGAATATGTATGGAGATAGTGTATCTCCTTGACGTCTGTACATTCACCATTAATATGGAATTGGTATGTCACCAAAGAGACACATACCATGATAATCTCAATCCATCTTGCATTAAAACCCATCTTCATCATCATTTTATCCAACATCGGTCATAAGATTTAATCAAACTAGTAGGAAATTGCTCATAGGCACCACTAGATAAGTGGAGTGCCACAATAGTTCCACTTCAACGATATTACTTGTCGTGTAGCAACATTAATTGGGTACGCCATCAATAATTCCATACAGGTGGTGCGTCTACCAAAGCGGTACGCCACAATGATTCATTGCCACAAATCGATCACAAATGTGTTCCAACATCACAAATAGTTCACAAAGCTAGTCATATCTCACAAATAGTGCACATAGAAGGTCCAACACCACAAACAAGTGCATACACAAGCTCCATGATAACAAATAGCGCATAACAAGTGCATATGTTCATAATACAACTCAACATGTCAACACATCGCCGGAGATTGACAAGTTCATCCCTTCATGCACATCCTACATGTTCGAAAGCAAACACATGAGATTGATTTGGCAAGAATAATGACATGAGATTCACACAAGTCCCATGTCGGGAGTCATTCTACAAGTCATGTGGTAAGAATTTTCACAATTTTGACAAGTCAATGAACATAGCAAGTAAATTTGGAATTAGCAACAAAATGGTGACTCAAGAAATTTTGACAAGTCAATGAACATAGAAAAGCCGTGGTGCATGGCAGCGATGTTTTTTCCGGTAGTCCACAACATTATTGTTCTTTCTATGTTGATTCATCAAGAAATTAGTTCACTCAACCAAACTTTATATACCATGACAATAAATTTTAGAGCTATCTTTTGCAATATTACTGGTCGAAACTAATTATTAGACAAAGATGTTGGGTATGTTCATTTATGGTTATAGATCCCAAAATTCACAATCTTAAGTAGAAATAGAATGTAGAGGCATCTTAGAAAAGGCAAGTCGTGTCGGTTTGACTTTTGTAGTTGGCTTGAGTAATTGACACATATAATTTATGGTTCTAACCTCCGTTGAACTTTGAACACTGCAGGTTTTCACGGAGAATGAAACCGAGGATCTTTTGGAGGTCCTGGATGCTTGTTAACAGTAGGTCAGTCTATAATGCTAGCTTTAACAAACTCAGTTGCGAATTATTAATTTAATTGAGGCATTTTCTCCGGGCATCGCTCCATGCACTGGAGACTACCGGCGAGGTACAAGGCATGGTAACCGTTTCTCCTGAACATATATGATAGTGCAACCAATTCCATTAAGTAGAACGGATGGCTGAGCAATTTTGTGTGTTGCCTTTGTTTTAAGACCTCCTTGTGTCAAAATTGCAGGAAGCTGCCTGGAGCGTTGTATCTTTGAATTAACACACATGGACCAGGTTTTGGCGCAATTGGGTGTATATTATGTGCGCCACTGTAATATAAGCCCGTAAGCTAAGCGATCGCTATTGTCGTTTTTACCTCTAGGAATCATGAAGATCTCTGGGAAGAACAAATTTGTAATCATGCTTGCTCAGAACTGTCATGCTTGGTATTAACTTTTAACTTGGAACTCAGATGTTTGTTGTTCTGCTTATGGTTGTACTAGTAGTGTTAAATTCTGCTATGCTCCTCATGATCATCCATACTTCCTAAAATCGTACATACTTACTGCTTTTGTAATATGTAGCCTGAACTCCAGAAGTACCAGTTTTTCAGGAATCACTGTTTTATGGGAGTATATTCCTAGGAACTCTTGCGTTGATCCTAAGCATCTGCTCCAGTATAACCCCCCTCCTTCCAACCTCAGATATATTGAAATATAACAACGGCTGAGATCGCTCGATACCTAAATGTATGATAGTCTTTTATAATACTATAAACAAATAATTGATTTTATATGTAGCCCCGTAGCAAACCAGTATGCCGACTAATTTGTACAGATATTTAGCTGCGCGGTTGATGTCTTGGCTGAAGGGCAGGTTTGGCTCGTCGTGGCGATCGTGCCTCGGCTGGCAGGTTTGGCGGCAGATCAGCTTCACGATGACCTTATGCAGCAGAGGAAACACACCGATTAAGATCGGTTCGGCCGGGTTAGCGATGAACAGAGTAAGCCATATCGACGCAGGTAATGTACGGCTGCCAGAAAACCCAACACCTAAACAAAGTACGTGCAGAGAAAGAAAAGGAAAAGTGTTCCCGAATTCTAAAGCCAGATCATCAAGAGAATATCAGAGGCACCTTGCAATAAGTATCGGGCTCGAAATCCAAGAAACATAAGAAGTAAGGTGTGAAGTGGGATCCCACCTAGATCTAGAGGTGGGATCTAAGTGAGATCCCACTTGACACGCTAAAAAGAAGACGCCAGAATGATCACCCGCCTTCGACATGGCTCCGTGTCCGGCCTGACCACCACACACTGACTAACCCTCAAGGAGAGTGGGGTGATCAGAAAGAATATGAGACGGAGTAGCTAGCTAGGGTCAGGGTGAGCGTCAGTGTGTCACGCAACACCCAACAATCAGGAATTGCTGAATTCAGACTTGACGGAATTGCTGAGCGGCGTCTTGGCAGGCGGTGTGTCCCGCGCCACCGGGAACCAACGCGCACAGGCCGGACATGTCCGCCGGCGACCTGTCTGGCACTCGGGCAATCGCCTTAGCTGGAGCCGGTGACGAGTAGGCAGAAGTAGCGGCTAGCCTCGATGCGGGATCATCTGGGCGATCGAGAACGTGAGCGATGGACACAACTCTACGCGGTATACGATATTACCCATATGGGGTATACTGGGTTTGTTCATGGGCTTAGGTGGGCTCACAATTAATCAATTGGCTAATTATTTTAGGCCCAAACTGAGTTTGTGGGAGGGGGTTGTACTAGAGCAAGATCCTACTCTATCATTTTCCATTCAGTTTGCTTGTGAAAGACAATGCCAGAAATGCCATGGTCATGTTTGGTGATGAAGCAGACAAACTGAGACAGCTTTCCAAATTCAATGCAGCCCATGGTTAATCAGTACATTGATCTCGAGGCACAATCATTTAAGCACTCATTGTATTTTTTTTTGTGAATCGGACTTTTGCACTAAAAGAAACACCGGTACAAAACACCTTCACCAAAACTAAAATTATATCGAAATCGTTTGGATTCGCTTCATCTTCAACCTCCGGACCATGTCGACGGCGTGCCACCGCTGCCGTTCCTCCCAGAACCAGCCTAACATTGTCGGTTGCAGAAAGGAAGTCACCGAACAGGCCGAAGAGGCTACATGCATCCCGGAGACAAAGAGAAAGGATGAACCACCGATGAAGCTCCTTGACGGTCCAAACATCCCCATAGCCCAAAAAAGTCCTTCAGGACCACACCACTCCCACATGCTTCTCGACGTCACCGTCAAGATGGGGTTGAAGCCGAAGAGACTTTATTGGAGAAGACACCACTGCCAACACCTGAGTGTCGTCCCACCAAACTTTGTACCTAAAAACATGAAAACATAGTCCTCCAACCAACGGGGGACAAGATCCGCCCTGCCTCCTTGGCCCGAAGGCCACAGGAACGGAGAAGATCGCTGGCGACATCAATGGGAGCACTAGTAGAAAACGGACCTTTGGTCCAGAGCATTAGTCCCGGTCCTAGTACAAACCGGGACTAATGCCCTGGTCCCAACGACTAGAAATGGCCGCAGGGCCTAGAAGACATTAGTCCCGGTTCGTAGGGGACCATTAGTCCCGGTTCATTTAACAAACCGGGACTAAAGGTCCACTCCTTTCCAGCGCCAGACCCTTTAGTCCCGGTTTGTTAAACGAACCGGGACTAAAGGGTCCGACTATATCTTCTTCCTCTCCCCTGCCCGAGCCATTTCAAGCTCACACAAGCATCTCCCTCAAATTTCTTCCCTCAAGCTCGAGTTCTTGCCGATTTTTCTCAAAATTTGTGAAGAATTTTTGGCTCCACATCTATCTAAGGGTCCGAAGAGGTTAGTAACTTCATCCTTTCATATTTCATTGCTCGTTTTAGCTCATTTTATGCTCTAGAAATGGAGGGATTTGTGTGAATTCTATCTATATATATCTGGTTAATTTGGCACATATAGTCCTCGAAATTCATTTGATTCATCGAAGCACAGAGATACATGAGTTCATCCTATATATATCTTGGTTTGGCACATAGTCTCGAAATTCAGATACAAATGCATCATGCCACCGTCGAGCAACAAAATATCCTTCTTCTTCTACCTGCTGTCACAAAATCCATTGCAACAAAAATAAGAACCAAAACTATGAAGGCATACATATATATAGTGGCGCCCTAGCATTTTAATCATTGATCGTTTAAGCAAAACCAAAAATATGAACATGCTGGGGAGCTACCAAATTAAATTAAGGAGTGCCTCTATGGTGAGCTCCTCGAAGATGTCCGAGGACGGGATCCTAAGACATCTTTGAGAAGCTCTGCCGTAGTGGTGTCCATGCTCTCGCACACCATCTTTCACTTTATATCTTCTCTAGCTAGATCATTATGCTGGTGGAGCTAACTAATTTCACATATTAGGGAGTGCCTCTACGGCGAGCTCCTCGAAGATGTCCGAGGACGAGGTCCTAAGACATCTTCGAGAAGCTCCGCCATAGTGGTGTCCCTGGTCTCGTTCCTTGCAGTTGATATTTCACAAGGAAGCCTATTTATAGACTAAGCAGCGCAACCTAGTGTCGACACACGACATAATGTCGACACTCACCCCTATCATAGTGTCTCCACCCACTGAAAGAGTGTCGCCACTCAATGGCATAGTGTCTCCACTCACGACATATAGTGTCGTCACCCACTTTTATTCCCAGTTGGAGTCTCCTTTAGTCCCGGCTAGAGACACCACCCGGGACTAAACGGGCTCACGTTGGCCCCAGCCTACCACGACCCCTTTAGTCCTGGTTGTTGTGTCCAACCTGGACTAAAGATGGAGTAGAAAGTTTTTACATCAGTGCATAGTTGTTTGATGTATACGCTGTGTGCTTTTATTTTTAGACTAGTACTAATCTTAGCATCGCGATTTTGTTTGATGTACTTATATAATGCAGATGAGACGGCAATGGATGTACGCTAACTGATTCTCTAGCGAGTTCATTAAAGGCGTTCGTTCTTTTCTCGTTGTGGCAAAGGCAAACAAGCGGAATGGTTTTATGTATTGTCCATGTGGTGAGTGTCGGAATCAGAAGGAATACTCTTCCTCGAGAGTCCTTCACGGCCATCTGTTTCAGTTCGGTTTCATGTCTGGCTATAATTGTTGGACCAAGCACGGAGAAAGAGGAGTTATGATGGAAGACAACAAAGGTGAAGAGAATGATGACAACTATCCTATGTCCCCTAAATACGGTGGTACTACAATGGAAGACAATGATGAAGAAGAAGCAGAAGAATGTGCATCATATGAGCTAGATGATGATCTTGGTCGGGCCATTGCTGATGCAAAGGGAGAATGTGATAGCGAAAGGGAGAGGTTGAAATTTGAGCAGATGTTAGAGGATCACAACAAATTGTTGTACCCGAATTGCAAAGATGGCCACAAAAAGCTAGGTAGCACACTGGAATTGCTGCAATGGAAAGTAGAGGTTGGTGTGGCTGACAAGGGATTTGAAAGGTTGTTGAAGATAATGAAGAAGTTGCTTCCAAAGGATAACGAACCGCCCGCTAGTACTTACGAAGCAAAGAAGGTTGTCTGCCCTCTAGGACTAGAGGTACAGAAGATATATGCATGCATTAATGACTGCATCCTCTACTGTGGTGAGCAGTACGAGAATTTGGATGCATGCCTGGTATGCACTGCATTACGGTATAAGATCTGACGAAATGACCCTGATGATGTTGAGGGGGAGCGCCCCAGGAAGAGGGTTCCCACGAAGGTGATGTGGTATGCTCTGATGGCTCAATGCACGGCGCCTAGAAAATGCTTGATGGCGGTGTTGATGTAGAGCTCGTTGGGAACCCCAAGAGGAAGGTATGATGAGTACAGCAGCAAGTTTCCCTCAGTTATGAAACCAAGGTTTAATCGAACCAGTAGGAGCAAGGAAACACCTCAAAGGTGTTACTAGCTGAGCTTTGGCAGGGCACACTACCGGTGCTAGTAGCAACGTGGAGACCTGCACAACACAACCACAGAACTTTGTCCCCAACTTGCGATGAGGTTGTCAATCTCACTGTGTTTTGCGGAAAACAAAGGATTAAACGTATGGAATGGAAAGAAGTAAAAGTTTGCAGAAAGTAAACACAAAGCAGTAAAAGATTATAGATTATATGTAAAGAAAAACGACCGGGATCCATAGTTCACTAGAGGTGGCTCTCCTTAAGATAGATAACATGCTGGGTGAACAAATTACAGCGGGGCAATTGACAAACACCAAGAAAGTAATACATGCATATACTAATCATCTTGACTCCTCAAAGACTTGATTGGGCATTAGAACATAATACATAGACCGCCATCCAACTACATCTATAACTAATAATCCACCTTCAGGTTATCATCTGAACCCCCTCCAGTATTAAGTTGCAAGCAACAGATTATTTCTTTACGAACTGCGTGTAAAGTAAACAATACGATTGTTCTATGAACAAAGGATTGTTGTTTTCTCCCTAGTAGCAATAGCACATCTAGTACCTGATGGGTTCGTAGCATGGAAAACAAAAATTTTCTACCGCAAGAACGAACAAAACCCAGATCTAATCTAGATAAAAGCCAAGATCTAACCATTTTATTATTGCATCTTGGGCATATCTCCAACAGTACCTTAGAGATTTCTGTCACTTCCCCAGATTACCAGAGGCATGAACCCACTATCGAGCATAAATACTAACTCTTGGAGTTGCTAGCATCTACTTGGCCAAGATAGCTACTAACAACGGAAAGCATGCAAGATCTCAAATAACAAAGACATGATAGAATTAATAATCAATCTGAAATAGCATCTCAATATCCATCGTATCCCCGCAAACACAACATGTATGAATTACAAATAGATGATCTTGATCATGAACGGAGCTCACAAGATCTAAACATGAAAGCACAAAGGAGGATAAACCAGCCATCTAGCTACTACATGAATCCGTAGTCCAAGGACGAACTACTCACGCATCACACCGGAGGCTTGCATGGTGATGAAGAAAGCCTCCAGGGTGAATTCCCTCTCCGGCAGGGTGCCGGGAAGAGCTTCAGATCCCTCCCGATCTAGGGATGGAGATGACGGCGGCTACAGACTCTTTCATGGATTTTTGATCGGGTACTTAGGGTTTTCGTCCCGAGGGCAACTTATAGGCGGAAGGAGAGGCCGGGGGGGTGCTGGGGTCGGCCAGACCACCCCCTGGCGCGGGCCAGGCCTGGCCGCGTAGCCAGGTGGTGTGGCCGGCCCCCAGCCCTTCTCCGTCTCGTATTCTGGCTTCTGATGACTTCCGGAAAAATAGGCACTTTGGCTTTTGTCCCGTCCAATTCCGAGAATATTCATTTTCTGACTTTCTTGGAACCAAAGTGTGGACAAAACACAAGAAAGTAGATAAAACCAAGCATGGAACATCAAAAATTATAGATACATGTACAATGTATCAACATCCCCAAGCTTAACTCCTGCTCGTCCTCGAGTAGGTTAGTGATAAAAAGAAAGAATAATTTTTGAGGTGACATGCACCATCAAAGACTTGATCAAAGTATTTGTAAAACATTCAAAGCTAGGATCATAGTACTTCAATCATAACATGAAAGACAAGGTTCTAGCAATAAGACAAAGAAACTATGATGCAACATGAAAAGATTCATGAATAACAATGCTTTGCAAGACGCTTGTTTGTTTCACATAAAGAAAACATAGCATAATAATATTCGGCTTGTCCCTCATAGAGTAGCAAATATAAATGCAAAGGACACCTTCAAAGTTCATCAGAGTGACTAGATACAAATAGTTTAAGCAATATCAGGATATGCATCAATCAACTAGTCTTGGGACAATGCACATAGAACTAAGAATGGCCACTATGCTCTCAAAGTAGGTGGATAAAGATAGAAGGTGGAGACTCAATATAGTAGTGGAAGAAAGGCCTTCATAGAAGGAAGCAGAGATTCAAGTTTCATAAAGAGCTTCCAAAAATTATGGTACTTATAGCTTTCATCTCTCATTGCCCCTATCATAAGCATCTTGAAGTGATTAAGGTTAAAGTGAACAAACTATGGTGTACATGCTTGACGAAGTATAAGTTAGAAATCTCATGTTCTTGAATACGAGGGCCGCTCCTCATGCTACTTAAGTTTAGTCACCGGTAAGTTCTTGTCATTGTAAGTACACGTGTATCATAGAGAACTGCCAACGGGGTACCTCTTGCCCAATGATACGGAAGAATCCCCATATCAAAATGACAAGGCAAGCAGACAACGAGCATCTTAGCAATCTTCTTATTTACCATGGGAATATGGTGCTTTTTTCTCTCTTTCCTCTTTTCATAATCTCTTTTTTTCTTCTCTTTTTCTCTTTTTTCTCAATATAGGACTCTTTTTTTAATGAGAAGAATGCTTCATAGACAGCTCATTATGGTTACGCTGCAGGTTTCCACCATGTCAGCATGGATAAGACCAGCGGCCCAGGCATTTCTCTAACACATATACATAACTCCATGGACTTACAAGCTCCCCTTTCATTTCACACCGACGACATCCATAGACAAAAGAACATGATATCAACTAGGTGCAAAGTACCAAGTGCAATGTTGAAAGCGTTCCCCATGACAGCATGGTTCTACTAATTCCCAACAAATAAGTGCCATCAAGTTCGTGAGAGCTTTAATCACTAGTTTTCTCATAACAAGTGGAAGGTAAACAAAAGCATGAATGTACTTGGAATATCATAAGCTAGTAGGTAGGTATGGTGGACTCTTTGGAATAACTTGGTTTAGGGAGTGGGATGCATGAGTGGAACTCATACTTTGTTGTGGAGGGTAGCAAAAGACTGGGATCGACAAACTAAGAGAGCAATAAGGGCCATAATCATGAAGAGCGACAAAACATCATTGATCAAAGCATAAAGTGATACTACAAGTTGAAAACTAAAGGATCATAAAGGCTAAGGTGACTTGAGATAGTCATAACATGGTGTGAGCATGCGTCAAGTCAACCCAAATAAAGCATCAAAGGAGAATACCAATATACTATGCTTTAATATGCTAAAATAACGCATGATTCATCCAAGGCACATTATGCAATCTCAATTGTTTATAACAAGTCATGCTACATGAAAGAATACTAAGCATAAAGCCAAAACAATATCAAGCATGGCATGACAAAGCATAGGCCACAGTCAAAAACAAGCTCTTTTTACCACATAAGTATGAACTTTCCTACTCTTTTCCAAACCAAACCAAACTATTTGCAAACCAAAGTATGAAAGAGGTTGTCCAACCAATTTATTCAGAACACTAAGAAAACCAAGCAAACTAAAAACCAAAACAAAAACGAAAAAGAAGACGCTCCAAGAAAAACACAATTGTGCAAGAAACAATAAAAATGAAGCGTTTGGAAGAAACCTGGAATTTTTATTGATGAAGAAGGGGATGCCTTGGGCATCCCCAAGCTTTGATGCTTGTACTTCTTGGATATTTCTTGGGGTGACACGCGTGGCATCCCCAAGCTTGAGCTTTAGTCCATCCTTCATCTCATTACTCATTCCTTCCATACACCTGAAATTTTTCTTCATACAAAACTTCACACAATCTCATTAGCAACATTAGTGCAATTAAGATAAATAAGTCTCAAGGTTCAGTTCTAACACCAAATAAACTCCATTAGAACACTAGCTACTATAGAAATTTCCTCAAAAAGCTCAATTCCCCAAAGGAACTCAAGGAGGAACAAACAAGAAGCAAATGCAGAAAAATGGCAGAAATCTGTGAAAACAGACCAGCAGGTAAAGACGAGTTTTTTCGAAGACCTTCTTTTGATCAAATCAAAAAGTGTTGAACTAAAGGAAGTTAGATAACAAACTGGGCAGAATCACAACAAATTACAGCTCAATCCGACGTACAGAGATCTCTCAGGAATTTTTACGGTGAAGCACAAAAATCTATTTCGGGACAGCAACTTTCCCAATCATTACTTCACTCTTATTAGAGGTTACTCTTGGCACAAAAAGCAAATAAAAAGGATAAGGATAGGTTATTACAGAGGTAATAACTTCCAAGACTCAACTAAAACTCTTGGGTTATCTCCCAACAAGTACTTTTCTTTAACGCCTTTAAGTTAGGCATAAAAATTCGAGAAGATGCTCTCATAGGAAATATGAATTGAAGTAAAAGAGAGCATCAAGAAGCAAATTCAAAACACATTTAAGTCTAACCCACTTACTATGCATAGGAATCTTGTATGCAAATAAATGCAGAAAGAACGAAGTGACAGGCATAGGAAGATAAAACAAAATTAACTTCAAATTTTTTAGCACATAGAGAGGTGTTTCATTACCATAAAAACTTCTAGAACCATATTTTCCTCTCTCATAATAATTTTCAGGTGCCTCATGAATAAACTCAAAAATATAACTATCACATAAGGCATGCTTTTCATGATCTACAAGCACTAGAGCTTTATTATAAATATTTTCAAAAGAATCCTCGGGAACATAACATTCACCCTCCTTTGATAAGCATGGGGGACAATCAAATAATGTAAGGGATAAAGAGTTACTCTCATTAGAAGGTAGGCATGGGTAGATCCATTCTTCCTTCTTTTGTCCATCACTCTCCTCCTCTTTTTCATCTAATGAGCTTTCAGGTTCAGCAATTTCTTCTTCCATGGAGGTTCAAGTAGGCGGTGGTTCATCTATTACCTTAGCAGTCATAAAACTGTTCCCAAATAGGAAACTGAGTGAGCTATCCATAATGAAATAGTGATTGGAGCAGAGCTAATCATACAGGCAACTTAAGAAAGGAACTAATGTTTTTGTGTTTTTGAAGAACAAAACAAGCAAACAAAGCAAAAAGAAACTAAGCAAAAAAAAACAACAAAGTAAAGAGATTGGTTATGAGGGACTCCCCTTGTGAAGAGTCCTTGACTCCCCGGCAACGATGCCAGAAAAATGCTTGATGGCTCAATGCACGGTGCCCAGAAAAATGCTTGATGGCGGTGTTGATGTAGAGCTCATTGGGAACCCCAAGAGGAAGGTATGATGAGCACAGCAGCAAGTTTCTCTCAGTTATGAAACCAAGGTTTAATCGAACCAGTAGGAGCAAGGAAACACCCCAAAGGTGTTACTAGCTGAGCTTTGGTAGGGCGCACTACCGGTGCTAGTAGCAACGTGGAGACCTGCACAACATAACCACATAACTTTGTCCCCAACTTGCAAGGAGGTTGTCAATCTCACCGTGTTTTGCGGAAAACAAAGGATTAAATGTATCGAATGGAAAGAAGTAAAAGTTTGCAGAAAGTAAACACAAAGCAGTAAAAGATTGTAGATTGTATGTAAAGAAAAAGGACCGTGATCCATAGTTCACTAGAGGTGGCTCTCCTTAAGATAGATAACATGCTGGGTGAACAAATTACAGTAGGGCAATTGACAAACACCGAGAAAGCAATACATGCATATACTAATCATCTTGAATCCTCTGAGACTTGATTGGGCATTACAACATAATACATAGACCGCCATCCAATTGCATCTATGACTAATAATCCACCTTCAGGTTATCATCCGAACCCCCTCCAGTATTAAGTTGCAAGCAATAGATTATTGCTTTACGAACTGCGTGTAAAGTAAACAATACGATTGTTCTATGAACAAAGGATTGTTGTTTTCTCCCTAGTAGCAATAGCACATCTAGTACCTTAAAGATTTCTGTCACTTCCCCAGATTACCAGAGGCATTAACCCACTATTGAGCATAAATACTAACTCTTGGAGTTGCTAGCATCTACTTGGCCAAGATAGCTACTAACAATGGAAAGCATGCAAGATCTCAAATAACAAAGACATGATAAAATTAATAATCAATCTAAATAGCATCTCAATATCCATCGTATCCCCGCAAACACAACATGTATGAATTACAAATAGATGATCTTGATCATGAACGGAGCTCACAAGATCTAAACATGAAAGCACAAAGGAGGAGAAACCAGCCATCTAGCTACTACATGGATCCGTAGTCCAAGGACGAACTACTCATGCATCACACCAGAGGCTTGCATGGTGATGAAGAAAGCCTCCAGGGTGAATTCCCTCTCCGGCAGGGTGCCGAGAAGAGCTTCAGATCCCCCCGATCTAGGGATGGAGATGATGGCAGCTACAGAATCTTACGTGAATTTTTGATCGGGTACTTTATGGTTTTCGTCCTAAGGGCAACTTATAGGCGGAAGGAGAGGCCGAGGGGGTGCCGGGAGCGGCCACATCACCCCTGGCACGGGCCAGGCCTGGCCGCATGGCCAGGTGGTGTGGTGGCTCCCTGGCTCTTCTCCGTCTCGTATTCTGGCACTTGATCACTTCCGGAAAAATAGGCACTTTGGCTTTTGTCCCGTCCAATTCCGAGAATATTCATTTTCTGACTTTCCTGGAACCAAAAACAGCAGAAAATAGGCAGCTGGCACTATGGCTCTTGTTAATAGGTTAGTCCAAGAAATCATATGAAAAGTACTCCAAAGTTGGAACAAAACACAAGAAAGTGGATAAAACTAAGCATGGAACATCAAAAATTATAGATACATTTGCAATGTATCATGCTCCTATAATACCACGGTTGGAACGTTTGTTTAGAAACGAAGAGCATGGCAAGTTGTTGCGATGGCACAAAGAAGACCGTAAGAAAGGCGAGATGTTGAGACACCCCGCTGATGGGTCGCAGTGGAGAAAATTTGAGAGAAACTACCCTGACTTTGTAGGTGACGCGAGGAACTTATGGTTTGGTCTAAGTACATATGACATGAATCCTTTTGGGGAGCAGAGTTGTAGTCATATCACATGGCCTGTTACTCTGTGTATCTATAACCTTCCTCCTTGGTTGTGCATGAAGCGGAAGTTCATTATGATGTCAATGCTCATCCAAGGCCCGAAGCAACCTAGCAACACCATTGATGTGTACCTAAGGCCAATAGTTGAAGAACTTTTACATATGTGGCACAGACAAGGTGTACGTATGTGGGATGAGCACAAACATGAGGAATTCAACCTACTAGCATTGTTGTTCATAACCATCAATGATTGGCCTGCTCTTAGTAACATTTCAGGATAGACAAACAAGGGATACAATGCATACACACACTATTTAGATGACACTGAAAGTATTTTTTTGGATAAGTGTAAGAAGAATGTGCACCTAGGGAATCGTCGTTTTCTTCCGCCCATGCATTCCCTAAGAAAGAAAGGCAAGCATTTCAATGGTGAAGCAGATCACTAGAGTAAGCCTATCCGTCGTACTGTTGATGATGTATTTGATATGGTGAAGGATTTAAAAGTAATATTTGGAAAGGTTCCTAGTGGACAGTCTGTTCCAAAGGACGCTGGCGGACACGCACCCATGTGGAAAAAGAAATCTATATTTTGGGAGCTACCCTATTGGAAAGTCTTAGAGGTCTGCTCTACAATCGACGTGATGCACCTGACGGAGAATCTTTGCGTGATACTGCTAGGCTTCTTGGACGTGTATGGAAAGAATAAAGATACACTAGAAGCATGATAGGACCAACAACGTATGAAAGACCGAGACAACAGACATTCAGAGTTGTTTCAAGATACTGCTAGCTACTCTCTTACCAAATAAGAGAAGGAAATCTTTTTTGAATGCCTGAGTAGTATCAAGGTCCCCTATGGCTTCTCGTCTAATATAAAGGGAATAATAAATATGGCAGAGAAAAAATTCCAGAACATGAAGTCTCATGACTGCCACGTGCTTATGACGCAGTTGCTTCCGGTTGGTTTGAGGGGGCTTCTGCCGGAAAATGTTAGAGTACCCATTGTGAAGCTATGTGCATTCCCCAATACAATTTCTCAGAAGGTAATCAATCCAGAAAGTCTACCAGGGTTACAGAAAGATGTGGTCCAGTGTCTTGTAAGCTTTGAGTTGGTGTTCCCACCATCCTTCTTCAACATAATGACGCACCTCCTAGTTCACCTAGTCGAAGAGATTACCAATTTCGGTCCTGTATTTCTACACAATATGTTGCCCATTGAGAGATTCATGGGAGTCTTAAAGAAGATGTCCATAACCGTGCTAGGCCAGAAGGAAGCATCTCCAATGGCTATGGAACAGAAGAGGTCATTGAGTTTTGTGTTGACTTTATTCCGAACCTTAAGCCGATAGGTGTACCTGAATCACGACATGAGGTGAGACTTAGTGGAAAAGGCACCCTACGAAAGAAAGCAAATATATGTATGGACGTGCATTCTTTCACTAAAGCACACTATATAGTTCTACAAAGTTCCACCTTGGTGGCTCCATATGTCGAGGTACACAAGAATATTGTACGCCCCAACTACCCGGGGCAGTCTGACTCTTGGATTAGAGATGAACACATGAATACTTTCGGCGGTTGGTTGCAGACACATCTCATGAATGACACAACTGTTGGAGATCAGTTGTACTTGTTGGCCAGGTCTCCATCTTCAACTATATTGACTTTCCAAGCGTACGAGATAAATGGGAATATATTTTACACGCACGCCCAAGATAAAAAGAGCACCAACCAAAATAGTGGTGTCCGATTTGATGCATCTGATGACAATGGGCATAAGGACACATATTATGGTTACATATCGGACATATGGGAACTTGACTATGGTCCTAATTTAAAGGTCCAATTGTTTCGATGCAAATGGGTCAAGATGACAGGGGGCGGGGTAAGGGTAGACCAGCAATACTGAATGACAACATTGGATCTTAATAATCTTGCGTACGGAGATGAACCATTCGTCCTTGCCAATGATGTGGCTCAAGTTTTCTATGTGAAGGACATGTCTACTAGACCGAGAAAAAGGAAAGATAAGCAAAAGAATACAATATCATACGATGATCCAAAGCGCCACATAGTTCTTCTAGGGAAAAGAAACATGGTCGGAGTTGAGGACATGACAGACATGTTAGAAGATTATAACAAATTTCATGAAATTCCGCAATTCAAAGTGAAAACTGACCCAAGCATACCGCTAATTAAGGAAGATGCTCCATGGCTACGGACTAGAAGAGACCCAAAACACTAGATGTGGATGTTGGTGATGTAATAATGGATTAAACCTTTTGTGAATTAACCCTATTTTTTTACGATTTCTGAGTTTACTGAAGGTAGGTAGAAAAAGAGCATTTGATTACTTGAGAAAACTCACAAGAATATAACAACATCTTCATATTTAGTCCCGGTCCAGCCACAAACCGGGACTAGCTAACACTCAAGACATTAATTAATATTAAAAAATCGGGACTATGGAATCAGGACTAAAGCCGCCCCTTTTAGTCATAATCATGCCTAGTCCTATAGTACGCAGCTTCAGAGTCTTCTTTGTTACCGTCGTCGTCATCGTTGTTGTGGCTAGGCGCATGCGGCTGGATCCTAAGCCCAGCCATGGCATATACCGAGGGCACCTGCTACTCTGGCCTCGGATTCATGGCGCTCTGCATAGGGATAGGTGGGCATCGTAGGCGAGGATGGTCTCCCTCGATGATGTAGTGCATCACACCGATGATAGTACGGTTCGCCCACCACAGACGATGGCTGGTGGCCCAAAATATATCGAGCTCGTTGGGGAACCCCAAGAGGAAGGTATGATGAGCACAGCAACAAGTTTTCCCTCAGTACGACACCAAGGTTATCAATCCAGTAGGAGCAAGGGAACACCCCAAAGGTGTTGCTAGCTGAACGTTGGCAGGGCGCACTACCGGTGCCAGCAGCAACGTGGAGACCTACACAACACAACCACAGAACTCTGTCCCCAACTTGCGATGAGGTTGTCAATCTCACCGGTTTGCTAAATACAAAGGATTAAACGTATTGAATGGAAGGAAGTGAAAGTTTGTAGAAAGTAAACACAAAGAAGTAAACAGTTTGTAGATTGTATGTAAAAGAAAAGGACCGGGATCCATAGTTCACTAAAGGTGGCTCTCCTTAAGATAGATAACATGCTGGGTGAACAAATTACAGCGGGGCAATTGACAAACATCGAGAAAACAATACATGCATATACTAATCATCTTGACTCCTTTTGGAAATTGATTGGGCATTACAACATTACACATAGACCGCCATCCAACTGCATCTATGACTAATAATCCACCTTCAGATTATCATTCGAACCCCCTCCAGTATTAAGTTGCAAGCAACAGATTATTGCTTTACGAATTGCGTGTAATGTAAACAATACGATTGTTCTATGAACAAAGGATTGTTGTTTTCTCCCTAGTAGCAACAACACATCTAGTACCTTAGAGATTTCTGTCACTTCCCCAGATTACCAGAGGCATGAACCCACTATCGAGCATAAATACTAACTCTTGGAGTTGCTAGCATCTACTTGGCCAAGATAGCTACTAACAACGGAAAGCATGCAAGATCACAAATAACAAAGACATGATAGAATCAATAATCAATCTGAAATAGCATCTCAATATCCATCGGATCCCCGCAAACACAACATGCAAAATTACAAATAGATGATCTTGATCATGAACAGAGCTCACAAGATCTAGACATGAAAGCACAAAGGAGGAGAACCAGCCATCTAGCTACTACATGGACCCATAGTCCAGAGATGAACTACTCACGCATCACACCGGAGGCTTGCATGATGATGAAGAAGGCCTCCAGGGTGAATTCCCCTCTCCGACAGGGTGCCGGGAAGAGCTTCAGATCCCTCCCGATCTAGGGATGGAGATGACGGCGGCTATAGACTCTTTCATGGATTTTTGATCGGGTACTTAGGGTTTTCATCCCGAGGGCATCTTATAGGTGGAAGGAGAGGCCGAGGGGGTGTTGGGGTCGGCCAGACCACCCCCTGGCGCGGGCCAGGCCTGGCCGCGCAGCCAGGTGGTGTGGCCGGCCCCCAGCCCTTCTCCGTCTCGTATTCTGGCTTCTGATGACTTCCGGAAAAATAGGCACTTTGGCTTTTGTCCCGTCCAATTCCGAGAATATTCATTTTCTGACTTTCCTGGAACCAAAGTGTGGACAAAACACAAGAAAGTAGATAAAACCAAGCATGGAACATCAAAAATTATAGATACATGTACAATGTATCAACATCCCCAAGCTTAACTCCTGCTCATCCTCGAGTAGGTTAGTGATAAAAAGAAAGAATAATTTTTGACGTGACATGCACCATCAAAGACTTGATCAAAGTATTTGTAAAACATTCAAAGCTAGGATCATAGTACTTCAATCATAACATGAAATACAAGGTTCTAGCAATAAGACAAAGAAACTATGATGCAACATGAAAAGATTCATGAATAACAATGCTTTGCAAGACGCTTGTTTGTTTCACATAAAGAAAACATAGCATAATAATATTCGGCTTGTCCCTCATAGAGTAGCAAATATAAATGCAAAGGACACCTTCAAAGTTCATCAGAGTGACTAGATACAAATAGTTTAAGCAATATCAGGATATGCATCAATCAACTAGTCTTGGGACAATGCACATAGAACTAAGAATGGCCACTATGCTCTCAAAGTAGGTGGATAAAGATAGAAGGTGGAGACTCAATATAGTAGTGGAAGAAAGGCCTTCATAGAAGGAAGCAGAGATTCAAGTTTCATAAAGAGCTTCCAAAAATTATGGTACTTATAGCTTTCATCTCTCATTGCCCCTATCATAAGCATCTTGAAGTGATTAAGGTTAAAGTGAACAAACTATGGTGTACATGCTTGACGAAGTATAAGTTAGAAATCTCATGTTCTTGAATACGAGGGCCGCTCCTCATGCTACTTAAGTTTAGTCACCGGTAAGTTCTTGTCATTGTAAGTACATGTGTATCATAGAGAACTGCCAACGGGGTACCTCTTGCCCAATGATACGGAAGAATCCCCATATCAAAATGACAAGGCAAGCAGACAACGAGCATCTTAGCAATCTTCTTATTTACCATGGGAATATGGTGCTTTTTTCTCTCTTTCCTCTTTTCATAATCTCTTTTTTTTTCTCTTTTTGTCTTTTTTCTCAATATAGGACTCTTTTTTTTATGAGAAGAATGCTTCATAGACAGCTCATTATGGTTACGCTGCAGGTTTCCACCATGTCAGCATGGATAAGACCAGCGGCCCAGGCGTTTCTCTAACACATATACATAACTCCATGGACTTACAAGCTCCCCTTTCATTTCACACCGACGACATCCATAGACAAAAGAACATGATATCAACTAGGTGCAAAGTACCAAGTGCAATGTTGAAAGCGTTCCCCATGACAGCATGGTTCTACTAATTCCCAACAAATAAGTGCCATCAAGTTCGTGAGAGCTTTAATCACTAGTTTTCTCATAACAAGTGGAAGGTAAACAAAAGCATGAATGTAGTTGGAATAGCTTAAGCTAGTAGGTAGGTATGGTGGACTCTTTGGAATAACTTGGTTTAGGGAGTTGCATGCATGAGTGGAACTCATACTTGGTTGTGGAGGCTAGCAAAAGACTGGGAGTGACAAACTAAGAGAGCAGTAATGGCCATAATCATGCAGAGCGACAAAACATCATTGATCAAAGAATAAAGTGATACTACAAGTTGAAAACTAAAGGATCATAAAGGCTATGGTGACTTGAGATAGTCATAACACGGTGTGAGCATGCGCCAAGTCAACCCAAATAAAGCATCAAAGGAGAATACCACTGTACTATGCTTTAATATGCTAAAACAACGCATGATTCATCCAAGGCACATTAAGCAATCTCAATTGTTTATAACAAGTCATGCTACAGCAAAGAATACTAAGCATACAGCCAAAACAATATCAAGTCATGTCATGACAAAGCATAGGCCGCAGTCAAAACAAGCTCTTTTTACCACATAAGCATGAACTTTCCTACTCTTTTCCAATCCAAACCAAACTGTTTGAAAACCAATGTATGAAAGAGGGGGTCCAACCAATTTATTCTGCAAACTAAGCAAACCAAAGCCAACGAAAAACCAAAAAGAAAACGAAAAAGAAGACGCTCCAAGAACAACACAACTGTGCATGAAAGAATAAAAATGAAGCGTTTGGAAGGAACCTGGGATTTTTATTGATGAAGAGGGGGATGCCTTGGTCATCCCCAGGCTTTGACGCTTGTACTTCTTGGATATTTCTTGGGGTGACACACGTGGCATCCCCAAGCTTGAGCTTTAGTCCATCCTTCACCTCATTACTCATTCCTTCTATACACCTGAAATTTTTCCTTCATACAAAACTTCACACAATCTTTATTAGCAACATTAGTGCACTCAAGATAATAAGTTTTAAGGTTCATTTTTAACCCCAAATAAACTTCCATTAGAACACTAGCTACTGGAGTACTTCCTTAAAGAAGCTCAATTCCCCAAAAGAACTCAAAAAGGAACCAACAAGAAGCAAATGCAGAAAATGGCAGAAATCTGTCAAAACAGACCAGCAGGTAAAGACGATTTTTTTCGAAGACCTTATGTTGCTCAAATCAAAAAGTGTTGAACTAATGAAAGTTAAATAACAACCTGGGGCAGAAGCACAAAAATTTACGCCTCAAAAATACGTTCAGAGATTTTTCACGAATTTTTACGGTGAAGCACAGAAATCTGGTTCGGGACAGCAACTGAAGTAAATAAAAGTAAATAAAAAGGATAAGGAGCGGTTATTACATAAGTAATAACTTCCAAGACTCATCTAAAACTTTTGGGTTATCTCCCAATAAGTTGTTTTCTTTAATGCCTTTAAGTTAGGCATAATAGCTTGCGAAGATGCTCATATAAGAAATATGAGCTGAAGTAAAAGAGAGCATCAAGAAGCAAATTCAAACACATTAAAATTAACCCACTTCCTATGCATAGGAATCTTATACGCAAATAAACTCACAAAGAACAAAGTGACGGGCATAGGAAGATAAAACAAGAGTAACTTCAAAACTTTCAGCACATAGAGAGGTGTTTCAGTACCATGAAAACTTCTACAACCATATTTTCCTCTCTCATAATAATTTTCAGTAGCCTCGTGAATAAACTCAACAATATAACTATCACATAAAACATGATTTTCATGATCTACAAGCACTAGAGCTTTATTATAAAATTTTCAAAAGAATCCACAGGAACATAACATTCATCCTCCTTTGGTAAGCATGGGGGACAATCAAATATTGTAAGGGGAAAAGAGTTACTCTCATTAGAAGGTAGGCATGGGTAGGTCCTTTCTTCCTTCTTTTGTTCATCACTCTCCTCTTTTTCATCTAATGAGCTTTCAAGTTCTGCAATTTCTTGTTCCATAGGCTCCTGCAAGGCATTAGTCTCTTCCATTGGTGGAGAGCATCTATTAAGATATTCAAGAATATAGCCATTTTCTTCCTTGTAGTTATCAAAGCAAAATTTAAGTATATCATAAACCTCATATTTATAAGGTGCATCATCAATATTTTCAAGGAAATAAGCAAGTTGGAATGCACCCTTCCAAGCTATAAATTCTCAAAATTTCTTCCACATCATAAAAGTCATAAATTCCCTTAACATAAGAAAATATGGTAACATTATCATTATACTCACATTGAAAAGGGAGGTGTTTATACCTCCTACAGCAACAAGATTTATCAAAGCGATAAGTAACATTGCAAGTAGAGCACACGTTTCTAGCAATGGTATTCAATTTATCAATTTGTTCCCAAAAGTGTTTCCCTTTTTGTGACAAGTGGTGTTCCTTATGATAATATTTTTGTTCTTCCGTGAACCCACCATGCCAATAAGATTCAGTTTCAAAGAAACTAACCATTGATAGAAAGCATGACAAAGCAAGGCAATAATAGACCAACAACTATAGTAGGAACTATTTTTTTGTGTTTTTGATAAAGAAACAAGCAAACAAAATAAAAAGAAACTAAGCAAAACAAAAATAACAAAGTAAAGAGATTGGTTATGAGGGACTCCCCTTGTGAAGATGTCCTTGACTCCCCGGCAATGGCGCCAGAAAATATGCTTGATGGCCCAAAATATATCGAGCTCGTTGGGGAACCCCAAGAGGAAGGTATGATGAGCACAGCAGCAAGTTTTCCCTCAGTACAAAACCAAGGTTATCAATCCAATAGGAGCAAGGAAACACCCCAAAGGTGTTGCTAGCTGAACGTTGGCAGGGCGCACTACCGGTGCCAGCAGCACGTGGAGACCTGCACAACAGAACCACAGAACTCTGTCCCAACTTGCGATGAGGTTGTCAATCTCACCGGTTTTGCTGAAAACAAAGGATTAAACGTATCGAATGGAAGGAAGTGAAATTTTGCAGAAAGTAAACACAAAGCAGTAAACAGTTTGTAGATTGTATGTAAAAGAAAAGGACCGGGATCTATAGTTCACTAGAGGTGGCTCTCCTTAAGATAGATAACATGTTGGGTAAACAAATTACAAGGGGGCAATTGACAAACATCGAGAAAGCAATACATGCATATACTAATCATCTTGACTCCTTTGGAACTTGATTGGGCATTACAACATTATACATAGACTGCCATCCAACATCATCTATGACTAATAATCCACCTTCAGGTTATCATCCGAACCCCCTCCAGTATTAAGTTGCAAGCAACAGATTATTGCTTTACGAATTGCGTGTAATGTAAAAAAAAGATTGTTGTATGAACAAAGGATTGTTGTTTTATCCCTAGTAGCAACAGCACATCTAGTACCTTAGAGATTTCTGTCACTTCCACAGATTACTAGAGGCATGAACCCACTATCGAGCATAAATACTAACTCTTGGAGTTGCTAGCATCTACTTGGCCAAGATAGCTACTAACAACGGAAAGCATGCAAGATCACAAATAACAAAGACATGATAGAATCAATAATCAATCTTAAATTGCATCTGAATATCCATCGGATCCCCGCAAACACAACATGTAGAATTACAAATAGATGATCTTGATCATGAACGGAGCTCACAAGATCTAGACATGAAAGCACAAAGGAGGAGAACCAGCCATCTAGCTACTACATGGACCCGTAGTCCAGAGATGAACTAGTCACGTATCACACCGAAGGCTTGCATGATGATGAAGAAGGCCTCCAGGGTGAATTCCCCTTTCCCAATCATTACTTCCCTCTCATTAGAGGTTACACTTGGCACAAAAAGCAAATAAAAAGGATAATGAGCGGTTATTACTGAAGGAATAACTTCCAAGACTCATCTAAAACTTTTGGGTTATCTCCCAATAAGTAATTTTCTTTAACGCCTTTAAGTTAGGCATAATAGCTTGCGAAGATGCTCACATAAGAAATATGAGTTGAAGTAAAAGAGAGCATCAAGAAGCAAATTCAAAACACATTTAAGTCTAACCCACTTCCCATGCATAGGAATCTTATGCGCAAATAAACTCACAAAGAACAAAGTGACGGGCATAGGAAGATAAAACAAGAGTAACTTCAAAACTTTCAGCACGTAGAGAGGTGTTTCAGTACCATGAAAACTTCTACAACCATATTTTCCTCTCTCATAATAATTTTCAGTAGCCTCGTGAATAAACTCAACAATATAACTATCACATAAAACATGATTTTCATGATCTACAAGCACTAGAGCTTTATTATAAACATTTTCAAAAGAATCCAAAGGAACATAACATTCATCCTCCTTTGGTAAGCATGGGGGACAATCAAATATTGTAAGGGGAAAAGAGTTACTCTCATTAGAAGGTAGGCATGGGTAGGTCCTTTCTTCCTTCTTTTGTTCATCACTCTCCTCCGCCTTTTCATCTAATGAGCTTTCAAGTTCAACAATTTCTTCTTCCATAGGCTCCTGCAAGGCATTAGTCCGTTCCTTTGGTGGAGAACATCTATTAAGATATTCAAGAATATAGCCATTTTCTTCCTTGTAGTTATCAAAGCAAAATTTAAGTATATCATCAACCTCATATTTATAAGGTGCATCATCAATATTTTCAAGAAAATAAGCAAGTTGGAACACACCCTTCCAAGCAATAAATTCTTCAATTTGTTCCACATCATAAAAGACACAATTTCCCTTAACATAAGAAGATATGGTAACATTATCAATATACTCACATTGAAAAGGGAGGTGTTTATACCTCCTACAGCAACAAGATTTATCAAAGCGATAAGTAACATTGTAAGTAGAGCACACGTTTCTAGCAATGGTATTCAATTTATCAATTTGTTCCCATAAGTGTTTCCCTTTTTGTGACAAGTAGTGTTCCTTATAATAATATTTTTGTTCTTCCATGAACCCACCATGCCAATAAGATTCAGTTTCAAAGAAACCAACAATTGATAGAAAGCATGACAAAGCAAGGAAATAATAGACCAACAACTCTAGTAGGAACTAATTTTTTGTGTTTTTGATAAAGAAACAAGCAAAAAAAAAGAAACTAAGCAAAACAAAAATAACAAAGTAAAGAGATTGGTTATGAGGGACTCCCATTGTGAAGATGTCCTTAACTCCCTGGCAACGGTGCCAGAAAATATGCTTGATGGCCCAAAATATATCGAGCTCGTTGGGGAACCCCAAGAGGAAGGTATGATGAGCACAGCAGCAAGTTTTCCCTCAGTACGAAACCAAGGTTATCAATCCAGTAGGAGCAAGGAAACACCCCAAAAGTGTTGCAGCTGAACATTGGCGGGGCACACTACCGGTGCCAGCACCAACGTGGAGACCTGCACAACACAACCATAGAACTTTGTCCCCATCTTGCGATGAGGTTGTCAATCTCACCGGTTTTGCTGAAAACAAAGGATTAAACGTATCGAATGGAAGGAAGTGAAAGTTTGGAGAAAGTAAATACAAAGCAGTAAACAGTTTGTAGACTGTATGTAAAAGAAAAGGACCGAGATCCATAGTTCACTAGAGGTGGCTCTCCTTAAGATAGATAACATGCTGGGTGAACAAATTACAGCGGGGCAATTGACAAACATCGAGAAAGCAATACGTGCATATACTAATCATCTTGACTCCTTTGGAACTTGATTGGGCATTACAACATTATACATAGACCGCCATCCAACTGCATCTATGACTAATAATCCACCTTTAGGTTATCATCCGAACCCCCTCTAGTATTAAGTTGCAAGCAACAGATTATTGCTCTACGAAGTGCGTGTAATGTAAACAATACGATTGTTCTATGAACAAAGGATTGTTGTTTTCTCCCTAGTAGCAGCAACACATCTAGTACCTTAGAGATTTCTGTCACTTCCCCAGATTACTAGAGGCATGAACCCACTATCGAGCATAAATACTAACTCTTGGAGTTGCTAGCATCTACTTGGCCAAGATAGCTACTAACAACGGAAAGCATGCAAGATCACAAATAACAAAGACAGGATAGAATCAATAATCAATCTTAAATAGCATCTCAATATCCATCGGATTCCCGCAAACACAACATGCAGAATTACAAATAGATGATCTTAATCACCAACGGAGCTCACAAGATCTAGACATGAAAGCACAAAGGAGGAGAACTAGCCATCTAGCTACTACATGGACCCGTAGTCCAGAGATGAACTACTCACGCATCACACCGGAGGCTTGCATGATGATGAAGAAGGCCTCTAGGGTGAATTCCCCTCTCCGACAGGGTGCCGGGAAGAGCTTCAGATCCCTCCCGATCTAGGGATGGAGATGACGGCGGCTACAGACTCTTTCGTGGATTTTTGATCGGGTACTTAGGGTTTTTGTCCCGAGGGCATCTTATAGGCGGAAGGAGAGGCCGAGGGGGTGCTGGGGTCGGCCAAACCACCCCCTGGCACGGGCCAGGCCTGGCCGCGCGGCCAGGTGGTGTGGCCGGCCCCCAGACCTTCTCCGTCTCGTATTCTGGCATCTAATGACTTCTGGAAAAATAGGCACTTTGGCTTTTGTCCCGTCCAATTCCGATAATATTCATTTTCTGACTTTCCTGGAACCAAAAACAGCAGAAAATAGGCAGCTGGCACTGTGGCTCTTGTGAATAGTCCAAGAAATCATATGAAAAGTACTCCAAAGTGTGGAGAAAACACAAGAAAGTAGATAAAACCAAACATGGAACATCAAAAATTATAGATACATTTACAATGTATCACCCACCGGCTTTGTTGTGGTTCACTAGGGGCGGGCCATCACCCTCGTACCTGGCGAGCTCCCTTTCCCGCCGGTTAGCGAAGAAGGCATTCTAGGTGTCATATTTGTCGGGATTCCACTGGGAATCCATCCGCTGCTCTGGCGCGAGCTCGAGGTAGAAGTGGTTCGTGATGGCTGCCTTCCGGGCGCAACCTTGAGGCACAGGTGGGACAGGAACCCCTCCAGCGCTCAGCATCCAGCCGACGGGCATGGGTAGCTGGAGGCGCACAACGCCTCGGCCTCCTCGAGGGTTAGAATGGCCTAGTAGGCGCTGTCCATTGTTGTTAGAGCGGAAGGTGTGGATGTGTGGATTACCATGGCGCGGTCGGCCTATATATAAATGGAAAGAGCGAGAAAGCTTGGCGGGAAGCGGTGGGAAATAGCGGGAAATATCTTCAGTCCCAGTCAATGGCTACAACCAGGACTAAAAGGTCCATTCAAAGGGAAAGAGCCGGAAAACTTGGCGGGAAGTGGTGGGAAATAGCGGTAAATATCTAAACCCTAAACACCTAACCCTAAACCCTAAACCTCTAAACCACCCTAAACCCTAAACTCCTAACCCTAAACTATAAACAATAAACAATAAACCCAAGGAAAACTTAGGGTTAATAAACAATAAACAATAAACTAAAAGGTATCCTTCAAAGTCACCTTTATTCCCAGTTTGTGTTACAAACCGGGACTAATGGGGTGCGACCCTACGCGTGAAACGCGGCGCGCCGAAAACCCTTTAGTCCTGGTTTGTAACACAAAGCGGGACTAAAGGTTACCTTTAGCCCTCGTTTGTAACACAAACCGGGACTAAAGGGTACCCTCTAGTCCCGATTTGTGTTACAAACCGGGGCTAAAGGGGGTGGTATATAAATACTCACCCCTCCCGCCCCGGTTCACACACCGAACAGAAGCACCCCTTCTTCCCCACCACCCGGCCCCCAGCGCCGTCCGCCCTCTGCGCCCGTGCGCCGTCCGCCGCCCGTGCCCCCGCCGCCCGCACCGCCGCCCGCGTCACCCCGCCCCGCAGGTGATCTCTCCTGCTCCGTCTATATTTAGTTTTTTTATAATTTCATGTTAATTAGTGTAAATTAGTTAGTTAGTATTTCAGGGTTAATTAGTTAGTTAGTATTTTAGTGTTATTTTAGGATTTAGGGTTAATTAGTTAGTTAGTATTTTAGGGTTTATTAGTTAGTTAGTATTTTAATGTTACTTTAGGAGTTAGGGTTAATTAGTTAGTTAGTAAGTTAGTATTTTAGTGTTATTTTAGGATTTAGGGTTAATTAGGTAGTTAGTATTTTAGGGTTAATTAGATAATATTTTAGGGTTATTTTATGATTTAGGGGTAATTAAGTAGTTAGTATTTTAGGCTTAATTAGTTAGTCAGTATTTTAGGGTTATTTTAGGATTTAGGGTTAGTTCAAAGTTTAGGATTAATTTAGTTAGTTATAATTTAGTTGATGAATTTTAGTTATTTGTTTATTAGAGAGTTTAGTTAGAGATTTTTGTTAGTGTTTAATATAGTTTATTTTAGTTGATACTATTTACTGTCATCATGTTTAAAGTGTATAGGTTTAATTTAATGTTTAGGATTATGCCGCGTCCTCATCCTCGTTACCTTGGCAGGAACAACAGTGGACTACTAGGTTCTATCGACGGGCATCCACGGGAGTAGGCTCCGCCAGGCTAGCACTAGGAGGTGCTACCAACCGGGAGGCGTACTTTGGTGAGGAATCCGGGTGTCTTCGTCGACCCGGATCTTCTGTTGTGGTGGCCGAGTGGTCCAGGCGCAGTGCAGAGGGAGCTGGTCCCCGACGAGGTGGTATAGCATCATGTCAGGAAGGAGGACAAGCACGTTCGACATTACATGTACCTTTTGGAAGTCAGGGTCTCCGATACTTGGCAGGTTCTTTAGGCACCATACCCGAGATATTCTCTGGTGATGGTTCCTAATCTTTGGAAGGAGACCTCCCGCGGGGATCGACGTCTTGGTTGAGCTAGATGTGTAATAGGGATCTTTTATTATTGTTGTACTAGCTAGATTTTTCGAGATGTATTATTATTTAATTGGTACTTTTATCTTTCTTCATTGCATTGTTTAATTGGTACTTTAATGTGTAATATGGTATATTAAGCTGAATTATTTTATCTTCTTTTATTTATCGCATTAAGCAAAATGGTTTTATCTTTCTAATGTATTAGTTAAGTTATGGATGGTAGAGACGATGAAGAGCACATGTACAAGATGATAGATGAGGGTACATGAGGTTACCATCATGATGGAGCAGACGATGATGGAGATGATCATGGCTCCGAATACCTAAACTTGATGAAGCCGACGGTACAAACAACTATGATGAATTCTTTGGTGGAGACGACAGTGGAAACGACAGTGGAGACACCATAGCAAAGTCCGGCGAGGTATATAAATCCTTTGTTGATCACGAGCTAGTAGATGCATTAGTGTCGTCATTTAATTTGCTGGCTTAGTGCTGCCCACTGAGGACATAGTGTCGACATGTTGTCTCCACATCCACATTTAGTCCCGGTTGGTGCCTCCAACCGGGACTAAAGGTTCATCATATCTTTAGTCCCGGTTGCTGGCTTTAATTTTGTTTTTTAGATTAGTAGTAATTAATTATGATTATGCTACCACCCACCCAAAATAGTGTCGTCATTTAATTTACTTGCTTAGTGCTGTCCACTGAGGACATAGTGTCGACATGTTGTCTCCACATCCACATTTAGTCCCGGTTGGTGCCTCCAACCAGGACTAAAGGTTCATCATATCTTTAGTCCCGGTTGCTGGCTTTAATTTTGTTTTTTTAGATTAGTACTAGTTAATAATGATTATGTTTGATGTACTTAATTAATTATATAATGCAGATGATCCGGCAATGGATGTACGCTGACCGAATCTCTAACCAGTTCATTAAAGGCGTGCATTCTTTTCTTCTTGTGGCCGAGGCAAACAAGCGGAATGGTTTTATGTCTTGTTCATGTGGTGTCTGTCGGAATCATAAGGAATACTCTTCCTCGAGAGTCCTTCACAGCCACCTGTTTCGGTCCGGTTTCATGACCGGCTATAATTGTTGGACCAAGCACGGAGAAAGAGGGGTTATGATGGAAGACAATGAAGAAGAAGAGAAGGATAATGACTACCCTACTATGTCCCCTGAATACGATGGTACTACAATGGAAGACATTGATGAAGAAAAAGATGAAGAATGGGCATCAGATCTGCCCGATGATGATCTTAGTCGGGCCATTGCTGATGCCCAGGAAGAATGCGTAACTGAAAGGGAGAGGTTGAAGTTTAAGAATATGTTAGAGGATCACAACAAATTGTTGTACCCAAATTGTGAAGATTGGCACAAAAAACTACGTAGCACACTGGAATTGCTGCAATGGAAGGCAGAGAATGGTGTGACTGACAAAGCATTTGAAAAGTTGTTGAAAATAATGAAGAAGTTGCTTCCAAAGGATAACGAACTACCTGCCAGTACCTACGAAGCAAAGAATGTTGGGGATATACTTTCCGAGTATCCTCACAATTCCTCACTGGCCAAGGTGGCCCACTTCGGGTTAGAGCTTTGCTTCACGGGCGGCCCAGTCAAGGAGTGAAGACGGAGTCCAATCCGGCTACGGGAAGGCCTAGAAGACTTACCGACTTAGGCCCATAATGTTACTTGTAGTTCAAGATGTACTCTGTAACCAACTCTTAGTCGTAGCCAGATTGATCTCTCCTATAAACCCTAGGCCAGATATCTATATAAGCCATCCTAGGGAGAACCTTTAGGGCACAACACAATAGTCTACAATCTCAGCTCTGCCGTATTACTGGATTGCTAGCAAGAGTAGGATCCGTCCAAAGCCGGCGGATTCGAACCTGGGTAAACTTGTGTGCTCACCGTCCCGGAATACCGTACGTCTCACATCCATCTCTTCCGCACGCCTCGAGGACCCCCTCATGGCGTACTTGTCCTCAATCCGACGATAGTTGGCTCCCACCGTGGGGCAAGTGAGCTACGGATCTGCGTTCTGAGTGGAATCTGCAAGAATCGGAATTGGCAAGACCATCGCCGTCGGTCGCATCCTCTACGCCAGCGACGTCCCTCTCATCGTTCTCGACGAGACTTGGATTCCGGCTAGGGAGGCCGTGACTGCCTATACAATCATGTCTTTTGGCGAGATCGATGTTTACATCGGTTTCGCTGAACCTGCCCAACCCACCCCAGCGGTGATGATAGAGGCAGAAGAATCTTCTGGGTCCCCTTTGTCCGTGGAGGCGGCAGAGTTCCAGATCTCAGAAAACCCTAATCCCACCCAGCCCGCACCAGTTGCGGAGATAGTGGAGAAATCCAAGCCTGAAGAAGACCTCACGGTCCAAGTCGAATCTGGAGTGGATCTCCCTAGAGAAGCCGGATCCCAGATCGACCCACCCGTGGAGGTCGAAATCCAGGAGGAGCATATCAACGACACTAATTCCGGCTCTGACGATGCCGGGATAGATAGGCCTTTCCTCAGCTACACACTAAGACGTATGATAATGCAAGGTGCTAGCGCAGATATAATCCTCGAAACCATTAATAGTTTCGACATGGCTGATCGCGAAAGCCGTAGGTACCTCAGGAAGCACACGTCACACTTCGTCGGATATGTTGGATCCGAATCCGGCTCTGCCGATGCTGGAGAAAACACCGACTCGGTGCTGGAGGCAATTGGAACAAACGCCGACATTCCCGCATCCTCGGATGAATCTATGACGTCGGCAGATTTCCGAAAGTTCTCCGTGGAATATGAAGAGGAGTACAACTCCAAAGCTGCAGAAGAAGGAGAAGCCATGGATGAAGGATCCGGGGAACACTCTCCCAAAGCGCATGATGACATGGACGTCGGGGATAATCCCGAAGTCCATATGTCCGAAAGTACCGATCAGAGCTTGACTCCGGGAAACGGACCCAAAGCCGTCTTTGCTACCGGCGCTGCCAAGAAGGAAAAGAAGAAGAACAAGAAGAACAAGACCCCGACAAAAGACCCTCTGACAGAGGAGGTGATTGCCGAGGAATATGAGGAAGACTCGGATGGAGCACTTATCCTAGACGAGCCGAAAAAAGAAGCATCGGTGGATGGACACGTGACCACAGAAGGTGCGTGTAAACTCATCGATGCCGCATTAACCACACCTATCCCTACAGCTACAGAACTTACTGCAGATGAGCTGGACGAAAGGGCCCAAGCCCTAGAAGCGCGTCGTCAACAACTCCTTGATGAAGCCAAAAACATCGAGGTGGAGAAGAAACGCATGTCAACCAAGGAATACATGTCTCGGTTGCATCAGAAGACACGGAAGCGTCACATCAATGATGACCAATTCCCACGTGTCCGTGCCGTCCTTTTCGGGGACGAGATGGGGAAGCCACGGAAAGACAACAATGGAGATTGGGTATACCCAACCCTAGTACAGAATACCGTGACAGCCCGAGAAATTCTATCAGCTAATCCAGGACCAGAGGAGATCCGTTTGGGTATCAAGCTACTCAACAAGGGACTGGAGCAGCAGAAGGTCGCCCTTTCCAGAAGTCAAAAGCTGGTCTCGGATTCTAACCAATGTCGCACAGATCCTGCATGGGCTGACGTAAGATCCCACTACGTTCGGGCGCAGTACCATAACCCCGAACCCAGGGAAGACAATTATTCAAGAACCGGATCGTCGGGACAGCATCACAGAGCTACACATAACTGAAGCAATGTCGCTCCAGCGGCTGAGAAAGACACGATCGCTGCACTGAATCCGAGGTATCCTCCCCAACGAGAGTTCAACGATCAAAAAGGAGAAGATAAGGAGAAACATCGGGAGGCGGATCGTTAGAAAATGCCACCTCCTAGATATGAGAGCTGTCCGGCTGAGCCTCACCATGGTGGGAACGGCGGACGAAGGAACGACGGAAACCATGCTAGAACAAGCCGGTAGGGGGCTCGTCATAGTCAAGAACCTCCCTGGAACCGGAATAATGACGCTCCAGACGGAGACCAGCGATCAGCCGGAAACAATTCAGCTGCCCCACCCCCTCCACCAGGCAGTTATCACAACGGCCCCCAAGGACGGCAAGGAGGACGACATGGCGGAGGAGGTGGTGGCAGAAGCCAAAGTCCGGCTCCAGGGCACCGTAGCCACAGCCGACACTCGGGACGATCTCTATCCCCAAATGACGCAAGGCACAGGATCAACTCCAACATAGAGGCTCGGTGCTATGAAAACGATGACGTGTACGTGGGCCTAAAGTGCTTCGGACCACGCATCAGAGCTACAAAATTCCCGGAAGGATTTGCTATCTCAAGACATATCCAAGCCTAGGACGGCATTGCTTGACCAGACACCTGGTTACAGGACTTCTTCCAAGCTTGCTGCATCGCTAAAGGCGGAAACAGCCTGGTCGCAACCCGATATCTCCTACTTATGCTGCGGAAGACGGCACGATCATGGCTCGATGAACTTCCGGCAAATACCATCCATAACTGGTATGACTTGCAAAGTGCGTTCTTTCGGAATTTCGAAGGCACATATCGGAGGCCCTGTTCGGTCGGAGACCTACAGCGTTGCACCCAGAAAGCCGGAGAAATTTGCCGGGATTACCTCGGACAATGGATCGACACCAAGAACTCTTGTGAGGGAGTAAACGATCAAACTGCGATTGAAGCTTTCATCGCAGGACTCCCAATTGGTCTACTGCGTCACCGCTTGAAATGTGACAAGGTCACTGATTTGGGAGAGATGATAGAAACAGCGAGCAAGTATGCAGATGCTGACGATGATGCAGTGGGATTACTCAATGTCCTGGCTGTACCTCAGTCAGCAAAGACAAAGCAACAGGCTCAGAAGCGCAAAAACACCTCGGAAGAAAAACCCAACACGAAGACAGCGGTAGTCACTACTATTTCCCGGTCTGGAGGATGAGGAGGACGTGGCGGAGGCCGCGGGCGTGGCCGTGGGACATCAAGGGTCCAAGGTAGAGGAGAGCAACAACCAGGCAAAACCTACACTTGGGGCGACATTGCCAATAACCCATGTGTGCATCACTTGGACGCCAATGGGGGCTCATCCCACACCAACGCTGAATGTCGTTTTAATGACGACATCAAGAGAGATGATACCGCGGGCTACAAAGCTAAGCGGAAGAAGGGAAAGAAAAATCCCCAAAAATACAAGGAGACCAAGGAAGATTCCAACATGGAGGAAGCCGATGCTTCAAATCCCAAGTCGGAAGGGAAGAAAACTTTACCTACCAAGAAGGACACTTATGTCACCTTCCTCGGATCTCAACCAGCAAAGGTCAAGAAAGCAGTTCTCCACGAGCTCAATGCAACAGTTCCGGCCGTCCCTCAATATCTGGACTGGTCGGAGGTGGCAATCACATTTGACCGCGCTGATCATCCGCCTAAGCTACACAGGCAAGGAAAATACGCCTTAATCGTCAATCCACTTATTGACGGTTATGGTTTCTCCAAGACCCTCATGGACGGTGGTAGCAGCATGAATATTCTCTATGTCGAAATGCTACGCCGGATGAAGATCTCGGATAAACAGCTGAACCATAGCTCTGTGATCCTTCACGGAGTTGTCCCAGGAAGACAAGCTAACTCCCTGGGAGAGATCACTTTGGATGTTACTTTTGGAACTCCAAAGAATTATCAGACGGAGGCACTTTCTTTCGAAGTGGTCCCGTTCAAGAGCGCATACCACGCTATATTCGGACGTCCGGCTTACTGGGCTTTTATGGCTCGTCCGTGTTACATTTACAATATGATGAAAATTCCAGGTCCCAACGGCATGATCACCATCAGGGGAGACCCGAAGAAAGCGCGAGAGTGCGCAGATGGAAATGCCACCTTTGGGTCAAGAAGAGCACTCTCGCGCTTTCTTCGGGTCTCCCCTGATGGTGATCATGCCGTTGGGACCTGAAGCCGTGCTCCACGCCCAGGAGTACCAGGAGATCAAGAAGAGCATAGATCCATCCGAGATGCCCGCAACGAAGAAGGAGGTGACAAAGCCAAATCCGGAGTTCAAGGCATCAGAAGAGACGAAGACGACGCCGTTGAAGGATGATGACCCCTCCAAGGTGACCCAGATAGGTGTAGGCCTAAGTAGCGCATAGGAAAGCGTGCTCATCAAGTTCCTCCAAGCAAATCAAGATATCTTCGCATGGCAGCCATCTGACATGATCGGAGTACCTAGGGAACTTGCTGAGCACTCTCTAAATGTAAACCCGAACGCTAAACCCGTCAAACAGTCCTTACGACGGTTTGGCGATGAAAAGCGTAAGGCAATAGCTAAGGAACTAGCACGGCTCGAGTTAGCCGGATTCATAGAAGAGGTCATCCACACTGAGTGGTCGGCCAATCCTGTAATGGTCCCTAAAAAGGACACCACTGATTTAAGGATGTGAGTTGATTATACTGCCTTGAACAAGGCTTGTCCAAAAGATCCGTTCGCTCTGCCTAGAATTGATCAAGTTATCGCTTCTACGGCAGGCTCGGTACTCCTCTGTTTTCTCGACGCATATTCCGGTTATCACCAAATCCGGATGAAGGAATCTGACAAAGTCAAAACTTCATTCATAACCCCTTTCGGAACCTTCTGTTTTGTTACGATGCCCTTTGGGCTGAAGAACGCAGGAGCTACGTACCAGCGCACGATGCAGCATTGCCTCCATGACCAACTCGGACACAATGTACATGCATACGTGGATGATATCGCGGTCATGTCCAAAAAGAAGGAAACGTTGATTTCCGACTTGGAGGAGACGTTCGCCAATCTACGAAAATACAACATCATGCTTAACCCGAAGAAATGCTTCTTTGGAATACCAGTCGAAAATTGTTAGGTTTCATCGGGTCTCAGAGAGGCATAGAGGTGAACCGAGACAAAATTAAGGCTATACTCAATATTTCCAGGCCAACTCGCCTGAAGGACGTACAAAGACTAACTAGTTGCATTGCTGCAGTCAGTCGATTTGTAAGCTGGCTTGGTGAAAGAGCCGCACGATTATATAAACTCCTGAAAAAGACCAAGGATTTTGTCTGGACTGACGAGGCTGAAGCTGCACTAAAAGATCTGAAAAGAGTACTCTCATCTGCTCCTATCCTTGTAGCGCCGGAACCTCAGGAACCAATGTTTCTTTACATTGCTGCGACAAATAAGGTTGTCAGTATCGTCATGGTGGTGGAGAGACCAGAGGAAAATCAGGAACACCTGGTGCAGCGTCCGACGTACTTTGTCAGCGAGGTCTTGACAGAGTCTAAACAGCGGTATCCGCATTATCAAAAGTTGGCTTACGGTGTTTTTCTAGCATCTCGTAAGCTACGACATTATTTTCAGGAGCATCCAATTACCGTGGTGAGCAAAGCTCCCATGAGAGATATAATCAACAATAGCGACGCCACATGACGCGTCACCAAATGGGGAATAGAGCTCTCAGCTTTCGACATTGAGTATAAACCTCGGACAGCAATCAAATCCCAGATCCTTGCTGACTTTGTCGCTGATTGGACAGAGACGAAGGAGAACATGATCCTCCCTGAGTGGGAATATTGGACCCTCTTTTTCGATGGGTCTAAGGCTCGAGGGGGCTCGGGGGCTGGCGTGGTGCTCAAGTCACCCCAAGGAGATAAACTTTTATACGTGTTGCAGATCCACTTCACAACGACAAACAACATTGCCGAGTATGAAGCACTGCTCCATGGAATCCGGATTGCTAAGGATATTGGCATCCGACGTTTGATGTGTTACGGGGATTCGAATCTTGTTGCTCAGCAAGTCTCGGATATTTGTAATGCAAATAAACACATGGCAGCATATAAATCTGTCGTGCATGATCTATCTAAATCGTTCGAAGGATTTAAAGTTCAACACATCCCTCGAGCAGAAAATAAGGAAGCAGATGCGCTATCTCGCATAGGCTCTGCACGGAAAGAGGTCTCGGATGGCGCTTTTTTAGAGCACCTCAAAGTTCCCTCGATAAAGGGAGTAGATGAGGAATATCCGACCAAATCCGACTCACCTTTGTTAGCAGTTCTGGCTGTAATTCCCAGCTGGACTCAACCCTACCTCGATTATTTGGTAGATGGCAAATTACCCGAAGACGAGGTGCTGAGCCGGCAGATCATCCGACGAGCAAAAGACTATACTATTGTTAAAGGTGAGCCACATAAAAGGAGTGTTTCTGGGGTCTTTCAGCGATGTGTATCTCCGGAAGAAGGTGTGGAAATCTTAAGGGAAATCCACGAAGGCGAGTGTGGTCACCACGCTGTAGCCAAATCTTTAGTGGCAAAAGCTTTTAGACACGGATTTTTCTGGCTTACAGCTCAGGCAGATGCCAAACGATTAGTCAAGACGTGCAAAGGCTGCCAAAAGTACGCCAAGAAAGCTCATGTTCCGGTTTATCAGCTGCGAACAATACCTATAACATGGCCCTTTGCGGTCTAGGGGCTTGATATGGTAGGACCATTTAAACGAGCTCCAAGTGGATTTACTCACCTCTTAGTGATGGTGGATAAATTCACCAAATGGATTGAGGCTAAACCTGTCACTAGTTGTGATGGAGCAACAGCCAAAAGATTTGCCGAGGTTGTTATAATCCGGTATGGTTATCCGCATAGCATTATCACGGACAACGGGAGTAACTTTTCCATGGGAGAATTGGCTGAATTCTGCGATGAGCAAAATATCCGGCTTGACATTGCGTCAGTCGCACATCCACAGGCTAACGGACAAGTCGAAAGAGCTAATGGTTTAATCTTACAAGGCTTGAAACCGAGACTCGAAGCACCACTACGACGTGCTGCGGGGGCTTGGGCAGAGGAATTACCCTCTGTAATTTGGAGTTTACGAACAACTCCGAACAGGTCAACAGGATACACACCTTTCTTCTTGGTCTATGGCGCAGAAGCAGTTCTCCCTAGTGATTGAATTCATACTTCTCCTAGAGTGGCCGTGTATATCGAAGAGGATGCCGAGATTTCTCGACAAAATGATCTCGACTTAGTCGAAGAAGTTCGCGTCGTTGCTGAAATGAGATTACAGCCTATCAGCAGAAGTTACGCAAGTATCATAGCCAGAGAGTCCGAAACAGATCTTTCAATAAAGGTGATTCGGTTCTCCGGCTTATGCAACAAAGAAAGCACAAACTTTCCCCAGTATGGGAAGAGCCCTTTTTAGTTAGTCAAGTATTGCACAATGGATCATACTACTTAACTGACATGAGGCCATTCAAAGAAAGACCTGCTACTAAGAAGAGAAAGAGAGCTGGAGGCAGTACAAATCCAGATGAGTTAGACAGACCGTGGAATATTGCTCAGCTACGTCCCTTTTATTCTTAGTTTATCCTTCTTTGTAATCGTATATATGTACATGTTCTTTGAGAAATAAAAGTTTTGGTTGCCTCAAGTTTTTCTAAGAAGTTTTTACCATCTTATTTCCAAATGATCATGTTATAGTCGAAAGTACTTTATTCTCATGTTCGTTCTGGTCTAGATTTCCGACTCTAAAACCGCTACCTTCGGGTATAACTCTAAAATTTCTAGTCTTTACTTTGGTTATTTGTCTGATTGCTGGATGCCGGTATTTTCCGAGTAGTGAATTGTTGGTACTGGAAGCCGACTTGTTTTCCGAGTTTAAACTGGTTTAGCAAGTGAGCTCCGTTGGTCGGCAAAGTTTCCGGCTGAAGGTTTAGCCGGCTCATGAAAGGGACAAGGCGGAAAGCCAGATAAACAATAAGTAGAGACGAAAAAATTCAAGTGCTTATGAAAATATTTCAAGCACACAAAAAAAACAAAGCCAAAAGTGCTGAATAGATAAAAAGCTTAGCACTAGCAAAAGTCAATAGTACTTAATATTTACAAACGCATCATGTTCTTTCCGGAATAATACATAGTTTTCTAGTCTATGATGCAGGAGGAGATGAAGGAGCTGCCGGCTCGCTGGTTACTCCGCCTTGATATCGTTCCGAGATGTCCGGATCCGAGGTGGTCCGTTCATCGTCGGAAGCTTCTTCGGCTTCTTCTGGAGGAGGTGGCGGAGTAGATACGCGGGTGAAGAAGGGGATCTCGTAGCTGGTCAGATCATCTATGTGGCACCCGTATCCGGCGCAGGAGTGCATGATGGCTTGAAGGTCCTGCTCCTGGCTGTCTTCGTCTACCTTGTAGTACCCTTTGGTCACTTGCCATATCTCCATGTTTCCATGGTGGCTCATGACCATGGTGAGAGCGTTCTGCGCAGCAGTCCACGCGTAGGACATGTTCTAGTCCCGAACAAGCCGCGACATCTCCTTGGCCTTGTCCCGCACCTGAAAATCCAACATGCTTGGCATGTCCGGAATCCCGAGAGACTCGCCAATGTCCTCAAGGGACTGGTAGAAGTCATGCAGAAGATCACCAACTTGGGTAAGCCGGTGGGTGCGGGGCTCGAAGGAGGAAGAGTCCGTCAAGTTCAGAGGACCTATACACAAAACAAGTCAATAAAAATCCGACTTTGATAAAAGTCGAAGAAAAGATAAGTCAGACAGATGGAACGTACCAAGAATGACGTCTTCAATCTTGGTCTTCTCCTCCCGGAGACTCTGGAGTTCAGCCCGGAGCGCCTCGGAGATGTCCTTCTCTCTGCCAAGCTCATTCTTGAGGTCCGAGATAATTTTATCTTGAGCAGGGATCTTGCGATCACGCTCTTCAGTGGCCATGGAGGAGGATTCCAGGACTTGAGCTATGCTCCTTTCATGATCCGCCTTGAGCTTATCCAGCTCTTGGCGAAGTCCCTTGTTCTCCACCACCAGGGTCTTGAGGTTCTCGGCCTCTTCAATCATAGCGATGGATTGTTTCACCTGCGCTATAAGTCAAAAAGGAACAACAGTTCAGGAAAAAATTTGACATTGAAAAAAAGCAAAGGACAAGGTTTGAATCTCGGAATGTTTACCTTCGGCTTCATCCTTGGCTACTTTAAGTTCGGCATTTTTAAGCCGGAGAGCCTTGATCTCTCTCCGATTATTGCAGACATTGGTCAGTAATTCCTGGTTATAGGAACATACTTTCGGTAAGTCAGAATACCCAAAGTCAGAAAGCTACTTAAGACTCGGGCTAATATTTTTTGCTAAATATCAGCACGAGCCTTGGGGGCTACACTAGTTCGTCCTTTGGCATCCTAATGAAAGCATAAAATCGGATTTTATATCCGACTTCATGCTTGGGGGCTAGAGGATATGATATAACATAATGTAAAAACAAGAGTTGGAATTCCGACTTACATATTGCTCGCATGTGAGTTTGTCTATACCCGCATTCACTTCAACTGCCACCTTCTCGGCAAGAGTAAGAGGGATCACTAGGGCTGTTGGAAGCTCGCCAGCCCTAATCCTCTCGTCGCGAAGGCGGACTTGAGCAAGAAGGTCGGAGAACTTGACGTCCTCTGCTTCTTGCGCTTCCTCCTCGGGGGATAGATGGCTTTTGTCCAGGACTTGCCTGGCAAGCTCCGACTCGGGGAGGTCAGCAAGCTAAAAACAAGAAAGCATATCAACATTGCAGTATATAACTTAAAGATTGAAACACATAAAAGGTGTATTGATGGAAACTTACCGGCACCACGGGGTTTTCTGCCGTGTACATATCCAGAGAAATCTCCGGAATCCTCCTCTCGATCCGCTCCTTCATCAGCCACTTGATCTGGCTGATGTAGCCTTGAGTGGTGTAGGATTTGGGGCTGATGCGGAGGGAGACTTTTTCGGAAGACGTGATGGAGTGCATCAGTCTATCCCTATGGTACTGAAGTGGCTGGATCCGACATGAGACCCAGCACTGGACCAAGTCGGATCCCTTCAGACCCATGTGCTTGATCAAATATTCAATCTGCCTCTTCGCGAGGATCAGATCGTCGGTGAGAGCTGGAGCAGCCTCGTCCCAGGAAGGCTAGGCCGTGGCGGCTCCGTCTACAAAAGCCGGCAAAGCAGTAGCTTTGCCGGGAGCCGGAATATCCCTATGGTAGAAAAAAGTGGCTGGCCATTGTTTGACCGAGTCACTAGCAGAAATTTTGGGATATGCCCGGTCACGTCTAAGCAAAAAACTAATCGTGCCGGTGATGTAAGGAACACCGGCATTGATGGAATTTCTCCGGACATGGAAATAGTACCGGAAGAGAAGCAAACTCGGCCTAATGCCGAGAAAGCCCTCGCAAAGCGATGCATACGCACTCATCTCTAAGAGAGAGTTGGGAGGAAGATTGTGGAGTTGAACTCCGTAATAATCTATCACCTCAGAGAAGAACTCCGAGGGAGGAAAAGACAGACCTTGGTTGAGATGGGTGCCGAAGTGGACCCGCACGCTGTCGTGTGGGTTGCGGACGGTTTCTCCAGAGCCGCTCCGCCAGTCGCCGGTGGCGAGAAGCCCCTCCTTCTCCACGTTCTTGAGGCCATCCTCGTTGAGTGCGTAGGGGATCCAGATTCCCCGGAAGCTTTCCTTCTCCGCTGCTGCTTCCGCCGTCGCCGCTGCTGCCGCCAAACCAGAGGAAGAAGATGATGAAGCCATTTCTCCGGTGAGAAGATGACCTGAAAGTGGCTGCACTGGGAGTTCTGTGGGGGAAAGGATGAGAGAGCTCTGAGTGCGCAGGAGGATTGGGAGGAAAGGAAACAGCAAAGACTGGTGGAAAGGAGAAGGAGAAATCCAAACCCCTTATATCCACCTAACTGCGCCAAGATTCGTGCAAATGCTACAGTGTAACCGCCACGCGTCATGGAAGGAACTGGGAAGGACCCACGCGATGATTGCGTCTCCTCGATCTCCACGCACGCATTAAAATGGCGCCTCGGTTCCGCGAACCGCGGACCCACCAACGGTGGTGCTGACGGCACGCCTGTCAGATGACGTGACTTGACCATGCTTGTGTCAAGTGGCGTAGAAACCAAGTTCCGGATTAGTTTAAAATCGAGCTGGAAAATCCGAGTAACTAATTGATAGGTCCGACTTATTTTTAAGACCCGGGTCGTATTTTTTGTTGGGAAGTTTCAGGAACCCTTCAAGATTCTGCAAGCCGAAGATCAAGCTAGACGACGATAAATCCGACTTTGGATCTTGGAGGCCTCCGGGGGCTGCTGTTGGGGATATACTTTCCGGGTATCCTCACAGTTCCTCACTGACCAGGGTAGCCCACTTCGAGTTAGAGATTTTCTTCACGGGCGGCCCAGTCAGGGAGAGAAGACGGAGTCCAATCCGGCAACGAGAAGGCCTAGAATAATTACCGACTTAGGCCCATAATATTACTTGTAGTTCAAGATGTACTCTGTAACCAACTCTTAGTCGTAGCCGGATTGATCTCTCCTGTAAACCCTAGGCCGGATATCTATATAAGCCGTCCTAGGGAGAACCTTTAGGGCACAACACAATAGTCTACAATCTCAACTCGCACAGGCGATACCCTTGTAACCCATATTCCGGCTCTGCCGTGTTACTGGATTGCTAGCAGGATTAGTATCCGTCCAAAGCCGGCGGATTCGAACCTGGGTAAACTTGTGCGCTCACCGTCCTGGAATACCGTACGTCTCACACCCCTCTCTTCCGCACGCCTTGAGGACCCCCTCATGGCATACTTGTCCTCAATCCGACGACAAAGAAGGTTGTCTGCCCTCTAGGATTAGAGGTGCAGAAGATACATGCATGCATTAATGACTGCATCCTCTACCATGGCGAGGAGTACGAGAATTTGGATGCATGTTCAGTATGCACTGCATTGCGGTATAAGATAAGACGAGATGACCTTGGTGATGTTGAGGGCGAGCGCCGCATAAAGAGGGTTCCTGCCAAGGTGATGTGGTATGCTCCTATAATACCACAGTTGAAATGTTTATTCAGGAACAAAGAGCATGCCAAGTTGTTGTGATGGTACATGGAAGACCGTAAGAAAGACGAGATGTTGAGACACCCCGCTATGGGTCGCAGTGGAGAAAAATCGAGAGAGAGTTTCCGGACTTTGCAGGTGATGCGAGGAACTTATGGTTTGGTCTAAGTACAGATTGCATGAATCCTTTTGGAGAGCAGAGCTGCAGTCATAGCACCTAGCCTGTGACTCTGTGTATCTACAACCTTCCTCGGTTGTGCATGAAGCGGAAGTTCATTATGATGCCAATGCTCATCCAAGGCCCGAAGCAACCCGGAAACGACATTGATGTGTACCTAAGGCCATTAGTTGAAGAACTCTTACAGTTGTGGCACGGACAAGGTGTACGTGTGTGGGATGAGAACAAGCAGGAGGAATTTGACCTACGAGCGTTGTTGTTCATAACAATCAATGATTGGCCTGCTCTTCGTAACATTTCAAGATAGACAAACAAGGGATACAATGCATGCACACACTATTTAAACGAGACTGAAAGTATATATTTGGATAAATGTAAGAAGAATGTGTACCCGGGGAATCGTCGTTTTCTTCCGCCCACGCACACCCTATGAAAGAAAGGTAAGCATTTCAATGGTGAGGCTGACAGCCGATGTAAGCCTATCCGCCGTACTGGTGATGATGTATTTGATATGGTGAAGGATTTAAAAGTAATCTTTGGAAAGGGTCCTGGTAGACAATCTGTTCCGAAGGACGATGTCAGACACGCACCCATGTGGAAAAATAAATCTATATTTTGGAAGCTACCCTATTGGAAAGTCCTAGAGGTCCGCTCTGCAATTGACGTGATGCACCTGACGAAGAATCTTTGCGTGACGCTACTAGGCTTCTTGGGGATGTATGGCAAGAGCAAAGATACACCTGAAGCATGGTAGGACCAACAACGTATAAAAGACCGAGACAACATGCATCCATAGCTGTTTGAAGGTACTGCTAGCTACACTCTTACCAAAGAAGAGAAGGAAATCTTTTTTGAAGTCCTTTACAGTATCAAGGTCCCGTCTGATTTCTCGTCGAACATAAAGGGAATAATAAATATGGCAGAGAAAATTTTTCACAACCTAAAGTCTCATGACTGCCACGTGCTTATGACCCAGCTGCTTCCGATTGCATTGAGGGGACTCCTGCCGGAAAATGTTCGAGTACCCATTGTGAAGCTATGTGCGTTTTAAATGCAATTTCTCAGAAGGTAATCAGTCTAGATAGTCTACCAAGGTTACAGAAAGATGTGGGCCAATGTCTTGTCAGCTTCGAGTTGGTGTTCCCACCATCCTTCTTCAATATTATGACGCACCTCCTAGTTCACCTAGTCGAAGAGATTAACATTCTTGGTCCTGTATTTCTACACAACATTTTCCCCTTTGAGATGTCCACGGGAGTGTTAAAGAAATATGTTCATAACCGTGCTAGGCCAGAAGGAAGCATCTCAAAGCGATATGGAACAGAGGAGGTCATTGAGTTTTGTGTTGACTTTATTCCTGACCTTAAGCCCATCGGTGTTCCTGAATCACGACATGAGGGTAGACTTAGTTGAAAAGGCACGCTAGGAAAGAAAGCAAGAATATGTATGGACGGACATTATCTCACAAAAGCACACTACACAGTTCTGCAAAGTTCCACTTTGGTGGCTCCGTATATCGAGGAACACAAGAATATTGTACACTCCAACAACCCGGGGAAGCCTGGCTCCTAGATTAGAGATGAACACATGAGGACTTTCGGCGGTTGGTTGCAGACACATCTCAAGAATGACATAAATGTTGGAGAGCAGTTGTACTTGTTGGCCAGGTCACCATCTTCGACTATATTTACTTTCCAAGGGTACGAGATAAATGGGAATACATTTTACACGATCGCCCAAGATAAAAAGAGCACCAATCAAAATAGTGGTGTCCGATATGATGCAACAGACGAGAATGGGCAAAAGGATACATATTATGGTTACATAGAGGAGATATGGGAACTTGACTATGGACCTTTTTTTAAGGTTCCTTTGTTTCGGTGCAAATGTGTCAAGCTGATAGGAGGCGGGGTTGAGGTAGACAAGAAATACGGAATGACAACAGTGGATCTCAACAACCTTGTGTATAGAAATGAACCATTTGTCCTAGCCAATAATGTGGCTCAGGTTTTTTATGTGAAGGACGTGTCTACCAAACCGAGAAAAAGGAAAGATAAGCAAAAGAATACATCATCCGATGAGCCAAAGTGCCACATAGTTCTTTTAGGAAAAAGAAACATCGTGGGGGTGGAGGATAAGACATACATGTCAGAAGATTATGATAAGTTTCATGAAATTCCGCCCTTCGCTGTGAAGGATGACCCAAGCATCCCGTTAAGTAAGGAAGATGCTCCATGGTTACGGATTAGAAGAAAACCCTAACATGTGTGGATGTTGGTGATGTGCAATATTATTAAACCTTTATTTTTAATGATCTTCTTATATGTATATGGATATGAACTATCTTGATCTCAATAGGTAGTATTGCAACTTGCTATGGCCAGACATTTATTAATATTAAAACATAAAAAATAGTCATAATCATATCTAGCCCTATAGTACGCAGCTTCAGGGTCGTCTTCGGAATCGTCATTGTCATCGTCGTCGCTCGTAGCACGCGGATGGATCCTTAGCCCTTCCTCGTAGCACGCGGATGGATCCTCCGGCCTCGGATTTATTACGCGTGGGGGAGGGGGCTCTCGGATGATGACCCCAGTACGCCCTAGGCCTTCACCACCACCACCATTCTTGTGGCTATGCGGCTGGTGAAAGTGTGGGTACCTCAGGCGAGGATGGTCTCCCATGGCGATGTAGCGCATCACGCCGGCGATAGTCCGGTTCGCCCACCACAGGCGCCGAACAGCCTCGTTGTGGTTCACTGGGGCAGGCCGACACCCTCGTACCTGGCGAGCTCCCTTTCCCACCGGTTTGCGAAGAAGGCATTCCAGGTGTCGAGGTTATCGGCGTCCCAATAGGGATCCATCCGCTGCTCGAGCGTGAGCTCAAGGTAGAAGTGGTTCGTGATGGCCGCCTGGCCGGCCGAACCTTGAGGCACCGGAGGAATAGGAACCCCTCCAGCGCTCAGCATCCAGCCAGCGCGCAGCCGGTACCCCGGCGGGCATGGGTAGCTGGAGGCACATAGCGGCTCGGTCTCCTCGAGTATCAGAAAGGCCCAGTAAGCGATGTCCATTCTTGTGAGAGAGAGAAGGTATGGATGTGTGGATGGACATGGCGGTCGGCCTAGATATAGAGGGAAATGGCGGGAGAACATGGCGGGAAGCGGGGAAATTGCGGGAGAACATGACGGGAAGCGGGAGAAATGGCGGGAAAACATGGCGGGAAGCGGGAGAAATGGCGGAAGCGGGTGAAATGGCGGGAAAATATGTTTTAGTCCTAGTTACTAGTTTTAGTAATAAATATTATATTTCTAATGAGTATATTATTTTTTGTGAATATTTTGGTACATTATATGTATTTTTCTCTTTTAAATAATAAACTATATTTTTCCAACATTTGTACTAAATATAATACTTGTTAAACAATAGATAATTTAATTTAAGTTGTAAAATATAGTATGATAATAGATTTAAATTATAGGTCTTCTTTTTCTGAAAATTTTGATATATAATACATAATTTTCTGAAAACTAGAAACTATTTTTGGCTGAAAAGACCTTTAGCCCCGGGTTGTACCTTTAGCCTCGGTTTGTATTACAACCCGGTGCTAAAGGGGGGGGGGGGTTGTATAAATACCCCCACCTCTACCCCGGGTCTATCCATGACCCGGATTAGCTTTCTTCCCTGACCCCGCCAAAGCTCGCCGGGCCGTCCCGCTGCGCCGCCCGTGCCGAGGCTGTCCCGCCGCGCCCATCCCACCCCCGCCCGTCCGCCTGCCACCCATCCCAGCCCCGCCCGTCCGCCCTCCGCACGCGCCGTCGCCGCCCACGCCATCGAGGAGGGATCGCCGCTATCGCCCGCGCCGTCGCCCGTCCCGCCTCATCGCTCGCCGTCGTCCATCCCGCCGCGCCGCCCCCCTGCAGGTGAGGTACGTGTACGTAGTTAGTGATTTTGTTATTTAGGGATTTAGTTATGGTTTTAGTTAGTGATTTAGTTAGAGATTTTATTTAGTGATTTAGTTAGGGATTTTAGTAGTGATTAGTTAGGGATTTTAGTTAGTGAATTAGTTAGTGATTTTAGTTAGTGATTTAGTTAGTCATTTAGTTAGGGATTTTAGTTAGTGATTTAGTTAGGGATTTTAGTTAGTGTGATTTAGTTAGGGATTTTAGTTAGTGATTTAGTTAGTGATTTTAGTTAGTTTATTATTAGGGCTTTTAGTTAGGGTTTTTAGTTTGTGATTTTAGTTAGGGATTAGTTAGGTCAATTAGTTAGTTTATTAGGGATTAGGTTTAGTTAGAATCCTTAGTTAATTAGGTTTAGTTTAGTTAGTGTTAGGTTTAGGGTTAGTGTTATGAGGACAATACTTAGTGTTTTAGTTACTGTTTATGTTTTATGATTGTTTATTGCTATTATATTTAGTTATGTCGCATCCTCCTTGTCCGAGCCTACTGGACTCTGTCGGTTCCGGGGATGTCCGAGCCTGAGCTCCGCCGGGTTGGCACTAGGAGGTGCTACCTGTCGGGACTCGTACCTTGGTGAGGAATCCGGGTATCATCGTCGACCCGGAGCTTCTTTGGTGTCATCCACGGGGTCCAGGAGCGGTGCAAAGGGAGCCGGCCCCCGAGGACGTGGTACGTCGTTGTATCAGGGAGGAAGACGAGCACGTATGACGATACATGTATCTTTTGAAGACTAGGTTCTCCAATATCTGGCAGGTTCACGGATCTCACCCGAGCTATTCTCCGGTGATGGTTCCTTTTCTCTGGCCGCAGAGCTCCCGTACCACAGAACGCGGCAGCCGAGTTCACTAGTTTGATATGAGAGAGATGTATTAATAATGTACTTTATATTATGAGCGAGATATGAGCAAGATGTATTAATAATATACTTTATCTTATATTATTATACTTTATTTTAATCACTAAGTAATGTATCCGAATTGTCGCAATTGTAATATTGTTTTACTTAATGCAATATTCTTTTTATGTATTAGTTAAGCTATGGACGGTAGATAGAATGAAGAGGAGCTTCTCAACATGATAGATGAGGGTACTAGGGGTTCTTATTATGATGGCTCTAAATATCTCAATTTGTCTAGAGGAGACGATGGTGCTGACCATGGTGGAGACCATGGCGAAGACACCATAATAATAACAAACTCCGTCGAGGTATATAAAGCCTCTATCGACCGATCACTAGTATAGATGCACTAATTGATTTGTATATATGTACTGATGAATGATTCTTCTCTTAGACCTCCGCTTCCGACCAATCTTCTACAAGGACAAGAGGCCCAACACACAAGTTGCCCGCTGATGTCCGTTTCAACATTGACTTAGTCTCTCCGCTGGGTCAACTGTTGGAGCCCAAAGAATCTGCGAATGCATTTACAAGTAAATGTTGAGTGATTGTTAGAGAAACCGTCCCGGTCACGACGCAAAATTGGAATAAGCCAGGAAAGGAAAAGGATCCAACTGGGATAGTTTTGTAAATGACAGAGCGAGAGATGCGATGTGGAATTCTCTCATGACACATTCACCCTACTAGTCTTGGAGATGACGAGGAAAGTCAAGCACTTTGCTCTTAAGAAGATGGCCGGACTATTCAAGGAATGGAAAAAAAGATTGTACCACAAGTATGTCTTGAAGAAAAAAAATCCTCTATTCACTCGCCCACTAGAGTTGCAGCAGGATAATTGGGCCGCATTTGTGGAATACAAGACCTCGGCACCAGCTAAGGCAATGTCAGAAAAGAATAAGTTAAATGCAGCCAAAAAGAAATATCACCATCATATGGGCATAGGTGGCTACAGGAGTGCCATGCCTAAGTGGGATAAAGCTGAGGCTGACCTGGAGGCTAAAGGAGTCACTCCAGCTACGTCTCGTTGGCCCAGGAGGTCAAGAAATTGGGTACTCAGGCATGTGGCATCGTTAGACCGAGAAACATGCGAGATTATTGCAGCCGAAGAAGTTTCTTCACCCAAGAATGAACTTATTAAAGTGATAAAAGAGGTTGAATAGGGAACGTTTGTTCCCGACAGAGAGAACGATGAGCTGACAAAGGCTCTTGGGAATCCTGAAAAGGCTAGACGAACAAGAGGGTTCGGACCTTCTTATCCATGGGTTACGGTTTCTAACGAACCAGCATTTCTGTAATGAAATACTATTTTTTTACCACGACGACAAGTGAGTTCTTGTACAAATTAAATTTTGCTTACTCGATGTTCAGTGTAAATGATGAGTTACTGACATATGTAAACCTTGCGTAGGTACCACTGGATTCTTCTAAGCATTTCAGTTGACTTGGGAAGAGTTCACATCATGGACTCACTAAACAAAGACATTGAAGACTACCGCAACATTATCGATGCGCTCCAGAGGTAATTTCAATCATTATCGCACTATATCGGTTTCTTTCGTTCCCTTTCTGGGATATCAAGTGGTTATTAACTCATACATTCATTTTCTTTGTCGGGTAGGGTTTGGACACGGTTCAGGAACCATGTCTGCGGTCAAAGGCGTGAGGAGCTAATTTTTATATCGCTCTCGGTAAGTACTACGAGGTAAGTCCGCGCATCTATTTAATTCTTGTTTATGTGCATTTATCATGCTAGAGTTATTATTTGATTGAATTCTATTCTTGTAAAGTGCGCGAGGCAGCCACAAGAGACTAATCTATGTGGATTCTACGTGTGTGAGTTCATTCGCATCACTATTGAGAAGCCCTCGGAAAATGTTCGAGTAAGTAAACAATATATTCACCCTTTATTTTTATTACAAAAAGTTGTGTTGAGTCTAATTCATACGTTCTCCTTCTTTATATAGTTGGACGCGATGCGGGACAAGCTCCTACCAGAGGACCGCCTAATCACAATCCAAGAGGAATTTGCTGAATTTTTTGTCGACGAGGTCATAGACCCACGCGGAGAATTTTCTCTACGTAGACCCTAAAGCATCCATGTAATGATCTCCATGTAATCAAATAGACATGCTCTGTACCCGGTTGGGACTCCATGTATGCTTGTAAGAGAAATTATATTATATATTGCATCAATGTGTACAAATACTGTGTAGTAGCGTTCTGTATGTATACGAAAACTTGTTTCTAATGAAAACACAGAATGAAAAATAATTCAACACAAAACACAAAATGAAAAGAAAAACACAAAACCCTAAAACCCCATCTCCTACCGCGGCAGCCAAATGGCCCAAAACGCTGCCGCGGCAGGGAAACTTTAGTCCAGGTTCGTGTTACGAATCGGGACTAAAGGTCGTGCCACCCAAAGTGGCTCCCGGGGCCACGTGGTTGGACCTCTAGTCCCGGTTCATAACAGAACCGCGGCTAAAGCTTGAACCATTAGTCCTGCTTTTGCAGTCCCGGTTCGCAATCCAGGACTAAAGGTCCTTACGAACCGGGGCTAATTGCCTGGTTTCTACTAGTGGACATAGGATTTAACGTTGATAACCTCTCTAACAAAGAGAGGGAAAAACTACAGGCGCCAGCTAGCGAAACTTCACTATTTCGGTGAATCGGGTTGAAAGTGAAAGTCGCCAAAAAGTGGCGGAATGCTCTCGAAACCAATTCACTTGAGTGAGACAGAGGAGAGTGGAATTTCGTGTGTAGGGGTGAAATCCGTAGATCTACGAAGGAACGCCAAAAGCGAAGAGTGTTTACACAACGTCCAGGATTTCACAGATGGAACTTATCCTAACCGGTGGCTTATTAAAGGTATATATAACAGTAGAAATCTTGATTTTCAATAACCCGTACACTCATCCCATGAATCCGACGATGGGTCTCTCTCTGCTCGTCAGAAGTTAGCGTCCTTAATAAATTTGGATCATACTTCAACAGTACATGTGATGAATATGCTACCATTACTTGACAAGCGTCTGTTGCTGCCACCGGGCTACTGCTTGCATTTGGTTGTTGTGTCGATCTCAAACAAGTATGAACATCGATCATACTTCATACATTGGTTGTTGTGTCGACCTCAAACATGATGGCGATTGAGGCTGAAATCGGGAGGCCTATTGCTGCATCAACTGGCGCCTTCCTTGCCAGGAAGAAACCCTCTTTGGCTTCAGAGGTATACCGAAGATGGTCACTGAAGTTTGGTCAAGTGATCGAGTTCGAAGCCAACCCAATGCAGACACAAAACAGCTGGAGCGTGCGCACGATTTAGTATAGAGACGTGATGACTTCAAAGATAAAAACTTAAATCCATCCTTTTCAATCATGTCCTTTTCAAATATCGATATTATTGAGAGAGCTAAATCGGTTGGGGTATCTCTGGGAGAATCTTCAGCACAAAGGGATGTAGCAGCCAATTTAATTATAGATAATGAATTAAAAAGAACTTTAACCTTACTTGAACATAATGCCTCAAAGAAAGATACGCATATTTTCGGGGAGGAAAGTTTGGTTGTGTCCAAGATTTGTAATCTTCATGACGACTTAGTAGAGGAGGAGATTTTCGACACAGATGAGACCGAAGAACACCTAAATGTACAAACTACGCGGGCATGTGGGCGCAAGAAAAAACAATATGACCCTTCTACTGTTAGAAGAGGTACTAGAGTTAGAATTAAGAAAACGTATTAATGTGCAAGGTTTAAGAGGAATGATATACAATAGTGAGGGTTTTCGTGATACAGCCAAACACCTTTTTATTTCTGAGACTATGAGGGAAGGAAAATTAGATTTTGTGGCCTTGTTGGAAACAAGGAGGTCTAATTTTACGATTTCTTTCCTTAAACACTTGACTCCGGGGATGGATTTCGCATGGTTCTACTTACCTCCCCATGGGCGCTCAGGTGGAATTTTGGTAGGTGTTAACACATAAATATTACAAGTTAACAAGGTTGATTTGGGTGATTTCTATGTTAAGATCCATTTGAAATATCGTAATGATGGATTTCAATGGATCCTTATTCCAGTTTATGGGACAGCACAGGATAATTTAAAACAATAGTTTCTTGCTAAGTTAGTGCGAGTTTCTGAAAACGAGACACTACCGTTGCTTGTTGGGGGTGATTTTAATATTTTATGGATAGGAGAAGATAAAAATAATGACAATTTCAACACCTCGTTGGCCTTTTATTTTTAATGCAATTATTTAAAGTCTAAACCTCCGGGAGATTGTTCTTTCGGGTAGACAATTTACTTAGGCCAACCATCGCGAAACACCAACATATGAAAAGCTTGATCACATTCTTTCCACCATAGATTGGGAACAAAAGTTTCCACTAGTTTCGGTGCAGGCCCTTACACGCTCGGGGTCAGATCAAACACCCCTCCTGACCTGACTCGGGACTCCAAGCTCGCAAGAAATAATGCGAGATTCTCTTTTGACCTCTCATGGTTAAAACAAGAGGGTTTTTTCAACTTGGTGGCTACCGAATGTGCTTCGGTAATACATGGGGATATCAATATTGAAATTTCGAAAAATAAAATCAGACACTTACGGCGTCTCTTGCGTGGCTCGGCAAAAAATCTTACGCTGTGTTTGGATGTCGGAAATGAGCTTCGGAATCGCCTATTTGGAATTAGAGGCACCGATTCGATTGCTTGGACTGCGCATGGAAACAGTTGATGGAAACGCACACAAATTCCACGCTCGGCCCCCGCATGCCTACCCCCCGCGTTGATAGTTTCCGAGGTCGGAACCACGAAATCGCTTGGAAACGAGTGGAACGACCACCGCGCCCCGCGTACCCCTTCGTTGCGAGGAAAACAGAAAAGTCCTCGCACCTGAGCTCCCGCCGATGGAAGACAACATGCGACCTGGAGGTACCCGGCGGCGGCGCAACCAGCGATCCCCTCCCTGCCCTCATCTTCCTCTTCCCTCCCGCCTTTCTATCCTCAGCCCAACCTCCTCCGAAGCCTGCAACTCCGGCGACCGTCGTCCCGTCTGCGAGGTCGTTCCTAACCCTAGATGTGACCAGGCTAGAGGGGGACGGCGGTGTGAGGGGTAACCGGCGGTAATAGGGGACCAGCAGCCTCTCCCTGGCCTCCCCAATTTGAACTCTTCCATGGCCCTTCACTTCCCATTGCACGACCTCTGCTCCTTCTCCCGATGCCTCCCCCGATTGCTAATGTTCTGAAAATTTTCTATTGCTAATTTTGTTGTTTCTAAACTACAGGTCCCTGAAGAATTAGTAGCCGAGTCCAACCCAAAAATAATGTGTTGTTTCTAATCCATGTTGTTTGTGAACAGTAAGGTCATTGGATTAATCTGTGTTGCTACTCTCTGTCGTTTGTGAATAATAATATATACACATGAGATATACACATGTTATTTTGCATACATGTAGACAAGTTTATATTGTCAAAACTTAAAAAAACATTCAATTCCATCGATTTGTAGATCCAAACATTCTGAATCGTGCACTTTGATTTTAACCGCAAATTCCATACGCATCCAAACAACGGAATAGAAAATAGAGGTCATTTCCTTTCCATCTTGGATTTGGAATTTCCAGTCCAATTCAATTCCGAGCTAAAATTCCGACATCCAAACACACTGTTAGTAGAAAATATAAAAAAGATAAGGAGAGTCTTTTATCCATCATTGATGAACTGGATATCAAGGATGAAAATATACCTCTTTCGGAGGAATAAAGAATTGTAATGAGAAGTGCAATTAATCAAGTGGAAAAATTGAGACGTCATGAGGAATCAAAATGGGCAAAGGGCTAAAGTTAAACATATTCAAGAGGGCTAAAGTCAAACAAAGAAAAAAGAAAATCGTCCAACTAGAACAAGAAGAAGGGACCATAGTGGGTGACGAAAAGTTGAGTGTACATATCGGATTACTATAAGAAACTATTTGGCGAGCCGACTCCCAATAATTTTATGCTTTCGGAGGATAGGAATAATGATATTCCTCAGGTGTCGCCAGAAGAGATTGAGATTTTAACTACTGGTTTTAGCGAAAAGAATTTTTCAATGCCATTCCCTCGATGGAACATAACAAAGCACCTGAACCTGATGGATTCCCTGCTGAATTCTATCAAACTTTCTGGACTGTAATTAAAAACGATCTAATGGCTCTCTTTGCACAGTTGCAAATGGCTGATCTGTCCCTTTTTAAACTCAACTTTGGAGTTGTCACTTTGCTGCCCAAAAAAGACAATGCGATCCAAGTATAACAGTACAGACCCATTTGTCTTCTAAATGTGAGTTTCAATTTTTTACTAAGGATGCAACAAGCCATGTCTCTGTGATTGCTCATAAGATAATCAGACCAACTCAGACAGCTTTTATGCCTGGATGACATATTCTTGAAGGAGTGGTCATCCTGCATGAGACTATACATGAAATACATAGGAAGAAAATGTATGGTGTATCATTTAAAATTAACTTTGAAAAAGCATATGGTAAGGTAAAAATGGCCTTTTTTACAACAAGTTCTTTGCATGAAAGGCTTCGATCTAGTCTGGTACAAATGGATTGATAATTTTGTGCGGGATGGAAGCATCGCCATTCATGTCAATGATGACATAGGCCACTATTTCCAGACTAAAAAAGGTCTCCGGCAAGGTGACCCCCTTTCTCCTATGCTTTTTAATATTATTACGGATATGCTTGCAATTCTCATAGCGCGCGCAAAAGAGAATGGTCAAGTAGCTGGACTGATACCCCATCTTGTCGAGGGGGGAGTGTCCATTTTACAATATGCTGATGACACAATTTTGTTTAAGGAACTTGATTTTCAGAAAGCGGTAAACATGAAACTAATTCTCTGTATCTTCGAACAATTGTCTAGACTAAAAATAAATTTTCACAAGAGTGAGATTTATTGGTTTGGTCAGGCGGTGGAGCAGGAGTATCTTTATAGGGAAATTTTTGGTTGTGAGGTGGGGTCTTTGCTGTTTAGATACCTTAGGGTACCTATATATCACATGACATTTAGAAATTCTGAATGGAACCCAGTTGAAAATATATTTGAGGGTAAGCTGGGATGCTGGCAAGGGAAACGACTATCATATGGGGATAGGCTTGTCCTAATTAATTCTGTTATATCGAGTTTGCCTATGTTTACGCTATATTCTCTTGAAATGCCAAAGGGTGTAAAGAAAAGATTAAATTTTTATCATTCACGATTCTTTTGGCAAGGTGATGAACATAAGAAGAAATATAGATTAACTCAGTGGAATATTATTTGCCGACCCAAAGATCAGGGTGGCCTAGGTATCGAGGTTCTTGCACTTAAGAACAAATGTTTACTGAGCAAATGGCTACATAAATTGTTGTTAGAACAAGGAGTTTGGGAAGAGTTGATTCACAATAAGTATCTGACAAACAAAACGTTAGCACATGTTCATGCAAAACCTAATGATTCACCCTTTTGGAAAGGACTAATGGGAGTAAAATATGAGTTCTTTTCCAGAGGTACTATGCAAATTGGTGATGGGAAAGGCACTAGATTCTGGGAGGATGCTTGGTTAGGAGAGATGCCTCTCGCCCAGCAATACCCCTCCTTATATAACTTTGTTCATAGAAAACATGTTTCCGTTCATTTAGTTTTGTCTCATAATCCTCTAAACACCGGTTTTAGGAGGAATTTAGCTGGAAATACTTGCGATGCATGGCTGCACCTCTGTGAGCGACTGATGGTAGTAACCCTGTCACATGAACATGATAGCTTCCTGTGGAATTTAACTGAGAATAAAGTATTCACAGTTAGGTGTATATATGAGGACCTTATGAATAGTCATCCACGTTTCCCCACAAGATATCTTTGGAAGATTAAAATACCTACAAAAATTAAAATCTTCATGTGGTTTCTCAATAACTAAAGATAATCTGGCTAAGAGGAACTGGAATAAATGTAAAAAATGTTGCTATTGTGAAGAAGACGAAACAATCAAGCATTTATTTATTACATGTCCTTTTGCAAAAATCATTTGGCGCATGGTTTTTTGCACTTATAATCTACCTCCACCTACCACTATCACTAATATGTTTGGTAATTGGCTAAATGCGGTGGATAAGGTGAATAAATACAGAATTCGGATTGGCATTTCGGCCATATGTTGGTCTATTTGGAAGTGTCAAAATAACTGTATTTTTAACAAAATGAAAGTTCCATCTTTCTTGCAGGTTATCCTTATGGCAGCGTATTAGATTCAGCTCTTGGCTTTCCTTCTCCCAGAGCATCTGATGAAACCCATTGTTTCTAGATGCACCCGTCTTCTGACGGTTACTTCGAATTTCTTTAGTCAGCCTTCGTGGCATCATTCTAGTAGGTTGACAGCTGTCTAGCTGTTTATGAACTCTCTTGTGAGACCTCTTGTTTTGTTCAGATGGTTGGTGTTTGTATCAACTTTATCTGATGTTTGTGTTGTAAGACCTTTGGTACTCAATACTGCCTGAGGTTTTTAATAAATGGTTGTGTGCATCCTCTGGATGCAGAGGCCCGGGGCTAAACCCATTTCGAAAAAAAAACAAGGACTATTTCTCACAGGAATGAGTACATAGAACTTTGAATGTGCATTCATACCGAACTATCCAATGCATTCAAGAACGTGATTTACATGAGCGGAAAACCTAACGGACAAGGTGGCTAAGCAACACAAGGATCTTGTTTTCCCTCGCAATGCATGCATGTGCAAAGCCTAATGGTGCATGGAGTTTGGGATGGCAACACGTGGCGGGTAGTGATAAACCTCTCTGCTCAATTTATTTGAATGGCTAATCTTTAATACTATTGTATTGCAGGCAGTTGCATAGATTTAGTGATTCTGTGGAAGCTCCGCACAGTTAACTTTTCGAGACAATTGCATAGCGTAATTATCTGAAGTGATGTGTTGTGTGGAGAACTGCTATTTTTTTGTCAATGGAACCATGTTGTTACGCTCTACACTCACGTATGACCTATGGTCGTCCTGGCAAGGCATATATATATGCTGGTTGTGAGTGACCGAGATCAACCGTCCCCCTATATAGTTTCCTCATCATTGCTCTGGCTAGACAATTTATTCTCTAGATCTATGGACGTGAGTGAGGTGTGCTATCCACGAGGATTTTATAGCGCCATTGTCAGCTCATGTGTGGCAGGAGCAGAACGAAGACTTGAATAATGGGAAGAGAAATTGTGAAAGAGACGAGACACAATAAACATACAAAAAGCAACGATGCTCACACATCATTGGGTTAGCCACTTGCCATAAAAAGACTCTAGCCAACAGAAACAGAACATAAAGAGCAAGCTAGGGGAAGTCTTATCGGTAGGAATAAGAGGGATCAGAAATATAGGCTGGCTCTGTTGCATGTACAGTCTGAGACACATCACCTGTATTGGCACAAGATTCTAGACGCAGACTTGTACTCCCTCCGTTTTAAAATATAAAATGTTTTAGTTTTGTGAATAGATTGTATATAGACCCCATTTAGTGTGTAGATTTATCTAGGTTTAAAATGAACCTATATACTAAAAGGTGTCTAGATAAACTTCATTCACAAAGCTAAAACATTTTATATTTTGACACGGAGGGAGTACTATGTTATTAGAGTTAAGCACGGTCTGTTGCCCGCTAGGTATCCTATACATCGTATACGTGTGTATGCTGTACATACATGTGTTCGACAAGGATTAGAGTCGTTGTTCCAGTCAGCTATTTTAGACTTAGCTTAGCTTTTAAATATTGTGCTGAGCCCCTCTAGTCGTTGTTTCCGGCTTTTCACGTGCGTGTGTTGTTCTTCGTAAAGAGGAGATAAAGGCGTGTGTTACGTGTGTTACGTGTGCATCCAGGCGGACTTGAGGAATAGTGCTATTCGTCGGTGTCGTCGGAAAGCACTCGACGCAGGGACTCTGCTAACTTTGTATTAGGCAATGATAGTACTGCGTAGATTGTGAGAATTGCCGTAAAAATGACCAAACTGGCACTGAGATATTGCATTTGTGTTAGCATCCAATTGCGCATACCACTTTTTTTTTTGACGAAAAGCCAGCCTGGCGTGCCTTTCGTTGAAATTAGAAACATGGTACAAGTACGAGGCAAACTAAAAGAAAAAATAAATAAATAAACAAACAACATTTTAATAAGAGAACTGTTCTAACAAATAATCAAAACAATTTTAATCTTCGCCGAGAACACGCAAGCAACATCTTCAATGTCTTTCTTAAGTTGAATTCATGATTCCACTTAGTTATATCAAAGATGATTGAAAGTTTTTTTTTGAAAAGGAGGACATGCCCGGTCTCTGCATCAATTGATGCATACAACCTTTATTTCATTATTTGGAGCAAAGTATTACACCTTATTACAAGCAAGGCTCACTCAAAGTTTCCACAAAATAAGCCAACTAAACAAGTCTAAAAGCAAGTGGCGCATAAGCACCTTCATGTTAATCTCCGATCTGATCACCAACCGCATCGGTTGTAAAAGTCCCATCCAACCGTTTCCAAACGGATGTGCCCAATATCCATGGCCTGATGGTTGTGAAACCCTCGTCTGATAAGACTGAGTTCTTGTGTATAGTGCTAATCTTTGGATCGGTTCACTAGAACACACAATACAAAATGATACCAAATATAACTGTGCATCAAAAATATAACAAATATCCAGAATTTATATATATTACAACAGAAAGCATTACAAGGTAGAGCTTCATCATTCAAATGTGCTACAGGGGAACAATTGGTGAGTGGAGTCTCGCGACCTATAAACGATCACTCGGATACGAAATATCTGCAACATGAAACGTTGCAGCCACGAATGGTCAATACATTAAATGCATGGCAAGTAGGCTAAAGTGGTTAACAACAGACCTAACAACTACATGCTTATTTGGCTTGGTGGAGTTCATGCTCATTTGCATAAAGCAATAGTTTTATCATAACATTTGTAACAAAGTAGTTTTCCAATAGAAAAAATAGGACACTCTGGTTCACTCCCAGGTGCTCCTACCAAAGTAAGTTCACCCAACAAGTTTTAAGTAACTGAGAAATAAGGATGAGTAAGAAATATGTCATAGCCTCAAAATCAGGTCGCTCAAATTGTCCATAACTAGGGACACGGCTAAGTACTTAGTTTTACACTCTGTAGGGGTTTGTACACTTTACCCATGCGACCTGGTCAACCCAGCTCGTACCATCACACTCATATTGTGTTATGATAGGGAGAAGTCCAATACGAGACCATTCGGGAAGAGCTTCCCAAACCTATCCATGCACCATACCAACCTACACTATTCTACATCTCTGGCTACGTAGGATTCGAGTCGCCACAACCTACTAAGTCAAGCCATCGCCCATTTTATGATTGGCACATGGTTGTACACGTAAGCTACCAAATAAAGAAACAAATCTTTTCTCAGTCACCTAGGTGCCTTTCCACATTAAACCACCAAGAAATGTCAATTCCATCACACCTAGAATATACATTGATTAATTTGTTTTGGTTTTCACAAAACAATACTAGTAGAAACAACTACCATATCATGATTTAATCCTAGCCCTCGTCTGACATAGCATGGCTAAGCAATCTACCAATACGATGGCTCATAAACAAGGATAACTAGGGAATAATATGGGATATAGCATAGCATATACATATCAATTTCTATACATGCATTTCTACACAACCATCTACAATGCATAGCAAAACAATATGATATTTATGACCAAGATAGCACCACTTGCATTTTGTAGATGTAGTCGATCAGATAATCCTCACAAATATAATGGTTGCACTCGTCGCACTTAAAATATTTGCAATCACAATACTCGCAATCATAGCAAACGTGATCATAGTAGTTGCACTCCTCGTAATCTAACGTTTGAAACAAAGCACAATAATACACCATTCAAAACATTATAATTATGCACAATACAGTAAAACAATGATGATCAAATACATACATGGCGATTTAAGATGTCACAATGGTTGTAATTAGTTCTCTAAACAATACTAGATCACATGATGCATGTAGAGAATCGTTTAATACAATAGGGTATTTATTATTAATTATTCATTGCCAATAGAGGAGTTTTAATAGTGTTGTTGGAACATCTATATTAATTGACATATTAAATTTGAATCTAATGTGTACTGGATATATGACATTAATACATACCAGTAGCAATTGGATTCAACCTAATCAGAGTTGTAAATCTCATTCTATGATTTAATTACTACTTAATAGAGCTTAAATTATCTAAACAGTTTACTACGACCAAAAATATATCTAAGGACAGATCTAAAATCTACAAGGAATTGTGAATCCATGTACATATTATTTATATTCTTCAGATTTATGAATTATTAACTATGAATTTATTACTCCAAAAGGATACTAAAACTATTTAATTAATTACCAGCTAACTATAGAGCAAAAGTTAGATCTAATCTAATGGTAATAAACTATATGAAATTATATTCAATTTGATATATTATACACAATTTTTGAACATTGTATGAATTTCTTACGAATTTTACAAATTAGATCTATAATCTGCAATTTTAAATTCGAATGGAATATTCTAGGGAATATTCTATTGACTGGACAGATTGGCCGTGCATGCTGACTGGGACTAGGATCTCACCTGGCGACGACATGGTAGTGATGATGCAGCTGACCGGGATGTTTGAATGTGGACCGTCAGGATAGAATCCACTGGCTAAGAGAGAAGTTGGCTACAAATCAGCTCGATTTTGCCTTAGAAAAGATTAGAAATAAATCTGTGTTAGAGAGACAAATCCGTAGATTAAATCGAAAAACTTCCAACCTAAAAATTGTGTAGAATCATTAGATCTACCTTTCCACCAAAGTAATTTGGATTTGAGAAACGAGCGCGAGTAAATCTTGGAATTACACCGTCAGATCTGAAATATTGCGTTGCAAAATTCTCTGGCTGTGGTGGATTAAAATAGGCGAGGATTATCAGAATTGAGAGATTTCGACGAGATCTACAACTTTCGTATTGGAGACGAAAAGAACCGATGAAATTTAGTTATGTTTAGAAGCGAAATAATTCGGGGAGATGTAGATTCGGGATTTCGAGAAGAAAAACTCATAAACCTCTGGCTGCGGGTGATTATATAGGGCTTTAGGAAGGTGGAGAGATAGAGCTTGGAGTTGGAGTAGGAAATAAATATAAACAAACAGAAGTTAATTTGGAGTTGTACATAAAAAGATATATAAGTTTGAATAGAGGTAGGTTTAGAAACGGAGTTTTCACACGATTTTTAAAGCAGAGGTGGGATCAATCCCTTCCGATGGCTAGATGCTCATGTTGGTCGGCTGAGTGGGCCGGCCGGTTGGCCCATTAGGGAGCTGAGTTGGAGTAGACTACAACATGACTTACAATAAGAAATATATTAAACTACTGTTAAACCGAGGTTAAAAGAATGCATGCCGATGTAGACCCCAGTCCAACTCTAATCCGTGAGGTTCTGACAATCAAGGAAAAATGTATCAAGTGGGCAGTAGCCTAGTGGTTGGGTCTCAGTTGGCGCATCCCAGCGACTGGAGTTCGATCCCTTTCAGGGACGAATTTTCGGAATTCTCACGCCGACCCGCTTCTAGTATATCAAAAAAAGTGTCTAGTTCCTCCTAGCACTGTTTCATTTCTCCAATATACTGAATATGTAGCCAATAATCTCATAATCAATGTCATATAAAATTGTACTTTCCAATACAAAAACTAAGACGGTAGCTTTAGGAATATCGTTGCACCAATAAGCCATGGCCAGTTTGACTTTGTGGAGTTGCTCCATCAGGGTAGGTTCTTAGCAAGATACACTTAGATAGGATGGGAGCTCAATTTTTTTTTGACAAGGGTAATATATTAATAACGCGGAGGTACCAATTACATCTAGCCTCGCCAACAATGTGATGCCCTGATGGAATTAGAGATGCACACAACCAAAAAAAAAGTAAAAAGTCTCGCAACGGTGATTTATTTCTTGTAGCGTAAGTACTAACACCACCAAGACAACACCAGAAGTCGAGCTTCTCTGAAAGTGACGCCTCGAAGAAGTTGAAGGAAATATGGCCTGAGAGGCAATAATAAAGTTGTTATTATGTATTCCTTGTATATCATAGATGTTTATTTTGCATGCTATAATTGTATTGATAGGAAACGTCAATACATGTGCGTTTAATAAACAAAAAGGTTCCTAGTTATGCCTCTCTTATAGACTAGCTCGTTGATTAACAAGATGATCAAAGTTTCCTGATCATGGACATTGGATATTGTTAATAACGAGGTCACAACATTTGTGAAATGATGTGATGAACATTCATCCGAAGTATAGCATTACGATCAAAGTCATTATGTTTATATTGCTATAACATCATACAAAGTAGTCTTAGTCCTTAGACCGTGAGATCATGTTAATTGCTAACACCAGAAGAGTATCTTGATAACATCAAACGTCACACCGTGACAGGGTGACTATAAATGTGGGTTCAGTACTATGAAGTTGTTATGTTGAGGCTCATGGATCAAGAATGGAATTTTTCAATCCCGATGACGGATAGATATACTCTGGGCCCTCTCGGTGATATCACATTAAAATAGCTTGCAAGCAAGTGATGTGATCACTAGAATGTTGTATCACGGGAACGAGAAAAGAGTGCATGTCGGTAACAAGATCAAACTAGGTATTTGGATACCGATGATCGAATCTCGGACATGTATTATATCATGAGACAAAGGGATTAAGTTACTAGCGTTAAAGGTTCTCACGATCACAGAAGTCATCGTTGAATGTGCAGGAGTCAGTATGGATCTCCAGGTCCCGCTTCTGATTATTGATTTGAGAGGGGTCTCAATCATGTCTACATTATTCGCGAACCTTAGGGTGACACACTTAAGGTTTGCCGAACACCATTTTGGAGCACATATGTTTCAGACGAAAGAACTGCAAAGCGCTGGAATTATTTCGATGGAAACCAGAATTGTTTTGGGTGAAATTGCAGAAATTGGTTCTGCTTGTGATATTGAAATGTTGCAAGGGGTTTTCATGTGAATGTTTGTTAATTAAAGTAATTAACAAAATTTTGAATAAAATAAATAAAAGAGTTTTATAAAATGTGAGTTGCATTAAATTTGGTGAAAATTTAAATGCATGTGAGTGGAACTTTGGGTGGAGCTTGAATTGATGTGAGTGGAGCTTCCACCAAATTAATGAGGAAGAGGTGGGGGCACCCCCCTTGGCCGCCGGCCATGGGAGGGGAGGAGCCCCCCTCTCCTATAAAAATCCCCCCTCTCCTCCCTCACAAAGTACACCTCCTCGTGAAGGATCTCTCTCCCCCTCTAGATATTCCCCCATGGTGTCGGATTAGAGGGATACATGTTCCTGGTGGCCTTGTGTCTGGAAGGAGTTGCTGCTTCTGCTGATTCGCTGGAGCGAGGAGGTGGCAGTTGTCCGGTGGCTTGAACGTGTGTGCGAGGACGGATGCGCTACTGATTTGCGGCGATAGGACTTCCACATGATCTTGAGATCGACAAGTGTACGACTACATCATCCACGAGTTTCAACTCGTTAACAAAACTCTATTGTCTTCGAGGGAAGTTCTCTATGGATGTATATCCACTTGTTGCTCTATATCTAGTAGAGAGATCTTGGCGTAAGTTCTCATCGTAGGATTTTTTTTGTTTTCTATGCTGCGAACCCAACAGTGGTATCAGAGCCTGATCTATGCGTAAGTGCTTTGCACGGGTAGTACACATATGTTTATATGTGGACGATGATGATCATGTTATTGCTCCTTTCATATATTTTGGATATTGGTGGAATAGCGGGATGAAGTGGCCCGGACCAACCTTACATGTCATCGTACATGAGACCGGTTCCACGACTGACATGCAACTAGTTTTGCATAAGTGGCTGGCGGGTGTCTGTCTCTCCTACTATAGTCAATATATGATTTACAACGAGTTGCTAATAACTTGGTTATTCTCGTTGTGGTTCCATGTTCGTAGGTAAAAACGGATCTATCTCCGAAAGCCCTAAGCCACGTAAAACTTGCAATGGATAAATTAGAGGCGTCTAGTTTAGATCGTTGCTGGGCTAGTGTCTTGATATGGTAATGTTGTAAGTAGATGTATGATAGATACTCTTACAACACACTTAACGTGTAAGTGCCATAGACCTTGGCCTTACAAACAAAGGAATGATAGAGATCATACCACGATACATATGATAGAGATCAAATGCATGCACCTTATCATCTCACTTTACACATTAGATGTTTGCATCTTATATTGCTAGTTTGGCGCTTTTAGTAGCATTGTAAGATGATCCCTCTTTTAGATATCAATATAAAATGTGTTCTTCCTTAAGTATGTGATGGCTCAATGCACGACGCCAGAAAAGTGCTGGTGCGGTGTTGATGTAGAGCTCGTTGGGAACCCCAAGAGGAAGGTATGATGAGCAGAGCAGCAAGTTTCCCTCAGTTATGAAACCAAGGTTTAATCAAACCAGTAGGAGCAAGGAAACACCCCAAAGGTGTTGCTAGCTAAGCCTTGGCTGGGCGCCCTACCGGTGCTAGTAGCAACGTGGAGACCTGCACAACACAACCACAAAACTTTGTCCCCAACTTGCGAGTGAGGTTTTCAATCTCACCGTGTTTTGCGGAAAACAAAGGATTAAACATAACGAATGGAAAGAAGTAATAGTTTACAGAAAGTAAACACAAAGTAGTAAACAGTTTGTAGATTGTATGTAAAGAAAAGGACCGGGATCCATAGTTCACTAGAGGTGGCTCTCCTTAGATAGATAACATGCTGGGTGAACAAATTACAGCGGGGCAATTGACAAACATCGAGAAAGCAATACATGCATATACTAATCATCTTGACTCATTTGAGATTCGATTGGGCATTACAACATTATACATAGACCGCCATCCAACTGCATCTATGACTAACAATCCACCTTCAGGTTATCATCCGAACCCCCTCAAGTATTAAGTTGCAAGCAACAGATTATTGCTTTATGAACTGCGTGTAAAGTAAACAATACGATTGTTCTATGAACAAAGAATTGTTGTTTTCTCCCTAGTAGCAACAACACATCTAGTACCTTAGAGATTTCTGTCACTTCCCCAGATTACCAGAGGCATGAACCCACTATCGAGCATAAATACTAACTCTTGGAGTTGCTAGCATCTACTTGGCCAAGATAGCTACTAACAACGGAAATCATGCAAGATCACAAATAACAAAGACATGATAGAATCAATAATCAATCTGAAATAGCATCTCAATATCCATCGGATCCCCGCAAACACAACATGTATGATTACAACTAGATGATCTTGATCATGAACGGAGCTCACAAGATCTAAACATGAAAGCACAAAGGAGGAGAACCAGCCATCTAGCTACTACATGGATCTGTAGTCCAAGGATGAACTACTCACGCATCACATCGGAGGCTTGCATGGTGATGAAGAAGGCCTCTAGGGTGAATTCCCCTCTCCGGCAGGGTGCCGGGAAGAGCTTCAGATCCCTCCCGATCTAGGGATGGAGATGCCGGTGGCTACAAACTCTTTCGTGGATTTTTGATCGGGCACTTAGGGTTTTCGTCCCGAGGGCATCTTATAGGCGGAAGGAGAGGCCGAGGGGGTGCCTGGGCTGGCCACACCACCCCCTGGCGCGGGCAAAGCCTGGCCACGCGACAAGTTGGTGTGGCCGCCCTCTGGCCCCTCTCCGTCTCGTATTCTGGCATCTGATGACTTCCGGAAAAATAGGCACTTTGGCTTTTTTCCCGCCCAATTCCGAGAATTCATTTTCTGACTTTCGTGGAACCAAAAACAGCAGAAAACAGGCAGCTGGCACTGTGGCTCTTGTTAATAGGTTAGTCCAAGAAATCATATGAAAAGTACTCCAAAGTGTGGACAAAACACAAGAAAGTGGATAAAACCAAGCATGGAACATCAAAAATTATAGATACATTTGCAATGTATCAACATCCCCAAGCTTAACTCATGCTCGTCCTCGAGCAGGTAAGTGATAAAAAAGAAAGAATAATTTTTGAGGTGACATGCACCATCAAAGACTTGATCAAAGTATTTGTAAAACATTCAAAGCTGGGATCATAGTACTTCAATCATAACATGAAAGACAAAGTTCTAGCAATAAGCAAAGAAACTATGATGCAACATGAAAAGGCACAAACAAAAGATTCATGAATAACAATGCTTTGCAAGACATTTGTTTGTTTCACATAAAGAAAACATAGCACGATAGTATTCATCTTGTCCCTCATAGAGTAGCAAAACATAAATGCATAGGACACCTTCAAAGTTCATAAGAGTGACTAGATACAAATAGTTTAAAACAAGCAATATCAAGTTATGCATCAATCAACTAGTCTTGGGACAATGCACATAGAACTAAGAATGGCCACTATGCTCTCAAAGTAGGTGCATAAAGGTAGAAGGTGGAGACTCAATGTAATAGTGGAAGAAAGGAATTTTTATAAAAGGAAGTAGGGATTCAAGTCTCATAAAGAGCTTCAAAAATTATGGTACTTGTTAGCTTTCAGCTCTCATTGCCCCTACCATAAGCATCTTGAAGGTGATTAAGGTTAAAGTGACACAACTAAGAGGATATGCTTGACAAGTTATAAACTAAAATCCCATGCCCCTTACTTACGAAGACCGAACCTCATGCTACTCAACTTTAGTCACGAGTAAGCTATTGTCATTGTAAGTACATATGTATCATAAAGAACCGCCAACGGGGTACCCCTTGCACATGATACGGGAGCTTTCCCATAATCAAAATGACAAGGCAAGCAAACAATGAGCATATCAGCAATCTTTTTATTTGCTATTTGCATAAGTTTTTATTGAGGATGCTTCATAGAGTGCTCATTAGGGTGATGCTGCAAGTTTCCACCATGATTAGGCATGGCTTAGGCTAGCGGCCTAGACGTTTCTCTAACACACATACAAATTCCATGATCTTACAAGTTCCACTTTTATTTCACACCGGTGGGATCCGTAAGCAAAAGAACATGATATCAACGGGGTACAAAGTACAAATGCAATGTTGAAAGCGTTCCCCATGAAACATGGTTCTGCTAATTTCAACTTATAAAGCGCAAGCATATACGCAACAAAGAAGGACCCAATGGTTCAAGTTTATTAGAAAAAAAGTAAAGTGTGCCATCAAGTTCGTGAGAGCTTTAATCACTAGTTTTCTCATAACAAGTTTAATTTGGAAGGTAAACAAAAGCATGAATATACTTGGAATATCATAAGATAGTAGGTAGGTATGGTGGACTCTTTGTAATAACTTGGTTTAGGGAGTTGGATGCATGAGTGGAACTCATACTTGGTTGTGGAGGCTAGCAAAAGACTGGGAGCGACAAACTAAGAGAGCAATAATGGCCATAATCATGCAAAGCGACAAAACATCATTGATCAAAGCATAAAGTGATACTACAAGTTGAAAACTAAAGGATCACAAAGGCTATGGTGACTTTGAATAGTCATAACATGGTGTGAGTATGCGCCAAGTCAACCCAGATAAAGCATCAAAGGAGAATACCACTATACTATGCTTTAATATGCTAAAACAACGCATGATTCATCCAAGACACATTAAGAAATCTCAATTGTTTATAAAAAGTCATGCTACAACAAAGAATACTAAGCATAAAGCCAAAACAGTATCAAGCATGGCATGACAAAGCATAGGCCACAGTCAAAAACGGGCTCTTTTTACCATAAGCATGAACTTTCCTACTCTTTTCCAAACCAAACCAAACTATTTGCAAACCAATGTATGAAAGAGGGGGTCCAACCAATTTATTCAGTAAACTAAGAAAACAAAGCAAACAAAAAACCAAAACGAAAACGAAAAAGAAGACGCTCCAAGAACAACACAACTATGCATGAAACAATAAAAATGAAGCATTTGGAAGAAACCTGGGATTTTTATTGATGGAGAAGGGGATGCCTTGGGCATCCCCAAGCTTTGACGCTTGTACTTATTGGATATTTCTTGGGGGGACACGTGTGTCATCCCCAAGCTTGATCTTTAGTCCATCCTTCATCTCATTAGTCATTCCTTCCATACACCTGAAATTTTTCCTTCATACAAAACATCACACAATCTTTATTAGCAACATTAGTGCACTCAAGATAAATAAGTCTTAAGGTTCAGTTCTAACACCGAATAAACTTCCATTAGAACACTAGCTACTGTAGAACTTCCCTCAAAAAGCTCAATTCCCCAAAAGAACTAAAAAAGGAACCAACAAGAAGCAAATGCAGAAAATGGCAGAAATTTGTCAAAACAGACCAGCAGGTAAAGACGAATTTTTTCGAAGACCTTCTGTTGCTCACATCAAAAAGTGTTGAACTAACGAAAGTTAGATAACAACCTGGGGCAGAAGCACAAAACTTCACGCCTCAAAAAGACGTACAGAGATTTTACATGAGTTTTTACGGTGAAGCACAGAAATCTGTTTGGGTACAGCAACTTTCCCAGTCATTACTTCTCTCTCATTAGAGGTTACTCTTGGCACAAAAGGCAAATAAAAAGGATAAGGAGCGGTTATTATATAGGTAATAACTTCGAAGACTCATCTAAAACTTTTGGGTTACCTACCAATAAGTATTTTTCTTTAACGCCTTTAAGTTAGGCATAAGAAGCAAAGAAAGAATCAATTATTCTCAAATTAAGAAGCAGTAAGACCAAATTTTGTTTTCATAGGAGAGGCAAAAGAAATATTCTCTCTCTTCTTAGGAAAGTGTTCTATACCTTTCTTGAGTAGGAGTTGATATTTAATGGTGCCTTCTTTCATATCAATAATGGCACCAACAGTTCTAAGAAAAGGTCTTCCCAAAGTAATAGGACAAGAAGCATTGCATTCAACATCCAAAACATAGAAATCAACGGGGACATAGGCATTGTTAACCATAATAAGAACATCATTAAGACTCCCCATGAGTTTCTTTTTAGCATTATCATCTAGTGGGACATTCAAATAACAATCTTCAAGTCGAGGCAAATCAAGCATATCATAAATCCTTCTAGGCATAATAGAAACACTACTATCAAGATCACATAAAGCTTTGAAATCAAAGTCATTCACTTTCATATTAATGATGGGTTCCCAACCATCTTCTTGTTTTATAGGAATATAAGCTTTATGTTTCACCTTTTCTTCTTTAATCTTTATGAGAGCATCAGTAATGTGTTTTGTAAAGGCCATGTTCATAGCACTAGCATTAGGACTTTTAGCAAGCTTTTGTAGGAACTTAATAACTTCAGAGATATTGCAATCATCAAGATCATAATCAAATTTATCATCTAAAGTAGTAGAACTATTACTAGCCTCAACACTAGGGGTGGTAATAGTAGAAACACTAATGTTTCTGGCAATTTCATCTTCTCTTTCCCACTTAGCATGTAATTCAGCTAATAGTCTAACATTTTCATCAATTCTTACTTGTATAGCATTGGTAGCTGCAAAGGGATTATCATTAGTTTTAGGTTTAGCAGACATTTTATTAATCAATGAAGATTGAGCTTCAGACAAAGATGATATATTTCTTTCAGGATTAGAGAGTTTCAATTGTAAACTAGGAATTTCCCTATTTAGACTCTCCAGTTGATGGCTAATGTTCTTCAAAATGATAGATTGTTCCTCCATAGTTTTAGTGAATAGTTTATTTTGCTCATATTGCATTTGCATGAAGTTTTTAGTGGCTCTTTCAACTTCTAAAATTCTTCCTTCACTAGGTAATCCAGGTTTACCATTATAGCCATAAGTATTATTAGGTGGGTAGGGCCTATAATTGTTATTACCATAAGCATTGTTGCCAAAATTATTATTTCTTATGAAGTTCACATCAACTTGCTCTTCTTGAGCAACCAAAGAGGCTAAAGGAACATTATTTGGATCAATATGGGCTTTCCCATTAACAAGCATAGACATAATAATATCAATTTTATCACTCAGGGAGGAAGTTTCCTTTACCTTCCTACCTTGTGGAGCTCTCTCAGTATGCCATTCAGAATAATTAACCATCATATTGTCGAGAAGTTTTGTTGTGGCACCCAAAGTGATGGTCATAAAGGTACCTCCAGCAACATAGTCCAATAGGTTCCTTGAAGAATAGTTCCATCCTGCATAATTTTTTTGGATGATCATCCAAGCAGTCAGTCCATGAGTGGGACAATTCTTAACCAAAGATTTCATTCTTTCCCAAGCTTGAGCAACATGCTCATTATCAGATTGTTTAAACTTCATTATTTCACTTCTCATAGATATAATCTTAGCAGGAGGATAGTATTTTCCAATGAAAGTATCTTTGCATTTAGTCCAAGAATCAATACTATTCCTAGTTAAGGAATTCAACCATTCTTTAGCTTTTCCTCTCAAAGAGAAAGGAAACAATTTCAGTTTAATAATATAACCATCTACATCCCTATGCTTTTGCATCTCACAAAGTTCAACAAAGTTATTTAGATGGGAAGCTGCATCTTCATTTCCAATACCAGAAAATTGTTCTCTCATAACAAGATTGAGCAAAGCAGGTTTTATCTCAAAGAAAGTATCTTCAGACACAGGTGGAGCAATAGGTGTGCTCATAAAAACATTGTTGTTGGTGCTAGTGAAGTCACACAACTTAGTGTTTTCAAGAGTAGTCATTTTTTTGGGTTTTCAAATAAGAAAGCAAACTAGTAAAACTATTTCTTGTGTGTTTTTGATAAAGAAACAAGCAAACAAAGCAAAAATAAACTAAGCAAAACAAAAATAATAAAGTAAAGAGATTGGTTATGAGGGACTCCCCGGCAACGGCGCCAGAAAAATGCTTGATGGCTCAATGCACGGCGCTAGAAAAGTGTTGGTGCGGTGTTGATGTATTGCTCATTAGGAACCCCAAGAGGAAGGTATGATGAGCATAGCAGCAAGCTTCCCTTAGTTATGAACCCAAGGTTTAATCGAACCAGTAAGAGCAAGGAAACACCCCAAAGGTGTTGCTAGCTAAGCCTTGGCAGGGCGCACTACCGGTGCTAGTAGCAACGTGGACACCTACACAACACAACCATAGAACTTTGTCCCCAACTTGCGATGGGGTTGTCAATCTCACCGTGTTTTGTGGAAAACAAATGATTAAACGTATCAAATGGAAAGAAGTAATAGTTTGCAGAAAGTAAACACAAAGCAGTAAACAGTTTGTAGATTGTATGTAAAGAAAAGGACCGTGATCCATAGTTCACTAGAGGTGGCTCTCCTTAGATAGATAACATGCTAGGTGAACAAATTACATCGGGGCAATTGACAAACACCGAGAAAGCAATACATGCATATACTAATCATCTTGACTCCTTTGGAACTTGAACGATCTCATAGATGGGGGAAACATGGATGGTCGATGGAGAAACGATGGTGATGATGATGGCGATGATCTCCTCCAATTCCCCGTCCTGGCAGGGTGCCAGAACGGAGTTTCTGGTGCTGTTTCATGGAATCTGGTGGTGGCGGTGGAGCGGAACTCCTTCTGGAAAATCGTCGAACCCCCCGGAGTTTTTAGGTCAGAAGGCTTCTTATAGGCGAAGAGGGAGACCGAGGGGGTGCCTGGGGGCCCACACCACCCCCTGGCTCGGCCTGGCCTGGCCCACGCCACCAGGTGGTGTGGCCACCCCTGGCTCTTCTCGTCTCGTATTCTGGCTCCTGGAGTCTTCTGGAAAAATAGGCACTTTGGCTTTTGACCCGTCCAATTCCGAGAATATTCATTTTCTGACTTTCCTAGAACCAAAAACAACATAAAACAGGCAGCTGGCACTTTGGCTCTTGTTAATAGGTTAGTCCAAGAAATCATATGAAAAGTACTCCAAAGTGTGGACAAAACACAAGAAAGTGGATAAAACTAAGCATGGAGCATCAAAAATTATAGATACATTTGCAATGTATCATGGCTCAATGCACGGCGCTAGAAAAGTGCTGGTGCGGTGTTGTTGTAGTGCTCGTTGGGAACCCCAAGAGGAAGGTATGATGAGCACAACAGCCCTCAGTTATGAAACCAAGGTTTAATCGAACCAGTAGGAGCAAGGAACCACCCCAAAGGTGTGGCTAGCTAAGATTTGGCAGGGCGCACTACCAGTGCTAGTAGTAACGTGGAGACCTGCACAACACAACCACAGAACTTTGTCCCCAACTTGCGATGAGGTTGTGAATCTCACCGTGTTTTAGAGAAAACAAAGGATTAAATGTATCGAATGGAAAGAAGTAATAGTTTGCAGAAAGTAAACACAAAGCAGTAAACAGTTTGTAGATTGTATGTAAAGAAAAGGACCGTGATCCATAGTTCACTAGAGGTGGCTCTCCTTAGATAGATAACATGCTGGGTGAACAAATTACAGCGGGGCAATTGACAAACATCGAGAAAGAAATACATGCATATACTAATCATCTTGACTCCTTTGAGATTCGATTGGGCATTACAACATTATACATAGACCGCCATCCAACTGCATCTATGACTAATAATCCACCTTCAGGTTATCATCCGAACCCCCTCCAGTATTAAGTTGCAAGCAACAGATTATTGCTTTACGAACTGCGTGTAAAGTAAAAAATACGATTATTCTATGAACAAAGGATTGTTTTTTTCTCCCTAGTAGCAACACCACATCTAGTACCCTAGATATTTCTGTCACTTCCCCAGATTACCAGAGGCATGAACCCACTATCGAGCATAATTACTAACTCTTGGAGTTGCTAGCATCTACTTGGCCAAGATAGCTACTAACAACGGAAAGCATGCAAGATCACAAATAATAAAGACATGATAGAATCAATAATCAATCTGAAATAGCATCTCAATATCCATCGGATCCCCGCAAACACAACATGTATGATTACAAATAGATGGTCTTGATCATGAACAGAGCTCCCAAGATCTACACATGAAAGCACAAAGGAGGAGAACCAGCCATCTAGCTACTACATGGATCCGTAGTCCAAGGATGAACTACTCACACATCACACCGGAGGATTGCATGGTGATGAAGAAGGCCTCCATGGTGAATTCCCCTCTCCGGCAGGGTGCCGGGAAGAGCTTCAGATCCCTCCCGATCTAGGGATGGAGATGACGGCGGCTATAGACTCTTTCGTGGATTTTTGATCGGGCACTTAGGGTTTTCGTCCCGAGGGCATCTTATAGGCAGAAAGAGAGGACGAGGGGGTTCTTGGGCTGGCCACACCACCCCCTGGCGAGGGCCAAGCCTGGCCACGCGGCCAGGTGGTGTGGCTGCCCTCTGGCTCCTCTTCGTCTCGTATTCTGGCATCTGATGACTTCCGGAAAAATAGGCACTTTGGCTTTTGTCTCGTCCAATTCCGAGAATATTCATTCTCTGACTTTCCTGGAACCTAGAATAGCAGAAAACAGGCAGCTGGCACTGAGGCTCTTGCTAATAGGTTAGTCCAAAGTGTGGACAAAACACAAGAAAGTGGATAAAACCAAGCATGGAACATGAAAAATTATAGATACATTTGCAATGTATCAGTATGCACCGTTCTATGGATCGTGTTTCGAGACATCACGTGATTATCGGGTGTACTCGACTCTATGCTTTCATATAGCGGGTGTAAGATAATTTTACACACGCGAATACTAAGGTTCTTACTTGGCGAGCCTAGCATGTACAGACATGGGCTCGGAACACGGACCGAAAGGTTAAGCATGAGTCATATAGTTAATATGATGCCCATATAGATGCTCGCCTTTGAAGCTACACTGACTCACGTGATGATCAGACTTGGTGTAGTGTATTTGGTTCATGTAATCACCAAAAAGACACGAGCGATGTAGTTTTTGAGTGGGAGTTCATTAGTAATTTGGATTAGTTGAACTCAATCTATCATAAACTTAGTCTAAATAAACTTTACAAATTCTGTTGTAGATGGCACCACCTGCTTTTAATTTCAATGTGTTCATGGAGAAAGAGAAACTTACTGCGAATGGTTGCAACTTCACCAACTGGGCTATGAATTTGAGGATTCTCCTCACTGCTGCACAAAAGCAATATCTGCTAGAGGCGCCGCTAGGCCGCCCACCAGCTCCTGATGCCCCTGACGAGGAAAAGAATGTTTATATAACTCGTCAGGAGGACAAAAACTTAGTTCATTGTGGCATACTGTATGGGCTAGAGCCAGAACTTCGAAAGCGTTTCGAAAATGGCAATGCCTTTGATACCATGGGAGAATTGAAAATGATTTTCGATACCCATGTTGCCGTAGAGAGTTATAATGCTACATAAAAGTTCTTTAGCTGCATGATGGAGGAGAACAGCTCCATTAGTGAGCACGTACTCAAAATGTCTAGGTACGCTAATAAGCTTCTGTCCTTGGGAATATAGATTCCCATTGACCTAGGCATGCATCGTGTTCTCCAATCTCTACCACCTAGCTACAAGAGCTTCGTGATAAACTATAACATGCAGGGCATGAAGAAGTCTCTTCCCGAGCATCTATCAATGCTTAAGACTGTAGAAGTGGAGATTAGGAAAGAGCATGATCAATAAGACCACCGGTTTCAAGAAGGACAAGAAAGGGAAGCAGAAGGGAAAGAAGGGCGGCAAATCTGTTGCCGCACCTGAAAAGAAATGACGAGTTAGCCCTAAGTCTGATACCGGGTGCTACTATTACAAGGGGACTGGCCATTGGAAGTGCAACTGCCCAAAGTACTTGGCAGACTAGAAGGCCGGCAAGGCAAACAAAGGTATATGTGATATACATGTTATTGATGTGTACTTGACTAGTATTCGCAGTAGCACCTGGGTATTTGATACGGGATCGGTTGCTAATATATGTAAGTCGATTTAGGGGTTGTGGAAGAAGCGATAGCTAGCAAGGGATGAGGTCACAATGCGGGTCGGTAATGGATCAAGAGTTGATGTGATCGCCGTCGGAACGCTGCCTCTCCATATGCCATCGAGATTAGTGATAAATCTAAATAATTGTTATTTGGTGCCTACACTAAGCATGAACATTGTATCCGAATCGTGTCAGATGCGAAGTGGTTATTCCTTTAAATTTGAAAAAATGGTTGTTCGATTTATATGAATGATATCTTTTATGGTCATGCACCTGTGTTGAAGGGTTTATTTCTGTTGGATCTCGATAGTAGTATTACGCATATTCATAATGTTGATGCTAAAAGGATTAAACTTGATAATGATATATCTGCATATTTGTGGCACTGCCGTCTAGGTCATATTGGCGTTAAATGCATGAAGAAAATCCATTCTGATGGACTTTTGGAATCACTTGATTTTGAATCATTTGATATATGTGAGCCATGCCTTATGGGCAAGATGACTAGAATGCCGTTTTCCGGTTCAATAGAACGGGTGATAGATTTATTGGAAATCATAAATACTGATGTGTGTGGACCAATGAGTGTGTCCGTGTGAGGTGGATATCGTTATTTTGTTGCTTTCACGGATGATTTGAGGAGATATGGGTATATTTATTTGATGAAACATAAGTCTGAACCTTTGAAAAGTTCAAGGAATTACAGAATGAAGTGGAAAATCATCGTAACAGAAAGATCAAATTTCAGCGGTCCGACCGTGGAGGGGAGTATCTTAGTTACGAGTTTAGCACACATATGAAAGACTGTGGAATCGTTTCACAACTCACGCCTGCCGGAACACCACAACGTAATGGTGTGTCGGAACATCGTAATCGTACTTTATTGGATATGGTTCGATCTATGATGTCTCTGACTAACTTGCCACTGTCATTTTGGGGATATGCACTGGAAACCACTTCATTCACTTTAAATCGGGCACCGTCTAAATCCGTTGAAACGACACCGTGTGAATTATGGTTTGGAAACAAACCTAAGCTGTCATTTCTTAAAGTTTGGGGATGCGATGTTTATGTGAAGAAACTTCAGCCAGATAAACTCGAACCCAAAGCAGAAAAATGCGTCTTCATAGGATACCCTAAGGAAACGATTGGGTATACCTTATATCACAGATCTGAGGGCAAGGTTTTTGTTGCCAAGAATGGATCCTTTCTTGAGGAGGAGTTTCTCGCGAAAGGTGTGAGTAGTCGGAAGGTAGAACTCGAAGAGGTTATTGAACCTTCCTTTCATGAAATGGCGAGTAGCGCAGCACCCGAAGTTGTTTCGGACTTGACTTAACCTAATGAAGAGAGAGCTAATGATAATGATCATGAAACTCCGAAAGAAGACACTACCAAACCTCGCAGGTCAAGCAAGACACGTGTAGCTCCCGAACTGTACGGCAATCCTGTTATAAATTTCATATTTGATGAAATAGATGACCCTGCGACGTGTGAAGAAGCGATGATGAGCCCGGATTCCAACAAATGGCTAGGAGCCATGAAATCCGAGATGGAATCTATGTACGAAAACCAGTTTTGGACCTTAGTGGACTTACCTCACGATCAAAAGGCCGTTGGGAATAAATGGATTTTCAAAAGAAAAAACTGATGTTGATGGTAATGTGACCATCTATAAAGCTTGACTTGTCACAAAAGGGTTTTGACAAATTCAAGGAGTTGACTACGATGAGACATTCTCTCCAGTAGCGATGCTAAAGTCAGGTTAGGATTATGTTAGCAATTGCTGCATATTTCGATTATGAAATATGTCAAATGGATGTCAAAACCGCGTTCCTCAATGGTAATATTGAAGAAGAGTTGTATATAATACATCCTAAGGGTTTTGTCGATCCTAAGGATGCTGATAAGGTATGCAAGCTTCAGCGATCCATCTATGGACTGAAGCAAGCATCCCGGAGTTGGATTCTCCGCTTTGATGAAGTGATCAAAGAGTTTGGATTTGTCCAAACTTATGGAGAGGCTTGTATTTACAAGAAATTGAGTGGGAGCAATGTGGCATTTCTGATATCATATATGGATGACATATTATTGATTGGAAATGATATAGATCTTTTAAATAGTGTTAAAAGTTATCTAAACAGCAAATTTTCGATGAAAGACCTTGGTGAAGCTTCATATATATTAGGCATTAAAATCTATAGAGATAGATCTAGGGGCCTAATTGGGCTATCGCAAAATACATACCTTGATAAGATATTAAAGAAGTTTAATATGGACGGAAGTAAGAAGGGGTTCTTACCTATGTTGCAAGGCAAGACATTGAGTAAGACTCAAAGTCCGGCTACGGCGGAAGAAAGAGAGATAATGGATAAGATCCCCTATGCCTCAGCCATATACTCTATAATGTACGCCATGCTATGCACAAGACCAGATGTGGTACATGCTATTAGTTTGACTAGTAGGTACCAATCTGATCCAGGTTCAGAACACTGGATAGCGGTCAAGAATATTCTTAAGTACTTAAGAAGAACTAAGGATATGTTTCTTGTATACGGAGGTGAAGAAGAGCTAGTCGCTAAGTGTTATATCGATGCTAGTTTTGACACCGATCTGGATGACTCTAAGTCTCAATCCGGATATGTATTTCTCTTGAACGGAGCAGCAGTTAGTTGGAGGAATTCCAAACAACCTGTGGTGGCTGGATCAACGATGGAGGCGGAATATGTTGCTGCTTCAGAAGCGGCGCAAGAAGAGGTTTGGATGAAGGAGTTCATAACGCAACTAGGTGTGGTTCCTAGTGCATTGGACCCAATGCTGATCTATTATGACAACAATGGAGCCATACCCAACGCCAAGGAACCAAGGTCTCACAAGAATTCCAAGCATTTTAAGCGCCGGTTTCGCTCCATCCGCGAGCATGTCAAGGATGGAGATATAAAGATTTGTAAAGTACACACGGACCTAAATGTAGTAGATCCATTGACTAAAGTTCTCCCTACGGAAAAACATGATCAACACCAAAACTCCATGGGTGTTAGATTTATCACTATGTGAACAAGATTATTGTCTCTAGTGCAAGTGGGAGACTGAAGGAAATATGCCCAAAGAGGCAATAATAAAGTTGTTATTATGTATTCCTTGTATATGATATATGTTTATTTTGCATGCTATAATTGTATTGATAGGAAACTTCAATACATGTGTGTTTAATAAACCAAAAAGGTTCCTAGTTATGCCTCTCTTATAGACTAGTTTGTTGATTAACAAGATGATCAAAGTTTCCTGATCATGGACATTTTATGTTGTTAATAACGAGGTCACAACTTTTGTGAAATGATGTGATGAACATTCATCCGAATTATAACATTACGATCAAAGTCATTATGTTTATATTGCTATAACATCATACGATGTAGTCTTAGTCCTTAGACCATGAGATCATGTTAATTGCTAACACCAGAAGAGTATCTTAGTAACATCAAATGTCACACCATAACAGGGTGACTATAAATGTGGGTTCAGTGCTAAGAAGGTGTTATGTTGAGGCTCTTGGATCAAGAATGGAATTTGTCAATCCCGATGATGGATAGATATACTCTAGGCCCTCTCGGTGATATCACATTAAGATAGCTTGCAAGCAAGTGATGTGATCACTAGAATGTTGTATCACAGGAACGAGAAAAGAGTGCATGTCGGTAACAAGATCAAACTAGGTATTTGGATATCGATGATCGAATCTCGGACATGTATTATATCATGAGATAAAGGGATTAATTTGCTAGCGTTAAAGGTACTCACAGTCACAGAAGTCATAGTTGAATGTGTAGGAGTCAGTATGGATCTCTAGGTCCCGCTTTTGATTATTGATTTGACAGGGGTCTTAATCATGTCTGCATTATTTGCGAACCATAGGGTGATACACTTAAGGGTTGCCAAACACCATTTTGGAGCACATATGTTTCAGAAGAAAGAACTTCAAAGCGCTGGAATTATTTTGATGGAAACCGGAATTGTTTCGGGTGAAATTGCAGAAACTGGTTCTGCATGTGATATTCAAATGTTGCAAGGGGTTTTATGTGAATGTTTTTTAATTAAAGTAATTAACAAAATTCTGAATAAAATAAATAAAAGAGTTTTATTAAATGAGAGTTGCATTAAATTTGGTGGAAATTTAATGCAATTGAGTGGAACTTTGGGTGGAGCTTGAATTAATGTGAGTGGAGCTTCCACCACATGAATGAGGAAGAGGTGGGGGCACCCCTCTTGGCTGCCGGCCATGGGAGGGGAGGAGCCCCCCTCTCCTATAAAAAGCCCCCTCTCCTCCCTTACAAAGTACACCTACTCGTGAGGGATCTCTCTACCCCTCTAGATATTCCCCCATGGTCTCGGATTAGCGAGATACATATTCCCGGTGGCCTTGCGTCTGGAAGGAGTTGCTTCTTCTGCTGATTCGCTGGAGCGAGGAGGTGGAGGTTGTCCGGTGGCTTGAACGTGTGTGCGAGTATGGATGCGTTGCTGATTTGCGGCGCTAGGACTTCCACACGATCTTGAGATCGGCAAGCGTACGACTACATCATCCACGAGTTCCAACTCGTTAACAAAACTCTGTTGTCTTCGAGGGTAAGTTCTCTATGGATGTATATCCACCGGTTGCTCTGTATCTAGTAGATAGATCTTGGCGTATAGTTCTCATCGTAGAATTTTTTTGTTTTCTATGCTGCGAACCCAACAGAAGGAACCAGTGCACAAGTGCTGTTATTGCCCAATCATAGATCATAGGTTTTTACCTTGGAGAAATGTCCTTGCTCTCAAAACAATGCTTTCAACAAGGTCATTGTTAGCATAACCAATTTAATCCAGACCTTGGATTTTTACCCTGAATGATAACACTATGAACTTCTCCTGTGCAATCGCCCCCACTTTCATACAACTGATACGGGTCACGAATCATCAAGCCAATTCCTCACCGCCACAAATATTTTAACCACCATTGCTAGCCCTCAGCTATCTGCTTTCATGAAATTCTCCACCTTTGACTTAACCATGGACCGAAAGACGTGTCCCATGATGGTAACAGAAATCGGAGCTTTGCAACGCTCCCTCTGAAACCAAACAGATAGAAAAAACATGATCACGCCTGACCGAATCTCATTCGATCCAGCAATCTCTAGGCATGAGACGCCCATGGGAGTTCTGGGTGGAGCCTTCTAGAACTCGACACTCTGGCTAGATCTGCTAGGGAGGGCATCAAGAAGATCTTTATCTTGGCGTGAAAAAAACCCTAGGACTACCTCCACTATTTAAGCTGAGCTATCAGCCCCATGCAACCCACCGGCAACAGAGGTGGAGATGAACCCGACCACCACCAACCTTGTTGTATCTAGTGATAGATCCCAAAGAATCCACGGCCCCACCTCCACAGAAGGCAGACTGTCTGGTCATGTAGGCAGATGCCACTATGACCCGCCGGTTCAGAATGGAACCATTAAAGGGTTCCGTAGCAGAAAACAAAAAATTTCCTACGATGGAACTCCCTAACCCCCAAGATCTATCTATGTAGTAATGAAGTAACGACCGAAGCGTATAGAATACATACCCTTGTAGACCATACGCGGTTAACATTCTGAGGGGAATGTGGTAGAAGTAGTCGAACCCGTAGCTGACCTCAAGGTCGCGATGCTCCTCACAGGTCACCCCTTGCTCCTTATTTATCGTCCAGCAGCTCCGGCTCATGACATGGAAGGTGCCTCAAGTGAGGCCCCTCGTGGTATCGTACACATACATTTTATGATGACGACCTCCATCTCCTTGATCCCTGCCGGGAGTGCGGAAGTATATCTCCGGCATGGAATCCCTGCAGTGCAACGGTGTGCTGCAGGTGCGCTGTCTCTTGCACGGATAGTCCTTTCTTGGGACCGTGCCAAAGCATGGAGACAACTATGTAGAGAGAGAGGGAGGAATTCTCTAAGGAAAATGCCTTAGAGAACATCTCAAATTGTGTGTCTATTCCCACCCATGGACTCCCCTTTATATATGGGGAGGGGGTGTGCCCTCCCCTTTTGGTTTCCCATGTGGGACTAAACAAGGGAGAGAGGGGGGAGGCGCCATGGGCCTCATGGGCCAGCTGGGCAGGGATGGGACCCACCCGACGCATAGCCCTAGGCTGGCTAGGTGGGCCCCCCTTGAGGTGGCTAATCCTTGGCCCTTTGGCCCTTGGCTCTTTCCTCCTTCGGTTTTCCCTCATGGGCCCTTTTTCCCTAGGAAGTTTGGCCCATTAGCGGAATACCCCTTCAAATTAGATTTTAATATTATATTTAATATTAATTACATTAATTAACATGTAAATACATATTAAAAAATCTGATTTGACCCAAAACACCTTTCGGTTCCCTTTCGAGTTCCTCCGAATGACTTCAGAACTTTTCCGGTTCTCTCACGGAACTTTTCCGATTTCGTTTTCTCTTTCATATGGTGATTCCAACTTACAGAGGATCTCTAGCTCATCGTACCCTTAAGTGTATTTCCCCATGGCTCGGGAATGGCACAGACATGATCTCCATCAATGATTAATAGCGGGACCAGGATGCCCATAATGACCCCTGTGCATTCCACGATGATAATGTCGTTTGAACCATAAACAGTCATTTACCATTCCCTTTACCACTTGATACCTAGTTCACCCGATATTTGATCTACGGTATCCCCATACCTTCGTTCGATCTTGTTATCGATGAACTTGTTTTCTCATTCCCATGTCGTTGCATTCCGTGACCCAGTCACACGCTTGCAAGCTTCGTTAATGCAAAGCCACCAAGATGGCCACATATGTATCTATCTGCTACATGGATTGGCAAATCATGGCCTTGATATGTATTCCTCTATGTGCCCCTTGGGAAAGCTGAGTGGCACCTTTTTGATCACCCAGTCACGGTATGATACTTGATAACCATCTAAGCTCCCTCCAGAACGGTGATTTTCATTATCTCACAGTCTAAGGATCAGGTTACGAGGTTTTCTTAGTTTATCATTACTGGTGAACTTTGTAACTAGATCTCATTAAGATACAACTGGTTGGGTTGTTTGTCTATCACATCATTCAACTAATGGCGTGCCCTCATTATCAATTGGCATAAATGACCATGATCTCGAAACCCTAGATCATCCTCATGCCCAATGAACTAGTTCACTAGAGACTTGGTTTGTTTACATACCACATGTGTATTAACGTTTCGTATTAATATAGTTATAGCACAGTATGAAACGTATTATGAACATAAGAGATATATCAAACAATACGCTTTATTATTTGCTTCTAGGGAATATCTCCTTCAACCATGACATGACCACAACTGTCAGGCCTACATGCAGCGACGTCTCCCACCGTAGCAGTGGCCGCCAGGCCTAGTTGCAGCAGAAGGAAATATGCCCTGAGAGGCAATAAAAAAGTTGTTATTATGTATTCTTTATATATGATAGATGTTTATTTTACATGCTACAATTGTATTGATTGGAAACATCAATACATGTGTGTTTAATAAACAAAAAGGGTTCCTAGTTATGCCTCTCTTTATAGACTAGCTTGTTGATTAACAATATGATCAAGGTTTCCAGATCATGGACATTGGATGTTGTTAATAACAAGGTCACACCATTGGTGGAATGATGTGATGAACATTCATCCGAAGTATAGCATTACGATCAAGTCATTATGTTTATATTGCTATAACATCATACGAAGTAATCTTTATCCTTAGACCATGAGATCATGTTAATTGCTAACACCTGAAGAGTGTCTTGATAACATGAAACATCACACCGTAACATGGTGACTATAAAGATGGGTTCAGTACTACGAAGGTGTTATGTTTAGGCTCATGGATTAAGAGTGGAATTTTTCGATCCTAATGACGGATAGATATACTCTAGGCCCTCTCGGTTATATCACATTGATATAGCTTGCAAGCAAGTGATGTGATCACTAGAATGTTATATCACGGGAACGAGAAAAGAGTGCATGTCGGAAACGAGATCAAACTAGGTATGGAGATACCGATGATCGAATCTCGGAAATGTAATATATCGTGAGACAAAGAGCTTTAGTTACAAGCGTTAAAGGTTCTCACGATCACAGAAGTCATCGTTGAATACGCAGGAGTCAGTATGGATCTCCAGGTCACGCTTCTGACTATTGATCTGAGAGGAGTCTCAATCATGTCTGCATTATTCGCAAACCGTAGGGTGACACACTTAAGAGTTACCGGACACCATTTTGGAGCACATATGTTTCAGACGAAAGAATTGCAAATTGCAGGAATTGTTTCGATAGAAACCGGAAATTGTTTCGGGTGAAATTGTAGAAAGTGGTTCTGCATGTGATATTGAAATATTGCGACGGATATATGTGAATGTTTGTTAATTAAAGTAATTAACAAAATTCTGAATAAATTTAATAAAAGAGTTTTATTAAATGAGAGAGCATTAAACTTGGAGAATTTTAATGCATTTAAAGTGGAGACTTTAAAGGAGAATGTGAAGAGGCATTTTAATGTAGAGGGGTTACCACCACATGAATGGGGGAGGTGAGGGGTCACCCCCATGCGCCAGCCATGGAGAGAGGGGGTACCCCCCTCCTCCTATAAAAGGCCACCCTCTTCCTCCTTCTTCCTCACACCTCCTTGTGAAGGATCTCTCTCCCCCTCTAGAATTATTCCCCCATGGTCTCGGATTAGCGAGATACATGTTCCCGGTGGCATTTCGTCTGGAAGGAGTTGCTGCTTCCGCTGGACCAACCTTACATGTCATCGTACATGAGACCGGTTCCACGACTAACATGCAACTTGTTTTGCATAAGTGGCTGGCAGGTGTCTGTCTCTCCTACTATAGTCAATATCTGATTTACAACAAGTTGCTAATAACTTAGTTATCCTCGTTGTGGTTCATGTTCGTAGGTGAGAATGGTTCAATCTCCGAAAGCCCTAAGCCACATAAAACTTGCAATTGATAAATTAGAGGCGTCTAGTTTAGATCGTTGCTGGGCTAGTGTATTGATATGGTATTGTTGTAAGTAGATGTATGATAGATACTCTTATAACACACTCAACGTGTAAGTTCCATAGACATTGGCCTTACACACTAAGGAATGATAGAGATCATACCACGATGCAAGTGATAGAGATCAAATGCATGGACCATATCATCTCACTTTACACATTACATGTTAGCATCTTATACTGCTAGTTTGGCGCTTTCTGTAGCATTGTAAGATGATCCCTCATTTAGATATCAAGATAAAAATGTGTTCTTCCTTAAGTATGCACCGTTCTATGGATCGTGTTTCGAGACATCACGTGATGATCGGGTGTACTTGAATATACGGTTTCATAGGAACGGGTGTAAGACAGTTTTACACACGCGAATACTAAGGTTCTTACTTGGCGAGCCTAGCATGTCCAGACATGGCCTCGGAACACGGACCGAAAGGTTAAGCATGAGTCATATAGTTTATATGATGCCCATATAGATGCTCGCCTTTGAAGCTACATCAACTCACGTGATGATCGGACTTGGTGTACTGGATTTGGTTCATGTAATCACCAAAAGGACACGAGGGATGTCGTTTTTGAGTGGGAGTTCATTAGTAATTTGGATTAGTTGAACTCACTCTATCATAAACTTAGTCTAAGTAAACTTTACAAATTCAGTTGTAGATGGCACCACCTACTTTTAATTTCAATGTGTTCATGCAGAAAGAGAAACTTGCTGCGAATGGTAGCAACTTCACCAACTGGGCTATGAATTTGAGGATTCTCCTCACTGCTGGACAAAAGCAATATGTGCTAGATGCGCCGCTAGGCCCCCCACCAGCTCCTGATGCCCCTGACGAGGAAAAGACTGTCTATGTGACTCGTCAGGAGGACCACAACTTAGTTCATTGCGGCATACTGTATGGGCTAGAGCCAGAACTTCGAAAGCGTTTCGAAAATGGCAATGCCTTTGATACCATGGGAGAATTGAAAATGATTTTCGATACCCATGCTGCCGTAGAGAGTTATAATGCTACATAAAAGTTCTTTAGCTGCATGATGGAGGAGAACAACTCCGTTAGTGAGCATGTACTCAAAATGTCTGGGTACGTCGATAAGCTTGTGTCCTTGGGAATAACGATTCCCATTGACTTGGGCATACATCGTGTTCTCCAATCTCTGACACCTTGCTACAAGAGCTTCGTGATGAACTATAATATGCAAGGCATGAAGAAGACTCTTCCCGAGCTTCTGTCAATGCTTAAGACTGCAGAAGTGGAGATTAGGAAAGAACATCAAGTATTGATGATCAATAGGACCACCGGTTTCAAGAAGGAGAAGAAAGGCAAGCAGAAGGGAAAGAATGGTGGTAAATCTGTTGCCACGCCTGAAAAGAAACCTCGAGCTGGCCCTAAGTCTGACATCGTGTGTTACTATTGCAAGGGGACTAGCCATTGGAAGCGCAATTGCCCCAAGTATTTGGTGGACAAGAAGTCTGGCAAGGCAAACAAAGGTATATGTGATATACATGTTATTGATGTGTACTTGACTGGTACTCGCAGTAGCACCTGGGTATTTGATACGGGATCGGTTGCTAATATATGTAACTCGGTTCAGGGGCTCCAGAACAAGCGACAACTAGCAAGGGATGAGGTCAGGATGCGGGTCGGCAATGGATCAAAAGTTGATGTCATCGCCGTCGGGACGCTACCTCTCCATATGCCATCGGGATTAGTTATAAACCTAAATAATTGTTATTTGGTGCCTGCACTGAGCATGAACATTCTATCCGGATCGTGTTTGATGCAAAGTGGTTATTCCTTTAAATCTGAAAACAATGGTTGTTAGATTTATAAGAATGATATCTTTTATGGTCATGCACCTATGTTGAATGGTTTATTTCTGTTGGATCTCGATAGTAATATTACGCATATTCATAATGTTAATGCTAAAAAGATTAAACTTGATAATGATATATCTGCATATATGTGGCACTGCCGTCTAGGTCATATTGGCGTTAAACGCATGAAGAAACTCCATTCTGATGGACTTTTGGAATCACTTGATTTTGAATCATTTGATATATGTGAGCCATGCCTTATCGGCAAGATGACTAGAACGCCGTTTTCTGGTTCAATGGAACGGGCGACAGATCTATTGGAAATCATACATATTGATGTGTGTGGACCAATGAGTGTGTCGGCGCGAGGTGGATATCGTTATTTTGTTACTTTCATGGATGATTTGAGTAGATACGGGTATATCTATTTGATGAAACACAAATCTAAAACTTTTGAAAAGTTCAAGGAATTTCAGAATGAAGTGGAAAATCATCGTAATAGAAAGATCAAATTTCTACAGTCTGACCGTGGAGGAGAGTATCTAAGTTACGAGTTTAGCACACAAATGAAAGAGTGTGGAATAGTTTCACAACTCAAGCCTGCCGGAACACCACAATGTAATGGTGTGTCGGAACGTCGTAATCGTACCTTATTGGATATGGTTTGATCTATGATGTCTCTGACTGACTTGCCACTGTCATTTTGGGGTTATGCACAGGAAACAGCTGCATTCACTTTAAATCAGGCACCATCTAAATCCGTTGAAACGACACCATTATGGTTTGGAAACAAACCTAAGTTGTCATTTCTTAAAGTTTGGGGATGCGATGTTTATGTGAAGAAACTTCAGCCAGATAGACTCGAACCCAAAGCGGAAAAATGCGTCTTCATAGGATACCCTAAGGAAACAATTGGGTATACCTTCTATCACAGATCCGAGGGCAAGGTTTTTGTTGCCAAGAATGGATCCTTTCTTGAGAAGGAGTTTCTCGCGAAAGGTGTGAGTAGTCGGAAGGTAGAACTCGAAGAGGTTATTTAACCTTCTCTTCATGAAATGGTGAGTAGCGCAGCACCGGAAGTTGTTTCGGAATTGACTTCACCTAATGAAGAGAGAGCTAATGATATTGATCACGAAACTCCGAAAGAGGACACTAACGAACCTCGCAGGTCAAGCAGGACACGTGCAGCTCCTGAACTGTACGACAATCCTGTTGTGAATTTCATGGTTGATGAAATGGATGACCCTGCGACATATGAAGAAGCGATGATGAGCCCGGATTCCAACAAATGGCTACAAGCCATGAAATCCGAGATGGAATCCATGTACGAGAACCAAGTTTGGACCTTGGTGGACTTACCTCACGATCGAAAGGCCTTTGAGAATAAATGGACTTTCAAAATAAAAACTGATGCTGATGGTAATGTGACCATCTATAAGGCTCGACTTGTCGCAAAGGGGTTTCGACAAATTCAAGGAGTTGACTACGATGAGACATTCTCTCCCATATCAATGCTTTAGTCGGTTAGGATTATGTTAGCAATTGCTGCATATTTTGATTATGAAATATCGCAGATGGATGTCAAAACTGTGTTCCTCAATGGTAATATTGAATAAGAGTTGTATATGATACAACCTAAGGGTTTTGTCAATCTTAAGGATGCTGATAAGGTATGCAAACTTCATTGATCCATCTATGGACTGAAGCAAGCATCCCGGAGTTGGAATCTCCGCTTTGATGAGGTGATCAAAGAGATTGGATTTGTCCAAACTTATGGAGAGGCTTGTATTTACAAGAAAGTGAGTGGGAGCAATGTGGCATTTCTGATATTATATGTGGATGACATATTATTGATTGGAAATGATATAGATCTTTTAAACAGTGTTAAAAGTTATCTAAACAGCAAATTTTCGATGAAAGACCTTGGTGAAGCGTCATATATATTAGGCATTAAAATCTATAGAGATAGGTCAAGGCGCCTAATTGGGCTATCGCAGAGTACATACCTTGATAAGATATTAAAGAAATTTAATATGGACGAAAGTAAGAAGGGATTCTTACGTATGTTGCAAGGCAAGACATTGAGCAAGACTCAAAGTCCGACTACGGCGGAAGAAAGAGAGATGATGGATAAGATCCCCTATGCCTTGGCCATAGGCTCTATTATGTATGCCATGCTATGTACAAGACCGGATGTGGCACATGCTATTAGTTTGACTAGTAGGTACCAATCTGATCCAGGTTCGGAACAATGGATAGCGGTCAAGAACATCCTCAAGTACTTGAGAAGAACTAGGGATATGTTTCTTATATACGAAGGTGAAGAGGAGCTAGTCGCTAAGTATTATGTCGATGCTAGCTTGGACACCGATCCGGATGACTCTAAGTCTCAATCCGGATACGTATTTCTCTTGAACGGAGCAACAGTTAGTTAGAGGAGTTCCAAACAACCTGTGGTGGCTGGATCAACGACGGAGGCGGAATATGTTGCTGCTTCAGAAGCGGCGCAGGAAGCGGTTTGGATGAAAGAGTTCATTATAGAACTGGGTGTGGTTCCTAGTGCATTGGACCCAATGGTAATCTATTGTGACAACAATGGAGCCATAGCCAACGCAAAGGAACCGAGGTCTCACAAGAATTCCAAGCATATTAAGCGCCGGTTTCACTCCATCCGCGAGCATGTCAAGGATGGAGATATAAAGATTTGTAAAGTACACACGTACCTAAATGTAGCAGATCCGTTAACTAAAGCTCTCCCTAGGGAAAAACATGATCAACACCAGAACTCCACGGGTGTTAGATTTATCACTATATGAACTAGATTATTGTCTCTAGTGCAAGTGGGAGACTGAAGGAAATATGCCCTGAGAGGCAATAATAAAGTTGTTATTATGTATTCCTTATATATGATAGATGTTTATTTTACATGCTTGAATTGTATTGATCGGCAACATCAATACATGTGTGTTTAATAAACAAGAAGGGTTCCTAGTTATGCCTCTCTTATAGACTAGCTTGTTGATTAACAAGATGATCAAGGTTTCCTGATCATGGACATTGGATCTTGTTAATAACAAGGTCACACCATTGGTGGAATGATGTGATGAACATTCATCCGAAGTATAGAATTATGATCAAGTCATTATGTTTATATTGCTATGACATCATACGAAGTAATCTTTATCCTTAGACCATGAGATCATGTTAATTGCTAACACCTGAAGAGTGTCTTGATAACATCAAACATCACACTGTAACAGGGTGACTATAAAGATGGGTTCAGTACTACAAAGGTGTTATGTTGAGGCTCATGGATCAAGAGTGGAATTTGTCAATCCCAATGACGGATAGATATACTCTGGGCCCTCTCGGTGATATCACATTGAGATAGCTTGCAAGCAAGTGATGTGATCACTAGAATGTTATATCACGGGAACGAGAAAAAAGTGCATGTCGGAAAAGAGATCAAACTAGGTATAGAGATACCGATGATCGAATCTCAGACATGTAATATATCGTGAGACAAAGGGATTTAGTTACAAGCGTTAAAGGTTCTCACGATCACAGAAGTCATCGTTGAATATGCAGGAGTCAGTATGGATCTCCAGGTCCTGCTTCTAATTGTTGATCTGAGAGGAGTCTCAATCATGTCTGCATTATTCGCGAACCGTAGGGTGACACACTTAAGAGTTACCGGACACCATTTTGGAGCACATATGATTCAGACGAAAGAATTGCAAAGTGCAGGAATTGTTTCGATAGAAACCGGAAATTGTTTCGGGTGAAATTGTAGAAAGTGGTTCTGCATGTGATATTGAAATATTGCAAGGGGATATATGTGAATGTTTGTTAATTAAAGTAATTAACAAAATTCTGAATAAATTTAATAAAAGAGTTTTATTAAATGAGAGAGCATTAAACTTGGAGAATTTTAATGCATTTAAAGTGGAGACTTTAAAGGAGAATGTGAAGAGGCATTTTAATGTGGAGGGGTTACCACCACATGAATGGGGGAGGTGAGGGGTCACCCCCATGCGCCGGTCATGGAGAGAGGGGGTACCCCCCTCCTCCTAGAAAAGGCCGCCCTCTTCCTCCTTCTTCCTCACACCTCCTTGTGAAGGATCTCTCTCCCCCTCTAGAATTATTCGCCCATGGTCTCGGATTAGCGAGATACATGTTCCCGGTGGCATTTCGTTTGGAAGGAGTTGCTGCTTCCGCTGGATCGCTGGAGCGAGGAGGTGGAGGTTGTCCGGTGGCTTGAACGTGTGTGCGAGTACGGATGCGCTACTGAGTTGCGGCGCTCGGACTTCCTCACGATCTTGAGATCGGCAAGTGTACGACTACATCAACCACGAGTTCCTACTCGTTAACAAAATTCGTTGTCTTCGAGGGTAAGTTCTCGTTAGATGTATGTCCACCCGTTGCTTTGTACCTAGTAGATAGATCTTGGCGTGTAGTTCACATCGTAGGAATTTTTTTGTTTTCTATGTTGCGGACCCAACAGCAGCGTCACCACCTCCACCCTCCTCTGTCTCCACAACATGTCCTAGGAACATTCTGGTGCATGCACTGCCGCATAGACTCTTCCCACATTGTCCTGGAGTCGATCTCCCGGTGCTAGGGGATCCCGACAAGAAACGCCTAGCTCACCCGCTGCATTCACTAGCTAGGCGTGTCCGCGACAACTGGCGGGGAGGTGGCAGTGGCCGGCGCGTTCAGACGAGGTGGTCGCTTCTAGGGTTTTGATCGAGGGGAGGTCTCTGGATCCACCCTCACACGATAGGCCAGGGAGAAAGTTCAAATTCTACAAGAATTAACCCATGAGCAAACCTTGCAAAAGAAATTAAGATTTAAAGAGAGAAATTGGAGATAAAATCGTGATTAGAATTGGGAGGAGGAGTGGCCCAAGCATACAAGCCTGTCCGAGCGTGCCGACTAGCATTAAGGTTTCTAGGTTGTGCACATGTCGACCAACATAAATGAGTAACTGACACTAGGAGTCACTAAACTTGTCTCATATGTGCACTTAAGTCACATTTCTTGCAAAGCGGACTCTGATCGCAACTCGGGCTTGCCGCGCTTCTAGGTCTCCTGCATCCACTATTCGCATCGCGGGACCAAGGTGCCAGCATAGGCACACCACCTCCACTCATGCCTCCTTCGCAACTCATGCCGCCGTCATGACTCACGCCCCCGTCGCCACTCATGCCAACGCTAGGCATGCTCACCATTTGGGGGATATTGTTAGGGTTCCGTCAATTGATCGATCGATTTGGAAACGAGCGGACTAGCTCCATGTAACTGGTCGATTTGGAAAATGACCAGACCATCTCAAAATATGTATCTAGATGTGTTTTAGTTTGTAGATACATGCGAATATAGAAAAATCCAAGTAAGTTATTTCCAGAAAAAATACAATACATGAGATCCATAGATTCAAATTAATATTTTTGTTGATACAAACTAGGCAACCACTGTTGAGGTTTGTTCCAAATTCATTAAGGAAACTAACTTCTAATGAGTGGAGAAAGGCTCGTTGCTAGAAGACTTCGTGACAGTCAAAGTTCCATATACCTTATAATGGATAAGATCTTCCATGAGAGAACAAAGCACATTGATGCCAAGTACCATTTTGTTTGTGGCATTGTTGCTTAAAGGTTTGCAAGATGAGCACTCATGATAATCCTGTTGATATAATGACTAAACATGTTGATGTTGCTAAGTTTGAGCTATGCTCGAACTTAGTTGGTTTGATTGATTAGCCCAAATGTCTAGCGCCAAAAGCATTTTCTTTAATTGTTTGGGGAGATGTTGTTGTTGATGCTTCAAGAAGGAATTGTCTTAAGGCGGAGTTTGTTGAAGTTTTATCTAAATTCATTAAGGACGGCCGGCCAGTCCGGCGTCTTGGCAGGCGGTGTGTCCCGCACCGCTGTGAATGAACGCGCGCAGGCTAGAGCGGCAGGAGGAGCCGCTAGCCTCGATGCGGCGTCATCTAGGCGATGACCTCAATCGCCAGTGAAGGGGAGGGGATCGTGGCAGCGACGACCACGATCACGACCGAGAACGTGAGCGACGGACACATCTCTATGTGTTATACGGTATACCCATATGGGGTATACTGGGTTTGTTCTTGGGCTTAGGATGGCTCCTAATTAATCAATTGGCTAATTATTTTAGGCCCAAACTGAGTTGGGGAGGGGGTCGTACTGGACCAAGATCCTATCATTTGCCATTCAGTTTTATTGTGATAGACAATGCCACAAATGTTAGGTGCATGTTTGGTGATGAAGTAGACAAACTGATACCGCTTTCCAAATTCATTTCAGCCCATGCTTAATCAGTACATTGATCTCGAAGCACATTCATTTATGCACTCATTGCATGTTTTTTTTGTGAATCGGACTTTTGCATTAAAATAAACACCAGTACAAAACACCTTAACCAAAACACAAATTATATCCAAATCATTGAGATTCCCTTCATCTTCAACCTCCAGACCGTATCGACGGCGTGCCACCTCTGCCGCTCCTCCTAGAGCCGGACTGACATTGCTGGTTGCGAACAGGAAGTCGTCGAATGGGCCCAAAAGGAGACATCCATCCCGGAGACGAAGAAAAAATATGAACCGCCGATGAAGCTCCTTGACGATCCGAACATCCCCATATCCTAAAAAAGTCCTTGAGGACCAAACCACTCCCCAATCTTCTCGACGTCGTCGTCAAGATGGGGTTGAAGCCGAGGAGACTTTATTGGAGAAGACACCGCCGCCAACACGTGAGCACCATCCCACCAAACTTTGTACCTAAAACATGAAAACGGAGTCCTCCTGCCAACGGGGGACGAGATCCACCATGTCGCCATGGCCCAAAGGCCACAGAACGGGGAAGATCGTCGGCGGCATCAGGAGGCACAAAAACCCTAATCGCCTCCTCCGTCTCCTTGGAGACGAGGGGGTATGGGAATTGTCAATACAACTGCATTGAGTAGTCTGATTGCATGGTTGTTGCATTGTACTAGATTCAAGTTAAGAATTCCATTTAATTTCTTAAAGGGAGCAGTACTAGAAGTAAAGATGTTTAATAATCGAGAGAAACCACACTATGAACTTTGACAAAAAGGAGTTGCAGGCCACCCTATATGCAAACCCATCTAAATTTTTATGATAATGAGTGTGAAATTGGGAAACAACAGTATAGTAGGAGCCCACATCGTAGGTCTAAGTTTGGAAGGCATCGAGGAATGCAAGAATGCAGAGGACTGTTATCTCGGTGCTTATATCTCCATTAACATAAGGATGTCGATGCGGTGTTGGTCGTTGTTTGTTATGGCGCTTGAGATACTTCTTCGCTAGTTTGTAGATGGACATGTGCATGTGAAAACAAGGGCGGTAGTAGGGTCATGTCATGGTTTGGACCTTGGATGCTCTGTAAGTGGAACCTCTTCTCTTGCCTGCCGTGTTCTATCAGGATGGGGATCAGAAGTGAGCACGAGCACCAAAATGCTAATGCTCAATCATAATGTAACATAGTATGTCTTTTCGAGAACACACATGAGAGCTACACTAAGATAGGGGTAGTCAAATTGCAAGATCCATTCATCGGCGCCACACGAGGCTGCATGATGTCCAACTTCCCACGAAGAACTATCAAGTAGGGGACTAGTCATTAAGGCTACCATTTCCTACCAATGTTCACTCCATGCAATGGCAAATCTGTTACTAGGGGATTCAATACTTCTCCGACCATATTGCTACGTGGTTGCATCTTTGGTTAACATCTCGAGTCCTTTCATCTTGGCATAATTGTTTTCTCCACATGTAGATATAACTGGTTGCTTAGTTTATAGCTCGATCATACATCAACATATTCCGATAACCAAGCACATTGATGCATCCGCATGGTTGCTTTATTGAACCAATGCTGCCATCACATCAAAGTAGGAAGGCAGAAATAGATGTACGTAGATGCTTCAGTTCGAATCCTCACCTTGGACTTGGGCACAGAAGAGATACACATGCCTTGTACCATAGGGTCCACTGAAAATTTTAATTTTTAGTATTCTAGCAACACAATTTATTCTAGCGAGATTAGGATTACATGTACTCATTTAGTAAATGTTGTTTATGGTGTTTAATATTCATTTGTGAAACTTCCAACATACGCTAGCTAGTACTGGTTTAGGTAATTTGAAAAGCATGTTTTCTTCGGCATGGATGTGTTCTTTTGCTTGGTATCGTTGAATAAAATATTTTTTGGCTATTTGTTCAAGGAAAAAAAACTGGAGCGATGCTTAGGAACAGTTGGATCCCAATTAAAAAGAACTACTCCATACTTTTCTGCCGTTCGCTCTCGCATCTGGGCTTCCTTGTACGTTCCTGTAAAACTAATTTTTGTTGCCTTTTGACTATACTATCGAGCCGTGGGAAATACTGCAGCGGAAACACGTGTAGACATGTCGCGTGCGAAACCTCTGTATTTCAAGGGCTAATCTTTAATTCATTAGTGCACACAGATGCATAGATTTAGTGATTCTCTGAAGCTTCACATAGATAATTTTCTGTTCGATAAAATTGCATTGCGTAATTATCTGAAGTGATGTGTTTAATTTCTGGGCAACTGCTAAATTTATGTTTATGAAATCTGGTTATTGCGCTATGCACTCTTGTAGGACTGATAGCACACCAGGCGAGGCATACATGCCAATTGTTTGCGTGAGATCAATCGACCTATTGTAGTTGCCCATCGCCACTTTGGGTATGCAGCCAGTTTATTCTCTAGATCTATGGACATGATTGAAGTTTGTCGCTGTGTGTGGCTAGCAGGAGTTTATAGCACTATGAGACAGGAACAAACTGAGGACCTCCTTGAATAATTATGGGGAGAGGCGAGAAATAATTAGCGTGCACAAAGAGACAGTGCCATTTTCTGTACACATCTGCTTTCGCGCCATTGATTGATTTTATAGTAAGTACAGTACGTCTGTACGTGCGACCACATTGGGTTATTCTTTCCTCCATGGCACTTGTGACACCCGTCCATAAAGAAGACTGCAGCCAGCGGAAACAGAACGGAAGGAGCGAGCTAGGAGAAAAAGTTCAAGTTTCAAGTCCTATCGGTAGGAATGAGAGGGATCGGGATCATAGGCTGGATCTGTTGGATGTACAGTCTAAGATGCACCAGCTACTGTCGCACAACTTTCCAGGCGCAAACTTGTTTTAGCGGATGACATTTGCGCAAATATTGTGAGCAATGCTATCCCAACGATCAAAGTAGCAGTAACTGATTGAGTACTTGAGCATCTGCTAGAATAGAGTCGGCGGTTCAAGCTTTGTAAGGAGGAACATCAAGATTTTGATCTCGGTATCAGTTTGCCTCCCGTGTCGGTGTCTTGTTGTAATTTTCATTCCCTAGTAGTCTCATATGTTCGATTGGTGAAGATGTGCCATGCGGTTGCCTTGTTGTGAACATCAAATTCCAGAAACCCAAAATTTAATTCGAGATCTTTTTCAACAAATAATCGAAACCATCTTTATTGTGTTAATTTGTTTAGTTCAATTCATGATTCCTCGTAACATCCTATTAGTTATGTACTATTTGTGAGATATCAACAACTGTTTTGACCAATCCAATTAAAGTTTTGGGCTGCATGATACGGTCATGAAGAATTTCTATGGCGCATCTCCTTCATTTTTCACAATTTTAATATTTCATTTTAGACAGTTAACATTAATATTTATGAGATTTAAAGCATCCTAATGTTTCTAGGTAGCAATGTCTACAATTTAATTTTGTTGCATATTGCCAATATATATAATTTCATTTTGAACATGTTTACATGACTGATTAAGAATTTCAATATACAGTATACATCAGGAATCAAGCATCTATGTATGCAGTTAGTATCCAAACTGGACTAAATCATTATCTCCGAGAAAATGAGGTCTAAATTATGAATTAAATAATATTCTCGTGGGTCCATGTGTCCTACATGACATGTAACTTAGCTATTATTGGGGAAGAAATTGGTTTTTCGCAAGTCGGACCTACAGAGTTTCGAGGTAGTTCATGGTGAGAGTTAGTAAGGTTATGTTGTCTATTACTACCCGGAGGATGAACCGGATCACACCGGCTTGTATCTGTCATCATGATCTTTGTCGGTGTGTCATACTGACAAAATATAATTTGGCTAGGAGAACTGCAAGTAAGTACAAAATTTACACCTAGTATCTTCACCGAGGTGTCATATTAACAAAATACAATTTGGCTAGGAGAAACTGCAAGTAAGTACAAAATGTTGTTTATATTATCATGATGAAACTATCAAACATTTGTTCTTTGAGTGTGTGTTTGCGCGTTCTAAATGGTCAGTCATCCAAGTAGCCTCAAGCTTGTATCCACCATGCAAGTGTGGGAGCGATTGCATTATTATGATCGCTATGGCTATGTAGAAACAATATGACTTTTGATACTAAAATGTCTACCCCATGCAAGTTATTCTCAATTGCTTCCTTGACACTTACTCTGGCTATAATCAAATCAAGATGGCCGTCTAGGATGAAGAGAAAAAGATCCTTCGTCACGTTGTTCGAAGCCTTCTACTACACCGCCATGACCTTCGGCCTCAAGAACACTGGGGCAACCTACCAACGGTGCATGCATGATTGCCAATGAGCCCAATTGGCCGCAACATCCACGTCTACATCGATGACATGGTGGTAAATGCTACTCGCCAACCTCGCCGAAACTTCTGCAAACATTAGCAAGTACAAGATCAAGCTCTACCCTCGCAAGGTCACATTTGTCATGCCCACCAGGCAGTTGCTCGGATATGTCGTCTCCAAACGCGGCATCGAGGTAAACCCAGAAAAGATCGACACCATCCCACGACTCGGCAAACCCAAGTGCCTGCATGACTTATGGAAACTGGCGGGCCGAGTGGCAGCCCTCAGCCGCTTCATCCCTCGGCTCGGTATGAAGGCAATGCCTCTCTGTCGCCTCCTCCGCAAGTTGCCAACCTTCGAGTAGATCAGCGAGCCCGGCGACGCACACACCGCTCTTAAGGAGGTACTGCTCGCACCGCTGATTTATGCCTCGTGAGGACCTTTAGTCCCGGTTTGTGGCCGAACCGGGACTAAAGGGGGTGTCCTTTAGTCCCGCCTTTGTAGTCCCGGTTGGGAAACCGGGACTAAAGGCCCGTTTTCTACTAGTGTGTGTGTGTCGTACATGACATGTAACTCTGCTATTATTGGTGAAGAAATTGATTATTCACAAGTCGGACCTACAGAGTTTCTAGGAAGTTCATGCTGAGAGTTAACAAGGTTATGTTGTCTATTACTACATGCAGGATGGACCATATCACACCGGTTTTCGATTTGCAGTAGATTTCGGTGCATGTCGCACGTGTTCCCATGAGCTTCGTCAGCTCTTTGTCCTATTGGGAGTGGACTCACTCGTTCGTTAGACACTTGATGTTGATATATGGTCAGCTTGAGGAGTAGCATGAAGGTTCGCATACTCGTAGGCATGATTGCCAATTCGGCCTTGACGGGTGACTCCAACGAGTACTGTTCGCTTTCATCTAACCTGGTTGTCAAACTAAATGGATATGAACTCACTTATGTGCCGGAAGCTGATTTCAAACCATTCATGTGGAAAAAGCCATAGGATGGAGATGAGCACGGGTCATAATTCATGTCGTAGTATGGATATGAATGCACTTATGGGATAGACAAGGAGGACTATGTGCCGGAAGCTGATTTCAAACCATTCATGTGGAAAAAGTTGTAGGAGGGAGATGACCACGGGTCATAATTCATGCCGTAGGATGGATATGAACTCACTTATGAGTTAGAGAAGTAGGACTATGTGTCGGAAGCTGATTTCAAACCATTCATGTGAAAAAAGCCGTAGGATGGAGATGACCACGGATCAGAATTCATGTCGTAGAATGGATATGAATTATATTATGAGTTATAGAACGATGACTATGTGGCAAAATCTGATTTGAAACCATTCATGCGGAAAAAGATGTAGGATGGAGATGACCATGGGTCGGAATTCATGCTGTAGGATGGATATGAATTCACTTATGAGCTAGATAAGGAGGACTATGTGCCAAAAGCTGATTTCAAACCAGTCATGTGGAAAAAGCCGTAGGATGGAGATCACCACAGGTCAGAATTCATGTCATAGGATGGATATGAATTCACTTTTTAGTTAGAGAAGGAGGACTATGTGCCGGAATATGATTTCAAACCATTCATGTGGAAAAGACGTAGGATGGAGATGACCATGAGTCAGAATTCATGTCATAGGATGGATATGAATTCACTTATGAGTTAGAGAAGGATGAATATGTGCTAGAAGTTGATTTAAAATTATTCATGTGGAAAAAGCCATAGGATGGAGATGACCACGGGTCAGAATTGATGCCGTAGGATGGATATGAATTCAGTTGTGAGTTAGAGAAGGAGGACTATGTGGCGGAAGCTGATTTCAAACGATTAATATGGAAAAAGCCGTAGGATGGAGATGACCGCGGGTCAGAATTCCTACCGTAGGATGGACATGAATTCACTTATGAGTTAGAGAAGGAGGACTATGTGCCAGAATCTAATTTCAAACCATTCATTTGGAAAAAGCTATAGGTCAGAATTTCTAGAGGGAGGTGCGGATAAAGGTGCAAACAAAAGATCCAAGGGCAGAGATTCTTCTGCCGTGCAATCACAAGAACAAGGGGGACGGTTCCTTTGAACATGGCTTTATTGGACAGAAGTACTTCTGCTCCACCGCAGTTCTTGCAGAAATTTCCGGCGACAAGGAGGCCGACTTCTTCATCGCCAACCAGGTTGGTCCGTTCACCAGCCGCTGACCTACTGGGTAGTGGACAATCCTCGCGGATTTCTCCGCATAGCTAGCCAAGTGGCCCACCTACTATAGTGTCGCTCGTGGGCCACCATGGCCCAGCAGCGACATCGACCACATGGATGGTCTAGCGATGCAGAAGAGGTTTCGACAACCCAGCTTCTACCGCCCGCAGGTACTCCCCGGAGTGCTCCTCCATGAATTTGGGACAACACGTGTAACCAGGGAGGACAAGACTGACATGAGTCTGACTTATCGGGTTCTCATGATTGGTGTACCTGGTATAGATCTAAACTAAGGCCAACAAGAAACCAAGAGTCCTGAAAGCATTCGAAGCCCAAGAACGAGATGTGATGATCAAGGCGAAAGCCCAAAAATGTAACCGACGTAGTCATAGAGTTATCTTTCCAATTATTGTAATCCGATCCGTACAGGACTGTTGGACCCGGCCTCTCATATAAAAGTTGGGAGTAGCTGACGGGAAGGATCTAGCGTAGTGTACTTGAAGAGATATGCCCTAGAGGCAAATAATATAATATTTTTATAATCATATCTCAACTAGTTCGTAATAGTTTCATATTATGATATAACTCACTAGTAGGGAAAACCTTATAGCCAGATTCCTTACCGCCGACGAAGCCATAGAAGCACTGGTTCAAGCCCAGCCTCAACAACCATGAGGTCGCGGTCGTCAGAATGCTGGCTCTTTGCTATCTCCCCGCTCCCGCTAGTTCTCCCGCTTGCCAATAGCACGAGCCTCTCCCAGCGCGCCGCCGAGGCCCCACTCAGAGCGGCAGGTCAACGTCACCATTGAGGTCGCCCACGTGCTGGAAGAGGGGGCATGCCCTGCCTATGGACAGATGTCCACCTACCGGCTAGTTGGCACCAAAATAGGGCCCGTGTGCCGGTTCTGGCCCATCCCTGTTTCCGGGCATTCTCGCCGGTAGGTGATCTGCCGCCACCGAGCCCACCTCCTGCCGGATCTACGTCGCAACCTAGCATACATCATCAACTCCTGCCTGTTGGACAGGTGGTTTGAGGCCGAGCACGACACCCCGTGCGTTGCCATCGATGACTGTCTCGAGGAGCTCGACGACTCGAACGAGGTGTAATTGGAGGATTCCGGTAAGGAGGAGGAGGATGGCGAAGGGGACTATAGGTTCATTGGGCAGGCCTCCTGTGTGTAGCCCGGGGTGCCAGACCGACCGAGGTACTGGGGTGCCGATTGACATAATTATTTGCGGAATCAGTTTAATAGGTTACAGATGTTCAGTAAGTTGTGGCCATGGACTGTCAAGTACTACCCCTACAAATGAACCATATAGGATAGACATAATGTTTTGATGAGGGACATTCTGCAATTGTAGAAACTTAACATACTCTAGGAGTTATGGGTCGAAGGACTTGTGAGAGTGGAGGAACACCATCATGCTAGAGCTTTGTATCTGATGATGGTTTTGTTCGTAGTTGATATCAACGATGATGCCCGAGCCATCTGGCTGGTATTTCAATCGCATCCTTGCATTGCAGTTAGACCGCTTAGATGTTTTGTCACGCTGTCTCTCATCTTCAGAAATAGTTGCTTCGTGCTTGTCTTGACAACTACAGTACATGTATTGACTATAACCACTATGTTGTCTTATTTTCATCCCATATCCCGCGTGTCTTGCGTATCTATTGTAATGATCATGTCCTTCCTTCCAATTAGGAAACTCATACCCACTTTTGGTATAATGTAGTCTGGTACATCAATACTCTGCAAATGTAAAATGACACATAAGCATTTCAGAAAATAATTTTTGATCTTTGTTTAATGCAATGGAATTATAGCATTTGTGTTTTTCTTTAAGTATAGAGCCATACAAGCAACTTATATGAGAGTAATTGTGATGTTGCAGAGGAGTATATTCATATTCTTAGAGTATTGGGCAAGGACACGTAACAATAGAGGTGTGTAGTAGTGGGCCACAAGGCTTCTTCATCTGTTTTGGTGCACGCGGGGTAGTCCTGAAGATGTGTTTGCTCCCTGCTCTTGTTTAGGTATTTTTTTCCATTCTCGAAATCCTGCATATATACCTTGTTTGGTGGATGCTTAGCCCCAACCTTAGGTACTATTACTCCACGACTTTCTGGAGGTTTTGTAGCCCTAACCTTAGATGCTGTTACTGCAAGACATGGTGGAGGTTTTGTAGTCCAAACCTCAGGTGCCGTTCTCGCTGGACGAAGACTTGGGGTAGGTTGTGTTGCTCCAACCACATGTGTAGATCGCTGAATAAAAAATTGATGGTGGTATTGTACCTTCAACCTTAGGTGCCATTTTTTTGCAACGAACACGTGATGGTGGTTCCTGTTGTGCAGATGCAACCTTACATGTTTCATTGTGTATTAAAATGATATTTCATTGTGCATTAAAATGATATTTCATTGTGTATTAGAATCATACTTCATTAATTTCTATAATCATACTTCCTAGTCCGGGTTTCTTTCCCTTATCTTAAATGGACATTTTTACATTGTACTTCTACCCGTACCTCTTCCATTTCAACAATTCTATACTTCTTTTGGTTTGGATACTTTTTTCCTATCATTGCTGGGCTATTTTTTCCATTGTACTTCGCTCTGCACCTATTTATTTATTACTCCCAATTCATTTTTAGTCATCCATACTTCTTAGATGTACCTAGTTATTTTATATTTGAATACTTCCTTGTGAACAGGAATAGCAGAATATATCATATGACACATAGTTAGCGGTATAATACCTTTGTACCAACAGTATCTTCACTTTTCAGAGATGAAATTTTGCCGTCAGGCTGAAGTAGTAAATGTAGAGGAAAGTCCCTTCTCTTCATCAATCTCTGCTGAATCATTTTCGAAAGGTGTTGGAGGACGATTTAATCAAGCATATGATCTCTTCACATTAAATTTAGTTGGCTCTGTTGACTGGATTTTCACAGGAGATGGATGATGATTCAATCGAGGAGATGACCTTGTCACCATGTTTTCAGCAGGCTCTACTGTCTGAATATTAACAGGAGCTGGGGGATGACCGAATCTAGGAGATGACCTCGTCACCAGTAGTTCTTGATTTCCCGTCTTCCGTCTAACAGGTACTAATTTCTTTGTAGGAGCCATTTTTCAATAGCAGGTCAGCCCTGATCTAGCAGCAGAATAGCAAGTCAATTGACAATACCTATTTCAACATCGATAATTCCTTTCTAGTCAAGTCTAAATCTGAATTTCATCTGAAACTAAATTATTTTATTAATTTATTCATCTGTGAAATAGGAAGAATCATGAGAAAAATAGTGTCAATCTAGTTATGAAACGAAAAGGAAAAGACAAATATTAGAAGCAGCGGCTTAGTATCAAAATGGTGCTTTAGATATATTTATCTTGAAAGAGTGTCTCAAATAAATTCTTAAAATCAAACTCCAGTAGCTGATATTTATGTTGGTCGTGGTGATTACGGGGTAGAAGTTGAGGCTCACACTGGAGAATTTGACGAAGGTGATGATTCTAATATAGATACTGGAACATGTTGATGCTAATATTGATGATGAAGGTACTGGTGCTAATGATGGTGTTGAAGGTAATGACGTTAATACTCACGTTGAAGGTAATAATGCTATATTGTTAGTCAAAATTTATTGAGTTTGGCCAAATTTTAGGGCCCAATTTTGTTAGTTGCACCAGGGCCCCTAAATCCTGGAGATGGGGCTGGGTAAACTTCTGGGAGAGCTCACCGGCGAGGTGGAAACAGACGACCGTTTTTTGGAGGGGGAGCTCACCGGAGGTGGGGAAGACCTCGCACCCTCGACGCCGGAGCTCGCTCGCTCGGTCCGCGGTGGCCGACGAAGAAGCTCTTCTAGAGAGGGAGCTCGCCGGAGGTGGGCAAACCTCGCTCCCTCGCACCGGCGTCATCGCCGGCGCTCGCTCGCTCAGTCCGTGGCAACCGACGAAGAAGCTCTTCTAGAGGGGGAGTTCGCCCGAGGTGGGCGGACCTCGCTCCCTCGCACCGGCGTCCCCGCCGGCGCTCGCTCCCTCAGTCCGGACGAGAGGGTGGGCGTGGTCGACGAGGCACCTGGTCAGGAGGAAGCTTCGTGCAGGACTAGGCGGGCGATGGGGTCGAGGTACCTGGTCGGTACCGGATCCTGTGTTGCTTGGTTTGGTGTAACCCTATATAGGGTGTATCATGCATAGAATATGATATAATACTCTCCGGTATGATATGTTCCCTATACATATATAGAATATATATATATATATATATATATATATATATCAATCTTTACTCACGGAGAAATAATATGTTAGGGCATAGTAATGAGTGGATCGCCAGTTCGACCTGCTTTGCTAGTATGCCTAATTAGTTGGTCTATATATTTTTTCAACCATGTAATCCACTTTACTAATTAAAAAATTTCATGATTACTATTGCTTGGACAGTCCACTTTATTACAATCCAATTCATTAACACTTTATTAAGAATGTGTTAGGCTCACTCAAGAAGATGATAGTGCACTAGTGCACACCCCCCCCTCTAACACCGGTTTGGAGGGCCCTCTAACAGCGGTTATAGAACCGCTGTTGAGGGTTCGGTGTTAGAGCCCCCCCCTTTAACACCGGTTCTTATACGAACCGGTGTTAAAGGGTGGCGCACGTGGGGCTGCCGCAGGGCTCAGGGCCCCCCCTTTAACACCGGTTCGTAAGATTCTGTGCGCGGCAGGAAAAAGAGATAAATCTCTGCCGCGGCAGGAAAACGGCCTAAATCTCTGCCGCGGCAGAGTTCTGCCCCTGCCCTGTTCTGGGCGTATTTCTGCGGCGCGGCGGGGACGGGGAGGGGGGGAGGGGGAATCGATCGGGAGCAGTATACACATACATCGTCATTGGTACATACGAGTACATGAATAATTAAGCAACTATTATTATACACAACATCGTCATTGTGTGGTATTCTCCGTAAACGTTGAAGCATCAAGTACAAGACAAACACGTTCAAGCATATATACAACGTTCATTTTGGTGGATATCTAAAGAGTTCTCCGCCAGGCGTGACGACCTCATCAAGTATGAACCCCGCCAATTCCTCTTGAATGGCTCGTATGCGGTCAAATGGTAGGAGTTGGTCCCGCATCCGTTCGATCTAAATATATATGAAGAATGGGGTCAATATATATATAAGAATAAAACTCAACACAATTGATGGTAATAAAATAATGTTGTGTACTTTGTTTACTTACTCTAAGTTGTTCTAGTGCGGCTTGGCCCGTCGCATATATCGTGTTGCGAATGAACTCGCAAACATAGTACCCACATAAGTTATTGCCGTGTCCCTGATGCGCGCACTTTACGAGAATAGAGAGTTCAGTCAAAATAATAATCAATAAAGCATGATATAATGGAATTGGAAGCAGAATCAAAGAGATACGTAGACCTAACTAGCTAGTATTACTTACATTTTGGTCTACAAATTTTAGTTCTTCTGACCATTCACCCACATCCCTGCCCGTGAACCTTTTCCAAACCCTGTCCGGCAAAGAAAATGGATAAATGAGTAATTAATTACTTGTTGTCACGAAAGTTGCCGATCTAGTGCGATAATATGATTGAAATTACCTCTGGAGCATCTCTCTAAAGTCTGCCCATAGCTCTTTTTCTTTTCGTAACGAGTCCATGACAAGGACTTTTCCTAAGTCAGGTTGAATGACTAGCAGAATAAAGTGGAACCTACGCACGCATAACTCATCATCAGTTACACTTAACATCGAGTAAGCCGAAACAGAATGTGTACAAGAGAGGGTAACAGTACTCACGAGAAGTTGTAAGGCAATAGTATTTCCCTTTTGGTTTGTTGTCTCAGTAAAGACCTTAGCAATAAATCTTCTATTTGCCCGGGTTTGGTTCTTACCACTTCTTCATGAACTCTATTTGGGTCAACGAACCCAATGTCAAAAGGTCCTCCTTTCATGCATTCCATAACCTTTTTCCTGCATAATAGTATATACATATATGGTGAGCATATATATATACATGCAATTAATGAAGTGAATGAGATGAGATAGAAAATACAGAAATAGTACTTACGCACAATAAAGGCTGATGGCAGCTTTGCCGAGTTTCTTCTGATTGAATAGAAAATGCAAGTCTTGAATGTTGAAGTCGATCTCGTCGTTTCCGCACAAGAAAATCTCATCTCTTATATGCGCCGTGATCCATTCTTCCTTTCTCGTCTTGCAGAAATCAAGGTACCACTTGTGCAATCTTCGCATCTTTGTTGGTAGATTCTTGAGCTCCTCTTTCTTGACGAGATTCTTCCCATACTTCCATGGCTGTATGGGGTTGGCATCGCATTTGGGCAAGTTGTCTCCCATGATGTTCAAGTATGCAATGTAAGTCATCCCCATCTCATTGGCCTTTCTTTGTAGCTCTGCCTCGTAATCATTTACGGGAGGAGCGTCCCGTGTGTCGAACACTTGGAGCGGGGCGCATGATTGGTTTTCCTGCTCTCCGAGCATGGGAACTGTTTTCTGGGGTGCCGCACGATTGCTACTTTCAGTCTCCCTACGGCACCTTGCATCCGCCTTCAAAATCTGGCGCTCGTAGGCCGGCACAAGTGGGGTTTCAGGTTTCAAAAGATTTTTGTAAAACTTCTCCACCACCGCCGGATCTATTTTCTCCTTTGGCTCGGCCCGTCTAGGTGCAAAGAATTTCTGGACCTCTTCTTCCGAGATCCTATTGGTCTCCTCGTCGCTGCGATTCCATGGTAAAACCGGCAATGGCTTGGCGGAAGGCTGCGGGATGTAGTTTTTTGAACTCTTTGGCGTACGGTTTCCTGCGGATTTCTTTGTGGCAGTGCTAGTGATGCTCTTCATGGCACTGCTCTTCCGCTTACGCTGAGGAGATGGCTGAAGCGCCGGAGATGGCTGACGGGCAGGAGATGGCTGGCGCGCCGGAGATGGCTGCCGCGCAGGAGATGGCTGAAGCGCCGGAGATGGCTGCCGCGCAGGAGATGGCTAAAGCGGCTCAGATTGCTGACGCTGCGGAGACGGCGGGGGTGCCAGTGGCCTCCAATTTGGAAGCACGATGTGTTCCTTCTTCCAAAGAATGGTTGTTTTCACTTCAAATTTGAGTTGAGTTTCCCCTTCACCTGTAGCATGGTCAAGCTGTGCTTCCTCATATTCCTTCACAACCTCATCCACCCCGACAATAGCATAGCCATCTAGAATCGGTCGGCAGTGGTAAGTTCCACCAGCTACAGGAGGTAAGGCATAGCCGACAGCCACCTTAATGGATAAGCCCATTAATCTCACATGCAGCTCAGCGTGTTCGCTCTCCGTGATCTCATCCACGGGGTATCGAGGACCCGCCATTTCAAGCGTGGGCTGCACGTTCTCCGTGGAAGCCACGCTGCTTTTCCACGCAGAGTCTGGGCCGCCGGCAGCTTCCAATGCAGGCTCTTCGTGCCGCTGAGATGGGCCGGTAGCTTGATGGCTCTGTTGTGCATTTACTTGCGCCTGCAGCGCCACAAGTGCATGTTCTATCCGTGTCATCCGCTCTGTACGCTCTTTTTCTTTTCTGCCGCCCCATCTGTAAGAGTCGCTCCACTCGGCAAACCCATCCTTCCACGTCATACCCCCTGTGCCTCGTGCATGTCCAGGGTGTTCTTTTTTACCGATGGCGCGTGTGAGCTGGTCATTCTCTCTGTCGGGATGGAAGGTCCTGGTGGCTGTTTCCTCGTATGCCGTGATGAGTTCAGTGACGGGTTTGGCAAGGAGGGTTGGGAAGATACACAATCATGTTTCTGGGTCCAACCTTGCCCCGATTCCGTAGAACCAAGTCTTTGCACGTAGGTCCCACCCATGTGTCTGGGGTGTGATCCCTCTGTCGCGCAGGGCCTTCTTAGCTTCCTCCCACTTAGGCCTCTGAGATATGTAGCCACCTGACCCTGTCCTCTGGTGATATTCCTTCTTCTGGGCATTTAGCGTATTGGTTTCTGACCTCTTTGTAGCTATAGCACCTTCCTTGTATGCCACAAATTCGCGCCAGTGAGGTCTTATCTTCGCATAATATGCGTCTTCGAAATCTGGAGTCTCAAGAGCTTTGACAAATTTGTTCAATTTTGTCTTCCAGTTGCGGAAAGCGTCAGCCATCTTCTTTAGAGTCCACTCGTTGACCTTTTCCTTTATAACCGGTTTGTTTTCATCCTCCTCTGGCGGATGGGTGAAATTTACCAACAGCGAATTCCAAAGCGTTTCTTTGGATCTTTCATCGACAAAGGTACCGTCGCCCTTCTTTGGCTTATTCCAATATTCAATTATGATTGGAATTTGGTCCCTAACAAGAACTCCAGCCTGACGTACAAATTTTTCTGCGGCCTTTTTGGGCTCCATCGGCCTGCCATCAACACGGACTGCTTCGATCGTGAACTTTGCACGATCTTTCAACCGATGGCTCGCGCCTCGCTTGCTCTTTTTTGTAGAAGAAGATGGTTGCTGGCTGGTCGATCCAGAGGGCTAAAAGAAGAAAGAAGCGTTAATTAATACATGTATAAGAAGATTGTTGGTGGAACTCAGCAGAGGCTTAATCAATGCATATACCTCGCCGGACTTTGTAATCACTAAATTGCGTTCACCGGAGTCTTCATCTTCTCCATGACTACTTGAGCTGTCATCATGTCCCTCCAAGTTTAGATATTGTGAGGTGTCCTCATCGATAATATTCTCCATTATTTCTTCTTCTTCAAGGTTTCTACTAAGTGGATCCATAGTTTCTAAAACAATAATATTATCTAGAGTAAGAGAGTAAACATTCAAGTGGACTTGGATTCATACACAAATATACATACTATTCATACAAAAATACACAAATAAATACACAAATGAAATTAAAACCCTAAGGATGCTTGATCATTTTAAACGAGTTCCGAGGGGTCCAAACCCTAATTCGGAGAAATCCTGGATGCATATGAGAGGGGCTAGCTATAGTGGCTGACCGGAGGATACTCCAGAAAGCGGCGGCTGGCGGCGCTGGAGAGCGACATAGGGCGCGCGAGGTAGCGGGTTCGCCTCAGCGTGATGCAGCCTACCTAAAACGGGCGGCGCCACTACCTAGGGGTCACCGGAGCGACGTTAACGACGACGGCCAGCGGCGGCGCTTGCAGAGCAGCGAGGTGACGACCCTAAACTAATACTAACTATAAAATACACTAAATAACCCTAAACTAAATACACTAAATAAATAACCCTAAACTAAATAACCCTAAACTAAATAAATAACCCTAAACTAATAACCCTAAACTAAATAAACCCTAAACTAATAACCCTAAACTAAATAAACCCTAAACTAATAACCCTAAACTAAATAAACCCTAAACTAATACTAACACTAAACTACTAATAATACACACTAAACTACACACTTATAAAATACTAATAACGAATTATATACATATATGCAACAATATATACAACATATATGCAACAATATATATATGCAATTACACACAAATAAAATTATTCATAAACAACAATATATATACATATATGCAACATTTATCCAATATACGCACAAATAACATTTATCACCAATATCCAATATCTCCAAAACACAAAAAGAGAGCTCTCACCGCCGGTGGCGGCAACTCTCGCGAACGGGGTCGGCGGCAGCGGTCGTGGACGCGGGGTTGGCGGCAGCGGCTCCGAGTTGGCGGAGGCTTCGATGTTGGCGCGCGGCGGATCCGAGCGGCGGCGATGGGGGTGGCGGCCGACGTGGGCGCGCGAGGTGGCGGACGGTGCTGGCGCGGCGGGGAGCGTCGACTGCGACGGCGACGGCGACGGCTCGCGCGCGGGGAGGGGGGCGACGGCGCGCCCGCGGGATGGCGAAGGCGAGGGCGGCGACGGTGAGGGCTGGACGGCGAGGGCTGGACGGCGCCGGCTCTCCTCTGCTTTTCTCTACGCACGCGCTTTCGATCTGGCTAGGGGGAAGAAGGAAGGGGAAGGCGCGCGTTATAACCCCCCCCCTTTAACACCGGTTGGTGGCTGGAACCGGTGTTAAAGGGGGGGGGGGAATTTATTTCATGCATTAAAGGGGTGGGGGCATTTATAATTCAAAAAATAGGATATGAATTTAGAAAATTCATATCTTATTCATTTCAACTCAGAAAAATATGAATAATATATCATAATTTTCTGAAAAATAATATCTATCCATTCTTGTAAAAACATTTTATATTTACTTTAGATGAAAATTTTCAAAATGATTAAAACACTTACATATAAATTTTGATTATTCAATTCAAACAAAAATAAATTGTCAAATCCTAAAACTTTGAACATAAGAAATATTAAGCATCTAAAAAGGAATCTAACCCTATTTTATTAGAGAAAATCATATTTTATTTTGTATTAACATTTTTGAATTGATTGGATATTTAAATGCCGCATCTTTTGTATACACTTGAATCTGACAAAGCCTCGCTCAACTTGCATTGGATTTTTGATAAAATAGCATATTGTGAACCTAAAAATGATTTTTGTAAAAAATCATGAGCATCGTATCATGTACATGTAGTTCATATCTGACCCACTTCCTACCGATTCGGCAGGAATTTGTCTTTTTCACCTGAGGTGGACGGAAAGGTTTCAGATCCCCCTGTTGGTACATTGTCCATATAAGGTGGTCTAGTATTTTTGTAAAATGTGGTGGTGGTTTTTGAATTAGCCATTTGGTGGTTGCTTCACAAAACCGTCCGTTTTTTATGCTCGGAAAATGGAAAATGCCTTTTTGGTGTGATAAAAAGGAAAACTTCCTCTTGCAACATTGTTTGCCATGCCATGATGCACATGTATGCACAATATAGCCATATTATCACAAACTATGCCTTGATTCTAGCCATAACATTGGTCATTTGACCCGAAAGCCAAGAAACCTCGAATGAGATAGGTCATTTTGTGAAGGAGATAGAACTGGAATTAAACTACAGAATGCAACTAATAGTAAGTTACATAAAGCACGACTAAAAATTAAGATACATAAAAGAACTGAAAATTAAGATACATGGCCAGATTAAGTAATAATCGGCCGAACTTGTTTCGGAATGTTGGAGTGATTCAGTCGTGCTCCTGCCTACACCTGTAATACTCGCCACTGTAGTCGTCGTACTCGCCGCTGCCGTCATCGCTGTCGTCGTCGGGGTCGCCGTGATTGAACCTTGAAGGCTGAGTACGCGTGGGCTGGACTTGAGGGTAGCGCAGACGGGGGTTAGAGTCGGCGGCAGTGTCATAGGCCATGACGCTCTGGAGAGTCCGACCGCACCACCATAGCCAACGGCCGGCCTCGTTGAAGTTCGGAGGAGGTGGGCCGTCCTCCTCGTGCCTGGCGAGCGCCCTCTTACGCCGATCCACGAAGAAGGCTTCCCAAGTAGGGAAATAGTCGGGATGCCATCTAGGATTCCTCCGCTGCTCCGGCGTGAGCTCAAAGTAGTAGTGGTTCGTGATGGCCATCCGGCGCACCACACCTAGAGGGACAGGAGGAACCGGCACGCCTCCGGCGCTCAGCATCCAGCCGACGGGGACACAGTAGCCCGACGGGCAGGGGTAGTTCGAGGCGCAAAGCGCCTCCGCCTCCCTAGGGGTTAGTGCTACGGTGGAAGCCATGGGAAAGGGTGATGAGGTTGCAGATATGAGTCTAGAGATGTGCAATGACAATGGAGGCCAACCCTACATATATATATATAGTGAAGAACTGGCGGGAAGAACTGGAGGGAAGAACTGGCGGGAAAAAATGGCGGGAAGAAAAATGGCAGGAAGAAAAATGGCGGGAAAATGGCGGGAAAAATGGCGGGAAGAAAAATGGCGGGAAAAAATGGCAGGAAGAAAAATGGAGGGAAGAAATAGAAGGAAAAAAATGGCTCATTTAATACATATACTGTTAACAGAAGAAGTATGACATTGATTTCCATGTTGAGATACATATGTGTGCCAAAAATGGCTCAATTAATACATATAGTCAATCTTATGATCGCGTCGGCCGTAACCATGGAGTATCAACATCGTTTAACAGGATGGTTGGGTCAGTCTTCACTCTGAAGGGCGGAATTTCATCAAACTTATTATAATCTTCTGACATGTCTGTCTTGTCCTCCACTCCCACGATGTTTCTTTTCCCTGAAAGAACTATGTGACGCTTTGGCTCATCGTGTGATGTATCTGTTTGCTTATTTTTTTCGGTTTGGTAGACATGTCCTTCACATAGAAAACCTGAGCCACATCATTGGCTAAGACGAATGGTTCGTCTTAAGTTCTTGTCTACCTTCATAAGATTGTTGAGATCCACCATTGTCATTCCGTACTTCTTGTCTACCTCAACCCCCCTCCTGTTAGCTTGACCCATTTGCATCGAAACAAGGGGACCTTAAAATTAGGTCCATAGTCAAGTTCCCATATCTCCTCTATGAACCCATAATACGTGGTATTTTTCCCATTGTCTTCTGCTGCATCGAAGCGGACACCACTATTTTGGTTGGTGCTCTTTTTATCTTGGCCTATCGTGTAAAATGTATTCCCATTTATCTCGTACCCTTGGAAAGTACATACAGTCGAAGATGGTGTCCTGGCCAACAAGTACAGCTGATCCCCAGCAGTGGTGTTATTCATGAGAAGTCTTTGCAGCCAGCCGCCAAAACTTGCCATGTGTTCACTTATAATCCATTCATCAGACTGCCCCGGGTGTTTGAGGCGTATTAAATTCTTGTGTTCATTGATATACGGGGCAACCAAGATAGATCTTTGTAAAACCGTGTAGTGTGCTTGATTGAGAGAATTCCCGTCCCTACATATCATTGCTTTACATCCTAGGGTGCCTTTTCCATGCAGTCTCCCCTCATGTCGTGATTCTGGAACACCAATCGCCTTAAGGTCAGGAATAAAATCAACATAGAACTCAATGACCTCCTCTGTTACATAGCCCTTGGAGATGCTTCCTTCTGGCCTAGCACGGTTATGAACATATTTCTTTAAGACTCCCATGTACCTCTCAAAGGGGAACATATTGTGTAAAAATACAGGACCGAGAATGGAAATCTCTTCTACTAGGTGAACCAGGAGATGCGTCATAATATTGAAGAAGGATGGTGGGAACACCAACTCAAAGCTGACAAGACATTGAGCCACATCTGTCTGTAACCCTGGTAGGCTTTCTGGATCGATTACCTTTTGAGATATTGCATTGAGGAATGCACATAGCTTCACAATGGGTACTCGAACATTTTCAGGTAGAAGCCCCCTCAATGCAATCGGAAGCAATTGTGTCATAATCACGTGGCAGTCATGAGACTTCAGGTTTTGGAGTTTTTTCTCTGCCATATTTATTATTCCCTTTATATGCGATGAGAAGCCAGACGGGACCTTGATACTGCTCAGGCATTCAAAAAAGATTTCCTTCTCTGCTTTGGTAAGAGCGTAGCTGGCAGGAGTTAAGTGGCATCGTTTACCCTTCTCGTTCTCAGGATGCATAGGCTCTTCAGGGTCTTTCAGACGTTGCTGGTCCTACCGTGCTTCCGGTGTATCTTTTGTCTTCCCATACACTCCTAGGAAGCCTACCAGGTTCACGCAAACATTCTTCGTCACGTGCATGACGTCGATTGAAGAGCGGACCTCTAAGACTTTCCAATAGGGTAGGTCCCAAAATATAGATTGCTTCTTCCACATGGGCGCGTGTCCGGCATCGTCATTCGGAACAGATAGACTGCCAGGACCTTTTCCAAAGATTACTTCTAGGTCCTTGACCATACCAAATACCTCCTCACCGGTACGGAGGACAGGCTTCCTCCGGGGTTCTGCCAGACATTTGAAATGCTTGCCTTTCTTTCTTACTGGATGCAGGTTCGGAAGAAATCAACGATACCCTAGGTACACAACCTTCTTACATTTATCCAAATATACACTTTCAGTCTCATCTAAACAGTGTGTGCATGCATTGTATCCCTTGTTTGTCTGCCCTGAAATGTTACTAAGAGCAGGCCAATCATTGATGGTTACGAAAAGCAATGCTCGTAGGTCAAATGGCTCCCCTTTGTGCTCATCCCATATACGTACACCTGGTTTGGCCCACAGCTGTAAAAGTTCTTCAACTAATGGCCTTAGGTACACATCAATGTCGTTGCCGGGTTGACTCAGGCCTTGGATGGGCACTGGCATCATAATGAACTTCCTCTGCATACACAACCAAGGAGGAAGGTTATAGATACATAGAGTCACAGGCCAGGTGCTGTGACTGCAGCTCTGCTCACCAAAAGGATTGATGCCATCTGTACTTACACCAAACATTAAGTTCCTTGCGTCACGTGCGAAGTCCGGGTACTCTCGCTCGACTTTTCTCCACTGTGACCCATCAGCGGGGTGTCTCAACATCGCGTCTTTCTTACGGTCTTCCATGTGCCATCGCAACAACTTGGCATGCTCTTTATTTCTGAAGAGACGTTTTAACCGTGGTATTATAGGAGCATACCACATAACCTTGGCAGGAACCTTCTTCCTAGGGGCCTCGCCCTCAACATCGCCAGGATCGTCTCGTCTGATCTTATACCGCAGTGCAGTGCATACCGGGCATGCATCCAAATTCTCGTACTTCTCACCGCGGTAGAGGATGCAGTCATTAATGCAGGCATGTATCTTCTGCACGTCTAATCCTAGAGGGCAGACAACCTTCTTTGCTTGGTATGTACTGTCGGGCAACTCATTATTTCTTGGAAGAAGATTCTTCATTTTTACCAACAACTTTGAAAATGCGTTGTCAGTCATACCGTTCTCTGCCTTCCATTGCAGCAAATCCAGTGTGGTACCTAGCTTTTTTTGGCCATCTTCGCAAGTTGGGTACAACAATGTTTTGTGATCCTTTAACATCTGCTCCAGCTTCTCCTTCTCCTTTTTAGTTTCACATTCTTCCTTTGCATCAGTAATGGCCTGACCAAGATCGCCATCAGCAGGCCCATCTGCTGCCTCTTGGTCTTCATTATCTACCCCCGTTGCAGTATCATCATATTCAGGATACATATTATGATAGTTGTCATCATCCTCTTCTTCTTCGTTGTCTTCCATCACAACCCCTTTTTCTCCGTGCTTGGTCCAACAATTATAGCTGGGCATGAAACTGGATCGAAGAAGGTGGGCGTGAATGGTTCTGGTATTTGAGTAGTCTTTCTTGTTCTGACAGTGAACACACGGACAACACATAAAACCATTGTGACCACGGTTTGCATTAGCCATAACGATGAAATTTTGGAGGCCCGTAATGTACTCGGAAGTGCGGCGGTCACCGTACATCCATTGCCGGTTCATCTGCATTAATATATAGTATATATCAAAAAATAATAGGGAGATGGCCATTTATATATATAGTACATCAATGACACATGAAAGGATAGTTGCCGACCTCGACCGAGAAGGAAAGAGCAACGAGAAAACTTATTTTGAGCTCTCGGGCATTTCACCGAACACCTCTTGTGCATACGAAAAAAACACAAACTAGCACACTTCACACCCTCTTGCTAGGCTCCAAAATGAGATAGTGAAAAAATGGAAGAGTGGGGTGTGGGCTGCGGTGTCTTATATAGCCCCCCCCCCTTTAACACCGGTTCAAGCCACGAACCGGTGTTAAAGGGGGGTGGGGTTGCGCGGGCCACTGGTGCAGGGGCCTTTAACACCGGTTCGTGCCACGAACCGGTGTTAAAGAGGGGGCTCCTTTTTGATGCACGGGCCACGCTGGTACAGGCCCCCCCTTTAACACTGGTTCGTAGAAGAACCGGTGTTAAAGCCCATTTCAAGGCTCAACCAAAGGCCTCGTTTCCACTAGTGGTGTGCCTTTGAGTAAACGCGGTATGTTTCAATTAATGGCCACCTCAAATTTTTTATGAAGAGTGTACCCAAGCAAGCCTTCAAAGTAGACACCCAAATGGATTTCTCATGTTAATGTGGTGTATCTCAGTAGGCTGGCATTTGGGGTCCTTTCCGTTAGGCAATTGTTGTTTTCTCAGTTGACATATCCGAAAATGGACGAAATCCATGGAACTCATGGTAAATCAGTACATCGATGTAGAGGGATATACATCTCTGCATCGGTTGCATGGTTCTTGCATTGGATTAGATTTTATTAAAGACAATTCCTTCTCCTATTTTAAGAAGGATGTACCCAAGCAAGCCATCAAGAGTAGAAGTACAAACCCCACTCGAAATGGACTTCTCATGTTAATGTGGCCTATATCTCAATAGGGTGGTACTTGGTGTCTTTTCGGATAACACATTTTTCTTTTCTCAATCGACATATCCGAAAATGATATAAATTCAATGCAGCTCATGGTACATCAGTACAATGGTCTCGAGGCACATTTATATTTTCATCTATTGTATGGTTGTTGAATTTGATTAGATTCGGTTAAAGATGGTGTGATCTACATATGTTCTTAAAATGAGCAGGAAGGATAGAGAGATGCTTCAATAACCGAGAGAAATGTCACCATGAACTTCGTTTATGTAGAAAGATACATATTCATAATGCCATATACAATGCATGGAAACCATATAAGCAATTTAATCTAGTATTTCTCTAAATTGGGCAAACAGTGGGTAGTTAGTAGGAGGGAAAATTTTATGTTTAAGTTTGGGAGGCATCAAGGAATGTAGCAACACAAGCTTCATGTCAATGGCTCTCCATTTACTCAAGACAACGCTTATGCTGTCACTCATTTCTTGTCTCTAGTTGCTCGCTCGCGACACTTTTCTCTACAAGGAGCATGTACAACAAGAGGAATAGCACAACATATATGTCGTAGTGTTGTTGCAGCAAGGTCACCATTTATATTGTTGCCTTCGTCCTGCCTAGCTTCAGCAATTGAACATGTGGAGATGAAATTAAGGAGAAAATTAGGGACAATGTTGGCGTGCTGCAGTCGGGAGTTGGGACGCTCTATCACAATAGCCTCGTTCTAAAAGTCCGTGTATTAGAATGTAACTCAATCACATCATAACTCAGAAACCAGTAATTCTTCACCCGCGTTGCTATATCATTAATTTGCATGGTTGTTCCATTACCTCACTAGATTAGCATTTGGAGTCGTTTTAGCTTGGCACATATTTTTCTACAACTTGTTGGTTCAATCAAAACGTCCACTATGAACTAGTACTTATCGATCCCCAAAACACGTAGTTGTGTCCTTTGCATGGTTTCTATATTGGACAAGATTAAATAAAAGATTTCGACATTAATTGAAAAGTTTCCATGGGTGCAGTCTGCCCTGAAGCCCCTGTTTCCGACCCTGATCGGTGCACTAGATATGTTCTCCTAGCAACCAAGGCAATGTTAACGACACCGAAGCAAAAGTGTTCCAACAGTCGGTCCGAAACTGGTTCTAACACAATACAACTCCAAGGTAAACCGATACATATGTCTTAGGGCACATTAATTTCTACACCCATTACATGGTTCCTGCACAGATGTAAATTCAGTTGAAGACAATGCCTCTTTCTTAAAAGGGTGCGGCTAGATAGCCTCCGGAGGCAGGTTAGTCTTGCCGAGCCCTTACTCAAAAATAAAAGGACTAGCCAACGGATATTATGCATGCACATTAAATTTTGTGCGCAATAAAATTAAAAAGTCATAACTTATAAACCGTGCGTCGGAATTGTGATCCGTTTTCACCGTTGGGCCTCTCACGATGAAATCTTCAAAACTAGATCCCATTTGCATATGTTTCAAACATTTTTTTTTCAAAAAACAACTTACTATTATTTTAAAAACAACTTAGCATCATTGAGAAAGCAACTTCGTACAATAGTTGATTACAATACCTTTTTGTATTTTGTAGCAACCTAATTTTTTAAATACTCACTTAGCAAAAAATAGTCATCAACTTCATAATTTCAAGTCCCGCAAATTTACACTAATAGTTCCCTACCTACTTTGTAATATCATAGGTAGCTTGTTTCCTAAGGCAACAACCTAGTAGAAAATGAAAATACAACTCCACACAAAACAGTATTCAAACTTTGTAGTAGTGTTATGAACTTCACGACAAATAGTACACAAAATTTGACAACAGTGATGCTAGACGATTTAGGACTATCGATAGTCAACTTAGTATTAGTATGTATACAACTTAGCATTGATGTCTATACAATTTAGCGTTATTATATATACAACTTACCATCAATGGCTATACAACGTGGATGTGGCTAGTGCCATGAGCACGATACAAGGCGCAACACGAGATGCAAGAAGCCGAAGAGGATGTCGCTTGGAGACGGGTGATGCCCTGACGGAGGGGAAGCCAAACCAACAATTTACTTAACCCTAGTGGGTATGCAACTCTCTATGTTCGATATACAACTATATTGGAAAATGAGTGCAACTTAACCCTAGTCCATATATAACTTAGCAAAAAGTGGGTATGGAACTTAGCACAAGTCGAAAATACAACTTAGCTCTAGTGGGTATGGAGCTTAGCACAAGTCGAAGTTAGCACATGTCTGAAGAAACAACTTTGTTTCTTCTTGGTAATCGCCTCCACGAGGTACAACTCCATCACAATCAACATGGATGTGGTCGGTGCCACAAGCATGACACAAGGCGCAACACGAGATGCAAGAAGACAAAGATGATGTTGCTTTGAGATAGGTGATGCCTAGATGAAGGGTAAGCCATAGCAACAATTTACTAAGTGGGTATATTGGCCAATGGGTGCAACTTAACCCTAGTTGGTATACAACTTAGTGGGTATGCAACTTAGCACTAGTCGAAATATATAAATTAGCAATGCGTTTACAACCTAACAACAATGTGTGTGCAACTTAGCGTTTGTAGGTATACAACTTATCACCGATTGGTATGCAACTTAGCACTGGTGGCCCATTTCCTGGTGCCACCCGTTGTGGTAGCCTCTACCCTAACATCGCCGATGTCATAGCTTGAGTAGGCGACCACTAACCGAAGAACAAGGATACTAGAACGACGACCAACAACTTTATAGTACAGTACCAAAACACACAACTTTACACTATTAGTTGCATATCGTATTTACTAATATCGTTGGTAACCTAGTTATTGAGGCTTACAACTTAGTGGCAATGAAAATACAATTTTATAACAAATAGTGCACAATTTAGGCGAAGTGGATAGGCAACTTAGCTTTAGTATGTATACAACTTAGCGTTAGTATGTATATAACTTAGCATTGGTGGCTATACAACTTAGCATCAATGGGTATACAACTTAGTACTGGTGCATATACAACTTAGCACCAGTGTGTATACAACTTAGCACCGGTATGTACACAACTTAGCACTAAAAATAAAAACTCCTAATTTGGTCAGTCCCGCCATTCACGACACGAGGCGTGACACAATTTATAAGAAGCCAAAGGGGATGTTGCTTTGTGACCGACGTGCCCGGTCTCCACGGATTTTACTATCGGCAAAATGCAACTTACAACATGTGTGATACAATAGTGCATTGTCGAAGTTGCAACCTCGGCACATATGTGTTGCAATAATTCACCGTTAGCAGATGCAACTTATCCTGCTACTTCAAGAAACATTGGGTCATATTGATGATATCGAGGAAGTGAGATACGATCGACATTTACGGCGATGGCTCGATGGCGATACAAAATCTAGTGATGGTTCTGAAATCCACCTAGTTTATTTCAAAGCAATGGAGGTGGCCGGCGCTCAAAGGGGGAGCCCTGAAGGGGACCAGGAGGGACCACGACTCTCCCCAAATTCATCTGTGGAACCAATAATATCTTTGACAAAAATACAACTTACCACATATGTGAAGAAATACTTTGTTGCCTTCGTGACAACCGGCACCGCCATGAGGTCATCTCTACCTCGATCAATGGGGATGTGGTCGGTGCCGCGAGCCCTGACACGAGGCACAACTCACGCTACAGCAAGACGAAGGGGATCTCACTTTGAGACTGACAGTGGATAGCCTTCTTTGAGCCAAGCCAAATGGCGACGAGTCTAATCTCCAGGACGCAGACTGTCCAAATCGACGTATATCGGTATCAAGCGGGAGGAAGACTGGTTGCAAATCGAGATATTTCGCGAAAGAGACTAAAATGCAACATTTCAAAAAAGATTGAACGTAAAGATACATGTATATTGATTAAAGCTGGAGGACTAAAATGAAAAAACTAAGAAATAATTGATCCTCTCTCCCAAATGGGATTACATTGAGTTCTTGTAATAAAATCGCATCGATTAGGTCGTGAGTGCCCTAGTTGGAAAATAGTCGCAGCTTTGCTTGTTCTATTTTTGTCTAAAAATTCTTTGAAGTTGGAGGACTAAGAAGAAAAAACCCAAAAAGATAAGGTGCACTGGTAGAAAAAGGGTCTTTGGTCCAGCACCAAAATACCATTGGTCCCGGTTCGTTTCCTTAATCGGGACCAATGCCAGGCACCGGTCCCGGTTCATGCCAGTTGGGCATTAGTCCCGGTTCATCTCTAAGCATTGGTCCCGGTTCGTGGCATGAACCGGGACCAATGCCACCGCGACGCACAGGTGGCGCCCTGCGGAGCATTGGTCCCGGTTCATGCCACGAACCAGGACCAAAAACCCATCGATGGTCCGCAATCCGGGACAGAGATCTAAACTAATTCGAGGCAGAAATTGAATCGAGGCAGAAATTGGATTGATCAGTATTTTTGAAAAAGTCTTCCACCAATTAATCGAGAAAAAGATCTAAATCGAGAGATTTTATTAATTCGACCACAAATTCTTTCTAAACAAAGGTGCTATTTTACAAATTCTTCCTAGTCGACAATTTCACTTCCGCTGCCGCTATCCTCCGAGCCGCCGGCTTCCTCCTCGTCGTCGGACGAAACCTCAACGATTTCCGCGTTGTTTGGGAGATGGAGCTCCTCTGCGCGGCAAGCGGCATCGATGGCGGTGTAGATGGTCCATCCAGGGACGAACCAGAATCTCTCCCGACCTTCTCGGTTGCGGAGATCCGGGTGCACCACGTGCCCGTAAACGATGCGGTTGCCAATCTTGGCCTTCCGCTCCTTCTTTAACAGCCGGGGCTAGTACGGGCTGACCGCCGTGTACCGAGGCAACGCCCTCTTCCACGCGGGCATCTGGCGGCGACGCTGCGCGATTAAGCTCTCCATCTCGTATCCGCCGGGGACGAGGAGCGGAGCTACCAGCACACCCGCGGAGCTGATGCGCCATCTAGCGAGCACCGTCGCGCGCGGCGCCACGAGTATGTCGTAGTACGCGAACATGCCGCCTCGTAGAAGTTGAGCGTGGGAACCTCCATGGCGGCATGGTGGAGATTGAAGAGGGAGAGGAGGCGAGACGACGGCGTGGTGGAGAGGTGTAGAGGGCGAGGCGATGATGTTGTGGAGATTGCAGAGAGGCCGAGGCGATGGTGAAAGCGACGCGCTGTAGCCTCCTATTTGGTACACGAAGACGACGCAGTGAAGGTGGGCATTGGTCCCGGGTCGTACACGAAGACGAACCGGGACCAAAGACCCTCCCCGTGACACGTGGCAGCCCAACAACGCCCCCACCAAGGTCATTGGTCTCGGGTCGTGCCATCAACCGGGACCAATGACCTGGGTGGGAGGGCGTGTTGCTGGGCCTCCACGTGTCGCGGGGGAGGGGCTTTGGTCCCGGTTCATGGCATTAACCGGGACAAAAAACTCTCCCCTGGCGATAAATAAGCCTAGCCCATCCACTTATTTTTTCTGGAATTTTGTGTGGGAGGTGGATGCTAGGTTTTTTTTCTTCACACTACACACAAGGTGTTCGACGAAATGTCCGAGCCACGCTTAAGTTCGCACAACACGGTATCCTCGACCGAGGTTAGCAACCTTATCTTCTTTATCTATAATTGATACAAAAATATTGCATGTGTCCATGTAGGGTGGTCATTTCACTATTCACAATGTCATTGTCATGGTTAATTATTATGACGCAGATCGATGCGCGGATGCGATGGATGTACGGCGACCGATGCGATTCCAATTTTATTGCAGGCCTGCATAAATTTATCGATTTGGCTAAGGCAAACAAAGTGGATAATTTTATGCCTTGTCCTTGTGTCGATTATCGGAACATGGCGGAGCACTCTGTCCCGAGAATCCTTCAAAGCCATCTTCTTTAGAGAGGTTTCATGCCCGGATATTATTGTTGGGCCATGCACGAAGAAAGAGGGGTTAGGCTGGAAGAAAATGAAGAAGAGGAGGATGATGATAGCTATCCTATGTCCCCTGAAGAATACGGTGATACTGCAATGGAAGACAATGAAGAAGAGGGTGGCATCAATGAAGAAGAACAACGGGCATCGGATGAGACCGTTGATGGTCTTGGTCGGGCCATTTCTGATGCAAAGCAACAATGCGATACAGAAAGGGAGAATCTTAAGTTGGAGGCCATGCAAAAGGATCACCAAAAGTTGTTGTACCCAAATTGCGAAGATGGTAGCACAAAGCCCGGTACCACACTTGAACTGCTGAAATGGAAGGCATAGACTGCCTTATCTGACAAGGGATTCGAGAAGTTACTGAAAATAATGAAGCCGAAGCTTCCAAAGGATAACGAGCTGCCCGGGACAACGTACGAAACAAAGAAGACTATCTGCCCTCTAGGATTAGATGTGGAGAAGATACATGCATGCATTAATGACTACATCCTATACTGCGGTGAGAAATACGTGAATATGGATAAATGACCGGTATGCACTACATGTCGATACAAGATCAGACAAGATGACCCTGGTGATGTTGAGGGCGATGACGAGCCCCCCCAGAAAGAGGGTTCCTGCTAAGGTTATGTGGTATGCTCCTATAATACCACGGTTGAAACGTTTGTTCAGAAACAAAGAGCATGCCAGGTTGTTACGATAGCACAAAGAAGAGCATAAGAAAGACGGGAAACTGAGACACCCCGCCGATGGGTCACAGTGAAGAAACATCGAGAGAAAGTACTCGAACTTTGCAGGTGACGCGAGGAACTTATGGTTTAGTCTAAGTAGAGACGGCATGAATCCTTTTGGGGAGCAGAGCTGCAGTCACAGCACCTGGCCAATGACTCTATGTATCTACAACCTTCCTCCTTGGTTGTGTATGAAGCGGAAGTTCATTATGATGCCAGTGCTCATCCAAGGACCGAAGCAACCCGGCAATGACATTGATGTGTACCTAAGGCCATTAGTCAATGAACTTTTGCAGTTGTGGGAAGAACTAGGTGTAAAGGTGTGGGATGAGCACAACAAGAGCCATTTGACCTACGAGCGTTGTTGTTCGTAACCATCAATGATTGGCCTGCTCTTATACAGTCAAACAATGGATACAATGCATGCACGCACTGTTTAGATAAGACTAAAGGTACATATTTGGATGAATGTAAGAAGGTTGTGTACCTAGGGTGTCGTCAATTTCTTCTGACAAATCATCAAGTAAGAAAGAAAGGCAAGCATTTCAACGGTGAGGCAGATTACCGGAAGAAGCCTAAGCTCCCTAAAGGTGCTGATGTATTTGGTATGGTGAAGGACCTAGAAGTAATCTTTGGAAAGGGTCCTGGCGGTCAATCTGTTCCGAAAGACCCCATTATCGGACACAAGGCCATGTGGAAAAAGAAATCTATATTTTGGGAGCTTGAGTATTGGGAAGACCTAGAGGTCCGTTCTTCAATCGATGTGATGCACGTGACGAAGAATCTTTGCGTGCACCTGTTGGGCTTCCTGGGCATGTATGGGAAGACAAAAGATACACCAGAAGCATGGGAGGACCTGCAACGTATCAAGGACCCATACAACAAGCATACTGATAAAGGACATGAATACTTAAGTAGCTACGCTCTTACCAAAGCAGAGAAGGAAATCTTTTTTGAAGTCCTTTACAGTATCAAGGTCCCGATGGTATTCTCGTCAAATATAAAGGGAATAATAAATATGGCAGAGAAAAAGTTCCAGAACCTGAAGTCTCATGATTGCCACGTGATTATGACGCAGTTGATTCCGGTTGCATTGAGGGGGCTTCTACCGGAAAATGTTCGATTAGCCATTGTGAAGCTATGTGTATTCCTCAATGCAATATCTCAGAAGGTAATCGATCGAGAATGTCTGGAAAGGCTACAGAAGAATGTGGTCCAATGTCTTGTCAGTTTTGAGTTGGTGTTCCCCCCGTCCTTCTTCAATATTATGACGCATCTCTTAGTTCACCTAGTCAAAGAGATTTCCATTATCGATCCTGTATTTTTGCACAATATGTTCCCCTTCGAGAGGTTCATGGGAGTCTTAAAGAAATATGTTCGTAACTGTGCTAGGCCAGAAGGAAGCATCTCCAAGGGCTATGGAACAGAGGAGGTCATTGGGTTCTGTGTAGACATTCTTCCTGACCTTAAGCCGATTGGTGTTCCAGAATCACGGTATGACGGGAGACTGAGTGGAAAAGGCACGCTAGGAAAGAAAGCAATGATATTTAGGGACGGGAGTTCTTTGAATCAAGCAAACTACACAGTTCTACAAAGTTCTACTTTCGTGGCTCCGTATATCGAGGAACACATGAATGTTGTACGCTCCAGGTTCCCGGGGAAGGATGAATACTGGATTAAAGAAAATAACATGGAGATTTTTGGCACTTGGTTGCAATTACATCTCATGAATGACACCACTATTGGAGATCAGCTCTACTTGTTGGTCGCGCCACCATCTGCGACTTTATTGACTTTCTAATGGTACGAGATAAATGGGAATACATTTTGCACGATTTTCCAAGATAAAAAGAGCACCAACCAAAACAGTGGTGTCCACTTTGATGCAACATGCGAGAATGGGAAAAAGGACACATACTATGGTTACATAGACGAGATATGGGAACTTGACTATCGACCTACTTTTAAGGTCCCTTTGTTTCGGTGCAGTTGGGTCAACATGAATGGAGAAGGAGTAAAGGTAGACCACCTGTACGGAATAACAACATTTGATCTCAAGAATATTGGTTACAGAGACAAACCATTCGTCCTAGCCAATGATGTGGCTCAGGTTTTTTATGTGAAGGACATGTCCTCTAGACCGAAAAAAATAAGGAAACAAATACATCAGACAATGAGCCCAGGCGTCACATAGTTCTTTCAGGGAAAAGAAACATCGCGGGAGTCGAGGACAAGGCAGACATGTTAGCAGATTATGATAAGTTTGATGAAATTCCGCCCTTCACCGTGAAAACTGGCCCAAGCATCCCGTTAAGCAAAGAAGACGCTCCATGGTTAGGGCCTAAGAAGCGATCATAGGCAAGGGATCGACATACGCGACGAAGGATTCATACCCTAAACCCTGAACCCTATGTAAATCCATGTAATGTATGGAAACTTTATGTGTTGTATGAAAACTTTATATGATAATTGGCTTCACAGAACACCCTGATTTGGTGGTACCAATGCCAAACTTTAATTTGGTGGTTGCTTCATAGAACACCCCGATTTCGGCACCTCAAAAATGGAAATTGGCTTAGTGCTGCCACCCACCCAAAATAGTGCTGCCACCCAAAATAGTGCTACCACCAAAGCATAATGTCGACACACTCACCCCTGGCATAGTGCTGCCACCCACCCAAAATAGTGTCGTCATTTACTGGCTTAGTGCTACCCACTGAGGACATATTGTCGAAATGTTGTCGCCACATCCACATTTAGTCCAGGTTGGTGCCTCCAACCGGGACTAAAGGTTCATCATATCTTTAGTCCTGGTTGTTGGCTTTAATTTTGTTTCTTAGATTAGTACTAACTAATTGACTAACGGCGGGCATGAAGCTTCTTAGCCCGGGGCCGAGCCTCGCTGAACTTGAAGTGGATCTCTGATGAAATAGCATGTTGTTAACTTATAAATGATTTTTAAAAAAATTCAGAAGCATTATATCATGTACATATCCTCGTCGAGCAACAAAATATCCTTCTTCTTCTTCTATCTGCCGTCACAAAATCCATTGCAACAAAAATAAGAACCAAAACTATGAAGGCATACATATATATAGTGGCGCCCTAGCATTTTAATCACCGACCGTTTAAGCAAACCGAAAACATGAACACGCCGGGGAGCTACCAAATTAAATTAGGGAGTGCCTCTATGGCGAGCTCCTCGAAAATGTCTGAGGACGGGATCCTAAGACATCTTCGAGAAGCTCTGTCGTATTGGTGTCCCTGCTCTCGCACACCATCTTTCAGTTTATATCTTCTCTAGCTAGATCAGTATGCTGGTGGAGCTAACTAATTTCACATATTAGAGAGTGCCTCTACAGCGAACTCCTCAAAGATGTCTGAGGACGGGATCCTAAGACATCTTTGAGAAGCTCCGCCATAGTGGTATCCCTGGTCTCGCACACCATCTTGCAGTTCTTCACAAGAATGCATAACTATTTATAGATTAAGCAGCAAAACATAGTGTCAGGCACTGATGACATAATGTCGACACACTCACCCCTGGCGTAGTGCTGCCACCCACCCAAAATAGTGTCGTCATTTACTAGCTTAGTGCTGCCCACTAAGGACATAGTGTCGACATGTTGTCGCCACATCCACATTTAGTCCCGGTTGGTGCCTCCAACCGGGACTAAAGGTTCATCATATCTTTAGTCCCGGTTGTTGGCTTTAATTTTGTTTTTTAGATTAGTAGTAGTTAATTGACTAACGGCGGGCATGAAGCTTCTTAGCCTGGGGCTGAGCCTCGCTGAACTTGAAGTGGATCTCTGATGAAATAGCATGTTGTGAACCTATAAATGATTTTTTTAAAATTCACAAGCATTATATTATGTACTATAGTTCAAATCTAGGCAACCTCCTACCGATTTGGCAGGAATTTGTCTTTTTCATGAGGGATGGACGGAAAGGTTTTAGATACACCGGTTGGGAAATTGTCCATATAAGGTGGTCTAGTATTTTTGAAAAATGGGTTGGTTCCAATGCCAAACTTTAATCTGGTGGTTGCTTCATAGAACACCCCCATTTCGGCACCTCAAAAATGGAAATTAGCTTTTTTGTGCGTCAAAAAGGAAAACTTCCTCCTGCAACATCGTAAGCCATCCCAAGATGCACATGTGTGCACAATATGGGCACATTATCACAAACTATGCCCTGATTCTAGCCATAACATTGGTGGTTTGACCTAAATGCCATGAAACCTCGAACATGATAGGTCATTTTGTGAAGGATTTTTTATGATGTTTGCAATTTTTCAAGTTCAATGTTTTCCCTTGCAACTATGACACATAATATGACACCACACAAAGGTTTCACATTGTTTCACATTGTTTGGACCATTTTTGAATTTCTTATGCCCGTTTCAAACTATATTCAAAACGGCGGGCATGAAGATTCCTAGCCCGGCTTCTTAGTTAATGAAATATGCAGAAAAATTAGTTAATGAATTTTTAATTTAAAATGGCATAAATGTTTATAATTTGAATAGTTAATGAATTTTTGATTTGTTATTTAAATTGAAGCACTTTTCCTGTTGAAAGTTTTTTCAAATTCCAAATTATGCAATAAATCTTTGTTAATGCAATTTTTATTGAAAATAGTAAAATTGTATAGTTCAAATAAAATATTTGAAAATAGAAAATGGTTTTTGATTAGTTATTTAAATTAAAGCGCTTTTCCTGTTGAAAGTTTTTTCAAATTCAAATTATACAATAAATATTTGGTAATGCAATTTTAATTGAAAATAGAAAAATTGTATAATTCAAATAAAAATATTTGAAAACAGAAAATGTTTTTGATTAGTTATTTAAATTGAAGCACTTTTCCCGTTGAAAGTTTTTTTCAAATTCCAAATTATGCAATAAATATTTGGTAATGCAATTTTAATTGAAAATAGTAAAATTGTATAGTTCAAATACAAATATTTGAAAATATAAATTGGTTTTTTATTAGTTGTTTAAATTGAAGCACTTTTCTTGTTAAAAGTTTTTTGAAATTCCAAATAAATAATTATCTTAAATTGAAACATCTTATTAATTAAAGAAGAAAATAAATTTGAAAATGGCAAGAAGACCGAAAGGTTTGCCAAAATCTGAAAAACAGGTCAACGATCCCGGATCGTCCCACGACCCGGGACCGATGATCCTGTGTGCGCGCGCTGCCAGCCCAGACCTTTGGTCCCGGTTCGTCCCACCAACCGAGACTAAAGGATCAACGGTCCCGACTGATGCTATGAACCGGGACCAAAGGTCTGCGCATGTGGCAGCACAACAATGCTCCTGCCCAGACCTTTGGTCCCGGTTCGTCCCACCAACCGGAACCATTGACCCTTTGGTCCCGGTTGGTGGGACGAACCGAGACCAAAGGCATGTACAGTTAACAGCCCCGACCCTTCCTCCTCCCCAACTCCCCCAAATCACAGAGCACATCAACGTGTGGCTAAAGAAAATTTGCGGTGGGGAAAAATCACGCCGTGAGGCTGCCCAAATCTAGAGCGCCGCTTCACGCTGTCGACGCCCGCCGCCGCCATGCCACCACCGTAGACGGTCGGAATTGAGACGCTCTCCTCTGGCCGGAATTGAGCCCGAAGTTGTGACCTTCCCGAGCTCTGGCCGCCGTCTCTTCACCTCCGGCCGGCCTCCCCTTGCTTCCCCGACCCCTCCATCGCAACCCTGATGAGATTCCGGTGCCCATGAACCACTCCGTCCTCTCCCTCTTGCTCTGGTTCGTGCTGCCGATGATGACCACCGAGCGCTGCCGCCTAACCTCGTCGGTGTCGTCGCTCCGGCGACCTCTTGCAAGCAGCGCTGCTACTTTCTTGTTCCCTGCGACGAGACACGTCCAACACGCCCACCCGCGTGTCCAGGCACGCACGGGATCGATGGATCTGTTCTCGACCCAAGCAATGGCGTCGATAACGTCCTCATGATGTCAGGCTGACGTCATTTCTCTTTTTTTGGTTAATCTTTTCTGTAATTGTTTTATTAATTGAAAATGCTGACAGGTGGGTCCAACAAGTCAGGTTTTTATTCTTTTTGGAAATGTTTTCTGAAATTAATAAAAGTATGACATGTGGGGCCAGATGGAAAATAATTTTAAGAATTCCAAAATGTTTATTTATTTAAATATGGATTAAAATTGGGAAAAATCATAACTAATTCATTTTAAATCAGAAAATGTGTATAATATATCAAAATATTCAGAAAAATGTCATATTCATACAACTTTGAACCTTACTTTATATAGAGGAACACTAACACCCCCTAAGTACCATGGGCTCGATGGTTTGTCCACCTAGGGCATTCCGAACCGATTTAGAAAATAAGTGCATAGTGTTTTGCATTATTTGCATTATAGTAACTTGAAAATCTTAATTTGTAGATACTATGGATCCAACACACCAAGATACTATGATTCCAAAACATCAGGAAAACATCCTCCACGGAATGATCTACGAAAATGAAGATATCAATATCGGTGTCACTAGTGAGTTTCTGAATGATTCCGGTGAGGGAGATGAGTCTCTCAACCGAGGAGACGGCTCTCGTGAGGTAGAAGCCGAAGCCTGGGACAGGGGAGAAGCCGATGAGGCAGAAGGTGACCGCTCCGATGAAACCTTAAATCTCGCAAACATCGGCGAGGTGTATATATGTATTTTTGTAATTAACATGCTGCTATCTATATATATACATGCAATATTAACACTCTTTCTTCTTTTAGCCCTCCGGATCGAGAACTTCTTTTGTAAGAACGAAACGAGTCCCAACAAAACAGTTGGATGACACTGTGAGATATGGGATCGAAGTGGTTGGTGTAGACGGCGAACCGCAAGCTCCCGTCGATGTCGCAAGAAAATTTGTCAAGCAATGCGGAGTTCTTGTGAGGGACTACATCCTAATCACCGTTCAAGAATGGAATAGGCACCGCCAAAGATAAGCTTTTTGACAAGCTCATGGTTAATTTCCTCCTGCCGATGCCAGATGTGAATCCAGATCAGGAGGAGAGAGCAAGAATGGAGCTTGTGCAAAGAGTCAAGAAGTTTGCTCTCATCAAGATGGCCGATGCATTCAAGAACTGGAAGAAGAAACTGTACAATAACTTTGTCAAGGTAGAGAAGACTCCGGATTTCACTCAAGGAGGCTATGCTAAGTTAAGACACCAGTGGGAGGATTTTGTGAAGTACAAGACATCGGAGAAAGCTAAGGAAAGGTCTAGAATAAATACGGAGACCGCTGCTAAGAAAGTGTACCATCATAATATGGGGCCTGCTGGCTACGCCGGTTGCATGGCTAAGTGGGATGCACTTGAGGTCAATTACATTGCTGCCGGGATCAGACCAGAGCCTGCACCATGGACATCACCGGCGAGAAACTGGTTTTACGGCCATGGGGCATGTTGGACAAAGAAGGGAGGGCAATATATAATCAGAAACACAAAGATGATCCTCTACTACCCATCGACGATATTAGACATGCAGTAGATGATGTTGCAGTGGGACGGTTCGTTTTCGATAGAGAGAACGACGAGCTCACACGCGCCCTCAAAAATCCTGAACACGAAGGACGAGCACGAGGCACACCAGGCTCCAAGTCGTGGAAGGTCGCCTTCCCCGCGGAATTGAAGAGATATCCCGATAAAAGCCATCAGAGAGAAAGGAAAGGGAGGAAGCTGAGAAAGCGGCCGCTGCAGACCGGCTGCGTAATGTAGAAGAAGCATTAAAGTGACATCAGGATCTACTCGACAAACTTAGCCAGCAAGGTACTAGCGGCCAATCTCAGCGGCACGTGGTAGAAGCTGCATTCGATGATACTGGCGCCCTATCGAATAAGAAAAGTAGTGTCTCTTCCACGCAGCTCCATGATGTTGATGATGATGCACCGACGACGGCTCCTCCTAAACGCTACCCAGTGGATGATATCACGGACATCACATCTTGTGAGCTAAAGGTGTAGGTTATGAACTTAAGGGTGATGGCGGCGGTCGGCATGGCCGTACCAATTACGCCTAACCCAACGTGGCATTGCAGACCGGTTCCAAAAGGGTACACTGTCGTCATGGTGGATGATGTGAAGGAGTATTTTGAGGAGGTGAAGCTAGACCACCCTGCGGGGGAAGATATGGAGCTGACTCAACTAGGAGAAGCCAAATGGGGACTATTCTATGGCCAAAGGAGTGCATCATGCATCGAAATTATGTGCCGCCAAGGCCAACCACTCCTCAGAGCAGCAGTCTACCTTCCCCACCACCTCACCATTCTCCAGCGCAACCGTCGCCTTCACCGCATCACCACTCAGCGCAACCGTCTCCATCGCCGCCTCAGCCGTCTCCACCACCGCGTCAGCCGTCTCCGTCCCTTGAGCCTCGGAGACAAAAGCGGAAGTATACTAAGAGGGGCAGCACCACCAGCAGGAGCAAGAGCATGTTCCGATCAGCGAAATGTAAGCTATCGCCCCTCCCAAAAGTACCTCATAAGAATATGAAGAAGCTACCTTGCGAGAAGATAGATGAGGAAACTGTTGCGGCCGCAGATGCCCATTATGAAAAGTGGAATATTGACATGGCTAGCAAGAAAAAGCCGGTAGAGCCATTCTTCCCGGTCACCGCAGAAGATAAAGCCAAAGCAACCGCGCTTAAGATTCAGGTTCACCAACCCATAGCGCTCACATCAGACTATGATTGCTCTATTACCAAGTTGGCTGAGGCAAAAGAGCAGAGAGTGGGGAAAGAAGTTGCCCAGCTCGGACAACAGAAAAATCAATCGATTGAACCGCTCAAAGTGTACGATACAAATGAGTGGAGAGCCCAGGAGCGGCATGATCCAAACATTGATCCGGAGTTTGTTCGACTGTACGGAGAAAAAGCCCAATTATATGGACTGTCTATTATTGAGTACATGAGCCGTATCGATGATTTCGAGGGCTACCAAGAAATAGCATACATATACCAGTATGGGGATCCTCTCGTCAAACCCGAGTTAGTCAAAGATATACCAATAAAAATGTGAAGATTGCATAACTAGTACATGCAAGCCTGTGCTGAATCCAAAAACTGGATCTATGTTCTGTATAAACACCACCATTACGGTCATGGAGATGGCTTCCTACTGATCGAATTTCCAGAATTATTCCAGTTTTACCAACAACACGTCCTCGACAAAACTATCATCAGTGCCTATTTTTTGTAAGTATTATTAATTTCTGTAATTAAGTCTTTCTAGCTCAGCTCATTCGTTGCTTGTATAATCTTACTCATCACTATACTAATTATATATGCAGAATGAAGATTCTCGAATGCAACAAAGGACAAATCTATGACCTTGGGTTTGTTGACTGCAATTTTGTTCATGAAGTTACTCTAAAAACGAAACCCAAAGAGACAGAGGATAACTTGCTACAAGCGTTGACGGATTTCAACAACAGAAGGGAAATAATATTTCCTTACAATACTGGGTGAGTGTTACTGTCTTGTACACATTCTATTTTCGCTTACTCGATGTTAAGCGTATAATTGACTCGTGTTATATTTTGTTAGTGTGTCCAGCTTCCACTATATTCTGTTAATCATTGTTGTTGACACTGGAGTAGTAAAATTCCTGGACTCGAAACGCACACCATTAGAAAAGTGGGCGAACCTGCAGGAATGCCTCCAGAAGGCTTGGAAACGGTTCACCGCCAAAACTAGGGGTGTTTGGAAGCGAGAGCTTACATTTCAACCATTGATTGTAAGTACTACTTGCTAGATCCACGCATCTCTTTGATTCTAGTTTCAATACCACTTTTATCATGCTTGATTATTATTTTGATTGAACTCTGCTCTCGTAAAGTGCTTGACACAGGAAGTCGGGAATAACTTGTGTGGATACTATGTCTGCGATTTCATTCGCCCTACCACCAAAGAGAAGGGCACAAACCAGACCATCAAAAAAATTGAAGTACGATAAACAATAATCACAACTTTATGTTATTACCACCAATTGTGTTTAGTTTCATTCATATATATTGTTCCCCTTCTTTAAATTAGATCGAACGGATGCGGGACGGTCTTCTATCACAAGAACGCGTGCAAGCAATTCAAGAGGAAATTGCCGGATTCTTATTAGAATAAGTCATAGATCTGAAAGGAGCATACTATTACCCGCTTCATTTGGAAGGGTGAAGTGTAGAAAAGAAGATGTAAATTAGATCAAATTCGTGTGAGTACCGTTTGTAATTAATATGTTTCGACCAAGAAGACGGATGAGACGGTGTATAATATATTTGTGATCATGATGTGTAATCTATATATCGTGGTTTCATTATTGTTGTATATATGTAGTACCAGTAAATCGAATACAAAACACCATATAAATAAATAAATAAATAAATAACCCTGCCGCGGCACAAAAATAGCCCGAAAATCCTGTCATGGCACAAAACCATGCCGCAACACAAATACCTACGATCCCAGTTCGTGCCACGAACCGGGACCAATGATCCACCCCCCTCGTCTCTCGCACTCCCACGTGGAGACCCATTGGTCCCAGTTTGTTCCATGAACCGGGACCAATGATCCAACCCCTCGTCGCGCGCCCGCCCACGTGGAGACCCATTGGTCCCGGTTCGTGCCCGAACCGGGACCAGCATTAGTCCCGAGTGATTGGTCCCAGTTTGGAAACCGGGACCAATGGCCCTTATGAACCGGCACTAGAGGCCCTTTTTCCACTAGTGGTGTCCTTCCTCCCGTGTGGTTACACATCCGAAGACATGATTACAGATCCTACCCTTTGTGCTGTTCACAAATCCTTAATTGTTGTTTATTCTGATGCAGAAGAATTGATCGGACTTTGCTGTAGCAGGTAGGGGCGTGCAGCCGGTCATGCTTGTGAGAGGTGGCGGCAGACCAGGGGCCCTCTCGTCCGTGGGTAAAGGGGAATTGCAGTGGAGGCCGTCGACCTCGGCTTCATAGAGCAGGTGCATGGAGGAGCGACGAGAAGGTCGCGGTCGAGCGGCCGAAGGCGCAGGTGGATGGCTGGACGCATGGAGGTTGGGAGGTGGAGGACGGCAGTGACCAGCAATCGAGGTGGAGCGACATGGAAGGAATGGCCGACGCCGACCCGACGCAAACCGGAGGGCCAGGGTGTCGTGGTCTATCAATGTTGACCGGTCGTTGTCGGAACGGCGTGACGTGCGGAGATTAGATCGCACATATCGGACAGCCAGAAACCGGAGGCTCGGATGTGTTTCTTGGCCTCCGAGCACTTTTTAGCATCTAGGTTCTTAAAATTAGCAGCCGCTAGAAGAAAGCATAACTGCTTTAGTGGACACGATAAACCTGATCATGAACTTTGGCGAAAAAGAGATAGATGCATATCAATGTACCAGTCTTGTCAACCATATATGCAAGTTAGTAAAGAATTACAGCTGCACTGTGTCCCTGGACTTTGCTCTCAATACACCCAAGTAGTGTCTAGCATGTTGTCGGTTGCTTGCCTCCTGCCGCACTTAGACACTAGTCCATGTAGGGATGCTCAGCTTCTCTCTCCAACGTCCCTTATTGTTCTCACCCAAAACTAGTGAAGATCCCTAACCTCACCGCCAGTGTCTCCTATTCCGTCGGCCTAGGCCACGATGGTGGTGGGCCTATTACCAAATGGTGTAGGGAAGGTTTTGCTATAGAGATGGTGGTCACTGTCTGTGGCGTCATTGTTGTTGCGGTCAAAATCCTGGGCGGCGGCCTCGGACCTCACCAGCATCGTGGACCTTCCTCTTTCCATCTCTCCTTCTCCCATGTTGATCATTCTGTAGAAGCTCTTCATCTGGCATGCATGATACTCATTTTTTTTTGTGATGGAGCACATGATTCCGTTATTACTTGGCTTAGAATTGGCGCTATTGAAAGGATCGTATGGGAACCATGAGGGGGGTGAATAGGTGATACTTCAAATTTTACTCTTTTTCAATTTAGGGTTTGACACAGAGAGGTAAATTCTCTAGATTATGCAACTATGGTGAATTTACCTATATGTCAACCTAGCACATATACTAAGAAAGAGCTAGATAAGTAAAGAGTGGTGAAGGATAGAAGTAACCCAAGTGGAGCACGCGGAGACACAAGGATTTGTTTCCCGTAATTCCTTCCTTTTGAGGGGAAGTACGTCTACATTTGGATAGGGGTGGTTTCAAACCACCAACGCCACGAGAGGCCTCCCTTGTTCTCTGATGAACCTCACCCCAACGAGTTCGATTCACCTCTTCCACTATACGACAAACTTCAAGGTGGAAGCCGACACCTTTACAATGAGTTTGGGGTATGCATCCACAACTTAATTGGAGGCTCCCAAATACAAGCAAGCTGTCAAACAATCAAAGACAAGCTTGTAAGAACCAAATCAAAAGCTAGGGTTTCCAATGAAACACTAGAGCATGGGGGCCCTCATGTGAACGAGGGGGGAATGAAGATCTCTCTTGGTGAAGCTGTAGATCAAGGCCTCCTCCTTTGATTCTCCAAAGATCAATGACTTTGGATGGTTGGATGACGAGATCTTGTTGATTTGGGAGTTCAAATGGGCATGGTGTTCTCGAGGTGAACGAGCAGATCGAGGAAGGGGATACGGTCCTCTATTTATAGCCCTTCCCTCCACTGAACCGTTTTCGGACCGTTGGACAAAAGTCAGACCGGAGACTCCGCCCAGCACACCGGAGACTCCGGTCTAAACTGGAGATTCCGTCCCATCTCCAGACCAGCCTCCGGATCATCGAACAGATTAACCCAGCCCTTCTGTGAGCCAAGTGGACTGGAGACTCCGATCCCACCACACCAGAGACTCCGGTCTGGGGCTTGGACCGGAGACTCCGGTCAGACCTCCGGACCTGGCTCCGGACCACCTATCTGGCTGACCCAGGCAGAAAACTGGAGTCCCCTCCAGAGAATCTTGGGGAGACTCTAGACCACACTGGAGACTCCAGTCCAGCAAGACCGGAGACTCCGGTCTGGAACTCCCAGGAATACGTAGATATCGGAGGGAAAGTTCCGTAGGACAAGGGTCCTTTTCACTTTGCATTATATCAACCTATAGACAATAGCATACTGTAAAATGCTCTACTTGTTGTTAACGAATACCAAAAGTGATTATGACAGTAAATGTCCTTTCAATCTCCCCCTTTTTGGTGTTCGATGACAACAAGTGATTTTGCATGGAAATAATTTTGTAATGAATTATGATAGTGTATAATAATGCTCCTCCCTGACTATGTGCACTAAGATAAACCTGTAAAGCATGCACGATAGGTAGTACATAGATAAAACACATAGTTCTCACACGAGTTACAATAATGTCGGCGCACCCACAGAGTCACACACAAATAGCAAATAGTATCTCGCAAGAGCATAAGGCAAATAAGTACAAAGGTCGAGATAGCAAATAAGAATCAAATCCAATGCCATGCAAATCCCAATGAGAATGTCTTCTCTCCCTTTGGCATCAAAACACCGAAAAGGCAAAAGACCTCAGCTAGCACCCCAATGAATCAGTAGTCCTCGTTGTCATCATCCTCGTCCTCCTCATCCATATCCTGATCCTCATCACCATCATCATAGTCCTCATCAGAAAAGGTCTTCCAATCCACCAAACTGTCATGTTGGGCATTCCATGCCCCAAAAGAAAGAGTGTAATCTGACTCAGTGGATCGTTGAGCCCCATGCTCTTTAGTGTACACATCCTCTCCTTCCGCATCATCTGCTACACCCTGAGCCTTAATCTACTTGAGGAGTTTCTCTATGCGATGGTTGCTCTTGTAGGAGGCATGCTGTTGCTTGCGGATGTCCACATTCATGCAACAAAGGGTCCTCTCCTAGAAAGAGGCCTTCTTTACCCTCTCATGTACATAGTCACGTGTCATGGGAGGCGAGGGTGCATTGGAGGCACTCTTCCTCCGAGCCCTAGTAGGAGAGGGGGCCCGCTCGGTCTCAGAGATCTCCTCCTCCACGTTGGCATGGGAGTGTCTAGGAGGAGGTCCCATGTGTCCCTTCTGCTGCAGTGATACAAGAGTATGCTTGGTAAGGTTGGGAGCCATGCCGAGTGGAGACCCATGGTCTTGGGTGTTAATGAGTCTCATGAAAAGTGGTGCATATGGAGGAGCCTTATTGTACAGTATGACATGGTACATCTCCTCAAATATGTAATCCATCACATCAATAGGATCTGCATCTGCCTCAGGGCTAGCCATGTAAATCCTGTGGGTATGATATAGTAAGTTGACCAAACCACATCTGATGGCATCATCATTGCCAGCACTAGGGGAGATGGTTTGGCGGAATATCCTCAACATCCGATTGTAGAGAGGTTTGAGTCCCTTGGACCCGCCCACAATACCCTCGCTGCCATACAACGAGGCAAGCTTGTTCACCCTAAGCGCTGCAGAGTGCATGCGCACCCCTACATGAGTGGACACGCCCTGGAAGGTCTCAAATATGGCATCAGCAAATTTTTAGAAAGTTGCAGAGCATCGGTGATTTCCAGTCATCCAGGTCATAGTGCGGGCTTGGTCAGTCCCAAACACAACTGTGGTGTAAAACTGTTGTACAAGGGTGATGTTGTAGTCTTCACAGAGCTCCATCAAGTTGAACAGCCCTAACTTCTCACTAAACAACAGTGCATCTGAGAAGTAGGAGCTCTTCGTCATCTGCTCAACACTCATGTACTTCTAGGGCCACACATGTGACCTCTTGAGCACGCTGTAAATGTCTTTCATGAAAACCGCTTGCTCCTTCCTCCAGTAGCATGGATCCTTAATGGTGCGAGGCAAGGCATAGAAATCAATCTTCCATAGCTCACGATACTCCTTCTTTGACATGTGGGCCAACGACTAAAGATTGTCATACTTTAACCTCTTGGCACGGTTCTCTTCCTCAGCCCTGTCCTACTCCCTCCTCATGTAGGCTGCATCACGGGCCTGCTATCTTCGGTTGGACGTGGACACAATATACTGACCCTCGGACTCATCATAGCAAGGATCCGCCCTCTTTAACTTGGCCTTGGTGCGAGGAGGATGACGAGAGCCAGAACCTGTGAACAACAGTGAGGGAGATATCATGGAGGTAAGTATATATGTCCCGAGGAGGCAGCATAGGACCCTCGAGGCATTACGAGATATGTTTGATCCAGATCAAGGGGTGAATGCTAGGAGAAAAAGAGGAGGAGAGGTACCAGATCTATCCATGGGATTGATTCCACCGTTGGGAACCACCCAATGGTGAAGGGAAGAAGGTTGGCCGGTGGCACAGCGGATCCCGGGGGCTTCTTGACCTCCGGGGAGGAGTATTGGAGGAGGAGGCGATGGGGTAGATAGGGGAGGACGGGGGTGGATGAATGAAACTATTTGTTTCAGTTCACCCCGTCCTCCCTCTATGTGGCCTGAAACCGTTCTGCCCGGAGACTCCGGTCTACACCGGAGATTCCGGCCTACACCAGAGACTCCGGTGTGAGCACACTAGAGACTCCAGTCCTCCTCGACCAAAAACTCCAGGTTTTGTATATGGGGACATATATGAGAGAGAGAGAGTGTTTATAGGACAAGGAATAGGCTTGGGTTAAGAAGACCTACTGTGAAGAATCAAGGAAACCACAAAAATCCATTCAAATGTTCATTAACGCTCCAAATAACCACAAACTAAGAACCAACCCTTCAATGAGAAGAGGGTGGTGGCCGAGGCCACCATGTAAGAGTTTGTGACATGACACCGCGAAGAATTATCCTTGGGTTCATAGCCACTACTCATCAATGAAGCTCACATATCAGAAAATGATATTAAGAGAATTGAATTTCTTAGTTTTGGCATTATGGGGGGAGGGATAGTCCAATGTATTAGGACCGCGCTCACTTATCTCCATGCCCGTACCTAAACCAAATAAGGGTCAAGACATAGGTGAGTATGCAAGGTGATAAAGTCAAGCTCCTAGAATCTATGATATTTAGTTCATTCCTCAAATAACAAAACCTTGCTTCATCAAGTGGCTGCATGAAAATGTTGACAAGTTGGTCTTTGGTTGACACATAGGATAGCTCAATATCACCTCGAGCAACATGATCTCTAATGAAGTGATGACGAATCTCAATATGCTTTGTCCTTGTATGATCCACTGGATTATAGGCAATCTTGATAGAACTTTCATTGTCACATAGAAGAGTCACTTTGTCACACTGGACACCGTATTCCTTTAAAGTATGCCTAATCCATAGTAATTGAGTACAGGTAGTAGCAGCTGCCACATACTCGTCTTCGGCGGTGGAGAGAGATATACAATTTTGCTTCTTAGAAGACCAACACACCAAGGACCTCCCAAGGAATTGGCAAGCCCCGAAGGATGATTTCCTATCATCCTTGTCACCAGCCCAATCTGAATCCATGTATCCACAAAGAGAGAAAGTTGAGTCCCTAGGATACCAAATGCCATAGTTTGGGGTATGAACCAAATATCGAAAGATTCTCTTGACTGCCATCAAATGGCTTTCCTTAGGAGCCGCTTGATATCTTGCACACACTCCTACACTCAACACAATATCGGGTCTAGATGCACAAAGGTAAGGCAAAGAGCCAATCATGGACTGGTATACCTTTTGATCCACATCTTTACCATTTGGCTTTAGTTCAAGATGAGTCTTTGTTGCCATGGGAGTGGGAGCTCCATTTAGATCTTTCATGTTGAATCTTTGAGCATATCTTGAGTATACTTGGCTTGGTTGAAGAATGTTCCTCCTCTTACTTGCTTGATCTCAAAACCAAGAAATACCCTCAATTCTCCCATCATAGACATCATGAACTTGTCAGACATAAGCTTAGAGAATTCATCATTAAAAGCTTTGTTAGATGTGCCAAAGATAATATTATCTACATATATTTGGCATACAAAAAGCTCCCCATTGACTTTCTTAGTAAAAAGAGTGGGATCGATTTTCCCAACCTCGAACCCACGATCTACCAACAACTCTCTAAGGTGCTCATACCACGTGCGCGGGGCTTGTTTGAGCCCATAGAGCGCCTTATCAAGTTTGTAGACGTGGTTTGGAAAGTTGGGATCCTCAAACTCCGGGGGTTGCTTTACATATACCAACTCATGCAAAGGACCATTAAGGAATGCACTTTCTACATCCATTTGTTATAGTTTAAATTTATGATGTGCCGCATAAGCAAGAAGGATACGGATGGACTCAAGGCGAGCCACAGGTGTATATGTCTGTCCATAATCAATGCCTTCAATTTGAGAGAACCCTTGTGCAACCAATCTTGCCTTGTTCCTAACCACAATTCCATGCTCATATTGCTTGTTATTGAATATAGATTTGGTGCCTATAACATTGCAGAAATCTTTTGTCTTTACAACTAACTTCCACACTTTGTTTCTCTCAAATTTGTTGAGCTCTTTGTGCATGGCATCCAACCAATCTGTATCTTCAAGAGCTTCCCATACTTTCTTTGGCTCCGCCATGGAAATGTGTGCTTGGTTCTCACCAAAGTTCTTTAGTTGAGCTCGAGTGGATATCCCTCTTCTTAGATCTCCTACCACATTCTCAAGAGTGTGTCCTCTCAATTCCAATATTTTATCCATTCTAGTTTGGCAACGAGTTTCGTTCTCCTTGTTGTTCCTTGTGGGGATCACTTCATCATTTTGGTTCTCGTCTTGACCATTAAGTTGACCTTGATCATTATTGGAATTATTCACTTCTACAAGAGGCAAAGATTGACCTTGGTCTTGATCAAGCATACTTCTAGACAGGCATTGAGCTTCCCTTATGGCAGTTTCTATAGATCTTCCTTGTGTAATAGCCTTAGCACAACTGGACATTCTGTCAAATGGAGACTCAAGAATTTCCTGGCTAGAGGTGTCAACTTGATCAACAGGTTGAGGGTCCACATCTTGTCTTTGGCATGGGTCATCGTCCTCCTCGATAGGATCTTGTTGATGTTGTGAAGATGAGGGCTCCACTTGAGTAGAGCATAGTTCTTCTCGATCCGCCATTAGGGGTTCCTCAACAGGGCAGATGAAACCCGCACCCTTTCTTCATATGGCATTCTGAGGCATTTCATCATCTACATCACAGACATCAACACGCCCCGCTTGGGGACCATCATATTCCTCAAACACCACACTACAAGATTCTATGACCATTCCAGAGAGCTTGTCATAGATTCTATAAGTGTGGGATTCGAGACCATAACCAACAAAAATACCCGCTAATGCTTTGGAATCAAACTTGGACAAACAAATACCCTTAATGCGATAGAAACACTTACAACCGAACACTCGGAAGTATGAAATGTTGGGCTTGTTACCAGTAAGAATTTCATACAGAGTCTTGATCAATTCTTTTCAGAGGTAGAGACGGTTCGATGCATGGCATGCGGTGGAGATTGCTTCAGCCCAAAAATTTTATGGAGATTTAAACTCTACCAACATGGTCCTTGCCATATCGATAAGAGTCCGGTTCTTTCTCTCAGCTATACTATTTTGTTGAGGGGTATATGCAGCAGAATATTGATGTTTTATTCCCTCATCACTAAGAAATCCATTCAATGTGTAGTTCTTGAACTCGGTACCGTTGTCACTTCTTATTCTTAATACAGGGACATTGTGTTGACTTTGAGCCATGTTGATGAAGTCAATGAAGTTTTCTTGGATCTCACTTTTGAGCTTGAAGAAATATACCCACGTGTATCTTGAGTAGTCATCAACAATCACCAAACAATATTTCTTCCCACCAAGGATTGCATGATATGGATGACCAAAGAGATCCACATCAAGGAGCTCCAAGATCCTCTTGGACTTGATGTAGTTCTTAGGCTTGTGGGGATAATCATGCATCTTTACTTCAACGCATGCCCTGCAAACACGATCTTTGGCAAAGCAAACATTTTCTTTTACTCCAACAATATGATCATCCTTGTGGAGGCTTTGCAAAGTTCTCATGTTGACATGGGCTAGACGGCGATGCCATAGCCAACCCACATCGACCTTTCTGAATAGGCACATCGGACTTGTAGTGGTTTTCCCCGAGAAGTCTAGCACATACAAGTCATTTTCGACGTACCCAATAAAAGCGACCTTTAGAGACTTGCTCCACATGAGGATCACAATATCATTATCAATAAAGACGGCAAAGCCCATCTTTCCAAGAGCATGGACTGAAAGTAAATTATAGCCAAGGGTCTCAACCAGCATGACGTCCACGAGGGTGATATCGTGTGCAACCACTACTTTGTCGAAACCCATTACCTTAGACTTTGATTTGTCGACATATGTCATGTATATTTGATCAATATTTGGTCTCAACTCCTTGACACTAGATGCTCTTCCGGTCATATGTGTTGGGGGGATACCACTGGGAAGGGTAACACCGGGGTATAAAGGCCGAGTTAGCCGAGGTACATCACGGTCAAAGCAAGTGTTGGCCGGGTCACCTCAAGGCAGGTCCACCTACGGAGTAACACGGCCCGTGGAGCATCTCCCTAGCCTTAGCCCGGCCGACATAAAATATATGCCGGCCATGTTTGTTTGTCTATTATGTAGGTACCCTCTTAGCCGGGTTAGCCACGTGCTAGACGGACTATCATATGGCTTCCAAGAGAAGGTAGGAATCTCCTAATGGTCAAAAGGTGCCTTTGTTAGATGTATCGTGAACGAAGCAAAGCAGAGGGAGGGACCGGCAGGACATGGGTGACCAAGATGACGCGGGCAATGTTGGCTGATGTAGCCCGTGTATAGTGACGCTTAAAGGCAAGGATTACACTGTGGGTTACATCCAAAGCCTGTAGGAGCCGTTAAAGGGAATAAAGAAGCATCTTGCTTTAACCAAGTGGCATATTCGGGGAATATGCTGCCACGTGTGCCCTAACTTTGTAACCTGAGCTCCCCTATATAAGGAGCACCGGGGCCTCCATATAGGGGGATCGATCATTTTTCCCTGTCTAAGTTAGAACTCTAGAGCTAGGTTGTGGGGAGTAAGAGACATAGTCTCCTTCTCACGAACAGCTCGAGGAGCACTTGTATTCACCATTGATAGAGGAACTACAAGAACATCTGTGCATGGAATCACCACATTTTTCCTCCCTGGATTCCCCTAACCCTCATTGGCCCCATCTTTAGCCTATCCATGGCATCTGCCATGCCACCTGAAATGGATCGTATGGGCACCTAGAGGGGGGGGGGTGAATAGGTGCTACACCAATTTTTAATTGGTTTTCAATTTTAGGCTTAGCACAAAGGGTAAATTCTCTAGATAAACTATTAGGTGGAATTTCCCTATATGCAAACCTATCTACTAGCAAGTAAAGAGCGAGTGGAAGAGGAACGAGTAAACCAAAGTGAAGCACGTGGAGACACAGAATTTGTTTGACCGCAGTTCCTTCCTTGTTAAGGGAAGTACGTCTGCGTTGGAGGGGTGGGCGGTACTAAGACCACCACGCCACAAAAGGCCTCACCCTGTTCTCCGATGGATCTCGCCACAACAGGCCTGATCCACCTTCCACTATAGGTACCCTTCGAGGCGGGCACCGGCGCCTTTACACAACTAGCGGGGCAACAACTCCACAACAACTTGGAGGCTCCCGAAATGACAACAAGCTGCCACAAAAACAAACTTATCAAATACAATAAACAAGATCTAGGTATTGACAAGAATACTAGATCAAGGATTTCTCCAAGTGAATGGAGAGGAGTTGAAGCGCTTGATTCTTGATGATGATGATGAACTTCTCCACCTTCAATTCCACCAAAGATCAAGACCTTCGGGTGGTTGAAGTGGGAGATCGAGAATGAGAGCTCTTGCACAATGTCTAGTCAATTTCGAATGAATCAAGAGTTCTGAACGTTGGGGAAGAAGGGGTATTTATACCCCCTTCCGAAACCAGCCGTTGCAACCTTTGGGGGTCGGATTATCCGGCCCAAGTGAGGGCCGGATTATGCGGTCTGGGGCAACACCGCCACGGACTCGGAATATCAGGTAGATAATTCGCCCCCTCTCAGAGCGTCGCGCCGAGCTTGCCCTTGATCAACTTCTGGGGGCCGGATTATCCGGTCCTATGCGAAGGTCAGATTATCCGGCCTGGGGAAGAAAAACCGCCCCAGTTCGGATTTTCTGGGAGATAATCTGACCGGATACCGAGCGACGCGCCTTGGTTCCTTTTGCTCGAAAACTGGGGGCCGGATTATCCGGCCCATGCGACACCTGGATTATCCGGCATGGGGAGGAAAAACCGCCCCAGTTCGGATTTTCCGGGAGAAAATCCAACCGGGTACCGAGCGACGCGCCTTGGCTTCCTTTGAGAGATGAGGTAGGCCGGATTATCTGGACCTTAGTGGGGCAGATTATCTGGCCCCCCTCAAAACTTCCTACACACTTAGCACACATGAAAAGTCTCCATAGAGAATAGGTATCCTTGACATAAATCACAATTATTACCGGATAACCATTATGAGCACACGCCTTCCGTGATAAACCTTCCGTGATAAACCTCCAGCAATAGGATATGAATAGATAGATCCATAAGCATAATCCATGATATGAAGTCCATAGGCATAATCCAGACAACCACAAAAAGTCTCAAACAACCACAAATCACCAATTTAAAGTTCAACGCTAAATGGGCATAAGCAAGAAATAACAAATAGAAAAGTGCAAGTGCTTATGCCCGACCCATGCAAATCCACGGACAACCTAATAGAACTACTTCTCCCCCTTTGGCATCGAGACACCAAAAAGGGAGAAGAGCGATGCTGGCGCCCCATGGGATCACCCATCGAAGTCCTCGTCCTCGTCCTCTTCTTCATTCTCTTCCTCATCTTCAAGTTCCTCAGTGTCACCTTCCTCATCTTCATCATCAGCAGCGGGCACAGAAGGGAACAAGTGACGCTCCAGCTCACCATAGTTCAGCCCAGAGGAAAAGTTCCACCGAGCATACAGAGTGGGAGGTGTAGGAGCCGGAGGAGCACCCAAAGCACCGGACACGTGGTGGAGAATGAGTTGCTGGGAGTGAGCCAACTCATGGCGCTGCTTGCATGCCTCGTACTGACCCTTACGCGTGTCCACGCCCATGCAGAGAATGTGACGCTGGAACCAGTTCAGCTGCTTGATCTCACGGGCCACGGGAGGCACAGGGGGCCTGCGAGCATCCCTCATGAGGCCCTCAGGAGCAGAGGAGGGGTGAGAGGTCTTCCGAACCTTGTTGTATATCTTCTTGGCCTTGTGCACCGAGTCAATGTGGAACTCCTCAGCAAGAAGTAGGTGACGCATGAGCATCATAATGTAGGGCGCATAGGGAATGGACAGACGGTTGAACATAGCATCACACAACTCATGGTAAATGAAGTACATGACATCCAGCCTGTACTGCACTAACTCGTCCTCGCAGGAGGCAACCTAATGAGAAAATTGAAGTAGCTGAACAAGGTGACCACGGATGCTGTCATTGTTTCCCCCACTCGGTGTAATAGAGTCATGGAAGAGAGCCACTAATGCAGCATAGATGGGAGCAAGACCAGCCACAGTACCGACAATGCCATTGTCCACAGTGCACGAGGAGAGAGCTGCATCCTTGTTGGGCTTCAGCTGAGTGATGATGCGGTGGCCACTGGCTCTATCCCTACTGCGGAAGGAGTACCCCAGAACCTCAGCAAACACGTGAAAATCAGTAGTCATAGGCATGTCATGAGTCATCCACTTCATAGTGCGAGACTCATCCCCACAAATCACCAAAGTGGAGAAGAACTGCTTCACCACCTCAGAGTCAAAGGAGCACTAGAGAGACATGGGATGGTGCAGCGCCATCCTCTCAGCCACATACATCGCATCTACAAGATGCGCCTTGTCCAAAGCATCAGCAAGTACCAGTGGGTGCATAGGCCTAATGTTTAGCCTGGCATATATGTCTTCATAGATCCCCTTCTGTTCTGCATACCAGAAATGAATATCCCCCAGCTCATCATCACGAGGCATCTCAGCAAACAAGTCACGGTGACGGATGGCAGAATAGGAGACCGCATCCAAAGTCCTGTAGTTGATTTTGGGCTCCTTGGCCTTCCTCTTGGACACCCCCTTCCTAGTCCTCTTTGCTTGTTCAGCCATCTGCTTCTCTTCGTTCTTCCTTCTCCTCAACTCAACTTCGTCCACTAACTTACCCTGTCCGTCGTCCCGAAAGTATTTGGCGCGAGGACGGCGCTTGTAGGTCTTGGAAACACCGGAACCACCTGTGAGGAGAATAAGAGCGATAACAAGGGGATAAGCATACACACAAGTCCAGGAGAGAGCATGGAAAAAGTAGTCAAAAAGTTCATAGGACAAAACTACTCAATGCATACTCCATAGTGAAACTGAAGCAGAATCGAACCTGTCAGGCCGGATTATCCGGCCTGGCCAGGGGCGGATAATCCGGCCCTGGCAGAAATTTTCGATTTCACCTAGATTGCATGCAAAAAAGTAGATCGGGCCTAGAAACTACAAGACTACGATTTATATGCGAAAACACACCCTTCTAGACAACGTTCCACCCAACAAGTTACACATCTAGCCAAAGATGGGGAGAGAGGGAGTTACCCTCACTCATTGGAGGAAGAACGCGGAGGAGAAGGTACACGGAGGCGCAGAGAAGAAGAGCCGGGGAGGCCCGGAAAATCCGGTGGCCGGAGAGGCTCCGGGGAGGGTGAGGGGCGGCAGGCGACGGCTGAGGAGGAGGAGAGGGCTGGGGAAGAAGTGCTGCTCGTTATGAGCCCTTCCCCTCGAGCCCTGCTCTTTAAGATGAAATCCGCCAGGGACGGATTATCTAGCCTCAAATCTGGTATTCTGTTACACACAGAACCAGGCCCGCGCGTCCCCAAACAACACCCCCACAAGGTGTACAAGGGACTTGTGTGCAAGAATACATGGCTTAGGGGTAGGGAAAGGCTTAGGATTAAGAGAGCCAAACTGAGATGGTATTAGACACTCAAACTTGCAAAAACCAAATCAAATAAAAGCCAAGAGTGAGTGTGATTCCCATAAGAACATGAGACAGCAAATAACATCCAAAAAGATCCAATTCTCCTCAAGGGAGAGGGCGGTGGCCGAAGCCACCTTGTTGGAGTGTATGGTGTGACACCGCGAAGATATGTCTTTGGTTCATGTCCAATACTCATCAATAAGCTCACATATCACAACATGATATTAAGAGAAATGATATATCTTCCTATTGGCATTATGGGGGGAGGGTTAGCCCAATGAGTTAGGACCACACTCCCCCTATATACATGCCCACACCTAGACCAAAGAAGGATTGAGATGTACGAGTGAGTGCATGGGTAACCAAGACAAGCTCCCGGAATCAATGATATGTAGCTCATTCCTCAAATAGCCGAATCTTGCTTCATCAAGTGGCTTTGTAAAAATATCCGCCAGTTGGTTCTTCGTGCTCACAAAGGATAGCCCAATATCACCACGAGCAACATGGTCACGAATAAAATGATTCTGAATCTCCATATGCTTCGTCCTTGTGTGCTGAACAGGATTGTACGCAATTTTTATTGCACTTTCATTATCACATAAAAGAGGCACTTTGTCACAATTGACACCATATTCCTTTAAAGTTTGCCTCATCCACAATAATTGAGTACAAGCGCTGGCAGCAGCAACATATTCAGCTTCGGCGGTGGAGAGAGATATACAATTCTGCTTTTTGGAGGACCAACAAACAAGAGATCTTCCCAAGAATTGACAAGATCCAAGAGTGGATTTCCAATCATCCTTATCACCATCCCAATCTGAGTCAGTATAACCACATAAAGAGAAATTGGAGCCCTTGGGATACTAGAGACCAAAGTTGGGGGAATGAACCAAATATCGAAAGATCCTCTTGACCGCCACTAAGTGTCTTTCTTTAGGAGCTGCATGATACCTTGCACACACTCCCACACTCAACACAATATCGGGTCTAGATGCACAGAGGTAAAGAAGAGAGCCAATCATGGACTGGTATACCTTTTGGTCCACATCTTTACCATGAGGGTTGAGTTCAAGATGACACTTTGTTTGCATCGGAGTGGCGACACCATTTAGATCCGTCATCTTGAATCTCTTGAGCATGTCTTGGATGTACTTTGCTTGATTAATAAAGGTTCCTTCTCTAAGTTGCTTGATCTCGAATCCAAGAAAGAACTGTAATTCCCCCATCATAGACATCTCAAACCTGCCAGTCATAAGCTTTGAAAATTCATCTTTAAAAGCTTTATTAGTAGAACCAAAGATGATATCATCTACATATAGTTGGCATACGAAGAGCTCCCCCTTAACCTTCTTAGTAAAAAGAGTGGGGTCGATTTGCCCAACTTCGAAGCCACGATCTAACAAAAGCTCTTTAAGGTGCTCATACCACGCACGTGGGGTTTGTTTAAGGCCATAGAGTGCCTTATCGAGTTTGTAGACATGGTTCGGAAAGTTAGGATCCTCCAACCCCGGGGGTTGCTTTACGTATACCAACTCATGTAGAGGACCATTAAGGAAGGCACTCTTGACGTCCATTTGCTGCAACTTAAAATTGTTATGTGCAGCATAAGCAAGTAGGATACGGATGGACTCAAGGCGAGCCAATGGAGCATAGGTCTCGCCGAAGTCGATGCCCTCAACTTGGGAGTAACCTTGTGCCACATGTCGTTCCTTGTTCCTCACAACAATGCCATTCTCATCTTTCTTGTTCTTGAGAATCCACTTGGTGCCGATAACATTGCGTCACTCTTTGGGTTTCTCCACGAGTTTCCAGACTTTGTTGCGCTCAAAATTATTCAATTCTTCATGCATAGCAATAACCCATTCTGGGTCTTCAAGAGCTTCAAATACCTTCTTAGGTTCCACCATGGAGATATGAGCTTGATGCTCACCAAAACTGGCCAATTCTCTTCTTGTAGAAACCCTTCGTCGAAGATCACCAACAACCTTGTCGAGAGTGTGACCCCTCAACTCAAGGTTACGATCATCCCGAGCCTTGCGACGAAGTTCAATAAGTTTGTTGTCTCTTGGAGGAGGAGATTCATCACTTGAGTCTTCATTGGAAGCATTTTCTCCGCCTTGATCAGTAACTGGAACATCAGTAGCAGGTGGTGGAGACGCATGCCCTTGAGGTGAATCCGTAGCCGTAACAGGAGGCTGCAGAACTGGAGAGTCAGGGCCGGATAATCTGGCCGATGGAGAGGCCGGATAATCCGGCCTAGGAGTACTTACCGCAGCTTCATCAGGAGGCCTGGGACTTGCTTGAACTGGTGAGGGGCCAGATAATCCGGGGCTAGATGGGAAGTCCGGCCTGGAGTTTGCGTTGAAATCTTCACCAGCAGGAGCAACATGGTCAGCTGTAGCGGGGTGGCCGGATAAGCCGGTGTCAACCGGAAAATCCGGCCTGGAGCTTTCTGGAACATCTTGACCTTCAGCAGTTGATGGAGATGGTGTAGAAGTTGCCCCCGTGGTTGGAGCATGTTGAGTATGTGTAGATGAGGGCTCTATATGAGTAGAGCATTGTCCTTCCCGGTCCACCACAAGGGGTTCCTCACTGGGGCGGAAGAATCCCACGCCCATTATTCTTATGGCATCTTGGGGTATTTCAACATCTGCATCACAGACACCAACTTGCTCCGCACAGGAACCGTCACTTTCCTCGAACACCACACTACAAGATTCTACAACAGTTCCGGAGAGCTTATTGTAGACTCTATAAGTGTGGGATTTGGCACCATAACCAACAAAAATACCTTCTAAAGCCTTAGATTCAAACGTAGATAAACGAACTCCTTTAATAAGAAAGAAACACTTACACCCGAATACCCGGAAGTATGAGATGTTTGGCTTGTTACCGGTAAGTATTTCATACAGAGTCTTGTCCAAGATCTTGCGGAGGTATAAACGGTTGGATGAATGACAAGAAGTAGAGATTGCTTTAGCGCAGAAGTTATATGGAAATTTAAATTCGGCTAACATTGATCTTGCCATGTCCATTAGAGTTCGATTCTTCCTCTCGGCTACACCATTTTTTTGAGGGGTGTACGGAGCGGAATATTGATGTCCTATCCCCTCTTCACTTAGGAACTCATTTAAGGTGTAGTTCTTGAACTCCGAGCCGTTATCACTCCTTATAGCCAGAATGGGGACATTGTGTTGACGTTGAACCTCATTGGCAAAGTCGATGACAGTTTGTTGAGTTTCACTCTTCAACTGGAAGAAATAAACCCAAGTGTATCTTGAGTAATCATCAACAATCACTAGAGAATACTTCTTCCCACCGAGGCTTGCATGAGATGGAGGTCCGAAGAGGTCCACATGAAGGAGCTCCAATATCCTTTTTGAAGAGATAATGGTTTTCCTTCGATGAGGTGCATCATGCATTTTACCTTCAACACACGCCCTGCAAACACGATCTTTGGCAAAAGAGACATTTTCTTTTAGTCTGACAATGTGGCCACCCTTGTGGAGACTTTGCAAAGTTCTCATATTGAGGTGGGCTAGTCAGCGATGCCATAGCCAACCCGCGTCAGCCTTTCCGAAAAGACACATCGGGCCTGTAGTGGTTTTCCCCGAAAAGTCCACCACGTACAGGTCGTTTTCGACATATCCCACGAAAGCGACTTTTAGAGACTTGCTCCCCAAGAGTACCACTAAATCAGCATCAATGTAAACTGCAAAGCCCATCTTACAAAGGGCACGAACTGAAAGTAAATTGTACCCGAGGGTCTCAACAAGCATGACGTCCACGAGAGAGATATCGTGAGCCACCACAACTTTGCCGAGACCCAATACCTTAGATTTTGACTTGTCACCATAGGAGACGGTTATGTGATCAAGGTCTGGCCGCATCTCCGTGATGATCTCCTTGGTTCTGGTCATATGACTCGTTCAACCGCTATCGAGTACCCATTTAGAACCACCGGAAGCATAGCCCTGCAAGAAAATTACTTCTTCGTTTTAGGTACCCATTTTTCAATGGGTCCTCTCATGTTAGTAACAAGGGTCTTGGGAACCCAAATAGACCAAGGAATGTAACAATCATAAGGGCCTACATAACTAGCATAAACATCACCATAATAATCACAATATAGTTCAAAGTTAGGATTGTTGATCCCTGCAAAATCATCATAATTAGTCTTGTCATTGGTAGTGTTGCTAGTCTTCGATTGAGCAGTCTTGCTCTTCTTCTTCTTCTTTTTCTTGTTTTTCTTGCTCTTTATCTTGGGTATGTAACCAATACCTTCTTTACTATTTTTTGTCCTTTGCCTGCTTAGTATCTCATCAATAACTCCTTTACCTTTGTTTTCAGAACTTCTTGCAAGGTCTTCTTTTCCAAAGGATGAAGTGGAGGTACTTGGCACATCATACCATTTTAATTGAGTTTGGAGCTGGTCATGAGACTCATTTAGAGTAGAATGATCACTCTTCAATGCCTTGTGAGCACTTTCAAGATTATCAAACTTCTCCAAAAGTCTAGCATGAACAGCCCCAAAGTCAATCTTTTCTTTCTTTAGTTTCTTTACCTTGGCAAGAGCAAGATCACATTCTTTAATGAGTTGAGCTACAGCTTCTTCTTGTGACTCCTCAAGGGATTCGAGTCCTTCTTCCAAAGATACTCGAGCTTCCTCTTCCTCTTCCAAGGCATTCTTCAAAGAAGCTATCTCCAAGGCATTTTCTCTTTCAATTCTGCCCTTTTCTTCAAGGAGATCTTCGGCTTGAGCAAGTTGACTCATAAGAGCATCAAAATGGAGTTTGTGCTCACCTTGTAGGTTAGTGAAAAAAGTATCCAAGGCAATAACTTCTTCTTTCATTTCAAGACTGTCATGATCATCCATATCCAAAATTATGTTAGTCTTAGGAAATGAAGAGCTAGAAGTTGATACATCGGATCCTCTTGCCATTAGACAAGTGGCGTTGTTGTTGATGGCGTTCTCGTTCGGCGAGTCGAAAAGAGAGGAGGGAGTCGATGTGGTGGCTATAGCAGCCAATTCGTGGGAACTATCATCATCCTCTTCATCTTCACTTGCGGACGAGTATTCCTCTTGAGCTACAAGGACAATCTTGGGTTGCTTCTTGAAAGGGCCATTCTTCTTAATAAATGGCTTCTTCTTAGGAGCTTTAGATTTCTCTTTAAGAATGAGCCTACCACCATTGTCTTCTCTATTTTGATATGGACACTCGGCTACAAAGTGCATTCTATCTCCACAGTTGAAGCAAGTTCTCAATTTTGGGCCGCTTTCTCTTCTTCCATTTGACCCGTTCTTGCGCGCAAGGTCAGACTTGGCTTTGGCAGGGTCCTTCCAAAAGTTCCTTGCATAGAATGCCATGTACTCACCATGAGCACGTTTGACCTCATCGAGGCAGTCCATGGATACCCCCTCAAAAGCTCCTTCATCTTCCTCTTGCTCAACAACATTGGCTTTGAGAGCCACATTGACACGCTTTTGCATTCCAATGGCCCGAGCACGGGCATCTTCAGCATTCTTTGCCGCCACTTTGAATGACGCCATTTCTTGCATGACTTCGTTGGATGTCATTTGATGATAGTTGTGTCTACCTTGCAGGCTCTTCAAATCCATTGTCTTGAAAGGCATTAAGGCACTCACATATTTTCTTTTTATCCATGCATCATCAATGTGAGTGGCCCCATGCTTTCGAAATGTTGTTGCGATGCCCTTGAGTCTTCTATACATGTCCTCATGGTTTTCACCATCCAACATGTAGAATCCCTCAGCTTCATTACTAAGGGCATCATACCTTTTTCTTCTCATGCTTTCATTTCCAACGAAAAGGTCCGTAAGAGCATCCCATGCCTCTTTAGCTGTGTTGAGATGTTCAATGTGTGGCATGTCCTTGGGACCCACACCCAGATGTATCATGAGGAGAGCAGTGGCATTCAACTGGCTATCCACAACTTCCCTTCTTGTTAGATTGGTTTGGTCTCCAATATGAAGACCTTCTTCAATAATCCTCCACAATTCAATAGAGGAGCTGCAAACATGAGATTTCATTAGGAATTGCCATTGGTTAAAAGAGGATGTAGTGAGCTTGGGTGAATCACCCCTATTGTTTATATGAGGATGAGGGATAGGTGGGTCGGGGGAATATACATGGCGAACCTCACTATATTCCTCCTTACCACTTCCCTTTTTGGAGGTGGAACCATTTAGTTTTTCACCTTCGACATCATCATCCTTGGATCCGGTGTTACCCTTTTCCTTAGATGATGGTGTGGGAGCCTCACGGGAGGATGGAGATGGGGCTATGGATGATGTAAGGTGAGCAATCATTTGATTCATCTCCTCCATCTTGGCCTCAAAGGATTTCAACAAGGTTGTTTCCAACGACTAGAGATTATCCATTGTGACCTTATCCACAGCCTCATTTCCATCATCCTTGGTACCCATACTACTCTTAGGCGGTTAAGCCCGAATTAAGACCCGGGCTCTGATACCAATTGAAATGGATCGTATGGGCACCTAGAGGGGGGTGAATAGGTGCTACACCAATTTTTAATTCTTTTTCAATTTTAGGCTTAAAACAAAGGGTAAATTCTCTAGATAAACTATTAGGTGGAATTTCCCTATATGCAAACCTATCTACTTGCAAGTAAAGAGCGAGTGGAAGAGGAACGAGTAAACCAAAGTGAAGCACGCGGAGACACAGAATTTGTTTGACTGCAGTTCCTTCCTTGTTAAGGGAAGTACGTCTGCGTTGGAGGGGTGGGCGGTACTAAGACCACCACGCCACAAAAGACCTCACCCTGTTCTCCGATGGATCTCGCCACAACAGGCCTGATCCACCTTCCACTATAGGTACCCTTCAAGGCGGGCACCGGCGCCTTTACACAACTAGCGGGGCAACAACTCCACAACAACTTGGAGGCTCCCGAAATGACAACAAGCTGCCACAAAAACAAACTTATCAAGGATTTCTCCAAGTGAATGGAGAGGAGTTGAAGCGCTTGATTCTTGATGATGATGATGAACTTCTCCTCCTTCAATTCCACCAAAGATCAAGACCTTTGGGTGGTTGAAGTGGGAGATCGAGAATGAGAGCTCTTGCACAATGTCTGGTCAATTTCGAATGAATCAAGAGTTCTGAACGTTGGGGAAGAAGGGGTATTTATACCCCCTTCCGAAACCAGCCGTTGCAACCTTTGGGGACCGGTTTATCCGGCCCAAGTGAGGGACGGATTATCCGGTCTGGGGAAACACCGCCCCAGACTCGGAATATCCGGCAGATAATCTGCCCCCTCTCAGAGCGTCGCGCCGAGCTTGCCCTTGATCAACTTCTAGGGGCCGGATTATTCCGTCCTATGCGAAGGCTGGATTATCTGGCCTGGGGAAGAAAAACCGCCCCAGTTCAAATTTTTCGGGAGAAAATCTGACCGGATACCAAGCGACGCGCCTTGGTTCCTTTTGCTCGAAAACTGGGGGCCGGATTATCCGGCCCATGTGACACCTGGATTATCCGGCCTAGGGAGGAAAAACCGCCCAGTTCGGATTTTCCGGGAGAAAATCCGACCGGGTACCGAGCGACGCGCCTTGGCTTCCTTTGAGCGATGAGGTAGGACAGATTATCCGGCCCTTAGTGGGGTGGATTATCCGCCCCCCCCCCTCAAAACTTCCTGTACACTTACCACACATGAAAAGTCTCCATAGTATTGTTATCTAACACGCAAAACATAGGAAAACATGAAATGTTCTTTCACCACCACCACGACTGTTGTTACCCACCGTGGGGCCAGCGGTGCTAACCGGGGTGAAAATACGGAAGGGAAGCATCTCCAGCACTGGTGAGCGTGTCGTCTCCGGCCTGGTTCAGCGCTTTGGTGCGCTGGACTATGTTAGCGACAATGCAGGGAGTTTCGGCAGGCGTTCCCTTCCTCGTAACAGCGTCTTCATCAAACTTGGCACGCACAAGATCTACGTCGGCCTGGACGAGTCCTGCGTTCATCCGCGGCACATCGTCGAGGGAGGCGAACCACCTCTCACGCAGCTTGCAGTGTGCGTATCACTCGCGTCACTAGCAGCGTTGAGGTCCTGATGACCGCTCCAGCCGCGGGAGCAAGCAATAGGTTTCCCCCACTAGAGAGGCCAAAGAATGTACTCTAGCAGGCAATAGATAGCCTAGCAACACCAATAGCTCCTGTGGTAGATACGGCTCAGGGGCAAGCTGATTTGGAGGAAACTAGGCAGAAAATGTTAGCCGGCACAAAGAAAGTAGCAGAGCTACAGCAGTCCCTAAACATTAATTTGAGAGAATATGCGAAGGAAAACCGCATAGATGGGGTGAAAATCCGAGGTAGGAACCTGATTACTGAGATTGACAAGGAATACGAGCCTAGGCCGGGTCAGACAGCCACGATAGTAACATGAGGGAGGGAGAGGTATAGTACCCCGACAAAGAACCTTAGGGCAGGAAATGCGGCTGCAACCGAATTATAAGGTCTAACTGGAGAGGCCCAGGAAAGGCAACAAGGGAGGGTGAACCACTTGCCGAGGGTCGCTTGCCAGCAAAATTAAGAGATGAACAAAGCAAACCCGGCACCACCAGGAGCATTGCACGTTGGTCATTCGGCTAGAAATAACCCAGAAAAATCCGGCGGAGCTTTATCGTCTACGGTCAAAATCCCAGGAGAAAAGAGGTGGTAAACTCCGGGATAAGAGACAAACAGATGGTCCCCTAGGACCGGGTAAGAGCTGGAAAAGGCAAGGAAGTGCAAGTGGACGAAGATTGTCACAGTACCAGCCGAGGTGAAGCTGGCTGAGGTAACCGCGACCAAGGCAATGCCGGTCAAAGAAACACTGCCAACGGCAATGCCGGACAGCGTGATCCAGTGGGAACAAGACAAAACGTACCTCGCCAGTAGCAACAACGCGCACCTCAGGAGGAGAGAAGTGCAGGACAAGTAGAACCACAGTAGAATGCTTGTCCGAATCAGGAACGACACAATGATGGTTATTCGGCAATGGTAAACGACGGATACCCCAGGCCAGAGCATCATATAATTGGGTCAAGGCTAGGAAGCAGAAACTCGCAGCCAGATGATGCGAGGCTAAAGCTTTACAGAATGTATAGGTCGGAGCTGGCGTGCTTTGGGCCCCGAATCATGAAGGAGACGCCAGTGCCAAACTTTTAGTTGGCCAGAGGAACAAGGACCTACGATGGTAGTACTAGATCGAAGGATTGGGTTATTGATTACACAACAGCGGTCAAGATTGCAATTGGAAATTTGAGTTGGGCAGTGAGGTATGTACCTCAAATGTTGGAAGGACTAGCGAGAGTTTGGATAAACAACTTACCACCAGGAAGTGTTAACTGTTGGCTAGATTTTGAAGAGTTATTCATTAGCAATTTCTCAACCACCTACAAAAGGCCCAACAGACCGCAAACCCTAGCATTATGCCGGCAAAGACCAAATGAGCCAGACCGGGATTTCCTGACTCGGTGGTGCAACATGCGCAATTCATGCGCGGGGGTAATTGAATCACAAGGAATCGCGTGGTTCGCCCAAGGCTGTAGATATGGAAGTATGTTGTGGCAGAGGCTGCAGTGAGATATGCCAACCACTTTGGCTGAGACGATCCGGATTGTGGATTCGTATGGTTTGGGAGATCTGACTCAACCCCGACTAATGTCAAGCGAGGCAAACGAGGAGTATTTCAACCGAGATGGCTCTGGGTCATCAAGGAGAAATGATTTCCGAGAAAAGAGAAGGGACAAACGTCTGGATTACAGATATAACTCGCAGCATGTGGCAACGGTGGACCGAGATCAACTCAATGCCCACGCTAGCCAACGCTAGAAAACTGGGGGGCAGACCTAGCAACATAAAAATGAAGGGAATAAGCCTTGGACCTTGGAGCAGAAAAAGCAATGGCAGGAGCGAAAAGATCGACCAAGGTATACGTTCGAGTCTATGTTAGATCAACCTGGCAAGTTTCATACGCCAAGTCCGAATAGTCCGGCGAATCATACAACCTGGCAGTGTGAGTGGATGTGGAAGTTAGAACATGGCAGTTCGGGGAATGCTCAGGCACCTCAGAGCGAAGAACCTCGGAATGAGGCAACACGGCAGCCATTACTGACAGGGGGAATGGACAACAACTAATGTTGCCTCCACCTCCGCTGAGATATGAAAATGAGGAAAGGAGGGATGATGTGCATCAAGTAAACAATAACCATCACCAGGACCAAGGTTATCACACAAATGAGGGACAAAACGAATACATGGAGCATCATCAAAGCTACTGTGTGTTTACCACGGAAGAAACTGACCGGAAAAGCTTGCAGCGCCGGCATATGGAGGTAAATGCGGTAATGCCAGCAGTAGTAAGATATATGCCTTAGACAGACCAGGAGATCATGTGGAGTATCAAGGATCACCCAAAGATCATGCTTAGTCCAGGGTCCTACACACTAGTCCTGGATCCGACGTTCATCGGGTCGAATATCAATGTGAGGTTTTCCAAAGTGCTGATTGACAATGGCAGTAGCATCAACATCATGTACAAGGATACCATTCAAAAGTTGGGAATATCAGAGAACATGCTGCAAGCAACAAGGACCACCTTTCACGGCACTGTGCTAGGTATCTCCTGTGAGCCAATTGGCAAGGTCCGGGTTGATGTATTGTTCGGTACGAGAGATAATTGCCAGACTGAAAATTTGGAGTTCGAAGTAGTGAATCTAGAGAGCGCCTATCACGCGTTACTCATCGCCAGGCCCGCGCTGAACAAGTTCATGGCAAGTACTCACATCAGCTACTTAAAGATGAAACTGCCCGGACCTAGGGGAGTGATAACTGTATCCGGGGACTTCAGGCGTTCGATTGAGTGCGCCTCTGCCAGATCAACCTTTGCCGAGTCACTCGTGATAGCGCAGGAAAAAATGAGGATACAGGAAGTGGTAGCATTGGCTCAATCCGCGCAGCAACATATGCTGAGTCTGACCAACCCGCATGGAAGCGTGTCATTCCAAGCAACCAAGGATACAAAGAAAGTTCCAACCGATGATCAGTTTCCAGAGCGCACCATAACCATTGGTGCCGGGTTAAGCAGCAAATAGGAAAGCGAGCTCGTCAACTTCCTCCGTGAGAATCGGGATATCTTTGCTTGGTCCACACAGGATCTGCAAGGTGTGCCGAGGGATTTGGCCGAGAACTCTTTAAATGTAAGACCCCGTGAAGCAGCCTCTCAGACGTTTTGCCAAGGACAAAAGAAAAGTCATTGGGGATGAGATAGCTAGGCTCCTTGCAGCCGGGTTTACCATGGAAGTACTCTATATGGATTGGCTCTCTAATCTGATGCTGGTGGAAAAGAAGAAGGATGATCCGAACATGGCCGTGGTATGGCGCATGTGCATTGATTACACGGACCTGAATAAGGTGTGTCCAAAAGATCCATTCCCACTCCCTAGAGTAGATCAAGTCATAGACTCAACTACCGGATGTGAACTGTTATCATTCATTGATGCGTATTCTGGTTTCCACCAGATATCCCTAAACCCGGATGATCAAATAAAGACTGTGTTTATTACCCCGTACGGGGCTTATTGCTATCACACTATGTCGTTTGGATTACATAATGTTGGAGCAACGTACCAGAGATGCATGCAAAATGTTTACATGACCAAATAGGTCGAAACATGCAAGTTTATGTGGACGATGTGGTGATAAAAACCAAGGAAAGCAATACGGTCCTTGATGACATCCGGCAGACATTCACGAACCTGAGACGGTTCCAAATGAAGCTTAACCTGGAAAAATACACTTTTGGTGTGCCCGCAGGAAAGTTGCTCGGTTTTCTAGTGTCTAGCCGAGGTATTGAAGCTAACCCGATGAAAATCCGGGCTATAGAGAGAATGGAACTGCCAAAATGCCTTAACGATGTGCAGAAGTTCACTGGTTGTCTAGCATCGTTAAGCCGGTTCGTATGTCGGCTGGGAGAGAAGGCTTTGCCCCTCTACCAGTTAATGAAAAAGGCAGACAAATTCACATGGATGCCACAAGCGGATATCGCATTTCGAGAATTGAAAAAGATGTTGTCTATTGCACCAATCCTAGCCGCACCACTACCCAAGGAGCCAATGTTGCTCTATGTAACCGTGACTAACCGAGTCGTAAGTGCAGTAATTGTAGTGGAGCGCGAAGAAGAAGGAAAGTCGGTGCAAAGGCCAGTGTATTATCTGAGCGTGTTATTATCTGCTTCAAAGCAGAATTACCCTCACTATCAAAATATGGCATATGGCATGTATATGTCGGCCAAAAAACTCAAACACTACTTTGAGGAACATCCAATCAAGGTAATATGTGAGGAATCAATATTAGAGATTATGTGTAACAAAGATGCTAGTGGACATATAGCAAATAGTCAATTGAGCTAGCCCCATATGCACCACATTTTGACAGAACAGATGCGATCAAATCGCAAGCTGTTGCAGATTTCTTTGTGGACTGGGCCAAAATGCAATACGAGCCACCTCTGCCGGACTACAATTATTGGCGAAAGCACTTTGATAGATCGAAATTGAAAGAAGGGATAGGCGCCGGAGTAGTGCTTACCTCGCCCAATAAAGATTTATTGAAATATGTCATGCAAATCCACTTCAGTGCCTCAAATAATGTCGTGGAATATGAAGCACTGGTACATGGTCTCAAAGTAGCAAAAGAAGTGGGGATATGTCAGATACAATGCTTTGGAGACTCGGATTTTGTGGTGTAGGAAGTATCTGGCAACTGGGACACCTTGGATGCAAATATGGCCCTTTATAGATTTCATGTGCAAAAGATAAGCGGATTCTTCGAGGGGTGTGAATTCCACCACATACCTCGGATTGACAATGAGGCAGCCAATATACTTTCTAAGTTGGGCTCATGTCGGCAACCAATCCCGCCAAATGTTGCCTTGGAACACTTAAGAAACCATATATTACACCATCGCCTGAATCCGAATCAATTTATATCCCGGCATTCTCTGGGTCAGAAGCTACACTAATGGAAATAGATTGGGCAGGCACCTCAGCAAACCCGGGGACTGCTTCGGCAAACCTAGGGACTGCCTCAGCAAACCCGAGGACTGGTCAGCCAAACCCAGCGGGAGTGATGTCGGTGGATGTCATGGAAATTGATGAGGAACCTTTCTCAATCCGAGCTATACCCACTTGGGCCAAGCCAATATTTGACTTCCTGAAAGAGGGAATCTTGCTAGGTGATGATATACTCTCAAGGCAGATCCAAAGAAGGGCAAAGACCTATACCATTATCAATGTCGAACTATACAAGAGAAGTGTACCACAGTACTACAACGATGCGTTGACCCGGAGGAAGGATTTGACATACTTCGGGATATCCACCAAGGAGAATGTGGTTACCATGCATCTTCAAGAGCATTAGTGGCAAAATCTTTCCGTCACTGATTTTATTGGCCAAGTGCTTTGGAGCAAGCATAAGATTTCGTGAGAAAATGCAATGGCTGTCAGAGATACGCGACAAAAACTCATCTGCCAATGTTGGAACTCAAAACTATCCCCATTACTTGGCCATTTGCTGTATGGTGCCTAGACATGGTAGGGCCATTTAAGCCGGCTAAAGGAGGAATGACCCATATCCTAGTTATGGTGGACAAATTCACTAAATGGATCGAAGTGAAGCCAATCAGGAAATGTGATGGGGCAACAGCGGTGAAGTTTCTCAAGGATATAATCCTGAGGTATGGCTACCCCCACGGTATCATAACAGATAATGACACAATTTTCGCTGAATGAGCATTCGCGAGGTTCTGCCGAGAAAAGAAAATCCGGCTAGATCTAGCCTCACTGGCCCACCCCGCATCGAACGGGAAAGTGGAAAGATCCAACAGACTGGTCTTGTCCGGGAGAAAACTCCGTCTCATAGATCCGCTGCAAAGATCAACGGGGTGCTGGATAGAAGAACTACCAGCAATACTGTGGAGTTTAAGAACAACTCCGAATCGATCAACAGGATATATGCCATCTTTTCTGCTATATGCGGCGGAAGCTGTATTACCAGCTGACATAGGGCATGATTCGCCAAGAGTCACACAATACACAGAAGCCGAAGTGCACGAAGCCCGGCAAAATGATGTTGATATGCTGGAAGAAGTGAGAGAACTGGCCTTGTCCTGATCCGTCATATATCAGCAAAATATCTAACGCTACCATAGCCAGAAAGTGAACCCCTGAGTTTTCCGGGAAGGTGATTGATGACCCACAAGTATAGGGGGTGTATCGCAGTATTTTCGATAAGTAAGAGTGTTGAACCCAACGAGGAGCAGAAGGTGCTGGCTAGTGGTATGGATCAGGAATTCTCTGCAAATACTTAGCAAACAGATTTTTAGGGGTTTTTGATAATGCAAGTAAATAAAGTACGAGAAAAAAAAGACAATAAGAATAAATGCAGAAAGTGCCCCAATCCTTTATGCAGCAAAGGACAAGCCGGTTGTATTACTTAAGATGACCAAACATTCTCAAGGACACACGGGAATATCGTCAAGTGCTTTCGCTTCATATAGTTGATTAATCTTCTTTAGTTTTCTAAGTGTTGTGTGGGTGAACCTGTGCTAATGTACCAACCTTCCTAGGACTAATACATACTTGTGATTATACCCCTTGCAAACATTCGTAAGGACAAGAAAGTAATTAAGGTAGAAACCTAACCACAGCTTTAAACTCTAAGACCTTGACGTCCCTTGTGCAATGGTTTTCTAATGGGGGTTCAGGTTTCTGTCAATCTGGCAACCCCTACGATTAGTAGCCAAATACACAATGTTTTCCCCTAGGCCCATATAGGTGAAGTGTCATGTAGTTAACGTTCACATGACACCACTAGAAGAAGTACACCACAACTTAAATATCAAACTATTGAATCTTTCTCAACACAATTCCACTACTAACAACATGACTTCTCCCATGTCCTCAAGAACAAAAAAAACTACTCACAAGACATCATATGGATCATGATCAGAGACGGAATAATGATGTATAACAATCTGAACATAAATAATAATTCAATGGTTCCACTCAATAGCATCAACTACAAAGAGTTACCAACACCGGGAAAGTTTCCCCTAAGAACTATGCAAGATTCAACCCAATTGTTACAGCGGTATGGAGATGGTGATGAGGGTGCTGGTAGTGATGATGATGATGATGATCCCGATAAAGTCCAGCTTGATGGTGTTGTTGATGGCGACGATCTCCCCTCCCTGGGAATGAATTCCCCCGGCAAAATTCTGTCTGCCGGAGAGATCTTTGTCTCTTGGTGTTTTCCGCCCTGTAGAGGCGGCGGAATCTTTCTGTGGTTGCTCCCCGAGTCTTAGGGTTTCGGGAGGATAATATACGCTAGAGGGGAGAGCTAGGGGTGGACCAGGGCGGCCACACCACCTGGTGGCATGGCCTAGGCTGGCCCGCGCCGGGGGTGGTGTGGGCCCCCTGTGGCCCATCTGAGTCTCCCCTTCTGGCTTCCTTCGTCTTCTGTAAAAATAGGATTTTCCATGTATTTTCCCGGATTTTCTGATCTTCACGAATTTCTCCTCCAAACAGCACCTTTTCCATCAGAATCCTGACTGCAGTGGTCCATGCTCCAAAAGTCATCAACCATGCAAAAACAGATGAAATAACATAAGTATCATCTCTTAATATGAAATATATCAATGAATAAGAGTGAATTATGATATAGAATAGTGATGCAAAATGGACGTATCAGTGATTTGGTACTCTGTTTGGTGCAGTGCACCGCTGGCATGCATAAGTTATCCCCTCCATGGGAAGGACCTTTCATTGTAAGCAAAGCTTTGCACAATGATTCCTACTATCTTATTGATGTACAGCCACAGGAAAATAACAAGGCGGAAAGGTCCGGAGAGGAATCTAAGCGACCATGGAATGTAGCACAACTTCATCCTTTTTACACCTGACAAAGAGGTGAATGTATCCGCGCTACTCCTATGTTGGTATGTATGTCGGCAATAATTTTATTAATGAAACTTTGGCACCCCAAGCAGAAACTCGGGGATTGTCATAATAATTGTTCTTGTTGCTTTCTTATTTTTATATGTCGGATGGGTTAAGTCGCTTATATCTTAGCCGGATTAGTAATGTGTGAGCACCAAAAACCCAACTCTTCGACTTTGCTGTTGTCCAACAAGAATTGGCTTCATGGCAAGCAAGAGAACAAGTTTGGAATGGCAAAGCACATGAAAAACGACTAAGGAAAGGAACTTAAGCGAGCCAACATTTGTTATTCACACTAACCCTATATCTACTTTATTCATCTAACACCGGATTATTTTGAGCTAATATCAAAGTTTCAAGTATTGTTAAGTCATTTTTTTGAACCTTGGACTCGTAAGTCAAAAAACCGAATCAATGTAGATGCAAGCCGAGTCAAAAATTGGGATAACAAGAAAAGGAAACTCGGGGACTTTGCCCATGATAATCTGACATTGAAAACTTAGTTGCAAATAGCACAAATTGTAGCAAAACCAAACCAAGGTACTTAAATACACTTTCACCCGGCATTCCGGGGATCTGACAAATACGGTTAAGTGTTTTCAAGGAGTCGGGGCAGAAGCCGAATCATCGGCCGAAGGAGGAGGTACTTCGGTATTTGTGGGCGGGGCGCTACCCTCGGCCTCATCCTCGGGGTTGGCCTCTCCATCCTCTGGATCTTCAACTTTGTTGCGAAGTTTGGAGGCCTAGCCTTCGCTTCCCTTGTCTTATTCACCCTCAGAAGCCACTTCATCGTCAAAAACATCAAGATAGCTCGGCCCCTTGTTCCAAGCATGGTAGAAGCAGTACTAGATAAGCTTGTGAGTGTAGGCTTTGCGATGCGCAACAAACTCTGGATCTTCAGACCACGTAGCTCCGGTGCTCATGCGGGTGAGCATCCCCAAGTCTATTCTTTCATACCATGACATGACGAACTGCAGCGCGATGTCAGCCCCGGCTCGTGCTACAGATTCTCGCCACAGGTGCACCTGAGTATCGCACTCCATCAATTTGGCTATGGAAGCCGCATTTCCTTTGGGAGTGGGCTTAATAGGCTAGAGGGAGTTGAACATCCGCATTGCCGTCGGCATTATGTCTGCGCCGTAGTTCTTCACTAGCTCCATGCGGGTGAAGAGGCTCGCCAGCAGGTCTTTCGTATCATAGGGGATTGGCTCGGCAGCAGGGCCTGTGGGGATACCACGTTGCTCGTGGGACCGGGCTACAGCAGCAGCAGCAAGAGTATCACCTTCTCGAAATTTTCCTGCGAACAGAACAAAGGAAACAATGAGCAAAAACTCTAAGTCCGGAGAAATGAAAGTTGAGCAAGGGAAAGGAACTCATGGGCAATCTGGAAGAGGAGACGCTAAAGCTCGGCATGGACATTGGTACTCTGGGCCTAGAGTTTCTCGTATTCTGAGGTCACCGATGTAAGTTTGACATCGGCTTCCTGCAATAAGTTCTGGTCCTTGGAAATTTGCGTGGTTAGACGCTCTTTTTCCTCGGCAAACTCCTGGTTAGCCTTCTCCGGTTCAGACTTATGGAGGTCCTTAAACCTCTGGATTTCGGGATTAGGCCGAGTAACTTCCGAGTCCTAGAGGCGCAGCCGAGCTAACTCGTCGTCCTTCTTCTTCAGTTCAGCCTGATGCTTCCCTGCTTGTTGGAGAAAATGTGTCATCATATTAGGTATAGGTACGCTGTCTTCAAGAGCAACTGCAATAGTGGGTTAATCTGGCGGAGCCGAAGTATAAATATCTACTGAGCCAAGAAAATACCACGCAATGATCGTCTGAACAAGATAAGATACCTTGGATTTCAGCCAGATTCTTCCGCATGATAATATTCTTAGCCTCAACCTTGGCTCCATGGTTTGGATAACAAGTTAATATGGATCACGGATAACTCGAAGGAACGAAAGTGGAACTCAGCAGTTCGACGGTTAGTGGTAATCTGAAAAAAGCAAGACGATGTTAAGTTCACCGGCAAAGTGAAAATTGTTCGAAGTCTACAAGATCCGGGCCAAGTGGAACGTAACCCATCTCTATGTGTGTGGATATTCGAAGTCTACAAGATCCGGGCCAAGTGGAACTTAACTCAGCTCTAGGTGTGTGTATATTCGAAGTCTACAAGATCCGGGCCATGTGGAACTTAACCCGGCTCTAGGTTTGTGGATAATCGAAGTCCACAAGATCCGGGCCAAGTGGAACTTAACCCGGCTCTAGGTGTGTGGATATTCGAAGTTTACAAGATCCAGGCCAAGTGGAACTTAACCCGGCTCTAGGTCTGTGCATATTCGAAGTTTACAAGATCCGGGCCAAGTGGACCTTAACATGGCTCTAGGTGTGTGGATATTTGAAGTTTACAAGATCCGGGCTAAGTGGAACTTAACCCGGCTCTATCTTTATCACTATTTGAAATTGCTAAGGATGAAAACTGAGTTCTCTAGGAGCATCCAACCGAGTAACAAGTTACTCCCTCGGAAGCTCGGGGACTAGGGGATATATCTATAAGTTCTTAGGCATATAAAGTACCACAGTAGAAGAAAAGGGTTACCTCCATCATCCGGCCAGCCAAAGAGATGGCCTTGGTGGCGAAGTTCATATGGCGCTGAACTCTGCTGGGCCGAACTTCTCCGACAGATCATCCTTTGGATCGATAAATTCAGCGTTGTTCTAGTTATTCACGTACTCCAGGAGCAGTGGACTGTAACTTTCACCGCGGGGAGAGTGACTCGCCACCAAGCCTTCGACGTGGGCTTCTCGCCTTGCAGATTGAGCTGCAGCAGGGCTGGTATGTAGGACCAGCTGCCTACTACCCTCTAATCCGGTAGCGGGAGACCCGAAAGTGATGCCCTTGGCTGGTCCGACAGCTTTCTTGAGCTTGCTAGATGATGGAGGATGCGGCGGAAGATCAGAGGCCGCTAATCCGGACGGAGCCTGGGAAGCTGGTTGGAAAATGTCCGCAATGGACACCGTTGATCCGAAGGGAGTTGACGGAGATTTCCTCTTTGGAGGGGTGCTGGTGGTGCTGTTGACGCTGGTGTTGTTGGTACTGCTGATGTTGGTGCTGCTGCTTCAGAGGAAACTGGAGCTGAAGAAAAACTTGTTTGGGGCGGTGCCGATGAGACTAGAACTTCAGAGTTGGGCGCTGGCGCCAGAGAATAGGAGCTAGGATGATCCGTCATAGCCGTATCCTGAGCTGCCCCACTAACCCCCGCACCGACATTTGCCCTCCTCATGACGAGATGGGCTCTGATCAGGCGCAGCCGCGGAGCCCTCTTGGATAGGGCTAAGAGGGCGAGCATCGTCGTCGCGGGGGGGGGGGGGGGGGGGGGAGGGACTCCTCCGGATCAGAGAGGCAACACCAGAGCCGCTCTGGGGAATGACCCTAGGAGCTCTGGAAAATGAAAGAGCAAAAAGTCAAGAAGAGAAAAATAAAACTGATAAGAAGCAAAGGTAAAGGTAGAAATGGAAAAACCCAAGAGCAAACGCAGAAAGACTTACTCATCCGAGGTTGGAGGGGCCCAAGGTTTGGGTGCCCTCCGGACCATGCTCTTGGCCGCTGGCTTGGCCGAGGCTTTCACCCCGGACTTCTTCTGCCTCTTCTTGGGCGGCGGCGCCTTTGAAGGTGCGGCCGAGGTAGCCACGCGCTTCTAGGAGGGAGCAAGGACCGGACCACTTGTGGCAAGGGGGGAACCTGGTAGACCTAACTGTCTAGGTTAGCTGAAGATTCGAACATAACCGGGAAAGCGTAAGAGATGGGCATTAGGTCAAGTACCTCAAGAAGCTCAACATCCGAGTCATCGTCATCCGGCCAATCCCTTAAAGAAGAGGCCTTACCAGAGGTGCGTTTGACGGTGTCTGGAGTAAGCAAAAAGGTCTCCGGATCAGGCTCCACCTTGTCCTGCTTAGCGCGGTCACCCACTTGCTCGCTACCTCCTAGCAATCTTCCAGTGGCTGCTGGAGAAATCGCTGAGAATAAAACAGCAGAGGTTAAGTTAAGAAAGTTGTCCGGCATATCGAGAAGACCCGGAAAAGCTGTAAGTAAGAAGTTTACCTTTGGAGGAGGATTGTCCCGGATGTAGGTAGCAAGCCCCCATTCCCTAGCCTCGAAGAATTCCTTCTCCATGTTGAAAATGGCCTTAAGCCGGCGGGAAACCACCAAGTTATCGAGCTCGAATGAGGATGTCCGGTGGGGATCGAATGGGCCGCTCAAGTAGCAGATCTTATGAGCGCCTCTGCAGGGGGAGACCTAGCTACGAACGAAGGTGATCATGGTATCCTCCCTCCGCAGCTTCTCCTTGAGCAGCTCCTTGATCCGACGGTCAACCTGGTTTGCCAGAGCCGTGGGGCGCTTGGAAATGTTCTCCCACAAAGAGGTGTTCGAGGCTACAAGCTTGAAGGGGAGGAGCCGGATCAAATCTTCGTCTGTGGTGTTCCGGCCATAGAAGAAAGTTCGGGCCCAGCCTTTGCAAGACTCGAGCCCGGTAACCCGGGGGAACGCAGAACCCTTGCATGGAGAGATGGAGGCCACCCCACACTGGGTCAGATGCTTCTCCGCCGGAGTGAGATGTTTGTCCAGAACGACATTCTTCCGGAGACCGAAGAATTTGATCCACATCTCTTTGGATGGCCAGAGGCTGACATACCCCTCTATGCCGAAGGCGAAAGAGGAGAGAGAGGTGATGGCATTGGCAGGGAGATTGTGTGGTTGCAATTGATATGTGGAGATGAAATTGAAAAAGAAATCGGAAACAGGGAGGTCGAAGCCATGCTGGAAGTGGGAAAGGAAAACCACATACTACCCTGGATTGGGAGAGGGAGAAACCTCGTCGGCAGCGAGGCGGCAGGCAAGGCCGGCGGGGATGCGGCGTGTGGCGTAAAGCCAATCCAAATCATCCTCGCAGACGAACGCACCGTCCCAGCAGGTGCGCTCACGGCCATCGTCTTCCTCCTCCTGTTGAGTGACCACGACAGCTTCTTCCTCAGTCATGGCGATGTCGAGGTCCTTGAGGACAAGATCGGAGTAGAAGTAACCGGTGGCAGGGAACCTAGAAGCGCAGGGCCCTGTGGTGAAGACCTTGAACGGAAGCGGCAGTGCAGGCACGAGGAGCTGCTGAGCACGGTCGCGGTGGCGCAGCAATGGAGAAGAAGCAGTTGTGGCGTTGGAGTTGCAGTGAGGGAGAAAGGAGGCAGAGAGCACGCAATATGTGGGGAACTTCCCCAAGATTGCCCCTAGCCCCCTACATAACCGTGTGAGAGGGCGCTTAGTGGGATCCTTTGCGGTTACCCTGCCACACGCAACGGGCGTGTACGCAACCAAATCAACCAATCAGAGCACGGCCATAGCAAGGGCCACAGGGAGCAGAAGATCCCATGACACGACGTGGTGTTACGGTTAACAAGGCGCTGCAGTGAAGGGACATGCGCAGCAGTTATTCCTGACATTGCAACAGTAACTAGTGCTGTAAATGTGTGTGTCCCTTAAAATGAGGCAAAATGATGATTACCCTCCACGTGGGACGTGGGGAAGCCTACGAGAGAAGGAAAGGTAACCCGGATAAGCGAGCAAAGACCCGGCCAACGAGGAATAACTCGGAATGACCCAAGGGAGTGCAAGAGAAAAAACTCCGGATTTTGGGTTAACTCGGCTAAAGAGGCAAGGATCCGGATATGGGAACTTGCTGTGGCCTGAACAACCAAAAGTTGCAAAGACCAGACTAGCTTCGGGGACAAATGTTGGGGGGATACCACCGGGTAGGGTAAGACCAGGGTATAAAGGCCGAGTTAGCCAAGGTACTGCACTATCGAAGCAAGTGCTAGCCGGGTCACCTCAAGGCAGGCCGACCTACGGAGTAACCCGGCATGTGGAGGATCTCCCTAGCCTTAGCCCGACCGACATAAAATATATGCCGGTCATGTTTGTCTGTCTATTATGGAGGTACCCTCGTAGTCGGTTAGCCACGTGCTAGCCGGACTATCATATGGCTTCCAAGAGAAGGAAGGAATCTCCCGCTGGTCAAAAGGTGGCTTTGTTAGCTGTATCGTGAGAGAAGCAAAGAAGAGGGAGGGACCAGCGGGACAGGGGCGACCAAGATGACGCGGGCAATGTCGGCTGACGTAGCCCGTGTCTGGTGACGCTTAAAGGTAAGGATTACGCTGTGGGTTACGTCCAAATCCCGGACGAGCCATTAAAGGGAATAAATAAGCATCTAGCTTTAACCAAGGGGCATATTCGGGGAATATGCTGCCACGTGTGCCCTAACTTTGTAAAACGGGCTCCCCTATATATGGAGCACCGGGGCCTCCATAGAGGGGGATCGATCATTTTTCTCTGTCTAAGTTAGAACCCTAGAGCTAGATTGTGGGGAGTAAGAGACATAGTCTCCTTCTCACGAACATCTCGAGGAGCACTTGTATTCACCATTGATAGAGGAAATACAAGAACATTTGTAAGTGGAATCACCACATTTTCCCTCCCTGGACTCCCCTAGCACTCATTGGCCCTATTTTTAGCCTATCCATGGCATCTGTCGTGCCACCACCACGACAATATTTCTTGTGCATCCACTATCAAGCACCCATTTTGACCCTCCGGAAGAATACATCTACAAAAGATCAAACTAGTTTTTTAGGTACCCACTTTTCAATGGGTCCTCTTTTGTTAGCAACAAGGGTCTTGAGAACCTAAATAGACCAAGCAATATAACCATCAAATGGGCCAACATATTTTCCATACACATCACCATAATAATCACGCATTAAAACATAGTAAGGGTTAGCACTTCCCGCAAAATCATCATGAGACATAGTTTTGCCATTCGTGGACTTACTATCCACAATGACCTTGTCCTTTTCTTGTTTGGGTTTTGCCTTATTTTTCTTGTTGTTCTTCTTATTCTTGCCTTTAGAGACAAAGCCAATGCCCCCTTTCTCACTACTTGACCTTTGCTTACTTAAGAGGTCATCAATTGACTTGTTTCCTTTGGAAAGGTGGCCTTAGCTAGCTCCCCCTTCAACCTAGCATTTTCTTCAAGTATACGTGTACAACTAGAGGGAATGAAAGTACTAGGTGAAGAAATATTAGTCGATTGAGTTTGAGGCTTTTCACGAGACTTAGTGAGCAGCAAGATTTCACTCTCCAAGGCCTTGTCAGCCTTGTCAAGCATCCTAAAGTCCTCGGCAAGTTTTTCATGAACAACACCAAACTCAATCTTGTCGTTTTTAGCCCTTTTATATTTAGCAATAGCATGGTCACGTTCCTTGATGAGTTTATTAATGATGAGGTCGTTTGCTTCATCAAGCCCTTCAAGTTTAGTTTCAAGAGACAATCTAGTTTCTTGTTCTTCTTCTAGAGCATTATTTAGAGCTTCTACCTCAATCATGTGCTCTCTTCCTAATATACATCTCTCCTATAGAAGTTCTTGTGTGTGTGCAAGTTGATCTGAGAGGTCCACAACATGTTTCTTGTGTTCCCCTTGCAAGTTGTTCATAAACACATCAAAAGCAAATAATTCCATTTTGAACTCAAGAGATAACTCATCATCAAATTCATCATTGATTAAAGAGGTGGAGTGTGATGATGATAATACCTCTGTTCCTCTTTCCATAAGGAAAGTGACGTTCTTGTTGGAGATATTCTCATTTGGAGTGTCGAAGAGTGAGAATGTAGGAGCAGAAGTAGTGGCAAGAGCCGCCACACCACTTGATGTTTCCTCTTCTTCATCTTCATCATCATCGTCATTAGAGGAGAATTCTTCATGTGTGATCAAGACGATTTCGCTCGACTTCTTGTTGGTTGAATTCCTTTTGATGAAGGGTTTCTTGTAAGGAGCTTTGGAGGTCTTCCTCAACACAAGTTTACCCCCATGATCTTCTCTTTCCTCATAGGGACAAGCAGCAACAAAGTGATAGCGGTCACCACAATTGAAGCAAGTTCTCAACTTGGACCCATTATCTCTTCTCCCATTGGGATTGCTTCTTCGTTGCATTTCCATCTTGGCCTTGGCGGGATCTTTCCAAAAGTTTCTTGCATAGAAGGCCATGTATTCACCATGAGCAACCTTGACATCCTCGGGGTGGCTCATTGAAAGTCCCTCGTCACTCCCTTCATCTTCATCATACTCCACAACCTTGGCCTTCAGAGCAAGATTGACACCACTACTTATTCCAATGGCACGACCACGAGTGTCTTTGGCATTCTTGGCAGCAACCTTGTTGGGGATATACTTTCGGGTATCCTCACAGTTCCTCACTGACCAGGGTGGCCCACTTCGGGTTAGAGCTTTGCTTCACGGGCTTCCTAGTCAGGGAGAAGAGACGGAGTCCAGTCTAGCTACGGGAAGGCCCAGAGGACTTACCGACTTAGGCCCATAGTGTTACTTGTAGTTCAAGATGTACTCTGTAACCGACTCTTAGTCGTAGCCGGATAGATTTGTCCTGTAAACCCTAGGCCGGATATCTATATAAGCCATCCAAGGGAGAGCCTTTAGGGTAACACTCAAAACACCTCAATAGTCAACAATCTCAACTCGCACAGGCAAACCCTTGTAACCCATATTCTGGCTCTGCCGTATTACTGGATTGCTAGTAGGAGTAGGATCCGTCCAAAGCTGGCGGATTCGAACCTGGGTAAACTTGTGTGCTCACCATCACGGAACACCATACGTCTGACACCCCTCTCTTTCGCACGCCTCGAGGACCCCCTCGTGGCGTACTTGTCATCAATCCGACGACAGTTGGCGCCCACAGTGGGACAAGTGAGCTTCGGATTTGCGTTCCGAGCGGAATCTGCAAGAATTGGAATCGGCGAGACTATCGCCGTCGGTCGTATCCTCTACGCCAGCGACGTCCCTCTCATCGTTCTCGACGAGACCTGGATTCCGGCTAGGGAGGCAGTGACTGCCTACACCATCATGTCTTTTGGTGAGATCAATGTTTACATCGGTTTTGCTGAACCTGTCCCACCCACCCAGCGGTGATGATAGAGGCAAAAGAATCTTTTGGGTCCCCTTTATCCGTGGAGGCGGCATATTTTCATATCTCAGAAACCCCTAATTCCACCCAGCCCGCACCAGTTGCGGAGATAGTGGAGAAATCTGAGCCTGAAGAAGACCTAGCTGTCCAAGTCGAATCTGGAGTGGATCTCCATGGAGAAGCCGGATCCCAGATCGACTCACCCGCGCAACTCGAAATCCAGGAGGAGCATATCAACGACACTGATTCTGGCTCTGATGACGCCGGGACAGACAGACCTTTCCTAAGGTACACACTGGGACGTATGATATTGCAAGGCGCAAGCGTAGACGCAATTCTCGAGACCATCAAAAGTTTCGACGAAGCTGATCGCGAGAGCCACAGATGCCTCAGGAGGAACGCGTCGCACTTCGTTGGATATGTTGGATCCGGATCCGGCTCTGCCGATGCTGGAGAAAACACCGACTTTGTGCTGGAGACAATTGGAACGAACGGCGACGTACCCGCATCCTCGGATGAATCGATGACGTCAACGGATTTCCGAAAGTTCTGCGAGGAATATGAAGAGGAGTACAACTCCAAAGCTGCAGAAGAAGGAGAAGCCATGGATGAAGGATCCGGGGAACACTCTCCCAAAGCATAGGATGACATGGAAATCGGAGATAATCCCGAGATCTAGATGTCCGAAAGTACCGATCAGAGCTTGACTCCGGGAAACGGACCCAAAGCCGTCTTTGCTACCGGCACTGCCAAGAAGGCAAAGAAGAAGAACAAGAAGAACAAGACCCTGGCAAAAGACCCTCCGGCAGAGGAGGTGATTGCCGAAGAATATGAGGAAGATTCGGATGGAGCACTTATCCCAGACTAGCCGAAAAAAGAAGAATTGGTGGATGGGCACGTGATCACTGAAGGTGCACGTAAACTCATCGATGTTGCATTAACCACACCTATTCCTACAGCTGCAGAACTTACTGCGGAAGAACTGGACGAGAGGGCGCATGCCCTAGAAGCGCGTCATCAAGTACTCCTAGATGAAGCCAAAAACATTGAGGAGGAAAAGAAACGCATAGCATCTGTGGGGAAGAACAACTCCAGGCAATACCAGAAGACCAGGAAACATCACACCAATGACAACCAATTCCTGCAGATCCATGCCGTCCTTTTCAGAGATGAGATGGGGAAGCCTCGGAAAGATAGCAAAGGATATTGGGTATATCCAACCATAGTACAGAATGTCGCACAGATCCGGCAAGGGACTGGAGCAGCAAAAGGTCGCCATGTCCGGAAGTCAAAAACTGGTCTCGGATTCCGACCAATGTCGCACAGATCCGGCATGGACTGGTGTAAGACCCCATCGCGTTACGGAGTAGCATCATCGCCCCGAACACCGGGAAGACAATTATTCGAGAACCAGATCGTCAGGACAACATCACAAAATTGCGCGTGACTAGAGCAACGTCGCCCCAGTGGCCGAACAAGAGGCCATTGCTGCACTGTATCCGAGAAATACTCCCCGACGAGAGTCGAACGATCGAAGGGGAGAAGATAAAGAGAAACATCGGGAGGAGGATCGTCAAAAAATGCCACCTCCTAGACATGCAAGCCGTCTGGCTGAGCCTCACCATAGTGGGAACGACGGACGAAGGAACGCCGGAAACCATGTCGGCACAAGCCCGCAGGGGGCTCGTCGTAGTGAAGACCCTCCCCGGAAATGGAATAATGACGCTCCGGACGGAGGCCGGCGATCGGTCGGAAACAATCCAGCTGCCCCACCCTCTCGACGAAGCAGTCATCACAACGGCTCTAAAGGGGGACAAGGAGGACGACGTGGCGGAGGAGGTGGTGACAGAAGCCGAAGTCCAACTCCAAGGTACCGCAGCCACAGCTGACATTCGGGACGATCTCTATCCCCGAACGACGCAAGGCACGGGATCAACTCCAACATAGAGGCGCGGCGCTACAAAAACAATGATATCTACGTAGGCCCAAAATGCTTCAGACCACGCATCAAAGCTACAAGATTACCAGAAGGATTTGCTATCTCAAGGCATATCCAAGTCTACGACGACATTGCTCGGCCAGATACCTGGCTACATGATTTTTTCTAAGCTTGCTGCATCGCCAAAGGCGGAAACAGCCTGGTCGCAACCCGATATCTCCCACTTATGTTGCGGAAGACGGCACCATCATGGCTCAATGAACTTCCGAAGAACACCATCCATAAGTGGTATGACATGCAAAGTGCGTTCTTTCGGAATTTTGAAGGCACATATCGGAGGCCCTGTAAGGTCGGAGACCTACAGCGTTGCACCTAGAAGGCCAGAGAAACTTGCCGGGATTATCTCGGACGATGGATCGACACCAAAAACTCCTATGAAGGAGTAAATGATCAAACTGCGATTGAAGCCTTCATTGCAGGTCTCCCAATTGGTCTACTGCATCATCGTTTGAAGTGTGACAAAGTCACTGATTTGGGAGAGATGATAGAAACAGCGAGCAAGTATGCAGATGCTCACGACGATGCAGAGGGATTGCTCAATGCCCTAGCTGTGCCTCAGTCGGCAAAACAAGCAAAGCAACAAGCTCAGAAATGCAAAAATACCTCGGAAGAGAAACCCAACGCGGAAACAGCAGTGGTCACTGCTACTTTCGGCTCTAGAGGACGAGGAGGACGCAGCGGAGGCCACGAGCGTGGCCGTGTGACTTCAAGGGTCCAAGGTAGAGGAGACCAGCAACCAAGAAAAACCTACTCCAGGGCCGACATTCCAATAACCCAAGTGTGCATCACTTAGACGCCAATGGGGGCTCGTCCCACACTAACGCTGAATGTCATTTCAATGACGACATCAAACAAGATGACACCGCAGGCTCCAAAGCGAAGCGGAAGAAGGGAAAGAAGAATCCCGAAAAAGATAAAGAGACCAAGGAAGATTCTGACATGGAGGAAGTTGATGCTTCAAATCCCAATCCAGAAGGGAAGAAAATTTTTCCGACCAAGAAAGACACTTATGTCACCTTCCTCGGATCTCAACCAGCAAAGGTTAAGAAAGAAGTTCTACATGAGCTCAATGCAACAGTTCCGGCTGTACCCCAATTTCTGGACTAGTCAGAAGTGGCAATCACATTTGACCGTGCTGATCATCCGCCTAAGTTGCACATGCGAGGAAAATACGCCTTAATCGTCAATCCACTTATTGACGGTTATGGTTTCTCCAAGACCCTCATGGACGGTGGTAGCGGTATCAATATTCTATATGTCGAAACGCTACGCCGGATGAAGATCTCGGAGACCTAGCTGAACCATAGCTCTGTGATCTTTCACGGAGTTATCCCCGGAAGACAAGCCAATTCCCTGGGAGAAATCACTTTGGATATTTCCTTTGGAACTCCAAAGAACTATCGGACAGAGGCACTTTCTTTCGAAGTGCTCCCGTTCAAGAGCGTGTACCATGCTATATTCGGATGTGCGGCTTACTGGGCTTTTATGGCTCGTCCGTGTTACATTTATAATATGATGAAAATTCCAGGTCCCAACGGTGTAATCACTGTCAGGGGAGACCCGAAGAAAGCGCGAGAGTGCGAGGATGGAAATGCCACCTTTGCTGAAGCCGTGCTGCACGCCTAGGAGTACCAGGAGATCAAGAAGAGCATAGATTCGTCCGAGATGCCAGCAACAAAGAAGGAGGTGACAAAGCCAAATCCGGAGTTCAAGGCATCAAAAGAGACGAAGAAGACGCCGTTGAAGGATGATGACCCCTCCAAGGTGACCCAGATAAGCGTAGGCCTAAGTAGCGCATAGGAAGGCGCACTCGTCAAGTTCCTCCAAGCAAATCAACATATCTTCGCATGGCAGCCATCTAACATGACCGGAGTACCTAGGGAACTTGCCGAGCACTCTTTAAATGTAAACCCGAACGCTAAACCCGTCAAACAGTCCCTACGACGTTTTGGCGATGAAAAGCATAAGGCAATAGCTAAGGAACTAGCACGGCTCGAGTTAGCTGGATTCATAGAAGAGGTCATCCACACTGAGTTGTCGGCCAATCCTATAATGGTCCCTAAAAAGGACACCACTGATTTAAGAATGTGTGTTGATTATACTGCCTTGAACAAGGCTTGTCCAAAAGATCCGTTCGCTCTGCCTAGGATTGATCAAGTTATCGATTCTACGGCAGGCTCGGAACTCCTCTGTTTTCTCGACGCATATTCCAGTTATCACCAAATCTGGATGAAGGAATCTGACAAAGTCAAAACTTCATTCATAACCCCTTTCGGAACCTTCTGTTCTGTTACGATGCCCTTTGGGCTGAAGAACGCAGGAGCTACCTACCAACGCACGATGCAGCGTTGCCTCCACGACCAACTTGGATGCAATGTACATGCATACGTGGATGATATTGTGGTGATGTCCAAAAAGAAGGAAACGCTGATTTCTGACTTGGAGGAAACATTTGCCAATCTACGAAAATACAACATCATGCTTAACCCAAAGAAATGCTTCTTTGGAATACCAGCCGAAAAATTGTTAGGTTTCATCGTGTCTCAAAGAGGCATAGAGGTGAACCGGGAAAAATCAAGGCTATACTCAATATTTCCAGGCCAACTCGCCTGAAGGACGTACAAAGACTAACTGGTTGCATTGCTGCAGTCAGTCGGTTTATAAGCCGGCTTGGTGAAAGAGCTGCACCATTATGGAAATTCCTAAAAAAAACCAAGGATTTTGTTTGGACTGATGAAGTTGAAGCTGCACTACAAGACCTGAAGAAAGTACTCTCATCTACTCCTATCCTTGCAGCGTTGGAACCTCAGGAACCGATGCTGCTCTATCTTGCTGCGACAAATAAGGTCGTTAGTATCGTCATGGTGGTGGAGAGACCGGTGGAAAATCAGGAGCAGCTGGTGCAGCATCCCACTTACTTTGTCAGTGAGATCCCGACAGAATCAAAACAGTGGTATCCGCACTATCAAAAGTTCGCTTACGGTGTTTTTCTAGCATCACGTAAGTTACAACACTATTTTCAGGAGCATCCAATTACCGTGGTCAGCACTGCTCCCATGAGAGATATACTCAACAATAGTGACGCCACAGGACGCGTCGCCAAATGGGGCATAGAGCTTTCAGCTTTCGATATTGAGTATAAACCCCGGACAGTAATCAAACCCAGATCCTTGCCGACTTTGTCGCTGATTGGACAGAGACGAAGGAAAATATGACCCTCCCGGAGTCAGAATATTGGACCCTCTACTTTGATGGGTCTAAGGCTCGAGGGGGCTCGGGGGCTGGCGTGGTGCTCAAATCACCCCAAGGAGATAAACTTTTTTACGTGTTGCAGATCCACTTCACAACGACAAACAATATTGCCGAGTATGAAGCACTGCTGCATGGAATCCGGATTGCTAAGGATATTGGCATCCGACGTTTGATGTGTTACGGAGATTCGGATCTTGTTGCTCAACAAGTGTCGGATATTTGTAATGCAAATAAACACATGGCAGCATATAAAGCTGTCGTGGATGATCTATCTAAATCGTTCGAAGGGTTTGAGGGTCAACACATCCCTCGAGCAGAAAACGAGGAAGCAGATGCATTATCTCGGATAGGCTTTACGCGGAAAGAGGTCCCGGATGGCGCTTTTTAAGAGCACCTCAAAGTTCCCTCAATAAAGGGAGTAGATGAGGAATATCCGACCAAATCCGACTCACCTTTGATAGCAGTTCTGGCTGTCATTCCCAGCTGGACTCAACCCTACCTTGATTATTTGGTAGATGCCAAATTACCCGAAGACGAGGTTCTGAGCCGGCAGATTATCCGATGAGCGAAAGCCTATACTATTGTTAAAGGTGAGCTCTAAAAATGGAGTGTTTCTGGGGTTTTTCAGTGTTGCGTGTCTCCAGAAGAAGGAGAGGAAATCTTAAGGGAAATCATGAAGGCGAGTGTGGTCACCACGCTGCAGCCAAATCTTTAGTGGCAAAAGCTTTTAGACACGAATTTTTCTGGCTTACAGCTCAGGCAGATGCCGAACGATTAGTTAAGACGTGTAAAGGCTACCAAAAGTACGCCAAACAAGCTCATGTTCCGGCTGATCAGCTGCGAACAATACCTATAACATGGCCTTTTGCGGTCTGGGGCTTGATATGGTAGGACCATTTAAACGAGCTCCAAGTGGATTTACTCACCTCTTAGTGATGGTGGATAAATTCTCTAAATGGATTGAGGCTAAGCCTGTCACTAGTTGTGATGGAGCAACAACCAAAAGATTTGTCGAGGATGTTATAATCCGTTATGGTTATCCACATAGCATTATCACGGACAACGGGAGTAACTTTTCTATGGGAGAATTGGCTGAATTCTGCAACGAGCAAAATATCCGGCTTGACATTGCGTCAGTCGCACATCCACAGGCTAACGGACAAGTCGAAAGAGCAAATGGTTTAATCCTACAAGGCCTAAAACCGAGACTCGAAGCACCACTAGGAAGTGCTGCAGGGGCTTGGGCAGAGGAATTACCCTCTGTAATATGGAGTTTACGAACAACCCCAAACAGGTCAACCGGATAAACACCTTTCTTTTTGGTCTATGACGCAGAAGCAGTTCTTCCTAGTGATTTAATTCACACTTCTCCTAGAGTGGACGCGTATATTGAAGAGGATGCCGAAATTTGTCGACAAAATGATCTCGACTTAGTCGAAGAAGTTCACGTCGTTGCTAAAATGAGATCAACGGCCTATCAGTAGAAGTTATGCAAGTATCAGAGCCAGAGAGTCCAAAACAGATCTTTCAATAAAGGTGATTTGGTTCTCCGGCTTGTGCAATAAAGAAATCACAAACTTTCCCCAGTATGGGAGGGGCCCTTTTTAGTTAGTCGAGTATTGCACAATGGTTCGTACTACTTAACTGACATGAGGCCAGTCAAAGAAATACCTGCTACTAAGAAGAGAAAGAGAGCTGGAGGCAATACAAATCCGGATGAGTTAGACAGACCATGGAATATTGCTCAGCTACGTCCCTTTTATTCTTAGTTTATCCTTCTTTGTAATCATATATATGTACATGTTCTGTGAGAAATAAAAGTTTTGGTTGCCTCAAGTTTTTCTGAGAAGTTTTTACCATCTTATTTCTGAATGATCATGTCATAGTCGAAAATCCCAGAATACTTGAAAGTACTTTATGCTCATGTTCGTTCTGGTTTAGATTTCCGATTCTAAAAATGCTACCTTTGGGTAGAACTCTAAATGTTTCTAGTCTATACTTTGGTTCTTTGTCTGATTGCTGGATGCAGGTATTTTCCGAGTATTGAATTGTTGGTACTAGAAGTCGGCTTTGTTTCTGAGTTTAAACTGGTTTAGCAATTGAGCTCCGTTGCTCAGGAAAGTTTCCGAGCAGAAGGTTTAGCCGGCTCACGAAAGGGACGAGGCGGAAAGCCAGATAAACGATAAGTGTAGACGAAAAATTATAAGTGCTTATGTAAACATTTCAGGCACATAAAAAATTTAAAACCAAAAGTGCTGAATAGATCAAAAGCTTAGCACTAACAAAGTTATAGTACTGCATATTTACAGGCCCATCATGTTTTTCAGAATAACACAAATGTTTCTGGTAATCTATGATGCAGGAGAGGAAGGAGCTACCGGCTCGCTGGATACATCGCCTTGATATCGTTCCGAGATGTCCACATCCAAAATGGTGTGGTCATCGTCGGAAACTTCTGCCGAATCTTCTGGAGGCGGAGGCGGAGTGTCCACGCGGGTGAAGAAAGGAGTCTCATAGCTAGTCAAATCAGCCACATGACACCCATATCCAGCACAGGAGTCCTTAATGGCCTTGATATCTTGCTCCTGACCGTCTTCATCTACTTTGTAGTACCCTCTAGTCACTTGCCATATTTCCATGTTTCCATGGTGGCTCATGACCATGGTGAGAGCGTTTTGCGCCGCGGTCCACGCGTAGGACATGTTCCAATCATGGACAAGTTGCGCCATCTCCTTTGCCTTGTCCCGCACCTAAAAATCAGACATGCTATGCATGTCCGGAATCTTGAGAGCTTCGCCAATGTCCTCAAGGGATTGGCGGAAGTCATGAAGCAGGTCACCGAATTGGGTAAGCCGGTGGGTGCGGGGCTCAGCGGAGGTGGAGTCCATCAAGTTCAGAGGACCTATAAACAAAAACAGTTAAAAAAATACGACATTGAAAGAAGTCAAAGAAAATAGACAAATCAGACAGATGGAACATACCGAAGATGACGTCGTCAACTTTGGTCTTCTCTTACCGAAGACTCCGGAGTTCAGCCCGGAGCGCCTCAGAAAGATCCTTCTCTCTGAGCAGCTCATTATTGAGGTCCGAGATTTTCTGATCTTGAGCAGCAATCTTACGATCACGCTCGTTAGTGGCCATGGAGGAGGACTCAAGGATTTGAGCAATGCTCTTTTCATGATTCGCCTTGAGCTGATCCAGCTCTTGGCGAAGTTCCTTGTTCTCCACCACCAAAGTTTTGAGGTTCTTGGCCTCTTCAATCATGGCGCGGGACTGTTTTACCAGCGCTGTAAGTGAAAAAAGAACAACAGTTCAGTATAAATTCGACTATGAAAACATGAAAGACAAGGTTTGAGTCTCGAAATGATTACCTTCGGCCTCATCCTTGCCAACTTTAAGCTCAACATTTTTAAGTCGGAGAGCTTTGATCTCTCTCCGCTTATCACAGGTATTTTTCAACAAATCCTGGTTATAGGAATATACTTTCTGTCAGTCAGAATACCCAAAGTCAGAAAGCTACTAAAGACACGGGCTAATATTTTTTCTAATATCAGCACGAGCCTTGGGGGCTACACTAGTTCGTTCTTTGGCATCCTAAGGAAGCATAAACCTGGATTATTTATCCTACTTCATGCTTGGGGGCTAGAGGATATGATATGAAATAAAGGAAAAACAGGAGTTAGAATTCCGACTTACATATTGTTCGCGAGTGAGTTTATCCAAACTCTCATTTACTTCAACAGTGACCTTCTCGGCGAGAGTCAAAGGGGTCACTGGAGCCGTTGGAAGCTCATCGGCCCTTATCCTCTCGTCGCGAAGACGCACTTGTTTGAGAAGGTCAGAGTGCTTGATGTCCTCTGCCTCTTGCGCTTCTTCTTCGGCAGATAAGTTTCTTTTTTCTAGGCATTGCCTGGCCAACCGCTGGATCTCTTCAGTAGATTTCCGAGGCAGGCCAAACTTGGCAAGTCCCGGATTGCTGAGAAGGTTTTCGGCAAAAGTTTCTACCGAGGGATCATTACCCAAAGAGGGTTCACCCTTATCTAAACCTGACTCACCCATGGTGACGTCAGTTTGAGATTCAAGGATCGCAGGCTCTGTTGAAGGAGCCAGATCTTCTGCTATAGCCAGAGAAGGAATAATCACTAGCGTTGCGGAAGGTTGAGGGGCAGGAGTCGGAGGAGCCACGGCAGGAGAAGCTATGGTAAGCTTCTTCTGTCGCAGGGGCTTCGAAGAAGTTCCCTTCCCCTTGCCCTTGATGAGCTGCTTAGCTCTGAGAGTGTAATAGAGTCGGAAACATTACATCTGGAAGAAAATTCGAGTAAAGTACAAAGGCGGAAGTTGTGATTGAAAGTTACCTCTTAATGACGGGCACCTCCTTTATGCCAACAGCCACTGTCGGAGCTTTGCGCTTCTTGAGCGCAATGTTCGGCAATGGGACCAACTCCGTCTCCTGAGAAAACTCTGGAGGATATCCCTCGAGTGGAGCAAATTCCGACTCGGGGAGGTCAGCAAGCTGAAAAGAAGAAAACATATCAGTATTGCAATATAACTTAAAGATTAAAACACATAAAAAGGTTTATTCTTAGAAGCTTACCGGCACTACGGGGTTTTCCGCCGTATGCATATCCAGAGAAACCTCCGGGATCCTCCTCTCGATCCGCTCCCTTATCAACCATTTTATCTGGCTTATATAACCTTGGGTGGTAAAGGCTTTGGAGCTAATGCGAAGGGAGCCTTTCTTGGACGATGTGATGGAGTGCATCAGTCGGTCTCCATGGTACTGAAGGGGTTGGATCCGACATGACACCCAACATTGGACTAAGGCGGATCCCTTCAGCCCTTTGTGTTTAATCAAATATTCGATCCGCCTCTTAGCGAGGATCAGATCATAAGTGAGAGCCGGAGGAGCCTCGTCCCAAGACGGTTGGGCAATGGCAGCTCTGTCGATAAAAGCTGGCAAAGCAGTAGCTTTGTCGGGAGCCGGAATATCCTTGTGATAGAAGAAGGTGGCTGGCATTGTTTGACCGAGTCACTGGCAAGAATCTTGGGATATGTGCGCTCACTTCTAAGTGAAATACTAATGGTACCGGTGATATAAGGAACACCGGCAGTAATACAATTTCTCCAGACATGGAAGTAGTACCGGAAAAGAGTAAGACTTGGCCTAATGCCGATGTACCCCTCACACAAAGCCGCATAGGCGCTCATCTCTAGGAGAGAGTTGGGAGGAATATGGTGGAGTTGAACACTATAATGGTCTATCACCTCGGAAAAGAATTCTAAGGGAGGAAACAACAAACCTCTGTCGAGGTGGGTGCCGAAGTGGACCCGCTCGTCGGCGTGCGGGTTGGGGACGGTCTCCACGGCACCGCTCCGCCAGTTGCCGGCGCGGAGGAGCCCTTCTGTATCCACGCCATGGAGCTTCTCGTCATCGAGCACGCAGGGGATCCAGACCCTGCGGAAGCTTTCCTTCTCCGCTGCCACTTCCGTCGCCGCTGCTGCCGCCAAACCGGAGGAGGATGAGGAAGCTATTTCTCCGGTGAGCTAGTGACCTAGGATGGGCGGTGCTGGGAGTTTTTGGGGGAAAGCAGAGGAGCTTTGTGCGCGGGGGGGGGGGGAGATTTGGAGGAGAGGAAACGACAAGGGAACAGTTGAAGAAAGGAGGAGGAGAATCCTCACCCCTTATATCCACCTAACCGCGCAAAGATTCGTGCAAATGCTACAGTGTAACCGCCACGCGTCATGTAAGGAACTGGTAAGTACCCACGCGATGATTACGTCGCCTCGATCTCCGCGTATGCATTGAAACGGCGCCTCGGTTCCGCGAACTGTGGACCCACCAACGGTCGTGCTGACAGGATGTCTGTCAGGTGATGTGACTTGACCATGACTGGTGTCAGGTGGCATTAGAGGCCAAGTTTCGGCTTAGTTTGAAATCAAGCTGGAAAATCCGAGTAACCTGTTGATAGGTCCGACTTATTTTTAAGACCTGGATCGTATTTTTTGTTGTGAAGTTTCAAGAACCCTTCAAGATTCTGCAAGCCTAAGATCAAGCGAGACGATGATGAATCCGACTTTGGATCTTGGAGGCCTCCGGGGGCTGTTGTTGGGGATATACTTTCCAGGTATCCTCACAGTTCCTCACTGAACAGGGTGGCCCACTTCGGGTTAGAGCTTTGTTTCACGGGCGGCCCAGTCAGGGATAAGAGACGCAGTCCAGTCCGGCTACGGGAAGGCCCAGAACACTTACCAACTTAGGCCCATAGTGTTACTTGTAGTTCAAGATGTACTCTATTACCGACTCTTAGTCGTAGCCGGATAGATCTCTCCTGTAAACCCTAGGCCGGATATCTATATAAGCCGTCCTAGGGAGAGCCTTTAGGGCAACACTCAAAACACCTCAATAGTCTACAATCTCAACTCGCACAGGCAAACCCTTGTAACCTATATTCCGGCTCTACCGTATTACTGGATTGCTAGCAGGAGTAGGATCCATCCAAAGCCGGCAGATTCGAACCTGGGTAAACTTGCGTGCTCACCGTCCCGGAACACCGTACGTCTCACACCCCTCTCTTCCGCACGCCTAGAGGACCCCCTCATGGCATACTTGTCATCAATCCGACGACAAACCTTGAAGGCGGCCATTTCTTGCATAACTTCGTTGGAGGTCATGAGATTGTAGTTGTGTCTTCCTTGGAGGCACTTCAAGTCAGTAGGCTCGAAACGCATGAGAGCACTCAGATACTTCCTCTTGATCCAAGCATCATCAATATGAGAGGCACCAACATTCCTGAAGGCAGTGGCTATGGATTTGAGTCTTCGATACATGTCTTCATGATCCTCACCATCCTTCATAAAGAAACCTTTGGCCTCATTGATTAAGGCATCATATTTATTTCTTCTCATACTCTCATTGCCAACAAACAAGTCAATGAGAGCATCCCAAGCTTCCTTGACGGTATTGTAGTGATCAATGTGAGGGAAATCCTTTGGCCCCACTCCAACTTGGATCATGTGCAAGGCAGTCGCATTGAGTTGGCTATTGACCACTTCTCTTCTAGTCAAGTTGGTTGAGCTGCACACATGAGATTTCATTAAAACTTGCCATTGAGCAAAAGTATGTACAACTAACTTAGGTGGGTCACCTCTATTATTTATATGTGGGTGAGAGATAGGAGGTTCCGGAGAGTACCATCCAGGAACCGTTACATTTTCTTTTGGGCTAGGTGGTGTTCATCCCCCGCCACTTCATCCAAAGGCTTAGCCGGAGCATTTTCCTTTGGGCTAGGTGGTGTTTCCTATTGTGAGGGAGGAGGTGAGGTTGTCTTATTCCTAACCAGTTGCTCAACGAGTTGGTGCAACTATTGGATTTCGTTGCCCAAGGTAGAGATCAAGCTTGTTTCCAAATTATTGAGATCTACCATGGTCACCTAATGGCTAGCCTCACTTTCTCCCTCATCTTCTAGGTTGCCCATAATCTCTTAGGCGGTTAAGCCCGAATAAAGAGCCGAGGCTCTGATACCAATTGAAAGGATCGTATGGGCACCTAGAGGGGGGGTGAATAGGTGCTACTTCAAATTTTACTCTTTTTCAATTTAGGGTTTGACATAGAAAGGTAAATTTTCTAGATTATGCAACTATGGTGAATTTACCTATATGTCAACCTAGCACATATACTAAGCAAGAGCTAGATAAGTAAAGTGCGGTAAATGATAGAATTAACCCAAGTGGAGCACACGGAGACACAATGATTTGTTTCCCGTAGTTCCTTCCTTTTGAGGGGAAGTACGTCTATGTTTGGAGAGGGGGCGGTTTCAAACCACCAACACCATGAGAGGCATCCCTTGTTCTCCGATGAACCTCACCCCAACGGGTTCGATTCACCTCTTCCACTATACGGCGACCTTCGAGGTGGAAGTCGGCACCTTTACAACGAGTTCGGGGCACACATCCACAACTTAATTGGAGGCTCCTAAATACAAGCAAGCTGTCAAACAATCAAAGACAAGCTTGTAAGAACCAAATCAAAAGCTAGGGTTTCCAAAGAAACACTAGAGCATGGGGGCCCTCAAGTGAATGAGGGGGAAATAAAGATCTCTTTTGGTGAAGCTGTAGATCAAGGCCTCCTCCTTCGATTCTCCAAAGATCAATGACTTTGGATGGTTGGATGAAGTGATTTAGTTGATTTGGTGGCTCAAATGGGCATGGTGTTCTTGATGTGAACGGGCAACTGGAGGAAGGGGATACGGTCTTCTATTTATAGCCCTTCCCTCCACTAAACCGTTTTCTGACCATTGGAGAAAAGTCAGACTGGAGACTCCGGCCTACACACCAGAGACTCTGGTCTACACTGGAGATTCTGGCCTATCTCCGGACCAGCCTCCGGACCATCAAACATATTGACCCAGCACTTACGTGAGCCAAGTGGACCGGAGACTCCGGTCCAACCACACGGGAGACTCCGGTCTGGGGCATGGACCGGAGACTCCGGTCAGACCTCCGGACCTGGCTCCGGACCACCTATCTGGCTGACCCAGGCAGAAAACTGGAGTCCCCTTCAGAGATTCCTGGGGAGACTCCGGACCACACTGGAGACTCTGGTCCAGTAAGACCGGAGACTCCTGTCTGGAACTCCCAGGAATATGTAGATATCGGAGGGAAAGTTCCGTAGGCCAAGGGTCCTTTTCACTTTGCATTATATCAACCTGTAGACAATATCATACTGTAAAATGCTCTACTTGTTGTTAATGAACACCAAAAGTGATTATGACAGTAAATGTCCTTTCAACTGTATAACACATTACATCATCAGATAGCGAGTCCAGTCACAGCTGCTGGTGTCTCACACAATAAGCAACAAAGGAATGAGCTAGTACTAGTTAATTACACGTGTTTGGGATTAAGAAAACTCAAAAGAAGCGAAATGCAAGTTCATGTGTAGGCACAAGTATCAATAGATGATTCCTTCAGGTTACCTATCCGAATTAACCAGTTTCTCACCATCTGACTCTACATGTATTTAGCAGCTTGTGTACTACAGCCTCCTCACATGCGCGTGTTTTAGCATTTCAGCTTGGGCAGCACTGGCGACGTGCGGCTGGAATCCTGCACCGAAACCCATCCACTAGTCTTTCTCTATTTTACAGTGCTACGAAAGAACCATCAATGGAGATTTTGGTTTTGTCTCCCACTGGACAATGCCAGGATGATTTCGCGAATGCTGCTTTCTCCGAAGCTGATTTTTTGTAGTACTATTTTGATTTTCCCGCCAGTTATCTGAAGCAGCTATACTTCCTTCCATCAATTTCTCATTTAAAACTTTTGTTGGTCCTCCGGTTTTCTCTTTTGAATTTAATTTGTTTCTCCTTGTCCACCACTGCACCAGTGGGTGTACAATTAAAATTCTCTTCTCCTCATTCGCGGGTAGGATCTCCTCATTTGCATTGGGACACTGACATAGCCGGTGACGTTCTTCCTCAAGTTTCAGTTCATTCCAAAGAGGTTGAAGTTTAACCTCCTTACATTTTAGCAATAAGTGTGCTCTGTCCTCATCCAGCCAATGGAAGCACAAAGAGATGGTCTCACACTCGATACCTTTCCTCTTTATATTTATTTTCATGGGAAGACTATTGTGGGCAAGTCTCCAAACGAGCTCTTGTATTTTTGTAGGACATGCTAACTTCCAAATCTTCTCCCATTGTAGAAAATCTCCATTTTATGCAGAAGATGATTGTTGGTCCTCATCACGGTCCTAGGTAGTGTGCCTATTTTAAAGAGTAAAATCCCTTGTTTTCATAATGCCAAGCAATGAAATCTTCGAAGCCTTCCCCGATTTGAGTTGCAAGAATGATGTCTGCATCAATTTTCCGGACGTCATCCCTCGCTAATTGTTCATCACACTGTCCTGTTATTAGCTTATCAAGTTAGTCACCTTTGTGTATACACATTGATCCCTTGGAGTGATCTCTTTCATTGCATCATCCCTTGCAAGCCACGGATCACTACAGATATGGACATTGGTTCCATCGCCTTTCCGCCGTATTACGACCTTCTTCATCAAGTCAACACCTTTCTGTATTCTTCTTAAGGAGTACGACATGCCATTCACTGGTTGGGCATCTAGGATGGATGAATTCTGGAAATATCTTGCTCTCAACACCTATGCACATAATAGATCTGGTGCTATTAACATACACAATGCTTGCCTTGCTAGCATATCAGTGAGGGCATGTCCTGTCAGTTTGACATTTGTAGTTCATACGAGTAATTGGTAGGTATACTTTATTGTTCTAACTCCGTTGAACTTTGAACAATGCAGGTTTTCAAGGAGCTTGAAACCGAGAATCTTTTGGGCGTACTGGATGCTTGTTAACAGTGGTCAGCGTATTTTACTAGCCTTAGCAGACTCGGTGGCGAATTTTCGATTCTATTCAAGCATTTCCTCAGCCATCAGAAAAAATGCACTGGTAAATGTCGGCAAGGTACAAGCCATGACAACAGTTTGCTACCGTCCATATAGTAAACAGATTGCTGAGCAATTTGTGTGTTGCCTTTCTTTTATGACCTCCTTGTGTCAAAATGGCATGAGGCTGATAGAGCGTTGTATCTGTGAATTAACACACATGGACCGGGTTCTAGTGCAAGTGAGTGTATATTATCTTCCCCACTGTAATGTAAGACCACGAGCTGGGCGATCGCTGTTGTCGTATTTACGCCTAAAAATTCATGTACATCTCCTGAAAGAACAAATTATTTGTAGTCCTCTTTGCCCAGAAGTGTCTCCATTGGTCTTCAATTTTAACTTTGAACTTAGCTGTTTGCTGTTCTGCTCATGGCGGCACTAGCAGTGTAATTTTGTCTATTCTACTCATGATGGTCCATACTTTCTAGGATCGTACATACTAACTTCTTTTGTTATCTGTAGCCTGAACTCCAGAGTAATTCTTCAGGAATCACTATTTAACTGTGTATATTCCTAGGAACTCTTGCTTTGATCCCGTCATTTGCCATTCAGTTTATTTATAGACATGGCCCGTAATGCCAGGGTCATGTTTGGTGATGAAGCAGACAAACCGGGACCGCTTTTCAAATTCAATGCAACCCTTGGTAAATGAATACATTGGTCTTTAGGCACATTCATTTATGCATTCATCGCATGCTTAATGGACGCCCTTTCTCTTTCTTAAAAGGAGCAACACTAGAAGGAAAGATGTTTAATAATCTAGAGAAACCCCTTCATGAATTTTGACAAAAAGAACTTGCATACCACCATATATGCAAACTCATCTAAAATTTCTGTGGTAATGGTTTTGAAACTGGGCAACAACTGTATAGTAGGAGGTCATATTTGAGGTCTAAGTTTGGGAGTCATCAAGGAATGCAGGAATACAGAAATTTGGCAGTCATCAAGGCCTTTTTCGCTCGGTGCTCATCTCTCCATTAACTTAAGGTTGTGGGTATGTTGTTGCTCGTTGTTCGCCGTTGCGCTTGGGAGACTTCTCCGCTTCTATCTACATGGATCTGTACATGTGAAACAAGGACAGTAGTAGGGGCATATCATGGTTTGGAGCTTGGATGCTCAGTGGAACGCTCTATCTTGTCGGCCGTGTTCTATCAGGCTGGGGATCATAAGTGGCCACGAGCACCAAAAGGCTAATGCTTAATCATACAGTAACTTAGGAAGTTTTTTCTAGAACACACAGGAGATGTATACTAAGATATGGATATAGTCAAATTACAAGATCCAGTCATCAGTGCCACACAAGGCTGCATGGTGTCCAACTCCCCACAAAGAACTATAAAGTAGGGGTCTAATCATTAAGGCTACCATTTCCTATCAATGTTCAATCCATGCAACGGCAAATCTGTAACTAGGGAATTCAATACTTCTGCGACCATATTGCTACGTGGTTACATCTTTGGTTAACATCTAGAGTCCTTTCAGCTTGGCATAATTGATTTATCCAGGGGTAGATATAACTGGTTGGTTTAGTTTATAGCTCGATCATACATCAACATATCCGGTAACCAAGCACATTGGTGCATCCTTTGGATGGTTGGTTTGTTGAACCAATGATGTCGTCACTTCAAAGTAGGAAGGAAGAAATAGATGTAGATGCTTCATTTGGAAACATCACCTTGGACTTTGGCACAGAAGAGATACACATGCCTTGTATCTTAGGGTCCACTAGCAAATTCCATTTGTACTACTCTAGCAAAACAATTTATTCTAGCAAGATTAGGATTACGTGTGCTCATTGAGCAAATGTTGTTCATGGTATTTGATGTTCATTTTTGAAACTGCCAGCATATGCTAGCAATTACTGGTTTAGGTAATTAACAAAACATGTTTTGTTCGGCATGGATCTCTTCGTTTGCTTTGTATCATTGAATAAAATATTTTTTGGCTAATTGTTCATGGAAAAAAAAATGGATCATGTCCAAATTCTCTAGCAAAAGTTGGATCCCAATTACAAAGAACTACTCCATACTTTTTCTGCTCTATTCAACGTTCGCTCACATCTGGGCTTCGTTGTGCGTTCTTGTATAACTATTTTTTGTTTCGTTTTGACCATGCTGAAAAGGCCGTGGGAAATACTGCAGCAGAAACATGTGTAGACATGTCGCGTGCCAAACCTCTGTATTTTAATGATTAATCTTTAATTCAGTATTGCGCAAAGATGCTTGGATTTAGTGGTTCTGTGAAGCTTGGCATAGATAATTTTCTGTTCGATACAATTGCAGTGCGTAATTTTCTGAAGTGATGTGTTTTCTGGGCAACTACAAAATTTGTGTTGATGAAACCTGGTTGTTGCGCTATGCTCTCATGTAGGACTGATAGCACACCTGGTGAGGCATACATGGCCATTGTATTCACGAGATGAATCGACCCATTGTAGTTTATTCTCTAGATCTATGGACGTGAGTAAGGTGTGTCATTGTCTGTGGCTAGGAGGATTTTATAGCGCTATTATCAGCTGACCACTCATGAGATAGGAACAGACTGAAGACTTTAATAATTATGGGTGAGAGTTATGATGTAAAAAGCAGGGGTGCCCTTTTATGTACATATCCGCTTTCTCGCCATTGATTGATTTTAGAGTAAGTACATGAGACCACATTGGTTTATGCTTTCCTCCATGGCACTTGCGATACCAGTCCATAAAGAAGACTGCAGCCAGCAGAAACAAAATAATGATCGAGCTAGGAAATGAAACTTCAAGTTTGAAATCTTATCATTAGGAATAAGAGGGATCGGGAACATAGGCTGGCTCTGTTGGATGTACATTCTAAGATTCACCAGCTACCACGGTACAGGTTTGTAGTCACAGTCTTGTTTTAGCGCATGACAATAGTGCAAATATTACGAGCAATGCCGTACCAATGACCAGACTAGCAGTAGCTAATTGAGTCCTTGAGCATCTGCTAGAATAGAGTCTGCGGTTCAAGCTTTTTACGAGGATTACCAAGGAGGATTTTGATCTGCGTATCAGATTGCCTTCTGTGTCAGGATCTTGTTGTAATCTTCATTCCCTAGTCTCATATGTTCGATTGATGAAGATGTGGTTGTCTTTTTGTTACAATCAAATTGCTCAAACCCACCTTTAATTCAAGAACTTTGGCAACAAATAATCTAAACAATCTTTAATCTCTTTCTTTTGTTCAATTAATGATTCCACGTAACATCATATTAGTTATGTCTTTGTGAGATATCAACTGTTTTGACCAAGGCAATTAAAATTTTGGGCTGCATGAAACGATCATGAAGAATTTTCTACGGCGCTTCTCCTTCGTTTTTCACGATTTTCATATTTTATTTAGACAGATAAGATTAATATTTATGAAATTTAAAGCATCCTAAAGTTTCTAGTTAACAATGTCTACAATTTAATTTTGTTGCATATTGCCAATATATATAGTTTCGTTATGAATATGTTTACATGACCGATTAAGAATTTTAATATACAATATACATTAGGCATCCCGCATCTATGTATGCAGTTAGCATCCAGAGTGTACCTAATCATTATCTCTGAGAAAATGAGGTCTAAATTATGAATTAAATAACATTCCTGTGGGTGTGTGGGTGTGTGTCGTACATCACATGTAACTTTGCTATTATTGGGGAAGAAATTGGCTATTCGCAAGTCGGACCTACAAAGTTTCTTGGTAGTTCATGGTGAGAGTTAATAAGGTTATGTTGTCTATTACAGCCTGAAGGATGGACCGGATCACACCATCTTTTGATTTGCAGCAGATTTGGGTGCATGTCACCCGTGTTCCCCATGAGCTTTGTCACTTCTTTGGCCTATTTGGACTGGGTTCACTCGTTGTTCCGGACAGTAGATGTTGATATGTTCAGCTTGAGATGTCGTGCGAAGGTTCGCATACTCGTAGGCATGATTGACACTTCGGCTTTTATGGGCAACTCGTACTCTTCGCTTTCATTTAACCTGCTTGTCAACTAAAAGGTTACGAATTCACTTATGAGTTAGAGAAGGAGAGCCATGTGATGGAAGCGGATGTTAAACCATTCATGTGGAAAAAGCCGGAGGATGGAGATGACTAGTAGACGGAAACGGGGTTCGGTGGCTCATCCCTCGATCCGGATTCGTCGACCCGGATTCGGAGTCAGGAACGACGTGCGCTACGGTGCGATTCAGTGGCCAAAACGTGAATCGGCAGTTCAGCATGCGGAACATGAATAAGGATGGACTCAACTGATGCGTTTCTCTCTAGCCCACATGGAAACCAAAAGGCCCGTACTGATCAAAGCAGAGTAACACCGTACGGCCCATAAACTGATCCAAACATAGTGTGAAGTTTCCTTTACGATTGAATCCACCGCTAACAAGGCCAAGAATATCATCGTCCTAGTCTATCGTCCCGGATTCAGCGACTCCAAACAATCTAGATCGTGTCTCCGCTATCGATCGGTTCAGTCGAGAAATGCATACCCCAGCCGTTTCCTGTTTTTGCCACCTAGCGTTCCCCGTCCCATGTTCCCGTCCCTCCTTTCCACCGACCAGGAAACATGGCAACTATGATGACTACGGGTGGGAATTTTCGGAGGGAGGTGTGGATGAGGTGTAAACAAAGATCCCAGGGAAGAGATTCTGCTTCTGGCATCGCAATCACAACAACAAGTGGGGATGCTTCCTACGAACATGGCTTTGTTGGACACAACTATTTCAACTCCTCTGCAATTCTTGCAGAAATTACCAGCGACAAGCAGGCCAGCTTCTTCGCTGCTGACCAGGCCGGTCCGTTCTTCGGCCACTAGCCTACTAGGCAGTGCACCGTCCCCGCGTCTTGCTCCGCAACGTCCAGCAGCCAAGCGCCCCGCTTGCGTGTCACGCGTGGGTTACCGCGGCCTCCCAGCAGCGTCGACCACCTGGACGGTTAAGCGACGAACAAGTCTTCGGCAACCCAACTTCTACTTCCCGTAGGTCCTCCCTGGAGTGCACCACTCCGACTTTGGTAGAACGCGTGAAACCAGGGGAGGACAGGATCGCAAAGGCGGGTGGCTTCGTCGCCTCGCTGCTGGGAGATGTCACCGGACAGGGGTCTGGTTCTCCACCAACATCACCACACCCTGTTGTTTTTCCTTCTCCAACTCCCCGTGTCCCGAGACTATTGAAACGGGAGACTTCACGGGAACCGAGGATGCATACACATGTTTCCTTTGTGGTGGACACTTCTCCGTTGTGCCACAACAGTTGTCACATAGTGGAGGATAATGTCGAACCAACCAGGAACGAGGACTCCCTCGCGAAGGCCATAAATCTCTAGGCTTCTCGAAACCTCTATTACTCCCTAGGTAATTCATCGTCCAAATCATATATTTATTTTCCTAGTGCACATGTTTATTCTAATATCGAGAGCCTAGGAATAGGTATAGGAAACAAAGTTGATGATGTTCAGGTTTTGGTAAAAGCTTTGAAGCATGTAGAGTCTGATATGTACAAAGTGTCTCCAAAAGAAAATGGATACCCGGCTGATCATGATCTTGATCTTGATGATGAAGAGGATAATTCTAACTATGATGGTAAGCTCCTCTCTCATTTAGGTGGGGTTGTGTCAGAGGTGAGGCTAGATGAGTCGAGGATTAGGTCTATATGTGACCTCACGGCCTCCACTCAAAATTCCAGACTTCACTACTCTAGAAAGAACAATAAATAGTCCAAAAGTGTGAGAGTACCTAAATAAGCCGATGTTCCTGTGAGAGGCAAAATATGGAATAGCAGAAGTCTAAATGACTTGGTTAAATATTTGCATATTGCTAGAAATATTAGGGATCCTGAGTTGGACTTTGTTGCGATCACGGAATTTGGTAGACACTATTTCCCGGTGCATATTCTAGACCACCTTTCAAGTGGCATTGAATTCACCTGGAAATGGATACTTCTGTGTGGCAGGTCTATTGAGATTTTACTTGGTGTTCACGCTTCTAGCTTAGAATTGTTGGATTATTGGATTGGGAATTTCATATTAAGTTCCATATCCGTAACAAATTTGATTGGTTGATTTGGGGCCTTGTCGCTATGTATGGTGACACCACGATGAGTACAAATCTACTTTCCTTCAAGAGTTGGTTAATTTTACCAATGACAATACATACCTTATTCTTCTAGGAGGGGATTCTAATATCCTATGATTCTGATAAGATAAGAACAATGACCGTTTTGATGATTACTGGTCTTTCTTGTTCAATGCTATCATTGATAGCTTGAATCTTAGGGACGTTAGTATGACCAGAAGGCAATACACATGGGCTTATAATAGACATGTACCAACATATGATAAATTAGATCGCGTACAAATGGATGCCAAATGGGAAACAAAGTACTCTATATGGTATCACTATGGGGATATGGAACATATCGAGAATTTGATCTGCACAATTATTTCTTCACACTGGTTCCGATAAATTTAACGGGAAGAATCCCCCTTTCAATTTGAGCTGGGTTGGATCTCCCGTCGTAGTTTTAAGGACATAGTCAAAGAAGTATTGAACATACCGGTGGTTTGGAGAACAACTATCCTAAGGTGGAATAATAAAATCCGAGCTTTATGGGAACACCTCCGAGGATGAGAAAGGAACATAAGTGGTCTATACAAAAATAAAATAAAAGACTCTTAGAGATAATTGATACTCTTGAATCCTTCAGTGAAACACGAGTTCTATTACAACATCAGCTTGAGTTAAGAACCCCGAAAAAATGGACAAATAGCTCGCATGTTACGAGAGGAAGAAATAAAATAGTACTCCCTCCGATCCATAATAAGTGTTAGTAATTTTGTACTAACTTAGTACAAAGTTTGTACTAAGTCTCCGACACTTATTTTGGATCGGAGGGAGTATCAAAGATCCAAATACCAATTTATATTGGGAAGGCGATAGTAATACAAGATACTTTCATATGGTAGCCAGTGGCCGTTATAGGAAAAGTATATACATACACTGCATCAGGATGAGGGTATAATTGAGGGTCAATATGAGTTGAGAAAGTATATAACAAAATATTATAAGAACCTGTTTGGTCCACCATAGGAAGGAAATATCTCTTTGGGTTAGTCACAAACGGGAGTTATACCTCAAGTATCCAATGAAGAGAATACCTTCTTGACAACTCCTTTCACATAGGAGGAAGTATAGAGTGCAATGTTTCAAATGGAACATAATAAATCCCCTGGAGAGGATGGATTTCCAACGGTGTTTTCTCAAAAAATTGGGATATTGTCAAATCATATTTGTTAGAGTTGTTCAATAATCTTCATAGGGGACAACTCAAACTCTTCAAGCTTAACTTTTGTGAAATCATTCTGTTTCCTAAGGTTAAGGAGGAGGAATGGAATCCTCAATATAGGATGATCTGTCTCCTTAATATTTAGCTTCAAAATTCTTGTGAAGGTGGCTTCCACGTGTTTAAATTTGGTGGCAGTTAATGTGTTTTTCGCAACGCAGACTGCTTTTATGCAAGGGGGAAATTTAATCAACGTAGTAGTTACCCTTTATGAAACAGTGCACAAGATGCACCAAAAAACATAAATGTTTGGGATTGATTTTGAGAAGGCCTACGATAAAGTCAAATGTCCTTTTCTTTTTCAAGTCCTTAAAATGAAGGCTTCTCCCCAGAGTGGCGTGCTTTAATCCACAATTTTGTTAAGGCGGTAGTGTAGATAAAAGTCAATGATGACACTGGATGCTTCTTTCGGACAACGAAAGATTTACGTCAAGGTAACCTGCTATCTATGATGTTATTAAACATCGTTGTTGATATGTTGGCCATTTTGATATAGCGAGCTGAAAACGATGGGCAAATTGCTGGGGTCATACTAAATTTAATTGATGGTGGGTTGTCGATTCTGCAATATGTGGACGACACAATTATTTTTATAGAATATGACATCAAAAATGTTAAAAACTTAAAGCTAATACTCTTAGTTTTGAACAACTTTCGGTTTTAAAGATAAATTTCCATCAGAGTGAATTGTTCTGTTTTAGAGAAGCTAAACAAGCGACCAGCCCCAATACATCGAATTATTTGGATGTAAACAATTCCAATTACCAATGACATGTATGTGAATCCCGTTTTCATTCCCGGAGACTAAAAAATGCGGAATTGAAAGGGGTTGAGGAAAAACTACATAAACGGTTAAGCATCTAGAAAGAAAAACTCATTTTATTTGGTGGAATACTAGTTCTGATTAACTCCATCCTCACAAATATGGCCTGATACATGTTATCTTTATTCCAAATACCAAAGGAGTACTCCATCGACTAGACTATTACCGCTCGATATTCTTTTGGCAAGGTGATTCGGAAAAAAAAAAATACTGGCAAAATGGAATGTAGTTTGTAGTCTAAAGGACCAAGGGGGCTTAGAATTCAAGATCAAGAAGCCAAAAATACTGCATTACTTGGTAAATGGCCTTTCAAGCTATTAACCGAGGACTCCCTCTCGATAAGGATATACATATGTTCAAAACCTCTATCCCAAATACACTAGAAACTAGGGGATTCACACTTTTGGGCTTAATGTACACGAACAAATCCATCTTCATATTTGCATCTTTTCTTATCAAGGATGTTTTGAAAACTAGATTCTTGGAGGAGTCCTGGTTTGGGAATTTACCTCTTATAGAACAATATCCGATTTTATACAATATTGCACTTAATAAGAACAATAAAATCATCGAGGTGTTCAGTTTTCACCCCTAACGTGTCTTTTAGATGAGATCTCATTGGTGTCCATTTTGCCTCTTGGCATGCTCTACATGAACGGTAGCGGATATGCAGATAAAAAGGAGAGTGATCAGTTTCACTGAAATTTGACCGAGAATAACAAGTTCTCGGTCGATTCTATGTACAAAGAATTACCTTACTCTAAACTAACAGTTAATAAAATGAAACACATCTATAAAATAAATATACCATTGAAGACTAAAATTTGCACCTGGTATCTCCACCGAGGTGTCATATTAACAAAAGATAATTTGTTTAGGACAACTACAAAAGAGTACAAAATGTTATTTCTATCATCATGATGAAACTATCAAACATTTGTTCTGTGTGTGTTAGTTTGCACATTCTATATGGTCAGCCATCCAAGTAGCCTCAAGCTTGTATCCACCACGCTCGGTAACCAATATTTTTGGTGACTGGCAGCATGGTATAGATAATAGGGATATGATACATATATCTATGGGGGTGATTGAATTATTATGGTCGCTATGGCTATGTAGAAACAATGTGGTTTTTGATGCTAAAGTGTCTTCCCCATGCAGGTTATTTTCAATTGCTCGCATTTACTCGGGTAGTGGTCTATGATTTAAAAATCGGAATACCGCACCCTGTTTATAGAGGTATGCTCGCTGTTGGATCAAGTGGCGAAATATGTTTTCCCCCATCATGGGTGGCAACATAGTTTGCAGATGAACCTCCTCCACCATAGGTGTTGTCTTATATATTCATGTATTATATGATGTGCTGATGAGTTCTATCCGCATGTCTATTTTTCTGGTACTTTTAGTTGTGCGCTCCTTCACTATGGAAAGGCCAGTTGTGGCTCTCTAGATTGTATCACCTTAATGTAAACTTTTAAGTCTAACAAAAGTTCCCTTTATTGATAAAAGGTACCCTATATGTTAGTATACCTAGTTCGGCCCAACTGGAGGCGCACATGATGGTTTGCTGGGGACTACGAAGCCCAAGATAAGCTAACAGTTATGTAGTATCATAAGCCCAGATTCATGGTACGAGGAACAAGGACATGCCCAAGATTAGGAAACCCTAGAGTTTGCCTCTAACTTGTAGTCGACTCGATCATAGTAACTGAGACCTAGCCTGCTACATAAATGCCAGGAGGGACCGCCGGGGCACACAATCTAACTCACGCATAATCTTCCTTAGGATAGATCCGATCTACACCACGCCATAGCCATTACGGCGATATTGTAATCGCAATCAATAATAAAGATCAAACAAGCAGGAGTAGAGCTTTATCCTCCGGGCTTGAACCTAGGTAAACCTCGAATTCTCCATTTTTGATAGCCGAAGAATCTACCAGCATAACTTTTTCCCCAAACCCAAGCCCATCATCATGAGAATTTTCGTAAATACCCCACGTCAGTAATATCGTCATTAATATAGAATGGTATTTTAGCCTTATCTCATGCTAAAAGGAGGTTACTACTGACCTTTTACTTAATCTAATTTCCTAGACAAAATCGCCGCTCCATCCTTTCCCTTCACGCTCGTGCTGCCGTTGTTGCTGCCTCACCCAGTAATACGAATCGTTGAGCTGCTTATGTTGGGTTGTTGTGTTGAATTGTAGACCGCAAACATGTATGTTTTAATCACATGGAATTATTTGGCACAAGGTTGAGCACAATAAATTCTGAGTGTGCTTTCATCCTGAATTAGCCACTGCATTCAAGAACATGATTCATAGGAGAGGAGAACCTAGATAGACAAATTGTACATGGAATTTGGACAGCAAAGTGTGGTGATGAGAACTTCGAAATTGTGATTATGGCGGCAACAAGCGACATGGTAGAATTTGGAGGAAAAATTAATCACCTAATTATGTCCATAATTACAATTTTACCCCTCACATCTACACACTCAACCTTTTGTCTTAATAAGCAACTCTAGCAGATCCCCAATTCAAAAAAAAACTCTAGCAGATCCCACGTATGCATTCCCCATAGTCTATCTACTGGCGACTACAGGCGAGGTACAAGCCATGATAACCGTTTCCTCCTGAACATATATAGCCTACACATTCCATTAAGTAGAAAAGATAGAAATTTGTGTGTTGCCTTTCCTTTACGCCATGCTTGTGTCAAAATAGCACGAGGCTGAAATGGGGGACTCAATACTTATCCAGCCATGCTGCCATGTAGTTGTATCATGTGCTAGCATTTGGAAGCCCTCCAGCCTGGCATAATATTTTTCTACACGGGTAGATATGACTGGTTGGCTCAGTTTATAGCTCTATCATACATCACCAAATATCGATCTGCAAGCACATTGGTGTATCTTTTGCTTTGTTGCTACATTGAACCAAATTCAATTAATGATGCTGCAATAACTTCAAAGTAGGAAGGAATAAATAGATGTATGCTTCACTTTTTTCGAAATGGGGAACATAGCCCAGGGCTCTGCATCACTTGATGCACACAACCTCATTTATTGCATAGTTTCAAATATTGATGTATGCTTCACTTAGAACCCTCACCTTGGACTTCGGCAAATAAGAGATACACATGCTTGTACCATAGGGTCCACTAGGAAATTTCATTTGTAGAACTCTAGCAAAACAATTTGTTCTAGCAAGATTAGAATTACATGTGATCATCTATCAAATGTTGTTCATGGTGATTAATGTTCATTTGTGAAACTGCCAACATATGCTAGCTAGTACTGGTTTAGGTAATGAACAAAGCATGTCTTGTTCGGCATGGATGTCTTGTTTTGCTTGGCACCATCAAATAAAACAATATCTCTTTTTGAAGGAGAAAAAAGCTTGGCCCTGTCGAAATTTCCTAGCTATAGTCGGATCCCAACTAAGAACTATCTCTTCTGCTTCCTTTAACATTCTTTCGCATCTGGGCTTCCCTTGTGCATTCTTGTAAACTATTTTTCTAGCGTTTTGACCAAGTCGTCCAGGCCATGGGAAGCATTGCAGGAGAAATGTATGTCTTACATGTCAGCATGCCAAACCTCTCGGGTCAATTTATCCGAATGGCTAATCCTTAATATAGTAGTGCAGGCGGATGCATAGATTTAGTGATTCTGTGAAGCTCCACGTAGATAATTTTCCAAGACAATTGCATAGCGTAATAATCTGAATTGATATGTTGTTTGTACAACTGCTAAATTTGTGTCAATGAAACCAGGTTCTAATGCTCTTTGGCTAGCAAGTTTTTTTTTGCTAGGAATATTTATAGTGGTATTGTTAGCTGAAAACTCATGAGACAGGAACAGACTAGAGAACTACTTGTAGAAAAGTCCTCCTTTGGTCCCGGTTCATAAGGGCCATTGGTCCTAGTTTTTGAACCGGGACCAATCACTCAGGACCAATGCTGGTCTCGGTTCTGGCACGAACCGGGACCAATGGGCCTCCACGTGGCCCGTCGTCGCGTGCGCTTGTAGTAGGACCTTTGGTCCCGGTTCGTGGCATTAACCGGGACCGAAGGTATTTTCAATTTTGTTTTCAAAAAACAATTTATTTTTTCGATTTTTTTCCAATGTTTTTAAATCTATGAATATTTGGACTGGTTAATCTTTCACCCGAAGCCTCTCAATCATACTTAGTTTTTGGTCAAATTCCAATCTTTGGTTAAACTTCCCGGTCGGTTACCCATCCTCACACTACTCCATTCTAGCACGCTTAACATCTTGGTTCCTTCTTATCCCCCTTCCTATGTACCACTTGTAACCTTACGTCTATACTATGCCATTAATGATATTAATCCATGCATCTCGTGATTCACACATTCTTATAATTTGAGTTACAAACATGATTTTCATGCACAAAAATGACTAAGTAATACTAATATTGAATAAATATAGAAATAAAATATGTTTTATTATTATTTTTGCATTAATTCATTTAATATGGCATAATTCATATCTTTAAATCCATAAATCGAATTTTCACAATTAATATGTCCATTATTATCAGAAAAATGTGAGGAATCCAAATATGTCATTTTTTTTATTTTTTTTTAATAAAATTAAAAATCTGAATTTTGACTCTTTTTGAATTTCAAAAATCTACGAAAATTACAAACGGCTAAAGGCGGTTGGTATTGGTATTGTATTTTTTTGCCGATAATTTTGATATATTATACGATTTTTTCCGACATCGTATGCACAAATGGCGGCCATCTGAATTTTTTTATCCCAGTTTATGGCCCGAACCGGGACTAAAGAGGGACTCTTTGGTCCCGGTTCATGCCACGAACCAGGACCAATACCCCGAGATGAACCGGAACCGATTCCTGGCGGCATGAACCGGGACCGATGTCTGGCATTGGTCTCGATTTGTTATTCGAACCGGAATGAATGTCTTTGGGAATGGACCAAAGACCTCTTTTCTACTAGTGAACTGAATAATGGAAAGAGATACTGTGAGATAAGCGAGACACAACAAGCTTGCAAAAAGCTTTCTCAATCTCGCCAAATTGGGTTAGGCTAAGGAAGATGATATAAAAGGAGGTGACCTTGCTTTCCTCCATACCACTTGCGATACCCGTCCAAGAAGGAGACTCAAGACAGCAGAAATAAAACATAAAGAGCGAGCTAGGAGAAGAAAGTTCAAGTTTGATTTTTTTATCGGTAGGAATGAGAGGGATCGGGAACATAGGCTGGATCTGTTGGATGTACTGTCTGAGATTCACCAGGTATTGCGGCACAAGTTTTTAGACGCGGACTTGTTTTAGAGCACGTTAGTAGTGCAAATATTGTGAGCAATGTCGTGCCAATGCAAAAAGTGGCACAAGCTGAGAGACTTCTTGAGCATTTGCTAGAGTATAGTCCGTGGTTCAAAGCTTTTTACAAGGATTACCAAGGACGAACATCGATTTTGATCTGGGTATCAGATTGCCTTCCGTGTTAGGGTCTTGCCATAATTTTCATTTTCTCTAGTCTCATATGTCTGACTGGTGAAGATGTGGTTGCCTTTGTGTTAACATCAAATTGCACAAAATCACATTTTAATACGAGAACATTTGTACTAACAAATAATCGGAACTGTTTTAGTCTTCAGCGATAAGATGCAAGCAACATCCTTGTTGTCCACTAGTAGAAAACAGACCTTTGGTCCAGGGGTATTAGCCGGTTTTGCTACAAACCGGGACTAATGCCCCGGTCCAACGGCTAGAACTAGCCCTAGGGGGTGGAAAATACTAGCCCCGGTTCGAACGGGACCTTTAGCCCCGGGTCGTGTAACAAACCGGGGCTAAAGGGTTTCAGGCAGGGCAGGTCGGGCGTCGGACCCTTTAGTCCTAGTTTGTTATACCACCACCTTTAGCCCCGGTTCTAAACACGAACCGGGGCTAAAGGTCTGGCTATATCTTCTTCCCCTGCCCGAGCAATCATTCAAGCTGGTGGCTCTCCTCTCTCTCTCTTTCTTGCTTCAAGCTCGAGTTCATGCCGTTTTTTTCCTCAAGATTTGTCTATATTTTGTAGTGCCCCATCTATCCAAAGGTTCTAAAAGGTGAGCAACTTCATCCTTTGAACTCTCATTGCTATATTAGCCCATTTCATGCTCTATCTTATAGATGGATTTATGGATTTAGTTTGGTAATAATTTTTGCAATGATAGCATGAGATTGATGTTTAGATTCTATCTATCTTATATTAATGTAAGGAACTCTAAGGTAAATATCACAATATGTGGATTCTATCTATATATATCTTGTTTTGGCACATAGTCTCGAAATTTGATTTTAGAAGCACACACATGCGTGAGTTCATCATTCTAACTAGCTAGCTGGGCAAAATATCCTTCTTCGTCTACTTGCGTTCAACAAACTAAAAAAATTGTAACAAAGATAGGATTAATTCATAAAAGCTTGATAAGAAGACATCACAATTCACATATTAGGGAGTGCCTCTATGGCGAGCTCCTCGAAGATGTCTGAGGACGGGATCCTAAGACATCTTCGAGAAGCTCTGCCGTAGTGGTGTCCCTGCTCTCCCACACCATCTTTTGGTTTATATCTTCTCTAGCTAAATCAGTATGCTGATGGAGCTAACTAATTTCACATATTAGAGAGTGCCTCTTCGGCGAGCTCCTCGAAGATGTCTGAGGACGAGGTCCTAAGACATCTTCGAGAAGCTCCGCCGTAGTGGTGTCCCTGGTCTCGCACACCATCTTACAGTTCTTCACAAGAATGCATACCTATTTATAGATTAAGCAGCACAACATATTGTCGGGCACTTATGACATAATGTCGACACACTCACCCTCGCATAGTGCAGACACCCACCCAAAATAGTGTCGGCATTTAATTTACTGGCTTAGTGCTGCCCACTGAGGACATAGTGTCGACATGTTGTCTCCACATTCACATTTAGTCCCGGTTGGTGCCTCCAACCGGGACTAAAGATTCATCATATCTTTAGTCCCGGTTGCTGCTTTTAGATTAGTACTAATGAATTATGATTATGTTAATGTACTTAATTAATTATATATTGCAGATGAGCCGGTAATGGATGTACGCTGACCGACTCTCTAACGAGTTCATTAAAGGCGTGCATTCTTTTCTTCTTGTGGCCGAGGCAAACAAGCGGAATGGTTTTATGTCTTGTCCATGTGGTGTCTGTCGGAATCATAAAGAATACTCATCCTCAAGTGTCCTTCACAGCCACCTCTTTCGGTCTGGTTTCATGACCGGCTATAATTGTTGGACCAAGCACGGAGAAAGAGGGGTTATGATGGAAGACAACGAAGAAGAAGAGAATGACAACGACTACCCTGAACACGATGGTACTACAATGGAAGACATTGATGAAGAAAAAGATGAAGAACGCGCATCAGATCTGCCCGATGATGATCTTAGTCGGGCAATTGCTGATGCCCAGGAAGAATGTGTAACTGAAAGGGAGAGGTTGAAGTTCAAGAAGATATTAGAGGATCACAACAAATCATTGTACCCAAATTGTGAAGATGGGCACAAAAAATGGGTAGCACACTGCAATTGCTGCAATGGAAGGCAAAGAACGGTGTGACTGACAAAGGATTTGAAAAGTTGCTGAAAATAATGAAGAAGTTGCTTCTAAAGGATAATGAACTGTCCGCCAGTACCTACGAAACAAAGAAGGTTGTCTGCCCTCTAGGATTAGAGGTGCAGAAGATACATGCATGCATTAATGACTGCATCCTCTACCGCGGCGAGGAGTACGAGAATTTGGATGCATGCCTAGTATGCACTGCATTGTGGTATAATATAAGACGAGATGACCCAGGTGATGTTGAGGGCGAGCGCAGCATGAAGAGGGTTCCTGCCAAGGTGATGTGGTATGCTCCTATAATACCACGGTTGAAACGTTTATTCAGGAACAAAGAGCATGCCAAGTTGTTGCGATGGCACATGGAAGACCGTAAGAAAGACGAGATGTTGAGACACCCCGCTGATGGGTCGAAGTGGAGAAAAATCGAGAGAGAGTTTCCGGACTTTGCAGGTGATGCGAGGAACTTATGGTTTGGTCTAAGTACAGATGGCATGAATCCTTTTGGGGAGCAGAGATGCATTCATAGCACCTGGCTTGTGACTCTGTGTATCTATAACCTTCCTCCTTGGTTGTGCATGAAGCAGAAGTTCATTATGATGCCAGTGCTCATCCAAGGCCCGAAGCAACCCAGCAACGACATTGATGTGTACCTAAGGCCATTAGTTGAAGAACTCTTACAGTTGTGGCACGGACAAGGTGTACGTGTGTGTGATGAGAACAAGCAGGAGGAATTTGACCTACGAGCGTTGTTGTTCATAACAATCAATGATTGGCCTGCTCTTAGTAACATTTCAGGACAGACAAACAAGGGATATAATGCATGCACACACTGTTAAACGATATTAAAAGTATATATTTGGATAAATGTAAGAAGAATGTGTATCCGGGGAATCGTCGTTTTCTTCCGCCCTTGCACATCCTAAGAAAGAATGGTAAGCATTTCAATGGTGAGGCAGACAGCCGGTGTAAGCCTATCCGCCGTACTGGTGACGATGTATTTGACATGGTGAAGGATTTAAAAGTAATCTTTGGAAAGGGTCCTGGTAGACAATCTGTTCCGAAGGACGATGTCGGACATGCTTATGACCCAGCTGCTTCCGATTGCATTGAGGGGACTCCTGCCGAAAAATGTTCGAGTACCCATTGTGAAGCTATGTGCGTTTCTCAATGCAATTTCTCAGAAGGTAATCAGTCTAGATAGTCTACTAAGGTTACAGAAAGATGTGGTCCCATGTCTTGTCAGCTTCGAGTTGGTGTTCCCACCATCCTTCTTCAATATTATGACTCACCTCTTAGTTCATCTATTCGATGAGATTAACATTCTTGGTCCTGTATTTCTACACAATATGTTCCCCTTTGAGAGGTTCATGGGAGTGTTAAAGAAATATGTTCATAACCGTGCTAGGCCAGAAGGAAGCATCTCAAAGGGATATGGAACAGAGGAGGTCATTGAGTTTTGTGTTGACTTTATTCCTGACCTTAAGCCCATCGGTGTTCCTGAATCACGGCATGAGGGTAGAATTAGTGGAAAAGACACGCTAGGAAAGAAAGCAAGGATATGTATGGACGGACATTCTCTCACTAAAGCACACTACACAGTTCTGCAAAGTTCCACCTTGGTGGCTCCATATATCGAGGAACACAAGAATATTGTACACTCCAACAACCCGGCCAATCTTCTACAACGACAAGAGGCCCGACACATTAGTTGCCCGCTGATGTCCGTTTCAGCATTGACTTAGTCTCTCCGCAGGGTCAACCGCTAGATCCCAAAGAAGATGCGAATGCATTTACAAGTCAATGCGGAGTGATTGTTAGAGACAAAGTCCCGATCACCACGCGAAATTGGAACAAGCCAGAAAAGAAAAAGGATCCAGCTGGGGCTAGTTTTGTAGATGACAGAGGGAAAGATACGATGTGGAATTCTCTCATGACACATTTCACCCTACCAGTCTTGGAGACTGATGAGCTCACACAGCAAATGACGAGGAAAGTCAAGCACTTTGCTCTTAAGAAGATGGCCGAACTATTCAAGGAATGGAAAAAAATATTGTACCACGAGTATGTCTTGAAGAAAACAACTCCTCCATTCGTTGGCCCACTAGAGTTGCAGCAGGATAACTGGGCCGCATTTGTGGAATACAAGACCTCGGAACCAGCTAAGGCAATATCAGCAAAAAATAAGTTAAATGCAGCCAAAAAGAAATATCACCATCATATGGGCACAGGTGGGCTACAGGAGTGCCAGGCCTAAGTGGGATAAAGCTGAGGCTGACCTAGAGGCTAAAGGGGTCACTCTAGCTACGTCTAGTTGGCCCTTGAGGTCAAGAAATTGGGTATTCGGGCATGGGGCATCATTAGACCCAGAAATAGGCGAGATTGTTGCAGCCGAAGAAATTTCTTCACCCAAGAAAGAACTTGTTAAAGTGATAAAAGAGGTTGAAGACGGAACATTTTGATGGGTTCGTAGCATGGAAAACAAAAAATTTCAATCGCAAGGACGAACAAAACCCAGATCTAATCTAGATAAAAGCCAAGATCTAATCTATTAGACATGTGCAACGAGATAGATCGGTACTAACCCTTGTAGACCCGAAAGCGTTAACGAGATTGGATCTCGTGGTTGATGTAGTCGATCACTTGCCGATCTCAAGATCATGTGGACGATCCTTCCGGCGCCGCGTTTCGGCAGCGCTTCCGCAGTCGGTCACACGTGCGGAGTCGAAGCAGACCTTCCTCTCCCCGTTCCAGCGAGCAGCGGAGGTAGTAGATCTTCTCCACGGAATCCCAGCAACACAACGGCGTGGTGGTGGTGGTGAAGTAGAGAATTCTGCAGGGCTTCGCCTATGCCTGTGCAGAAGAAAGGAGGAGGAGAGAGGCGGCAGAGATTGGAGTTATCGGGGAGGGCCAAGAGGGGGCACCCCTGCCCTTCTATTTAAGGGGGGGAGGGCGCCTTGGGGAGGGGGAGTCCTTGTAGGACTCCCCTTCCTCTATGGCCGGCGGGTTGGGAAGGGGGGAGGAGTCCTCCTCCCCCATGAATCCGTGTCTTGCCCCACTAGGTTTCCTTTGACCCTTTCTTGGTTTTCAAGCAAACACCAAGAAATCTTCTAGAACCTTCCAGAACATTCCGAAACCTTCTAGAATCCTCATACAAACACTCTGGAACATTTCCTAACTCAGAAAATGATCCCCAATATATGAATCTTATTCTCCGGACCATTCCGTATCTCCTCGTGATGTCCCGAATCCAATCCGAGACTCCGAACAACATTCGGTCTCCAACGCATATTCCATATCTACTTAAAACAACTTCGAACCTTAAGTGTGTCACCCTACGGTTCGTGAATATGCAGACATGATGAAGACACCTCTCCGATCAATAACCATCAGCGGGACCTGGAGATCCATAATGGCTCCCACATACTCAACGATGACTTCGTGATCGATTGAACCATTTACATACGAAACCAATTCCCTTTGTCACACGATACTTTACTTATCCGAGGTTTGATCGTCGGTATCTCTATACCTAGTTCTACCTCGTTACTGATAAGTACTCTTTACTCGTTCCGTGATATGTCATCCCTTGTGACCCAGTCACATGCTTGCAAGCTAACTAGATAACATTCCACCGAGAGGGCCCAGAGCATATCTATCCGTCATATGGATGGACAAATCCCAATCTTGGTCCATGCGCTTCAACACATACTTTCAGAATACCCAATGACACCTTTATAACCACCCAGTTACGAAGCGGTGTTTGATGTCATCAAAGTACCCATCCGGTGATGGTGATTAACATAACCTCATGGTCGAAGGATTAGGTTACTATGCATTTGAAAGCTTATAGCAATACGAACTTAATGACTTGATCTTATGCTACGCTTACTACGGGTGTGTGTCCACCACATCATTCTCCTAATGATATGATCTTGTTATTAACGATATCCAATGTCCATGATCAGGAAACCATGATCATCCATTAATCAACAAGCTAGTTTAACAAGAGGCTTACTAGGGACTCTTTTATGTTTACAAAACACACAAGTATTAATGTTTCCGGTTAATACAATTATAGCATGGGATGTAAACATTTATCATAAACATAAAGATATAATAATAACCACTTTATTATTGCCTCTTGGGCATATCTCCAACACGTTTGTTCCCGACAGAGAGAACGATGAGCTGACAAAGGCTCTTGGGAATCCTGAAAAGGCTGGACGAACAAGAGGATTCAGACCTTCTTATCCATGGTTTATCGGGTTTCCCGAGCACCGTGACACGTACAGAAGCCGATCGAGAAGAACAAAGCGGCAAAAAGAGGAGGATACAGAGCGGTTCGCGAGGTTTGAAGCCATGCTACAGGAGCATCGCCAGGAGCTTAATGAACTTAAAGGACTCCGACAGCAAGATCCTACACCAGATACTACTGTCGGCCCATCGCAACGGAAAAGCAGGGAGGGCCACGGTAATGATGCAACGATGGATGTGTACCCCGTGGATGCAATTAAGGAGAAGACTAGTTGTGAGCTGCATGTTGAACTGAAGAATATTTCCATGAAGGTGGCGGTCGGCTTTCCTTTACCTTCTGCACCGGGACCGCCCTACCAGTGCAATCCGATTCCAGCTGCCTATGCTCGTGTCGGTGTGGATGAAATTCTACCTATGTGTCAGGCACTACATCTTGACATCCCTGGAGGTGAAGGGGCGACGACACTGGGAGAAGTCACGAGTGGCTTCATTCTTTGAAAAAAAGAATACATCAAGTTTCCAGGCTCGACACCAAGGCCACCTTCTCCACCGAGAAACAATCCATCACCTCCAAGGCAACCGTCTCCTCCTAGTGCACTGTCTCCTCCAAGTCCACCTCCAAGTAATAGTCCAATCCATGACCCCAACACGAGTCCATCTCAATCTACGCAGCCGCCTCCACCCACTAAGGGCCAAAAGCGGAAGAATACCACCGCTCCGTCGAGCGATAACCGACGCCCAAAGCGACAGTTGTCGTCCCTCCCAAGAGTACCGCCGGTTCCTTCCAAGAGGGCTTACGGCCTGACCGATGAGGAGACCGATGCGGTCGTACGGGCCGAAGTGGATGCTCATTTTAAAAAGAAACAACCTGAGCCAGAGGTCCAAATAAAACCGTAAACCAAGGAGCACTTTAGGAATTTACTGACGCAGCCATCCCAAGCTCAGTTAAATGCGCCAGATGACCATACACGATGTCTTCAGAAGACACTGAAACAGAAGAGATCAAGCGGTAGAGGAAGCATCACAAAAGAGGTTCCCCAGCAAGGAGAACAAGCAAAACAATCGAGTGGTAGCGGAAGCATCAGAACAGACATCCCCCAGCTGGGGAAACAAAGAAAACAATCGAGTGGTAGCCGAAGAACCAAAAGAGATATTCCCCAGCTGGGGAAACAAGCAAACCAATCGCTCCGCCCACTCCAGGTGAACATACCCGAACCTCAACTATATGCGGTAGAACCTGTGGATCCGGAAACGGCTAGGATATTGGCCGAGCAATGTGGTATGCCTATTCATGAAATTATTCACGGCGATATGCCCAAGGCTGAGGTAGCACCCAAATTTGTTCACGGAGAGCCTCTGGTCAGTTCTGAGAGGCTTCGGGATATGCCAACACAAATGCGACGATTCCATGAATGCTACATGAAAGCATCAAAAGAACAGCGACAATGGCTCTTACTGAAAGTTCGAAAATCGCATTACTTCACTGATGACGAGGTCCCTATTGAATTTACAGAATTATTTCAGTTATTCAATCTAAAGGAACTCGACAAAACTATCCTCGGTTCGTATTGTCTATAAGTGATTACTTTATTTATGTAATTAGGTCTCTATCTCAGCTTGTTCAATTCATTGCCGGTAAGTATACTCACTATATTCTTTTGTACGCTATATATAATAATGCAGAATGAAGATGCTCGATTGTAAAAGAAAGGCTATCAATGGATTTGGATTCATTGACCCACATCGAGTTCATGGAGATATACTAAAGGATAAACCACTGGAGGTCGAGCACAACTTGTTGCAGTTTCTCACGAAACAGCTTTTTTGTAATGAAATACTATTTCCTTGCCACGACGGCAAGTGAGTTTTTGTACACATTAACTTTACTCGATGTTCAGTGTAAATGATGAGTTACTGACGTATGTAAACCTTGCGTAGGTACCACTGGATTTTTCTAAGCATTTCAGTTGACTTGGGAAGAGTTCACATCATGGTACACTAAACAAAGACATTGAAAACTACCGCAACATTATCGATGCGCTTCAGAGGTAATTTCAACCATTATCGCACTATATCGGTTTCTTTCGTTCATTTTCTGGGATATCAAGTAGTTATTAACTCATACATTAATTTTCTTTGTCGGGTAGGGTTTGGACACAGTTCAAGAACCATGTCCACGGTCAATGGCGTGAGGAGCTATTTTTTAAATCACTCTCGGTAAGTAGTACGAGCTAAGTCCGCGCATCTATTTAATTCTAGTTTATGTGCATTTATCATGCTAGCATTATTATTTGATTGAATTCTATTATTGTAAAGTGCGCGAGGCAGCCACAGGGAACTAATCTATGTGGATTTTACGTGTGCGAGTTCATTTTACATCAGTATTGAGAAGCCCTCAGAAAATGTTCGAATAAGTAAACAATATATTCACCCTTTATTTTTATTACAAAAAGTTGAGTTGAGTCTAATTCATACGATCTCCTTTTTATATAGTTGGACGCGATGCGGGACAAGCTCCTACCAGAGGACCAGCTAATAGCAATCCAAGAGGAATTTGCTGCATTTTTTGTCGACGAGGTCTATGAATACTCTATACGTAGACCCTAAAGCATCCATGTAATGATCTCCATGTAATCAAATAGACATGCTCTGGACCCAGTTGAGACTCCATGTATGCTTGTAAGAGAAATTATATTATATATTGCGTCAATGTGTACAAGTACTGTGTAGTAGCGTTCTGTATGTATACGAAAACTTGTTTCTAATGAAAATACAGAATGATAAATAATTAAACACAAAACACAAAACCCTAAAACCCCATCCCCTGCCGCGGCAGCCAAATGCCGCAAAATGCTGCCGCGGCAGGCAACCTTTAGTCCCAGTTCGTAACACGGCCCATGGCTAAATGTCCTGCCGTCCAGCGCGCCTAGCAAGCCACGTGGTTGGACCTCTAGCCCCGGTTCGTAACAGAACTGGGACTAAAGCTTGGACCTTTAGTCCCGCTTTCGCAGTCCCGGTTCGCAATCCGGGGCTAAAGGCCCTTACGAACCGGGGCAAATGGCCTGGTTTCTACTAGTGGTCTTTCTTAAGTTAAGATTCATGATTCCACGTAATCTCTCATAGTATTTATGTCTCTATGAGATAACAAGTTTTTTCAAGCCAACTAAAATTGTAGGCTGCATGAAACGATCAAAACTTGTATCTTAACTCCTTAATTTTTTCAATTCTTTATTTAGGCTGTTAACATTATTATTAAATAAATTTAAAGGATCCTAAAGTTTCTAGTAAGCAATGTCTACAAGACGATTTTCTTGCCTAACTACCGATATAGTTTCATTTTCGACTTGTTTGCACGACGGATTGATAGTTTAATAGACGGTATATGTTAGGCACCAATCATCTATTTATGTACTTAGTATCTAGGGTGTACTTAATCCTTATCACCAAGAAAATGAGCTTTACATTATTAATTATGTAACATCTTGTCATCTTGTGTGTGTGTGTGCGCGTTGTGACTTTGGTATTATTAGACAATGGATCAGAGTAGGTGATTATATTTTCTATGAACCAGCTATATATATAAATTCTCTAGTTTCCGGTAGTGTTTATGTATAATGTTTATAGGCATACCCGTTGATAGTCCGCCACATCTGTCCTTTGTTGGTCTTTAGTCGTCGGCTCGATGCGTACTTGTACCTAGCGATCTTCGTGTGACAGCGGTTATGTAGATGGCACCTTCCGCATATCATGTGAGCGTACATGTTATAAACGCGAGAAGAAAATAATGAAGAACAAAAAACGAAATTACAATAGAGGACATAGGATTTAACGTGAAAAACCTATCCAATAAAGAGAGGAAAAAACCACAGACGACAACCAGCGAAACTTCACTGTTTTGAAGAGCGTTTACACAATGCCTGAGATTTCACAGATCGGACTTATCCTAACCGGCGGCTTACAAAAAGTATATATAATGGTAGAAATCATCTTCAACGATATGTACACTCGGAGCAAGCCTTCGACAATTGGGCTCGCCCTGCTCGTCAGAAGTTAGCCTCGTTAATAAATTTGGATCATATTTAAATAGTACATGTGAATATGCTACCACGTGTCGACAAGCTTCTGTTGCGGCCACCGGACTGCTGCTTGCATTTGGTTGCTGTGTCGACCTCAAACAAGTATGAACATCACTCATACTTTAGCTACTAGGACTATTTCTCACAAGAATGAGCACATGGAATTTTGAATGTGCATTCATACCGAACTATCCAATGCATTCGAGAACGTGATTTACATGAGCGGAAAACCTAAAGGACGAGGTGGCTAAGCAACACAAGGATCCTGTTTTTCCTCGCCATGGCTAATTGTGCATGGAGTTTGGGATATCAACACGTGGCGGCTAGTGATAAACCCCTCTTCTCAATTTATTTTAATGGCTAATCTTTAATATAGTAGCGCAGGCAGATGCATATATTTTCCGAGACAACTGCATAGCGTAATTATCTGAAGTGATGTGTTGTCTGGACAACTGCTAAATTTGTGTCAATGAAACAAGGTTGTTACGCTCTACACTCAGGTATGACCGATGGACGTCCTGGTGAGGCATATATGCTGGTTGCGAGTGACCGAGATCAACCGTCCCTCTGTATAGTTACCTCGACATCGCTCTGGCTACACAGTTTATTCTCTAGATCTATGGACATGGGTGAGGTGTGTTGGCCAGGAGGATTTTATAGCGCCAGTGTCAGCTGACAGCTCATGTGTGAGGTGCAGACCGAAGACTTGAATAATGGGAAGAGAAATTGTGAAAGAGACGAGACACAGCAAACATACAAAAAGCAACGGTGGTTAGGCTAAGGAAGATTATATAAGAGGAGGCGGCCTTGCTTTCCTCCATGCCACTTGCAATACACGTCCATAAAAAGACTCTAGCCAGCAGAAACAGAACATAATGAGTATGCTAGGAGAAGAAATTTCAAGTTTGAAGTCTTATCTGTATGAATAAGAGGGATCAGAAATATAGGCTGGCTCTGCTGGATGTAGAGTGTGAGATAGACCATCTTTTTCTTTTCGAAATGGGAGAGACCCGGGCCTCTGCATCGACCGGTGAGATAGTCCATCTATATTGGCACAAGTTTGAACACTCAGCAGTGTGTTAGAGTTAAGCACAGTGTGTTAGCACAGCCCCTGCCGCCGAGTACTTTCCGACGACGCCGACGACGAAGTTCCGGCGAGACGACACGCACGTATCCGATAGCTTCCGCCCCGATATGCACGTACTGCTAGTTGATCGATTATTTTGATCAAACTAGTATACTCACGTACGCACACTAAAAATAGATTGATTGCAACAGGCACGTGTAGTACCTGGTGTTTTCTCTATCGATTCTCACGTTTCACGGTGTGGTGCCGATCAAAGCCTGTCTGGGTACATGTATATATATGCAAGAGCTAGCTTACCGATTCGAAGTGCTATACGACTCGTTGACTAACTCCTACTCCGATACATGCAACTCTGATACAAGCAAGTACTAATTGGAACCTGTGTATGTATACTACTCGTATACGCACATGGTGCCGTGTCGCTATCGGAGTGCTTATTGCTAACAATCACCCCCTAAGCACGACATGCGCTTCTCCTCGACCTGGGTTCCAAATGCGCCAGCTGCTCCTCACGGCCATCATCCACGGCACTGCTTTTGCCGCTCTAGGCGCCATCCTCCATGTCACCGACTTTACCTTCGCCGGCTTCTCCATGACTTGACGTCGACCCTCCTCGTCCGCGTCCTTCTTGTCCACGTCCTCCTTGTCCGTGTCTTCGATCCTCATCGGTTCCTTGATGAACAACCAATGCTTTTCATAGTTCATCTTCACCGGATTATTTATCATCCGAAGTATCTCCTTCGGATAGTAGTCTAACACGCCTCGCATGCGTGCTCGCGTCGGTCGTAGTCGCTTCGTCTCCGGTGCAGTCGGAGGTGTCACAACATACTCTCCTGCGCCCGACAACACGCTTATTTCTTCAGTTTCTGAACCTTGTGTGCCTCCACGTAGAGCTCCTGGAGTCAACGGCTCTACATGCAGCGTATCCTGCATGCCTATTTGTGAGTCAATTTCTTGACTCACCACCATGTTACATGGCCCTTGTACTTCTGGGCACTCCTTTGCCACAAGCTCTTCATGTGGATCATCACCTCCTGTACTAGCACATGATGAGCTATACGTAACACCACTTGCTCCATATGGAGCTGCTCCCTCTATTTCTTTTGGCCACGGACTAGCCTTTTCTCCAGACTCTTTTTCTTCTAGAAGAATCCCTAGTACTTCTGGCCTGGCGTCCACGCCTGGAGCAATCCCTAGGCCTTCAACGTCTTCTGGGCCCGAACTTGCTGACAAGGATAAGCTTGGTTGATCCATATTTTCTTCATACTCAAGATCCCACGTGACGTGAAAATTTGGATATCCCGGTTCGTTGGATCCCCAATTCCATGACTCGCCTTCCTCAAAGATTACGTCGCCCCTGACAACCACCTTATTGGTATAAGGATTGCACAAGCGGTATTCCTTTGAGCTTTCATAGCCCGTCATGATCATTGGAGTCCTCTGCTCCGCCAATTTACTCTTATGGTCGGACTCCGTCTTGACATGCGCCACACACCCAAAAGTGCGAAGATGATCAACCGATGGCTTTCTCCAATACCATGCTTCGTACGGAGTCATACCAAGCATACTCCTGGCCGGTGCCCTATTCAGCAAATAGACCGCTTTGTTGACTGCCTCACCCTAGAACTTTCCTGGCAAGCCTTTGCTTTTCATCATGCTCCTCGCCAAGGCCACCACGGTTTTATATTCACCCCCCCCAAGCTGTACGTAGGGATTTTTGCTTCCCCTCCGCCTCGACCTCTCCTGCTTCCTTGATCTTCTCGAATGCATGTAGAGCTTGATCCTTACTTTTTAGCAACATAATCCACATGTATTGACTGTGATCATCCACCACAAGCATGAAGAATTCATTGCCGGATGGGGTTACCGGTGAAATTGGACCGCATACACCGCCATGAACGAATCCCAATGCTTCACTTGCCTGAACCATGGCTTCACGTGGCAACCGGCACTCCGTTCCTCGTGATCCACACATGGTAGATCGTGATCCACTTCCGCCACAATCTCCGTAGCCGGTGATGGAGGATCCTCCTCATCCTTCAGCTCAGTTACTTCGAGCATCCGCATCATCGGTCCATCATCTCCTTCCTGGGCGATGAGAGCCCTCTCCTTCAGCGGTTTCTTGCAATCCTTCTTGAAGTGACCGAGCTCGCCGCAGTTATGACATCTTACTTTCTTAATGTCAAACTTCCTCCCTGGCGGAGCGTCGTCCTCGCCCTCCCCTACGATATACTTTTTCGCTGGGCGAGAAGCTTCTTTATCACTCTTGCTTCCGGATCCTTGATCGCCCTTTTCTTTGGCGACCACCGCCTGCCACTGGGCACGGGTAAGCATCACGTGCTCTTCCGGTACCGCATCACCGTAGGTGATCTTCATCCGCTCGTCATGAGCCTTCAATCGTCCAACCAGATCATCCATCGTGAGAGTCTTGAGATCAACGCATAGCTCGATCTCCGACACAACGGACAAGTAACGCGGCGGCGCCGCGCGAAGGAAACGCTGAACGACTGAGATCTCTTCGATCTTCTCGCCGGGTGCGCGAATCCCATTGATCAAAGTGGCTACCCTCGAGGCAAACGTGTCCAACGTCTCGTCTCCTCCCATCTCCAGATTCTCATACTTCTTCTGCAAGGTTTGTAAGGTTGCCTCACGGACACGCTCGTGCCCAAGATTTAGCGTCTTGAGCGCCTCCCACTCCTCCTTTGCAGATTTCTTCGAGATCAGGTGCTGCATCACGTCCGCCGGCATCACCGAGCCGATGGCCGTGAGTGCCTGCCGGTCCTTGCGGTACTTCGACGCGCCCTTTTTGAACTCGTCGCCACCGGGATCGACAGCCTCCCATAGATCATTGGACTCCAGCGCCCACTCCATCTGGGTCGCTCACATCGTGTAGTTGTCGCGGTTGTACCGCGGGTACTGCGTCATCACCTGCGCGGCAAATCCTTTAGCCGCACCGGAATACTCGCCCACATCCATCGTCGCTATGACCTTCCGTTACTAGGAGATCCTTCACGAGACTCTGATACCAATTGTTAGCACAGCCCCTGCCGCTGAGTACTTTCCGACGACGCTGACGACGAAGTTCCAGCGAGACGACACGCACGTATCCGATAGCTTCCGCCCCGATATGCACGTACTGCTAGTTGATCGATTATTTTGATCAAACTAGTATACTCACGCACGCACACTAAAAATAGATTGATTGCAATAGGCACGTGTAGTACCTGGTGTTTTCTCTATTGATTCTCACATTCATCGTGTGGTGCCGATCAAAGCCTGTCTGGGTACATGTATATATATGCAAGAGCTAGCTTACCGATTCGAAGTGCTATACGATGCAACTCTGATACAAGCAAGTCCTAATCGGAACCTGTGTATGTATACTACTCGTATACGCGCATGGTGCCGTGTCGCTATCGGAGTGCTTATTGCTAACACAGTGTGTTGCCGGCAACGTATCGTATACATCGTATACGTGTACATGTTGCACCTACTCCCTCCGTACCGAAATATAAGACGTTGGCAATTTCACGTACAACGTTTGTCACGAACAAAAGAATCCTAGGTTTCCCGTTTTACCCTCACATCATCCGTCGTACCGCATGTTTCGCTCGCGTGTCGGTCCCGACCATGTCCCGACCGCTGGCTCCGTCGCTCCGCATCGGCGCCTCTCCATGGCGCGCGTCGCCGCTACCCCTCCCCTCCTCTCTCCGCCGGCCTCTCGCTTCCCACTGCCTCCTTGCTCCCCGAAGGGATCCCTCTTCACGTCGCCCGTGCCTGCACCAGAAACTTCGAGGTCGAAGGTGGCTTTTTTGTGTGTCGGCGCTGGATCTTCTTGTCGGCCTGACGGCGAGTTCCTCGCTGCTCAGCGTGGCCTGGCCTCCGCCGGTCTTCTACACCTTGTATACGTGTCTAGTTCCTCCTGGCACCGTAGCTCATCCCGTCACTGGCCTCGTTCTTGGAGAAGGCAGATCCTGGGAGAGAGGCGCAGCTGCTACCGTCGGCTCGAGCGCGGCGACCCGTACTTCGAGACGGCGGATTCTGGGCGTCACAACCACTTCTGTCGGCGCGAGCGCGGGAGCCTGTAGATGGAGGCGTACGCGAGCTGATTTTGTGCATCCGCAAGGGAGCTGCTCGGCGACGACCCTGCAAACTGCAGTTCATCGAGTCTCCTCGACCTCCACACGAGAAATAGGTACTGCTTCAAACTGTAGTCCTGAAATTTGTGTGCCGTTTGGGTTCTGAGAGTAATGTAGTACAATTTGTGTTCCATGGATTACACAGGAGTAGTTGGAGTCGTTGCAAGAGAGATTGAGGGATCACAATTGAGTTCAGTAGCATCAGCATTTGGCAATCGATTGGTTGGATATAAAATTCAGTTTGCTCGTGTAGGCAAGTTCTCAAGGAATTCTTTTACTCGTGTATGTTTGGATCCAGGGAACAATTACTCAAGGTTTGTGTTTCTAACAATCCTGTTGTTTGTTGTATGCTTAGTACTCATGTGTCTTAAGTTCAGCTACGGACATTCAGAATTGCCATCTCTATCGCACGCCTGTGTCTTAAGTTCAGCTATGGACATCAAATTCAGGTTGTAGGAAAAGCAATTTGATATACTCAGAGTACTTGTTCTGCTTGGTACTGTTCTTAAAAGAGTAGTGTATCTTAGAACATGTGTTGTGTTTTTATCAGACAGACATTCTCATAGTAGTTACGTTTATGCAGTTTCTTTGAACAAGTGGGCACTGGGGCAATGTACTACTTGATTTTGACCCTGCAACTTTTAATTAAGTTTTGTTAGATTTCCATCACACAATTCAGATGATTGAGCCAACAATCTTAGCAGAGCATCACTTGGTTTAACAAACAAAGGTCACAACTTTTATACGTTTAGCTCTCTAGCTTTCACCATTGAAGCATAAAATTTTAGCAAATCTTAGTAGTGGATGTACTCTTTAATCCCTTGCAAATACTTAGAGTATATGCATGCAAATAGTGGATGTACTGTACAGACTGCAGTACCTGCTTTTTAGTTAATTCCTGTTTTTACTGTACAGACTACAGTAACATTGCTTTGCTTTTGTTATTCAATCATAATTAATTAGGAGTACTGTAAAGAAGCAGGAGTATGTTGTTTGTGAGAGAAGCAGTAGCTTGTCATATGTAGCATGAACACGTGACAAGTTAGAGTATGAAAATTGCAGAGTATAGAGTATGCAAAACTGGTCCTCAAATTTTAATAATGCATTTTGAATGATTACACACAAACACATCCGTGTATATTTGACAGTTTTTTCTTTCTCACAATAACATGAATTTGCTTGCTTGTTCGTTAGCTTCATGCTTTGTGTCACTTGTTGCTTCTTCGCTTGCATCTTTTTTGCTTGCTGCTTCTTCACTTGCATCTTGCACTTGCTTCGTGTCACTTTTCTTTCCTTTGCTTGCATCTATTTCGTTTGTCGCTTCTTCGCTTGCATCTTGCACTTGCTTATTTTTCCTTTGCCTCTTCTTCACTTGCTTTGTGTCACTTTTCATTTCTTTGCTTGCATCTTTTTGGCTTGCCGCTTCTTCACTAGCATCTTGCACTTGCTTATTTTTCCTTTGCCTCTTCTTCACTTGCTTCATGTCACTTTCCGTTTCTTTGCTTGCATCTTTTTCGCTTGCCGCTTCTTCGCTTGCATCTTGCACTTGCTTCTTTTTCCTTTGCCTCTTCTTCACTTGCTTCGTGTCATTTTCTGTTTCTTTGCTTGCATCTTTTTCGCTTGCCGCATCTTCGCTTGCATCTTGCACTTGCTTATTTTTCCTTTGCCTCTTCTTCACTTGCTTTGTGTCACTTTCCATTTCTTTGCTTGCATCTTTTTCGCTTGCCGCTTCTTCGCTTGCATCATGCACTTGCTTATTTTTCTTTTGCCACTTCTTTACTTGCTTCGTGTCACTCTCCGTTTCTTTGCTTGCATCTTTTTCACTTGCTGCTTCTTATTCTTTTATTTCTTCTTCACTTGCTTCTTTTTTCTCAATTGCTGCTTGTATGATTACTTTCGCATTCACATAAACTTCTGCTGGAATTTTGAGCCTTTTAGGCAGTTGTCCTAACTTCTCCAATCTATTCTTGCCCACATGGGGAGGGTCGTACCCATTTCCTCCTCCATGATTCATGACTTGAATCATGCAGGTTTATAGACTTAGGAAGATCTTATTTAGCTTAGTAACCTCGTATTCATCAAACTCTTGCTCCACACCTTGAATGAAATCCTGTAGAGTTTTAGGGCTTTTTCTATCAGTTAGAGACTGTAGGGACCTAAAATACCCAAGATCAAGAACATTCAAATTTAGGCTATTTGCTGGTTGTTGAATCAGCTTCATGGTCAGTCCAGTTTTACCCACAACTTTTATCACAGCCTCTTTGAATGCTTGATAATTTGGGAGAATATGAGGTGTTGCATTGTCCTGTTGTATTAGGATTGTCTGCCCAATATATCTGTAGGCCAAGCTGCTACTATAGCAGGCAATACCTTCTCAATGATGAACTCTCTCATGACATCCCTATTCACTTTGATTGACTTTATCTCCAATGTCACTTTTGGCCTATTGTCACTTCTTCTTGCTGCTGGTATTTCCTTCACGAATGGCCATATTCCTATTTTCCCTGAAAATATGGCATTACCAGCATTATTGAATCTGGGTCTAGCAACAGCAGTTAGGAACATTACTTTTCCAATGCAATTTTTGTTCTGAATAGATCTTATAGGTACATCTTCCTCTGGGAGAAGGTAGTAATTTCTGTCTTTCTTGGTCATGTAGAACCATTTTTCATCGATATGCACCATATTGTGCATATAGGTGAACTTTGGAGTCGCGTCTCCTCTAGTTCTTTCATCAATCATTGACATACAAAATTCTAGCCTCTCTTTCTTGTTCTTTTCTTTCAACGTTGGCTTCAAAGAGTTTGATTGCCTCTTTAAAAGATCCATGGTGAATCTTCTGAACAATGTAGTTGGGCTTACTGCCAATTGCCAAGCAAGAGATCTGATTGTTGATCTCTGGTTTAGTGGGATGGTGCGGACAGCGGATAGGTCAATATTTATCGATTTTCTTCCACATCTTCCTTTTCTCTTACTAGAAACATCCACCTCCAAACCATTGGCTAGCTGTCTCATAGAAGTCTTCCATATCCTTTGTATTATTTGGACATCCACCTTGAAAAATGATGCTATATCCTTCTTATCATTTCTGTCAAACTTGCCACCATTCTTCGTACACTTGAAATGCATTGCTATATAAGCAGCAAATCTGTCCCTGTCACTTAGTGATTTCTGTGCCTAACTGCTCGCTGACCAACTGGTTCTTCTTGGACATCCATTTGTACATATTGTTCATCTTGGTCATCCATTTGTACATATTGTTCTTCTTGTACATGCCCTTCTGCATCAACGTAGAGTAGAGTATTAAAGTAGAGTACAACTAAATTTGCTTATGAAACATGCTTATGGTTGCAGCCATGGAGTACAACTAAACATGATACATAATGTAACCTGGTGCTAATTGACTGTTTTTGTAGTAACTTGTTTGTATCATAGGTCTGCAACTATAGCCTCTTATATTGAGAATACTCCCATAATGTGAGCACATTGGATTCCTTCAAGGATGGACCAGTTAGAGTTCAGTGGGTATTTAAAATCTGCTGAGTCTCTCATTCTACATCCCTACTCCAGAGTATATGCTTTCCATTAGTCTGTTCTGGACTCCGGAGTATTTAAAACCTGAGTTGTTCATATATGCTTTTCTTGGACTCCGGATTATGGATTTTGTTCATCCAGACTGACTGTAATCTGGATTCTTTTCTGGCACTAGGTAGTATTGCAGGCTAGTTTTGTGAAGCGCCTCTCCATTCATAAGTTCAGTCCACCATGTCGAACACATGCAGCAACTGCGACTGCACTAACAAGACCAACTGTGTGTAAGTACCTAGCTAACCAGATCAGGCCTGGTATGTCTATTGATTGTTCTAATCCAAGAAGAGGTATCGCTTACTAATTCAAGTCCATGATCTGCCATGGCCGGAGGTGCATATGCATGTGCGGCTACAAATATAAATTGATTAACTAAGAGTATTTGCACACCAAATTAACCATACACACAAGCTGGCTAGCTTGCTGTCAGACTAATCAAATGAACTCGCTCTCTTATATGTTTGAGTACGTGTTACAAGATTTAGTTGGTGCGTTTTTATACAGTATGCTCGTGATAGCCTACAGAACTGAAGTACATGGCTGTACCTGTGATTACTAATCAGAGCCCAGCTTGTATGGCCTAACTATGTTGAACATCTAAAACCATTTTCATCTGCTCCATCTCCTACTGAATTCAGTTTCCTTTCAGTATATGTATAGATTATTTTACTGCCAGTTTGTCAACATATTTACTGTATGCTTGTGTATGTGTTGTCGATGCAGCTACTTTGAGGTACAGAAGGTCGCAGAGAACGACGACAAGTGCATGAGTATCCGTGTACTCTTTAAATAATAAGGTGGCATGCAGATTTTGGAGTAGCAGGAAAAACAATGGTCGATTTTGTACCTGCATTTTGATCTTCAGGTATGATTTCTTCTGCAGGTGGACTGAAATTTAGGTCGGGAATAACCATGGCAAGTTGGGGTGAGGCTTGTGCTGGGCGGCGCAGGTCCTGGGCGGCACTGGCCTGGGCGCACAGGTCCTGGGCGCAGGGTCTGAGCGGCGTTGGCTTGGGTGACCAGGTCCTGGGCGATGCTGGCCTATGCGACGGGCGGGCCTGGGCGAGGCTGGTCCTGGGCGACGTGGGGAAGGGAGGCGACGTCCTCGGCGATGAGGTGCTGGCCTGGGCAACCAGATCCTGGGCGACGTGGGGAAGGGAGGCGACGTCCTCGGCGATGAAGTGCTGGCCTGGGCGGTGCTGGCCTATGCGACGGGGGGGGGCTGGGCGAGGCCGGTCCTGGGTGACGTGGGGAAGGGAGGCGACGTCCTTGGCGATGATGCGGGGAAGAAGGGAGGCTGCCGGACCATCAGATCTGAGGCGACGCGGGGAAGGGAGGTTGCCGGACCAGGAGATGCTGGGCGATGACGGGAAGGTGGGGGGCGACCCGGAGAAGATCCTAGGAAATGATGGGATGGAAGAACAGATCATGATGTATTTCAAAATTCAAAGGATAGGGGCAAACTTGTCTTTTTCCACGATTTCACCTGGTCGGAAATTTGCCCCAACGTCTTATATTTCGGTACGAAGGGAGTACAACGGAGCTCGTGGAGGCATACCTGGTAAGGCGACACAACAATATATCTTCTAATGGCTCCTCACCTGCATCTTGCAAGGCAATCAGGCATCAGATGCAGACTGGATACAACATCACCGGTTCGTCAGGTCGCGCTCCGGTGCCGGATGCGGACTATCAAGGTCTCCTCCTTCATTCTTCTCATGCAGCGCCAAGGGGCAGCCAACAATGGGAGAGTTTGGGCCGCTGAGGGATGAAGATGGGCGGGGCGGTTGTGCGAAGGTGAGAACCAGAAAGAAGGAGCCCATGCGATCTGAGGGGTTGCGGGGTTGTTGTGCGGGATAGGTGGTATGTCCGACGCTCCAAATTGCTAAGTGTACACGGAGATCCGATTAGGCTAACTCTAGCTGTTAGATTAAGTTTGGTAGGCTTGGTCTTGCGGTTTTAATAGGTCTATGTATGTCTATGTATGTTTTACATGGTACATTTAGTGAAATTCTTGTTTGTTCTTTTATAAGTAGTAGAGATAGAGATGGAGAAGGGAGAGGCTATGGCTACTGGCTGCAACTGGCTAGAGATGATTGCTCGGGATTTATACAACCAATGAGGCTGACGTTTTGATCACATAATAACATGTTGATACAGTGTCACTACATGTTATCTCTAGTCTTTGTATGGTTGATACATGTATCGACTCTATGTGACCCATGATGTAATCTAAAATTGAATTATAATAAAGTAATAAAAGGTGGTATGCACCGATCGGTGAAGAGGCCGGGGCTGCTTCTCCATTTTGAAAAACAAATTGTGTGCTTATGGACTAGATTCAAATAACGAATGCCCTTATCTTTATTAAAAAGAGCAGCACTAGAATGAAAGAGATTCCAGTAACGTGAGAAACCTCGCCAATAACTTGGCAAAAAATATGTTCCTACCAAGAATATGTGGAAACTCATCTAAAATTTGTGTGGTAATGGTAGTGAAAGTGGGGAACCATGGTATAGTAGGATCTCACAGTTTAAGTCTAAGTTTAGGAGTCATTAAGTACTACACGAATACCATGGAGCAATATCTCGCTGATTATATCTCATTATTGCAAGGTGGTAGATTCACTATTGCTTGTCTTTCATTTGATGTTATGCTTGGAGAACACGAACAATATAGCTCTCCTGCGTGATATAGCTCTCATGCAGATTGGTTGCTGTATTGAACCAAATTCAATCAAAGGTTTCTCTAGTGACTTCGAATTAGGAAGCAAACAATACATCAATGCTTCACTAGGAAACCTCACCTTGGACATCGGCACAAAAGAGATATACATGCATATACAATAGGGTCCACTAGCAAATTTAGTTTATACTACTCTAGCAAAACAATTTGTTCCAAAAAGATCATTAGAATTACATGTGCCCACTTAGCAAATGGTGTTCATGATGTTTAATGTTCATTTGTGAAACTGCCAGTATATGGTAGCTAGTACTGCTTTAGGTAATTAACAAAGCAAGCCTTGTTACGAACAAATTCTCTCTTTGCTTGGCATATATCTGGTAATTTGTGTTCAAGGAAAAAAAGATCAGCCCTCTCCAAATTCTCTAGCGACAGTTGGATCCCAATCACAAAGAACTACTCTTTCTGCTTTGTTCAACATTCATTCACATTCGGGCTTTCTTGTGCGTTCTTGTAAAACTGTTTTTTTTTTTTACATTTTTACCATGCCATCCAGACCATGGGAAATACTATAGCGGAAATGTGTGTTGACAGGTTGCATGCCAAACCTGTTTGCTCAATACTTTTTGCAAATATTTCTCAATTTATTTGAATAGCTAATCTTTGATTCAGTAGTGAACATATATGCATGGACTTAGTGAATCTATGAAGCCCTAAAGATATAATTTTCTGCCCAAGATAATTGCATAGCTCAACTATCTGAAGTGATGTGATATGTGGACAACAGCTAAATTTGTGTCAATGAAACCAGGTTGTGTGCACGAGATCAACAGTCCCTTTGTATAGTTACCTCGTCACTGGTTTGCCCTTTATTTTCCAGAACTATGGACGTGAGTAGAGTATATGGAAAAATATTGAATCCCTAATATATGTTGTTGTGTTGATTTGACTCTCTCACGGGGTATATATAGAAGTATAGGGAGTGGAGAGACTTGGAGTACATGAAGATGAGTCCCATTCAATCTCTAAGTCCTATACGTATTCTAACATTGCCCCTCAGTCGTAGCAGAAGAGAAGCGGACGTTTGCGACTGAATTTGAAGTTCGTCGTCTTCTTCTCCTTGTCATCATCAACTGCATCTCTGATGATCATGGCTAGCACCTAGGGGCGGTGACTGCGTCCCCCTTCTGGTGCCTCTCTTCCCTCCCGTGGTCACAGCGGGAGTGTCGTGGATGCAGGTGATGACGCAAATGCTCTTGACTAGATTTGTTGCCGTGTGTAGCTGTAGACGTTGTTGTTATCGATGTCGAGGTAGCCGATCGTGATGTAGCCGTGGTTGGGGTGGATGTGCTTGATGTTGTAGTCGTCGTATGTTGTGTGGCTACCATTGCCGGAGGCGCAAAAATTGTGCGTTATTTTTTTGGACAAAGCTACAGTTGTGGATGTTTTGCACCTTGTAGAGGTACCGTCGGGGCATCTCTTTGACGCGGTTATAAGTGAGAGCACCATTTTTGCCAGAACCGGGGGAACCATGTGCTTCCTTCTGTTCTGGCTAGAGCAAGCGCGCAACACGATCTTGTATTGGGATCCAGGATTTTTGCACAGATTTCTTCCGGACGAGGATCTTAGGAATTAGAGATTTATTTTGTGGCTACATTAATTGGATGTAAATTACAAAATAGGGAAATTTGATATTTATCTAAACTAACCTATGGAACTGATCAGATATTTGATCGAGACTGGGTGCCACGCCCCCGAGGAAAAGATTAATCTCCCTATAGGCGGCGCGATGCGGATGTAGTGGAAGAACCTAGGATCGTTGTCGTGAGAATAACCACTCTGATACCATATGGAAAAATAGTGAATCCTAATACGTTTTGTTATGTTGATTAGACCCTCTCACGGGGTATATATAGAATTACAGGGAGGTGGAGAGACTTGGAGTACAAGAAAATGAGTCGTAGTCTATCTCTAAGTTCTATACGTATTCTAACAGAGTGTGTCACCGTCTGGCTAGCAGGATTTTATAGCGCTATTATCAGCTAACAACTCATGAGACAGGAATAATAGACTGAAGACTTGAAATTGTTAGAGAGAGGCCGGACACAACAAGCGTGCAAAAAAGAAATGTGCCTTTTTTTGTACACAACCGTTTTTTTGTCATTGATTGATATTGGGGTAAATGTGTACGACGCTGGCATTAGGGTAGGCTAAGGAAAATGATATAAGAGGAGGTGGCCTTGCTTTCCTCCATGACTAGCCAATAGAAAAAGAACATAGAGAGAAAACTATGAGAAGAAAGTTCAAGTTTGAAGTCTTATCGGTAGGAATGAGAGGAATCAAGAACATAGGCTTTCTCTTTTGGATGTATAGTCTGACATTCTCCAGCTATTGCAGCACAACTTTGTAGACGCGGACTTCTTTTAGCGCATGACAGTAGTGCAAATATTGTGAGCAATGCCGTATCAACAATGAAAAAAGTGGCACTAGCTCATAAGAGTTATTGAGCATTACCAAAAGGAGGACTGCTTCGTGCTCCTCCCTAGGCAAACTTTAAAAGTGTAATTGTGTCAAAGTGCTAATTAAGGTAACGGTTCCAATACCGGACCAACCTATCTAATTAAGTATGCCTCCGTGAATCACTCCACCCATTAAATATCTCGTATCTCATCAGATAAAAAAATCCCATATCTCATGCCGGTTCAATTGTTTACCCCTATTTATTTCTCTCGTATAGCCGAGCCAGTGAAGGGTTGGAAGAGACAACAAAACCTACCATGCCTATCAGTCCATACACTGGATCAGACCAGCAGCGGAACGACACGACATTTTTGGCCATCTGCAAGCACGTAGGAGATGCCATGGTAGGCGTTGTGCGTCGTCTCGCGCAGGTTGATGTGTCGCTCCTAGACGAGTAACAACAGCCGTATAATCTTGTGGACATGCCCATGGCGAAAAAGTTGAAACACTCCTGGACAACCCGGGCAATGAACGGGCCCACCACGACACACAGTTACATACGTGTATGGATACGTACAGGTTTATACAAGGCTGTATACATGAAGTAGTTATTCGTTAATAATGGCTTAATTATTCATAAAGACCATCACACCCTTAGTTATGAAAGGGTATGGAACGATCTCAGCCGTTGTTGTGTTTAAAATTTGCATAGGGAGGAGCACCGGAGCAGAAGTGTACCAAAAGAGGAATAGCCATTTGGTACGATCTTGGTATCCGATTGCCTTCCATGTCAGGGTCGTGTTTAGTTTTCCTGTAATCTCATATGTTCGAGAGGTGAAGATGTGGTTGCCTTCACTAATAGAAAACATGACCTTCGTACGGAGGACCCGGCAACCTCTAGTCCCGGTTCGAACGCGACCTTTAGTCCTGGTTGGAGACACCAACCGCAACTAAAGGGTTACCGACAAGTGGGGTGTGGCGCCAGACCCTTTAGTCCCGGTTAGAGACACCAACCGGGACTAAAGAAGCGGAACTAATATGATTCCTATACCATCTTTTTTCCTGCCCCGAGCCACACTCCATTTTCAAGCTGCTTCTCCTCTCCAATCACTAAAAGACAAATGTCTCAATAGCTGGGAGGCACCTCACCAATCACCATGCACTTTGGCAAACAAAAGATAGATCCATGTACAATGCATCCGTAGATGCAAATTAACCTTTTTTGTTGATAGAAACTGGGCAACCACTCTGTAGTAGGAGTGCACATTATTTCGGGTCGTAGTTAGGAGGTATCGAGGAATGTAGCAATACATGTTTTTTTTTTCGGTGCTTATATCTCCAGTGACTTAATGTACCCTGTTACTCGTCATTTGTCTGTTGTTGTGCTCCAGACACTTCTCCACTTCGCTACATATTTTCTCAGTAGATCAAAAGGCCAAAGGTCAATCACAATATAACTCATAAACTCGTCAACTAAAACATAGTTTGATGAAACACTATTCTATATATTTTACAAATCATTAAGTGTGGTACTTGTAAACATCAAGAAAATATGGTCTCGAGTATTGAAAACAATAATAAGCCTTGTTGCCATACAATCCATCTTTTTAATTGAAAATAGCATATTTTCCTTTGAGATAATTATTGACCGCTGCTCCTCCTTCTTCTAATGGATTTTTAGGTTCTGCTGCCTCCTTTTTACATACGTTACACTACACATGTTGCCATTATGTCCAACTCTTTTCTCAATTTGTTGGTGTGCATCACTTAGAAATTAGGTGAAGCGAAAAAGAGGTGATTTTGTGGCCAAGATCTCTCCATAACGTATTATTTTCTAAAGTGGTGTGTTGCTAAATTTGTGTTAATGAAACATTGTTGTTGCTCTCTGCACTCACATTAGACTAATGACCCTCTTTGGTAAGGCATATATGCTCGTTGCATATATATGCACGAGATGAACGACCCTTTGTAGTTGCCTTGTTGGCCAGCCATTTTATTCTCTATCAGATCAAAATAAATGAGATCTGTCACTGCGGTGGCCAAGATGAAATTATAGCGCTATTGCCAGCTGACAGCACATGAGTCCGGAACACATCGAAGACGACCTGACATTGACATATGAGATATTGCAGATGGATTTATAGGACGAGATATTGCGGGGGGAGAAAAAACACCATGATGAGCACACAAAAAGCAAAGGGGCCCTTTTGTTTGTGAATCGGCATTCTTTCCATGATTGATTTTACAATAAGAGGCTGTGATGAAGTAGAAATGTGACGGCGAGGATATAGGTACAAAGCGATTAGAAGACATGGGTTGGGCTAAACAAGACGACATTTCCCTTTAAATGAAGGGGTATGTTTCAGTGTCCACATCATCTGCATCAATATTGCAACGTGTTTTTAAAAATGGTATACTCGAGCAAGCTTTCAAAAGTAGGAGTACAAGCCCCCAACCCAAATGGACGTCTGACCTTAATGTGGGCTAGCTCAGTTGGCTGACATTTGCGTCCTTTTGGCTCAGTGATTTTTCTTGTCTCAGTTGAGATATCCCAAAATGGTTCAAATTCAATGCAACTCATGGAAATCAGTCCAATAGTGCCAAGGAACACATTCATTTCTGTATCTATTGCATGGTTGTTGAGTAGGATTAGATTTCGGTTCAAGACAATGTGTTTTCATCTTCTTAAAACAAGGAGGAAGGAAAGATAGATGCTTCGATAACAAAGATAAAGCTCGCCATGAACTTTGGCTATGAGTAGAAAGATACCTATCCATCATGCTATATACCAAGAAGCATATAAGATATTTAATCTAGAATTTCGCATAATGTATGTGAAATTGGTAGTAGGAGGGCACATTTTAGGTCTAAGTTTGGGAGGCACCGAGGAATGTAGCAACACAACATCCTTATTAGCACTCCATTTAGTCTACGCAGTGCTTATACTACTGAACATTGCTTCTGTCCTGCTTAGGACACTTGTCTCTATAAGGAGTGTATATAATAGAAAACATAGTCCTATGTATCTACTGCAGTTGTTGTAGAGTGATCGCTATTTTATATCGTTCTATTCATCTCCCACAGGTTCAATGATGATGTTCAAAAGTATGGCGATGGCAATTATGTACAAGATTAGGGGCGGTGCAGTTGTTTGGGATGATCGGTCGTCATAGACCTGTTTTACAAGGTCAGGGATCAGAATGCAACTCAATCACAACGCAACTCGGAAAATCATGAAGGCATCATCGTTGAAGCTCTCGTCTTCTTGCTTGGGCTTATCTAGGGGGAGAACTATATTTGTGTATCCCGGATCAGACAATGGCAGCTGTCGATACCACTCTCCCTCCTGGGGGCATTGGTTTTTGGAGTATGTGTTGGAAGGATCAGGAGGTGCAGAGCGCATGGTATCTATAGCATAGATGACGGCAAGTACCGGTAGCATTTGGTGTAGCGGAGTCTTAGCAGTGGAAATGTTTACGATGAACACGTGCATGGTGGTGGTCTCGTCTGGCATTCTGTCGGCATCAACAAAAGGCCCGGGAAAGACAATGTGTGGATCCCTTATGAAGATAGGTTGGCGGAAGACGGTAGAGCCCGGTTTGGAGCATGCACATATGGTGCGCTCTAAAGGTCCGTTGGACCAATTTGTGCTACCGGCTCGTTGTTGGGTGGCTATGTGAGGCCTCTCGGATTTTTATGATGTGTGTAGGGGTGAGGTTAGGGCACACTGCCGCAATCATCGGCACCCCCATCATCATGAAGCAGTAGGTTTAGCGACTTCTATGGCCATGAAGGTGGCTCTGGGTGGATCGATGTATTTTTTGACAGGTTCTATTGAATAATATAATGAACAAGGTTGTGTAATTTCAAGGCTAAAGTCTAGAGTGACTAATTTTTCAGGAATCACTATTTAATAGTGTAATTTCAGGGGAACTCTGGTTTTGACCTTCTAACCTGCCATTCAGTTTGTTTTTTGATAGAAAGGGGAAGAAATGTCAGTGTCATGTTTGTGGAGGAAGAAGACAAACTGAAACCTCTTTTCACAAAATTTCGTTAGTGTGGTAAAATGGGATAGCGAAAGATTGGCGTTAGCATTGGAAAAGGAAAGAAAGCCTCCTTCTACCTAAACTGATTCAAATTCAATGCACCTCACTGGCGTACGGAGTACATTAGTGTGGGCACATTCATTAATGCATCCATTGCATGGTTCTTGCATTGGACTAGATTCAAGTCAATATTGTCCTCTTTCTTAAAATTAGTAGCACTAGAAAGAAAGAGATTTTAGTAACCGAGAGAAACCTCACCATGAAGTTCGGCAAACAAGAGGTGCATGTCAACAATATGGCAAACTCATCTAAAATGTTCATTGTAATTCTTACGAAGCAAGGAAACCATGATATACTCGTATCTCACATTTTGCGTCTAAGTTTGGAAGGCATCGAGGAATGTACAAATACATCGGAGCATTATCTCGGTGATTATATCTGCACTGACTTAAGGTGCTTGGTACTCTGTTGCTCGTTGTTCATTTTCTGTTGTACTTGGAGAACAAGCAAGAGATGTATATACAATCATCAATGCCACATGAGGCTGAATGATGTACAACTTTCCACGACAGACTAGGGGATTCGATACTTTTCCAGCCATGCTGCCGTGTAGTTGCATCATTGGTTAAGATTTGGATGCTTGGTACTCTGAGGCTACCATTTCCTACCACCTTTTACTCCATGGAACGGGAAATCTGAACTAGGGCATTCGTTACTTCTCCAGCCATGCTGCCGTGTAGTTGCATCATTGGTTAAGATTTGGAATCCCTCCGACATGCCATAATATTTTTCTCCACGGTTAGATATAACTGGTTCTTTCAGTCTATAGCCCTATCATACATCACCAAATATCTATCTCCAAGCACATTGGTGCATCCTTGCATGGTTCCTGCGCGTAACCAAATTTAGTTAAAGATGCCGCAATCACTTCAAAATAGGAATGAAGAAATAGATGTATGCTTCACTTGTAATCCTCACATTGGACTTCAGCACAGAAGAGATACACATGCATGTACCATAGGGTCCATTACAGTAGTCTAGCAAAACAATTTATTCTAGCAAGACTAGAATTACATATGCTCATTTAGAAATTGTTCTTCATGGTTTTTATTGTTCATTTGTGGAACTACGTACCAACATATGCTAGGTAGTACTAGTTTAGGTAATTAACAAAGCATGTCTTGTTCGGCATCCATGTCTTGTTTTGCTTGGCATTGTTGAATAAAATAATACTTGGCAATTTGTGTTCAATGAAGAAAAAATCTCGGCCCTGTCCAAGTTCCCTAGCAACTGTTCGATCCAATTACAAAGAACTACTTTTTCTTCTTCCTTCAATGTCCGTTCGCAATCAGGCTTCCTTGTGCGCTCTTGTAAACCTAATGTTTCCAATGTGTTTTGATCGTGGAAAATACTGCAGCGGAAACACATGTAGACATGTCACATGCCAAACCTCTTTTCTCTATTTGTTTTGTGAAATTCTACGTGTCTCCACCATGGTCTGATAGCATGCAAGGTAGAGTACATGCTAGACATGGCAGATACATACTCGACTATCCAAATGTTTAACTTATTTATTCGAGAAAATGAGTATACATATTAAAAATCCATGTATTTAATTAGAAAGTAAGGCTTGTAAATTATGTCGAAATCTAGGTGAAATTTGACAAAGTTTCTAAAAGAACCTAGAGATAGTATGTTTTAACTATAAGTCTTGACCATGAATCTTTAATTACACATCGGACGACCGGCCACATGAGCTTACAAACTCATGGTGATGACGTGCCTACAGTTTCTAACAGGACGACGTGGCACGGAGACCATATGCTTTCTCTTTCTATGTTTTCTAATCATGCAAATATAATTTTTTCATCAGGAAATATTACTACCATGAAACAAAGTTTTTTATTGGAAGTCAATAAATTAAAAGTTACCTCCACAATATCGGTGACCTAAATGCAATATTTTCCCCAAATAATATTGATAAACATTGTGTTTTTCTTAGTGTCTTGTATGACAAGTGTTTAGTTTAATGTAGGACTGCAAATCTAACGAACTCATATTTTTGGATCGCCAATCAATTTTGGAAGCAATTGTTTTTCGAGTGTAACCTCTTGGAAAAGGACTAAGTATTTTTTATCGTATGGATTTCAGTATAAAGGACTCATTAGCCGAAACTATACCACCTATGATGATGCAACAATGTTACACGACAGAAGACATGCATGTAAGCCAGAGCTGAGAAAAACCGGATTTAAATGTGCACCATATCACATATAAAAGGTACTGAAAAAATATTAAAACCTTAACAATTTCTAGGTTTCAAGAAAACCTGCAATACAAGTTCTGTAACCTTGATAATCGATATGCCAATGTTGCATCTATTTCATTTTAGCATGTGTTTTTTATAAACAGTGACCAGGGCACATTGGATATTTTCAGCGGCTAGCTTTTGGAGAGAAGAAGAATGTCATGTATTGAGATAATTTCTTAATATTCAGTTCGTCTAGTGGTTAACAAGGATAAGTTGCTTCATTATGAAAATTTATTTTGATATTCTAAGTATCATCTAAAATCATATGGCTATTGCTCGGGTGGAACTGGAATTATTACTTGGAGGGAACAAAACTAAAAGTGTGCACCCTTATATTTAATGTCGATGACTCACAACATCTCTCATAGTTATTAAAGATCATAACAAAGTATCAGCCATCTTAATCTTATGGTCTAAATTTTAATTATAGGAACTAAATTAACATCATGTAAAAACAAAATAGTATATGGTTAGTGATATTGTTTAGTACTATTTTCCTAATTTTTAAAAATCTATTCTGTTATGGGATATTTGTTTACCGCAACTTATCGGTGGCCATTTTTTGGAAATGGAGGACGAACCCCAGCCTCTGTATCATAAAGATACATACGGTATGTTTCTCTAATTTATTCAACATGGACAGACAACATAAAATAAAACCAAGAAAAGTCTTCCCTGTCACTTGAGACTATAAAGTGACGCCCTTGCATTTGCGAGGACCACCATGCTAGTTGAAAAAAAAATTGTTTCCATAAGGTCCATCTTTTTATAGAAAACAACACATTTTCCTTTTAGGTAATTATTTGTCGCTTCTCCTCCTTAAAAAGGATTTTTATCCGGTCTTGAAAATCGATAGACACAAGTGGATTCCAATTTAAGAAGCACTAATTATTTTGCCTCCTTCGACATACCTTACTTGCTTTGCATGTTGCCATATATCAAAGACGCCTCTTTGCTCAGTTTAATGGGGGTGCATTGCTTAGCAAATCTACGAAGATACGAAGAGATAATGTCCTAGCTGAGATTATTCCATAATGTATAACTTTCTGAAGTAGTGTGTTGCTAAATTTGTGTTAATGAAATATTGTTGTTGCGCTCTGCACTCACGTCAAACCGATGACACTCTTTGGTGAGGCATATATGCTCCTTTATATATGCAGGCGATCAATGACCCTTTGTAGTTGCCCTGTGGCCTTGTTGGCCGGCCAGTTTATTCTCTATCAGATCCAAATAAATACATGAGATGTGCCACTGCGGTGGCCAAGATGAACTCATAGTGCTATTGCCAGCTGAGAACACATGAATCTGGAACACACTGAAGAATTTAAATTGATAAGATAAGATATTAAAGATGAATTTATAGGATGAGATACTGCGAGAGAAGCGAGACCATGACAAGCACACAAAAAGCAAGGGGGCTCTTTTGTATGTGAATCAGCGTTCTTTCCATGATTGATTTTAGAATAAGAGGCTATTATGACGCAGAAAAGGGACACAGAGGGTACAGAGCGACTAGGAGACATGGGTTAGTCTAACCAAGACGACATTTCCATTTTCAACAAAGGGGTATGTTTCAACGCCCACCTCATGTGCATCAATAATTGCAAAGTGTTTTTAAGAAGGGTATACTCAAGCAAGCTTTCAAAAGAAGAAGTACAAACCCGTAGCCCAAATGAACTTGTCATCTTAATGTGGCCTAGCTTAGTTGGCTGACATTTACGGTCCTTTCAGCTTGGAGATTTTTCTTTTCTCAGTTGACGTATCCCAAAATGGTTCAAATTCAAAGAAACTCATGGAAATTAGTACGAGAGTGCCCAAGCACATTCATTTAAAAATCAATTACATGGTTGTTGAGTCGGATTAGATTTCCGTTAAATACAATGTGCTTTCGTGTTCTTGAAATGAGCACGAAAGAAAGATAGATGATTCGATAACCGAGATAAAGCTCGCCATGAACATCAGCTATGGGTAGATAGATACCTATCCATAATTATATATACCATGAACATTGTAAGGAATATAATCTAGAATTTTTCATAATGAATGTGAAATTAGCTAACCGATGCATAGTTACTAGGAGGGCACATTTTAGTTCTAACTATGGGACGCACCACACCGAGGATTGTAGAAACACAAGATCCTTGCACTTTCTTTCCATTTATTCAAGGAAATACTTATACTATTGCTCATTGGTTTTATCATGCTCAGACACTTGTGTCGACAAGGCGTGTATATAATAGGAAACATAGTCCAATGTACATGTTGTAGTTCTTTCTGCGTGTTCTCAATTTTATATTTTCCTGTTCATCTCCCCCAACTTGGGTGATGACGGTGCACTTCATTTTATTTTGTTACCAAGTTTACCAAGACACTCATCCGTGCCTGCAAATAAATTGATAACTACCTCCTAAAAGTAAATGCCCATTCATTTCCTATCTCACCAGCAATAGAGATATCTTGTTCATTTCAAAAGATCAAAGATTTTAGGGATTTTTCCTTCAGAGGTGTCTGACCACTCCAAGAATCACAGAAAAAACTTATTCTCTGACCATTTCATACTTTCATCATTCTCCCACACACATATATGTCTCACATGGATCATCTAAGACCATAAAGTATAGTTTTTGTCTATGTCTTTAGAATAGAAATCCCATCACTACCAAGATACCTTTTCCTCATTAAATCTTGGTAGGGACCGTCTTCTTTTTTCCAATTTCCACCACCACTTACACATCGGAATCATATTTTTTTTGGATCTCTTATACCCAAACCACCTTTGCATCATGACTTGAAGATTGCCTTCCATTTGACCCAGTGGTATTTTCTTTTCTTAGCACTTCTAGCCCACAAAAAGGATATGGTGGATTTAACCAAGCCTTCCACATTGGAGACGATCAAGATACTGCCAAGAACCCAGTTTGGGGCTGGACTACTCATTCTTCAATATGGATACGATAAGGATGATGTTGGTGGAGTCGGAGAAGCAACTAGGGGTGGCTCCAACAACATTTCCCCCCTCCAATCTTCGGTCCTATGGCCTCTATTTCGGTGTTCTATGTTTTTTGCCACCTCCTTCCATGAGGTCGTGAAATGGATCATATGTATAATTGGATTTAGTTTAGTATGGATGCATGTACATGAATATGGATGCCATCAGCGGTTCAAGGAAATGAGCAGTTCGCACGGCGCGACATGCCTTCATGGTTGTCTCATGGGCCCCATCCAGGCCTCCAGGTGGCATATCGTCTGGTCCAAGTCTCCCTAGTCTTCATTCTGATAAACTATTTCTTAAATTTTTGGTAAATCAAATCCAGGCCTTTTTGAGTTCACGAAGGTTCCTCAAATTCAAAAATCAACAAAGCATGGTTTTCCTGTCCTGTATAGGTAAAACAAAAATAAATGGAATCATTGGAAAATCCCTAAAATCAATATAATTCAACATAATAACTATACATATGATGCAAATATGATGGGTTTTGACATGATAAATTGCAAAGTTCATAGATTAATTTTACATGTATCAGCTGTATATTCTTCACTTGGACAGTCTTCCCGAAATGAACTTCAGATTTACCGTACCAATAGCACAAACAAAAGCATGTGACCATTTAAAATCTACACGGAGAAATTACTTGTGGCCTGATAAGAGGAAAACATAGATATGTCAGCTCATACATGTGTATTGTCACTCATGTCAATCCTCTATTCAGGAGTATGACATACTGAAAAAAGTTCAAATATGCTACAGCTTGAATCCTTCATCTCAGTATCACCAAGCACAATGTTAATAGTCTTGCCGATTTTCCCATGCAGACGTTTGTCATATTCATTATGGAAACCAGGAGCCAGTGATCAGAATGAACAAAACATGACAAGCACCTTTTTCATATCAGTCTTCTTCTCAAAGTTTGTAGATTCCGAGCCTATTTTCCTTCTATCAAATTTTTATCTTCCCACGGACTTGTTCTCATTCTTAAACATTTGGGGGATTGGAAGTTCTTTTTCCTCACAAAGTTAGCACTTGAACTCACCAACAATTCGAGCACGTGTGTTTTTTCTCGCGCCTTTCCTTTCACACGAAGAGACCTAATGAGACCTGAAACATAAAATTCATGTCTCTTATGTTTTAGAAAAGAAAAACTCCTTCACGAGGTAGGAATCTTTGCAGCGATCCATACAACCACAACTTGTTCAGTAACACACAAGTGAAGTGCTTAAGTTTCTTGGAAAGTGATTGTATTCCGCGAGCCCGCTCAACCAGCAAGCGTCTGAGTCCCCAAACCTGGCCTTGAGCGCATCCCACATGTCATTGCCATTATCAAATGAATGACATATGTAGGTCGGCAATGTTCTAGCCAAAAACACTCAAAAGTGCAGCCTTAAAGAGTGTATCGATTTTATGAAAAGCTTCCTCATGTGTAAGAGTAAGCTCTCCCTTAGTTTTTCCTAGAGTGGAATTATATAAGCTCATGGTTTGAAACCACAGAACTACTCTCACACACAACATCTCTTGTATTGCACATCCTCCAAAGGTGGTGCCCTCAATGATGCAGTAAAATTCCTATAATAAGGTTTTTTGATTGCTAAAATAGAAGAATTTATGGTATGATTTATCCAAGAAAATTATAAACAAAGCATAGCGGCATAGACAAACAAATTAGCCATGCAAACTAGTAGACTAGAAAAACCGACCCAATCTAAGATAATTCGTACAACTTGTAATGCTAGCATGATCTCATAGAGTAAAGAAATGATTATGTTGCCAAAAAGGTTGTCTAAGTTGGGGAAGAAGTCGTCGTCGGGGAGTTCCGTCATGCAGTATTCATTAGTAGTCGTGCGAGAGCGCTCCTAAAATCTAATCATCTCTCCCCATACAAGATCGACACACAAGGTTCTGGAACGAGAAAGTCTCATGCGTCGTGCTTGAGCACAGAATTGGAATGAGGAAGGGCATTGGAGGAGGAAGAGCATGCGTGTAGGTGTCTCCTCATGCTCATAGAAGTTGTAGTAGAGATCCACTTATTAGAAGGTCCAACTCTCAATAAAGTAGCAACGTGGGACTGAAGTTTACTCCCACCTACTACATCCATGCATGAATGAGCGAAATGGGATCTTGAGATTTTCACTAGGAATTATTGGATTATTATAATCTGGGATGACAAAATACAAAATTCCAACAAAATATCTTGAGGAACTTGAGCACAATGCGACTCCACCTAGACCTTGTAAGATCGATACACATGCCAAATCTACCATATTCTCTAGATCATGTATTCCGTCAAAAAGGACTGGTGAACCTATCATTCACCGTAACCATTTTGCAAATCAAGGAAATTCAACTCAAGTGGAACACATGAACTATTGAACACCAAAATAGATGGCTAGAACACCACATCCCAGATGGACTTCCCATGTTCATGTGGCCGAGCTAACCAGGCTTGCATTTGGAGTCCTTTTTGTGAGGAGAGATTTGTTTCTCAACTAGCATATCTGAAACTAGTTCAAATTGAATGCTTCTCATGGTAAATAACTACACCGTTGTGTGGTTGTTGTATTGGACTGGATTCAATTAAAGACGATACTCCCTTTGTTTCCTTTAGAAGGGGCAGCATCTAGAAGGAAATATAGACGCCGAGAGAAACCTCACAATGGACTTCATGAAAAAAAAAGATAGATACATATCCACGTACCATGCATGCTACCCAGTTATGCAAGTTAATCGAGAATTCTTTTGTACTGGATGTGAAAATGGACAAGCAATGTGTAGCAAGAGTGTACACTTCAGATATAGGTTTGGGAGACATCGAGGAATGCAGCAACACAAGGCTCCTTGGTCACGGACTGAAGGAGGTTTCACGATCGGGACACCTTCTCTCTACGGGCCTTATAATGGGCAAAACTGCGCAAAGGTAGATGATGTCAAGGACAGCATGTACTGCTGGTCACGGGTTTTCTTATAAGGAGTAAATGTAATTGGCGGTGTAACATATTTGTTTGTATAAGATCTCGATGATCTAAACATCCGTACCAAGGCTCGTTTTATAAGTTCCATTTAACATACGAAATTACTAACGTCACCTTGTAACAACTCAGACAACAAAGTACCGGTCTATGCAAGCTAGCTCTCTGCTAAAAGATATGCACGGTCTAACCATCCAAACCATGGATTTGAAAAGGAATTTGGCTCTACGGTAATACTCCGTAATTTAAATTACTGTTTTTTTTCGAAAAGGAGATGTACCCCGGCCTCTGCATCAGTCGATGCACACAGCCTTTTATTTAAAATTAAAACTCCAAAAGTATTACAAATCATGGATCGCTTAAGGTCGACATCAAAATCAACCAGCGAAAAATAATAAACGAGCGACTAAACATCATAATCCAATCTATCAGAATGCATCCAGGCAGACTGACTGAAGATGTGCCCAGCGACCATCAGGAGACGGCTGCACCCAGTAGCCATAATATCTCGCTGGTCTGTTGTAGATAGGAATGCCCAGAGCTGCACCCAATGTGTCACCATGTGGATAACCTGCATAAGATTAAATTTTTTGGATTTGTTAAAGATAATATCATTCTTGCATCTCCAAATAGACCAACATAAGGCTGAAGCACCAATGCGAATCCTAGCCTTAGATGACTTATCAAAACCATGTAACCAATTACCAAACATGTTCGCAATATCAGTCGGAGGGGGTAAATCATAAGCAAAATGAATAATTCGCCACAAAAGGCGAGCAAAAGGGCAAGATATAAATAAGTGTTCTATTGTTTCCTGTAATTTACTGTTGTGGGGATCTGATATGAGCACGAGCATCCCTGGAATATGTCTTGATTTTAGACTATGGGATCGGATGCTACAGGGGGAATTAGTACTGGAAACCTAAATTAATTCAAGACTGGAAGCGTTACTTCTACAATACCAAATCATACCATGGGCAACACTAGTTCTAGTATCAAAAGATGCAACAAATATTTAAAAACCAACTAAAAAAATCTTATGGAAATCATTAACTCTGGTAGTGGTAAATAATAAAGGAAATATGTACTTGCCAAGAGGGTTGCTCCGATACACCGTATAAGTTTAATTTAATTAAAAATGGACACTTTGTCGGTTTGGAATTTCTCCACACTGCTTCTCGTGGGGTTCTTGTAAAATTAATGTCTCTTTCCTTTTGACCATGCCGTTCAGGCCGTTGGAAACATGGCAGCAGTATATATGGACTCCCTTCGCATGTCACCATGTTCTGCCACCTTTTTTCTCAATTTATTTGTATGGAAAATCTTTAATACAGTAGTGCACACGGATGCATGGATTTAGTAATTCTACGATGCTCCGAAGATGTGTTTTTCGTGTCGGGATCATTGCATAACGTAATTATCTGAAGTAATCTATTCAGATGAAAGTTGGGCAACTGCTAAATCTGGGTTAATGAAACCTGGCTGTTCATGAAAGACCGATGACCTTCCGGTGAGGCATACATGCTCTCTCTATGCACGAGATCAGTCAACCCCTTGCAGTTCATTCGTTAGATCCATGGACGTGAGCGAGGTGTGTCGCTGCCCTCTGCAAGGAGGAATGTAGAGCGCTATATATATTGTAAGCTAACACCTCAGGAGTCAGGGACAGACTAAAACTTTGAACAATGGGAAGAGAATTTGTGAGATAGGCGAGACACAACAAAATTGTGCAAAAAAAAAACATCAGGATCCTTTTCTGTACACATCCGCTTTCTCACCATGGTTTTTTTTAAACATCCAGCTCATTTGCATCCAAAATTGAAAGGATATTTAAGAACGAAAACTATACATATCCGCCGGGGGATAACGCCTCGCGATCCCCCAGGTCGTTATCTCGCTCGCGCGGTCGTGCCTCAGGCGGTGACCAACGTGGGTGGGACCCACTCCCTTCTTTCCCTTAGGGCATGTACAATAGTGCTGAATCAGCTGTCTGCAAAGGGAGGTTATAGATGATTTTGCTGATGTGGAGAGGTGAGAGAGTGAAGCTGTGTATAAAGTTCTAGACAGTCTGTAGGAATCTTACAAACAGCTTACAAACAATAATTTTGTTGTTGTATCAGTGGTGTCTGTAGCTTGTACTCATACATAGATATAGCTAAAAATAGATACTTACAGACAGACTGTTGTATAAGTTATCTATAATATTATCTCCAAATTGTACTATAGACACCATCTGTCTAAACTAATGCTCATGCCCTTATCTCTTCCTCGCGTTATCCCTTCCAAAACTGTCCATGCATCGCCGCGCGTTGCTTGCAGCTCGTAGTCCGACGCCCGTAGTTTGTCGTGCGCAGAAATATCTTGCAACGCCTGCTCCTTTCCCCGCATCGCCGCGTGCCGCCAGAGCTCTCCGCGCCTGCTCTTTGCCCCGCTTCGCCACGCCGCTAGAGCTCGCCATCTCCCTCCTCTCTTCAGCTCGCCACCTCCCCTTCTTCCCAGCTAGAGCGCGCCACGTCCCTCCTCTAAAGCTCGCCAGAGGCCGCCGCCCTCCACTAAAGCTCGCCGGAAGCCGCCGCCAACCTCCACCACCTCAAGCACGCCCGCGCGGCCACGCCGCACCATGGCTCATGTGTGTTCGTCGGTGTTTGTTGCGGAGCCACGATAGAGTGCTACGTAGGCAGAAAAGCGATGCTACAAGAGAAGCAATTTTTTCCTATTTTATGTTCTATGTTTTTTCTACAATAGCACAAAGTATTTTCTATGATATTTTCGACAAAAGTATTCGACAAAGTCAGTCTTGCTGCGGCAGCCCAACGTTTTGGCTACCAAGCCACCCGTGATTTGTCCGAAAAGTCGTTTTTTTCTACAGTTGCTACTTTTTTTTGCTACACCTGTTTTGTGGGTTTGCTACAATAGCGCAATATTTTTGCTACAAGGTCTCTGGCAAGATCTTCCAACGAGTCTCTGGCGAGATCAGGTTTGCTACATTAGCACAAATTTTCGCTATAAAATCTTCGTTCAGGTCTTCGGCGAGGCTGTCTTTTTTGTTCTATTTCTGAATCTACAGTTGCAGAAGAGGAAATTTTATAGCAAAAAAGAAACTTTTTTATAGAAAAAGCGGGATTATGAGCTGTTTTGCGTGACACGTGCCCTACATGGGGGAATTATCCTGCAGGGGACGCCTAGTGCTCCCCATTTAAGAAGGGTGTACCCAAGAGTAAAAGCACAAACCGCGAGTCGAAATGGAGTTCTCATGTCATTGTGGCCTTGCTCAGTAGGAGATATTTCGAGTCCTTTTGGCTAGGAGATTTCTTTTCTCAATCGAAATATCCCAAACTGGTTCAAATTCGATTCAGCTCATGATAAATCAGTATATCGATCTCAAGTCATATTCATATTTTCATCTATTGCATGGTTGTTGCACTTGTCAAGATTGCATTAAACACAGTGTGTTTGTGTTCCTCCTGTTCTTAAAACAAGTACGAAGGATAGATTGATAGATACTTCAGTAACCGAGAGAAAGCTCACCATGAAATTCCACATACCACACATGTAAACCATAAAAAAAATTAATTCAGAATTTCTCGTAATATATGTGAAATTGGGAAAACGGTGTGTAGTTAGTAGGAGGGCACATTTTTAAGTCTAGGTTTAGGAGGCATCAAGGAATGTAGCAACACAGGATCAGCACCACTTGCTCTCAAGTTTACTCGAGACATTGCTTATACAGTTTCTCAATTTGTTTCTCTTGTTGGCTCGGAACACTTCTCTCTACAAGGAGCATATATAAAAGGAAGCATGGTTGCTGCACGTAACCAAATTCAATTAAAGATGCCGCAATCACTTCAAAGTAGCAAGGAAGAAATAGATGTTCTTGGAGACCTCACATTGGACTTCAACACAGAAGATATACACATGCATGTACCATAGGGTCCATTAGCAAATTTCATTTGCAGTAGTCTACCAAATCAATTTATTCTAGCAAGACTAGAATTACATATGCTCATCTAGAAAATGTTCTTCATTGTGTTTAATGTTCATTTGAGGAACTGCTAGCTAGTACAGGTTTAGGTAATTAACAAAGCATGTCTTGTTCGGCATCCATGTCTTGGTTTGCTTGGCATTGTTGAATAAAATAATACCTGGCAATTTGTGTTCAAGGAAGAAAAAAGCTCGGCCCTGTCCATATTCCCTAGCAACAGTTGGATCCAATTACAAATAACTAGTGCTTTTTCTGCTTCCTTCAATATCCGTTCGCAATCGGGCTTGCTTGTTCGCTCTTGTAAAACTAATGTTTCCTTGTGTTTTGATCATGGAAAATACTGCAACGGAAACACATGTAGACATGTCATATGCCAAACCTCTTTGCTCTATTTGTTTTTGCAAAATTCCACATGTCTCCACCATGGAGTGATAGCATGCAAGGTAGAGTACATGCTAGACATGGCATATAAGGTACATACTCGACTATCCAAATGTTTAACTTCTTTATTCGAGAAAAGGAGTATACATATTACAAATCCATGTATTTTATAAAGTAAGGCATGTAAATTATGTCGAAATCTAGGTGAAATTTGAGAAAGTTTCTAAAAAAACCTAGAGATAGTGTGTTTTAACTATAAGTTTTGACCATGAATCTTTAATTACGCATCGAACGACCGGCTAGATGAGCTTACAAACTGATGGTGATGATGTGCCTACAGTTTCTAACAGGACTACGTGGCACTGCGACCATATGCTTTCTCTTTCTATGTTTTCTAATCATGCAAATCTAAATTTTTCATAAGGAAATATTACTACCAGCAAGAAACAAAGTTTTTTATTGGAAGTCAATAAATTAAAGAATTTCCTGCTCAATATCGGTGACCCAAATGCAATCTTTTCCCCAACTGATTTTTTAAAACATTGTGTTTTTCTTCGTGTCTTATATGACAAGTTTTTAGTTTAATATAGTACTGCAAATCTAAAGAACTTGATTTTTGGATTGCCAATCAATTTTGGAAGAATTTTTTTCATGTGTAAACTTCTGGAAAAGAATGTATATGAGTCCTGAGTTACTATTATTTTCTAGTATTTAATCAAACACGCACCTTTTTTATTTGCCATGGTTTCAATTATTTTAATTTTTTATCATATGGATTTCAGTATAAAGGCCTCATCGGACGAAATTATACCATCTATTGTAATGCAATAATGTTACACGACAGAAGACTTACATGTAAGCGAGAGCGGAGAAAAAACAGATTTAAGTGTGCACCATATCACGTAGAGAAGGTAAGGAAAAAATATTAACACCTTAACAATTTCTAGGTTTCTAGAAAACCTACAATCCAAGTTCTCTAACCTTGACAATCGATATGCAAACATTGCATCTATTCCATTTTATCATGTGTTTTTTATAAACAGTGACCAATGCACATTGGATATTTTCAGCGTCTAGATAGCTAGCTTTTGGAGAGAAGAAGAATGTCATGTATTAAGATAATTTCTTAATATTCAGTTCGTCTAGCAGTTAACAAGGATAATTTGCTTCATTATGAAAATTCATTTTGATATTCTAAATATCATCTAAACGTCATATGGCTATTGCTCGGGTAGAGCTAGAATTATTACTTGGAGGGAACAAAACTAAAAGTGCACACCGTTATATTTAATGCCGATGACTCACAACACCTCTCATAGTTATTAAAGATCATAACAAAAGTTTCAGCCATATTAATCTTATGGTTCAAATTTTAATTATAGGAACTAGATTAACATCATGTAAAACAAAATATATGGTTAGTGATATTGTTTAGTACTATTTTCTTAATTTTTAAAAATCTATTCCATTATGGAATAATTGTTTAGCCCAACATATCGGTGGTCATTTTTTGGAAATGGAGGATGAACCCCGGGCTTTGTATCAAAAAGATGCATACTGTATGTTTACTAATTTGTTGAACATGGACAAACAACATACGATAAAACCAAGAAAAACCTTCCCTGTCACTTGAGACTATAAAGTGCCTCCCTTGCATTTGCGAGGGCCACCATGCTAGTTGAAAAAAAAACTTGTTTCCATACGGTCCATCTTTTTAATAGAAAACAACACATTTTCCTTTTACATAATTATTTGTCGCTGCTCCTCCTTCTTCTATAGGATTTTTATCCCCCATGCGGTCTCGAAAATCGAAAGACACAAGTGGATTCCAATTTAAGAAGCACTAATTATGTTGCCTCCTTCGACATATGTTACTTACTTTGCATGTTGCCATATATCAAAGACGCCTCTTTGCTCAATTTAATGGGGGTGCATTGCTTAGTAATTCTGCGAAGCTATGAAGAGATAACATTCTAGCCGAGATTATTCCATAATGTATAACTTTCTCAAGTAGTGTGTTGCTAAATTTGTGTCAATGAAATATACGTCAAACCGATGACACTCTTTGGTGAGGCATACATGCTCGTTTATATATGCAAGCGATAAGTGACCCTTTGTAGTTGTCCCGTCGCCACGTTGGCCGATCAGTTTATTCTCTATCAGATCCAAATACATGAGATGTGCCACTGCGGTGGCCAAGATGAACTTATAGTTCTATTTCCAGCCGACAACACATGAATATGGAACACACTGGAGACCTTAAATTGATAAGGTGAGATATTACAAATGATTATAGGATGAGATATTACGAGATAAGCGAAACCATGACAAGCACACAAAAAGAAACGGGGCTCTTCTGTGCATGAATCAGCGTTCTTTCCATGATTGATTTTAGAATAACAGGCTATTAGGACAGAAAAATGGGATAGAGAGAATGTAGTTACATAACGACCTGGAGACATGTCTTATGCTAAACAAGAAGACATTTCCATTTTCGACGAAACGGTTTGTTTCAGTGCCCACCTCATGTGCATCAATAAGTGCAAAGTGTTTTTAAGAAGGGCATACTCAAGCAAGCTTTCAAAAGTAGAATTACAAACCCCTAGCCCATATGGACTTCTCTTCTTAATGTGGCCTAGCTTAGTTAGCTGACACTTTTGATCCTTTCAGCTTGGATATTTTTATTTTCTTAATTGAGATATCCAAAAATGGTTCAAATTCAATGCAACTCATGGAAATAGTCCAACACTGCCGATACAAATTCATTTCTAAATCAATTGCATGGTTGTTGAGCCAGTTCAGATTTCCATTAAAGACTATGTGCTTCCCGTTCTTGAAACAAGCATGAAGGAAAGGTAGATGCTTCGATAACCGAGAGAAACTTCTCCATGAACTTCAACTATGAGTAGATAGATACCTATCCATAATTCTATATACCATGAACCACGTAAGGAATATAATCTAGAATTTGAAATAATGAATGTGAAATTAGCCAACCGATGTGTAGTTACTGGGAGGGGACATTTTAGTTCTAAGTTTGGGAGGCACCGAGGGATGTATATAACACAAGATCCTTGCACTTGCTCTCCATTTATTCAAGGAAGTGCTTATACTATTGCTCATTGGTTTTATCATGCTCGGACACTTGTCTCAACAAGGAGTGTATATAATAGGAACCATAGTCCAATGTATAAGTTGTAGTTATTTTAGTGTGATCGCAATTTTATATTGTCCTATTCATCTTCCCTAGCTTGGGTGATAATGATCCAAAGTATGGAAATGGTAATTATGGATAAGAGTAGGGGCATTGTAGTGGTTGGGAGTTGGGACGCTCTGTCACCATAGCCTTGTTCTAAAAGTTGGAGATCAGAATGTAACTCAATTATAGCAGATCTCAAAAACTAGTAAATCTTAAGCTACATTTTTGCCTCCTTTATTTTCTTGGTTGTTCCATTAACTCACTATATTAACACCTAGAGTCATTTCATCTTGGCACATTATGTTCTCCAACTGGTTCATTCAATCGCAACCTCGATCATGAATATGTACATACCGATTCCCAAGATGCTACATCCTTTCATGATTGTTGTATTGGACTAGATTCATTAAAGATCATGTCATTAATTTAGATGTAGGATGGAAGAGTGATATTCATATCCTTCACATGGAAAACATAGCTTGGACTTCTTAGAGAAGAGATACACACATGTACCGGAAATACAATAAGAAAAATTCATTTACAATAACCTAGCAAAAATTATTTTAGTTTAATTGGCATCATATATGGCTCATTTAGAAAACAATTGTTGGTGGTATTCATTATTCATTTGTGGAACTACATACCTGTAGGGGTTCCGCGTATGAAAAAAATAAAATTTACCCTACGCCCCTGAACCCCTGAAGCTGCCAGGACCTATCTATTAGTAATACAGTAACGGGAGGGGATTTACGCGAACTTACCCTTAAAGACTGAAAAGCATTGTCAACGCTCAGGAGAGCGTGGTTGATGTAGACGAGCCGAAGCCGACCTCAAGGTCGTGATGAAGTCCTTGCGCTCCTCTGGCTCCAACGACTTGAGTGCCCCAAGTGCGACACCTTGCGGGGAGTTACATACATCTGGTGCCTGACGATGACTCCTCTTCTAAGTAGAGCTCCCGAATCCGAATCCCGCAGCGCGACGGCGCTCCGCGGTGAAGATGTATCTCGTTTGCGCAGTCCAGACTTGGGACCACGGTTACGAGAGAGAGAGGGGAAGAGAGAAAATATCAACTGGAGGTCCTCCCAAAAGTGAGAAGACCTTTATTGATTATTGGTGTATTTAATTTGGCCAAATACCCCCACTATATATAGGGGGAGGGGAGGTACTACATCCCTCAAAGTCCCGGGGTGGGACTAAAGGAGAGGAGGGGGGAGGGGTGGCCGCCGGCCACCCTAATGGGCCCCGGGCGGGGGGCTAGGCCCAGCCGGCCAGCCCCCTTGCCCCTTCTCCCTCTCTCCTTTCCCCTAATGGGCCCTCTCCATCCGGAAATTAGCCCATTAAGCCTTTGACCATTTTAATTGATTTTCTCTTTATTAAATAATTATTAATAAATAATTAAATCAATATTTAACATTCATTCACATATTATTCAACCTCCTTGGCTATGGAACACCTTCCACCTCCACTCCGGACATCCTTCGGACTTACCGAAACCGTTCCGGTTTTCTATCTACTATTCTTCGGCGATTCTATGGATCATGTAAACACTCTAAGCATCATCAAGCCCTTAAGCGTGATACCCCATGGTTCGGGAACACTCCAGACATGGTCGGGACACTCCCGCACCAATGATCGACAGAGGGACCTGGATGGCCATGTGAACCCTATGCGTTCCACGAAGATATTGCCTCTACGGTTTCCTCCGAGTACCTGAACACACCTTTATAACCACCGTATTACGAGATGGAGTTTGATGCTATCTAAGCACTCTCGGGAGACAGTGATTGATATAGCCTCACGGTATAAGGAATAGTCTACGAGGATCCATTTCTAATCATCGTAACTTGAACTTCATGACATGATCGGGTCACGATGTTTAGGTTGGGTATTGACTCATCATCTCATTCTCGGAATGAGATGACTCCGTTTCCAACTGGCATAAATGCCACATGATCAGGAAACATGATCATATGTTGACCAATGAACCAGTGACTAGAGTTTTACTGGGAACCCCTGATTGTTTGTATATCACACGTGTATTGATGTTTCCTCTCAATACAGTTATAGCATGATATAAAAATTAATCATAAACTATATGAAATATGATAATAGTCCTTACTACTATTTGTCTCTAGGGCATATTTCCAACAGTACCAAGGTATTCTATTGGCTTAGTTTTTTTTCAACCCACCCAATTAGGGATCGTATTCCATTACCCCGGAGATAATGGAATACACGGCCAACACCCACATGCAGACAAGCAAAATAAAGAGAAAACAATGCCACCTACTTCTAGCTTCTGTGAAACCCAACATGGGGTCGAAACTAGATTCTGAAAAGGAACAAAGGGGCAAGCACAAAGGATTGTCAATATAGCAAATTAAAGAATAGCAAAAGGTCATAAGCAAACACCTCCGAATGGATTATTTTTCCATGATAGACTTTCTCCTTCTTTTCCCATGCGAGAACACAAACATTGAAAATCTCCACAAATTTCAAGTACTAGTATCTCGATCATCTCCCTCCTGTGAAGCTTCATGGGATCCATTTTCCAGGTGGTGGGTCGATAACGAAGGGCCACTTCCCCCAATATTCATAGCCAGCTCCAAGTGGGAACCATCAACATCTCTCAGTGTATCCCGATATGCCAGGTTATGTAACCCTTCGAAACATTTCATACACACTACATAGTACCAAATTATTCCAATAGAAGAGTTGATTATCTTCCCTTCAAAACATGCTATATTTTGAGGTTTGTAGATCACCCTACATATGAAAGCAATGCCAGAGATCTTACTATCTCGATTTGCCAAGACATTCTAAGAAAATATCAAAAGAATTGATAGAAAGACCTAGGTCGATTATGAGCACCAATCGCCCTGCCCATAGTTCTCAAAATATATTTGGTTATAGAGCATTAAAAAAGGTGATGAATAATCACTTCTTCATAATAGAATTGACACATGGTGTTCCCCTACCAATTTCGATTTTACATATTATCCGTAGTGGCATTTTCATTGGGCCATATTTATACATTGCAAATGTATCTATAATTTTTGATGTTCCACGCTTGGTTTAATCTACTTTCTTGTGTTCTGTCAACACTTTGGAGTACTTTTCATATGATTTCTTGGACTAACCTATTAACAAGAGCCACAGTGCCAGCTGCCTGTTTTCTGCTGTTTTTGGTTCCAGGAAAGTCAGAAATGAATATTCTCGGAATTGGACGGGACAAAAGCCAAAAATCTTATTTCACCAGAAGACTCCTGGAGCAAGAATATGAGATGGAGTGGGGCTGGGACCCAGCCACACCACCTGGCCGCGTGGGATGGGCCTAGCCGCGCCAGGGGGTGGTCTGGCCGCCCCAGACACCCCCTCGGTCTCCCTCTTCGCCTATAAGATGCCTTCTGACCTAAAAACTCAGGGGGGCGACGTTTTTCCAGAAGGGGTTCCGCTCTACCGCCACCACCAGATTCCACGAAACAGCACTGGAAACTCCATTCTGGCACCTTGCCAGGACGGGGAATTGGAGGAGATCATAGCCATCATCATCACCATCGCTTCTCCATCGACCATCCATGTTTCCCCCATCTATGAGTGAGTAATCCCCCGATCTAGGCTATGGGGATGGTAGGGATTGGATGAGATCGTTCATGTAATGGCATCGGATTGTTAGGGCATGGTGCCTAGTATCTTCTATTAGTGTTTTATGACTTTGTTGCGACTTGTTATGCTTAATGCTTGTCACTAGGGTCCGAGTGCCATGATTTCAGATCTGAACATGTTATTGATTCATTATGATAGTATTGTTTATGGTCTTACCTGCAAGTTGTATACACATGTTGTTGTCTGGAACCAATGGCCCCAAAGTGACAGAAATCAGGATAACCGGAGGGAATGGCTTTGATGTGAGGATTACATGTGTTCACGGAGTGTTAATGCTTTGCTCCGGTGCTCTATTAAAAGGAGCACCTTAATTACCAGTAGTTCCCTTGAGGCCCCACTGCAAACGGGCTGGCAGGACAAAAGATGTTGTGCAAGTTCTCATTGCGAGCACGTATGACTATGTATGGGACACATGCCTAGGATTATCTAGTACTTAGATGCTCTATCTTATTTATCTTCAATTGCCCTATGTTCTGATTGCTATGTGAATTGTCTTGTCCATGCAACACCCATCCATCCATCCCTATGCCTATCGCACTCGAATCCTACTGTTTACTGCTATTGTTACTACTGTCTTTACTTTATTACTGCTGTTACCTCACTACTCCTACTACAAAACTGTTGTTACTGATAAACTGCTGTGAGCAAGATTGTTTCCAGGTGCAGACTTATAAATATTCTTTGGCTCCCCTTGTGTCGAATCAATAAATTGGGTTTCACTTCCCTCGAAAATACTGCGATACACCCCCTATACTTGTGGGTCATCACATATTAGCTAGACCCAAACTTTGATTTTGAGATATAATTTTACCTTCCAAAGGATCTTAAATGACCTAGCAATTCCATTACTACAAAGATATTTATACATTAACTTGAAAATGAATTGATAACTCTTGTTACATTATTAGTAGGGCCCATCTACTTCATTTTACAAGTTCACATTGGTCACTAAGTTAAAAAAAGACACTCATCCATGCCTTCAAATCAATTGAGACACACCTCCTAAAAGTAAATCTCCATTCATCTCCTACAGCAAGAGCAACAAAGATATCTTATTGATTGCAAAGATCAAAGATTTTATGGAATTTTTTCTTCAGAGTCTCACCATACCAAGAATCACTGAGAAATTTCCTATCGATTTCCTACTTTAATTATTCTGCCGCACAAATACGTGTCTCACCCGCATCATCTCCGACCAGAAATCAGAGTTTTTGGCTATGTGTTTAGAATAGAAGATCCCATCACTACCAAGATACTTCTTCCTCATCACATCCGAATCTTATTAATTTTAGTTAGATCTCTTATATCCAAATCAACTTTGCATCTTTGATTTCAGATTACCTTCCATTTGACCCTGTGGTAGTTTATTTTTGTTATCACTTGTAGCCTAGAAAAAGGATATGTTGGATTAAACAAAGCCTTCCACATTGGAGACGATCAAGATACTTCCACGAACCCGGTATGGGGGTCGACTACTCATTCTTGAACATGGAGACGATGATGTTGGAGGATTCAAAGTAGCAACCGGGGGTGGCTCCAAAAACATTTCCCCATCCAATCTTTGGTCCTACAACAACTATTTCAATGTTTTCTGTTTTTTGAAACCTATGTGTTATGTGTTCTAAAACCCATTGGAGGATCAAGGCAATGGGGAGTCCCCGCAGTGCGGCATGCCTTCATGGTCATGTTGTTGTCCCCATCTAGTACTCCCGGTGGCCTCTCGTTTGTTCCAAGTTGCCTCGATCTTCATTCTGATGAAAAATTTCTTAAATTTTTGGTCAAATAAATCCTGGTCCTTTTGAGTTAAGAATGTCCCTCGAATTAAAATTTTAACAAAGCATGGTTTTCCTATCCTACGTAGGTAAAACAAAAACAAATGGGATCAATGGAACATCCCCGAAATTAATATAATTCAACATAATAACTATAGATATGATGTGAAGGAGATATACCCTAGAGGCAAATAATATATGGTTATTATTATCATATGTCAATTAGTTTGTAATAGTTTCATATTGTGTTATAACTATGTCAAGTGGAAATATTATTACATGTGTGGTATGAAACAAGCCAAGTCCCTAGCAGCCTCTATTCAATTAGCTCATTAGTCAGGTGATTATCAAGGTTTCCTGATCATGGTGCTATGAAACAAAAAAACTGACAATAAAGTCATATCATTGGTGAATGATGTGATGGACATTACCCAAAGATTGCGACACAATCAAGTCATAGAGTTTATTGTTGCAATAGTTAGAAACATAGTCTCGTTCTCCTTAGAGTGTGATACCATACCAAGCACTGTCACCCGAGAATACTTAGATAGCATCAAACATCACATAGTTACACGGTGATCTTAAAGGTTCAGGTATTTAGAGGGGCATGTAGAGGCATTATGTCTCAAGAACGGGATTTGTTAACCCACGTGACGCGTAAGATATACGACCATCTTGGTGAGATTACATCCATTATGTTGCAACATGTGACTAGGTCACGGGGATGTAATATCGTGGTAACAAGTAAAACAGAATTTGTCGGTAACAAGATTGAATAAAGTTATGTGATACCAATGACCGGATCTCGGACAATTCGTATTAGAGAAAGAAAATGAATTGGACTCGACGTTTTACGGTTCAAACGACATTGTCATCATGAAATGCACATGGGTTATTATGGGCATCCCAGTCCTGCTACTGATCATTGATGGGATCATGTATGTGCCATTCCCGAGCTGTCGAGAAATGCACTTAAGGGTACGATGAGCTAGATATCCTCTATAAGTTGGAATCACCATTTGAAAGAGAAAAGGAAACTGGAAAAGTTACGTGAGAGAACTGGAATTGTTCCAGGAAAGTTCCGAAGTTGTTCGGAGGAAATCGAAAGGGAACCGAAAGGTGTTTCGGGTCAAATCTTATTTTGTAATATGTATTTACATGTTAATTAATTTAATTAATATTAAATATAATATTAAAAACTAATTTAAAATGGTATTCCACTAATGAGCCAACTTCCTAGGGAAAAAGGGCCCAAGGGGAAAACCGCAAGAGGGAAGGGCCAAGGGCCAAAGGGGCCAAAGGCCTAGCCTTCACATGGGGCCCACCCGGCCAGCCTTGGGCTGTGCACGGGGTGGGGCCCACCCCTGGACGGCTGGCCCATGGAGCTCTAGGGGCCCATGGCACCTCCCCTCCCTCTCTCCCTTGTTTGGTACCACATGGGAAACCCAAAGGGGAGGTCACACCTCTCTCCCCCTATATACAGGGGTGCCCATGGATGGGAATAAATGCACAATACAACAACAAGGAGAAGGCCTTTGGTTGCCTTTCTCTTCTCTCTTTCCCTTGTGACCATGGCCGCATGTATGGGCTGTGCGAACAAGGCTTCACTGTAGTGCACCGTTGTGCTGCGAAGATTCCAAGCCGGAGATCTACCTCCGCACTCCAGGCAGAGATCAAGGGGTCGGAGGTCGTCATCGCACACCGTATGTGTACGAAACCTCGAGGGTGCCTCATACGAGGGCATCTTAGATGTCATGAGCCGGAGTTGCTGCACGATGAACATGGAGCAAGGGGTGACCTGCGAGGAGCTTCACGACCTTGAGATCGACTACAAGTTCGACTACTTCAACCATATCCCCCTCGGAACATTAACCGCATACGGTCTACAAGGGTATGTATTTTATACGCTCTGGTCGTTACTGCATTACTACATAGATAGATCTTGGGCATTAGGAAGTTCCAACGTAGGATTTTTTTGTTTTGTGCCATGGAACCCTTCATGATGCAAATATGATGGGTTTTGACACAATAAACTGCAAAGTTCACGGATAAATTTTACATGTATTAGCTGCATATTCTTTAGTTGGATAGTCTTCCGCGGAAAGAACTTCAGATTACCATACAAATAACATGAAAAAAATCGTGTGACCATTTCACATCAGCACAGAGAAATTACTTGTGAGATGATGAGATGAAAACATAGAGATATCAGCTCTTAGATGTGTGTTGGCAATCGTGTCAATCCATCATTCAGGAGTATGACATACTGAAAGAAGTTGGAAATATGCTACAACGAGAATCCTTCATCTTAGTATCACCAAGCATAATGTTAGCGGTCTTGCCACTTTTCCCATGTCGAGGCGTGTAACAGTGGTTGCGAAAACTAGGATCCTAGTGATCAGAATGAACAAAAAATGACAACCACCTTTCTTCCTATCAGTCTTCTTCTTAAATTTTGTAGATTCTGAGCTGTTTTTCTCCCTCAGACTTGTTCTTGTTTTTGAACTTGTGGGATTGGAAGTTATTTTTTCTCACACAGTTATCACTTCAACCCATCAACAATTCGAGCACGTGTGTCTTTTTATCGCGCTTTTTATTTCACGTGAAGATACCTAATTAGAGCCGATCGGAAATTCATGTCTCTTATGTTTCAGAGAAGTAGAAAAATTCCTGCAAGAGGAAGGAATATTGGCAATGATCCCTCCAACCAAAACTTCTCCGGTAACACACAAGTGAAGTACTCAAGTTTATTGTCATGTGATTGTATATCGTGACCCCGCCCAACCAGGGAGCGCTTAACAATCATCTTATAGTCATAAAATTGTTCCATTGCACACAACTCAGTGCAAGCATCTGAGACCCCCAAACTAGGACGTGAGGGAATCCCACATGTCATTGACATTATCAAATGACATATGCGGTTCAATAATGTTCTCTCCAAGAACACACAAAAGAACAACCTTAAATATGGTATCGACTTTCTCAAAAGCTTCCCCCTATGTAAGAGTAAGCTCTCCCTCGGGTTTTCCTAGAGTGGTGTTATAGAAGCACTTGGTTTTAAGACAAAGAACTACTCTCACAACCCATCTTTGTAGTGCACATCCTCCAAAGGCGGTGTCCTCAATGATGTAGTAAAATGCCTATAATAAGATTTTTAGATTGCTAAAACTAGAAGCTAATTTCCATATGATTTTATCCAAGAAAATAATAAATAAATAAATAAGAATGGTATAGAAAAGTAAACTAGTCATGTAAACTAGTAAACTAGACAAACGGACCCAATCTAAGACAATCCGCTAGTAATTCTAACATGATCCCATAGAGTAAACAAATGATCATGTTGTTAAAAAGGTTGCCTAAGTCGGAACATAATTCATTGTTGGGGAAGATTTTCCAGCTCATTATTGTATAGAAGTCGCGCAAGAGCACTCTACAAAACTTGATCGCCTCTCTCCCCCTTACAAGATAGGCACACAAGGTTCTAGAACGAGGAAGTATCATGTGTCGCGCTTGGGCACAAAAGGTTTTGGAATAAGGAAGTCCCATTTGTTCTGCGTGTCATGATGGGCGTCGGAGGAGGAAGAGCGCGTGTGTAGGTGTCTTCTTCTCATGCTCATAAAAGTGGTTGAAGAGGTCCACTTATAAGAAGGTCCAGCTTGGGTCAACTCAATTTGTTACCTTTCCCATATTTTTTTGATCAGACATAACCATGCATTAAAAATTGAGAAGCAGGTGCGTTTAAAGCACCCGAAGCTTATTTTGATGGCATATCAGCAAATTTAACATGTATACAATTTACTTTGTCTAACACATAGATGTATTGCCAATAAATTAGGAGATCTATGATTCTCCTGATTAAAAAATAAAGGCAATGTCCTGCAAATTTAATTTCTCCATAACTGAATTTGCACCAATGAAATAACTATTCTTATAGATTTTAGTGTGATGAAAAGTTAAATTTTAAAATTATGGCCATGGTAAATCGTTGGAAATAAACTTACCAAACCTACTCCAATCCTCTCAAAATTTATAGCGAAAACCCAATGAAGTAAATAATCCCTAAGAAAAATAAGCCTACTACATGTGCCACAAGATAAGAACAAAACATATGAGTGTACATTAGCTGATACATTTTTTAGAAGCAGAAACTTCCACAGCAACAATAAATTGCATATGCCTAAACTACTTTTTCCATAGTCATTCGTGGGCATCTAACTTAAGAGCAGACATGAATTATGGACTCAATGTAGCAAGATACATGGGTATTTGACTACTTTTTCCATAATCATTCGTGGGCATCTAAGTTAAGAGCGGACATGAATTATGGACTCAATGTAGCAACATACATGGATATTTGAGATCTAACTTCTAGAGGATTATTTTGTTAATTGAAGATGGCGGTGTAGACTGGTCAAATCTAGAAGACGACGACACTCAACATTTATTATTACAATGGCTTGAAGAGTGTCATAGAACTGACATTTGTGAGAGAAAATCAAGCCAGCAATTCCATATGTGTGCCTAAATTGATTCTCTCCTTAATCCATCCTATGCATCTAAATTAACTCTGAAATCGACATTTATCTTTACTTAATATACCAGGGCAAAAAGTCACGGGTATTTGAGATACAAGATCTAGGTTCTTATACTATTAATTTAGGGGTTAATAGTACTAACAAGTTAAATATAGAAGACTGAGTATTGTTACAACATTTTTATTGTTATGTGTGGTTGGAAGTGACATATAAATCGAATAATCTATTATATTAGAATCACTGCATTTTTTTGTCACATCAAAGACCATGGTCGTAATTATTTTTGGTGTGAAACAAATGCATCTCCTTAACAAAGTTCTATGCAATTAATTTAATAGTCGGATCAAAAATGTGTGGCTAGGATTTAATAAGAGAATATTAGTAATAGTTTTGACCATTCGAAATGAACTCCTTAGTTAATCTTAATTGGAGTCTCATATTTGATCAGACCATGAAAATAAAGGCTCATGATGTTGATGTTTGACTCATAGTAATGTGTCATGAGATATCTCCTGACTTAGGAGTACTACTACCCGGATCGCACGGCGGTATATGAAAAATGACACTATGGCGAGAAAATATATTAGGGTACAAAAATGAACTAACCCATACAGAAAAATAGTAAGCAATGTAGCATGGAAAAGTTGAATTATTCTCATCAGATGTTCTGAAATATTATATGACATGTAGAACTGGAATAGTATGACCCCAAGATCAGCGGGAAAAACAGTTGTGAGGGACAGACTTATCACAAGAAATAATACCAAAATTTCCAAATTTACCAAACTAGCGAGGAAAAAAAGACGAGGCATGCGAACCACTAGCTCCGTAGATTATTGCGTGATAAATTGTGATCCATACAAGAACATCGACATCTGCATAGAGCAAATACACCTTCATTCCACAATGCACAATCTCAGCAACCACGATATTGTCACGGATAGTGCACTAACCTAACATAGCTAAACTACACCGTCGAGATTTATTGGAGGCTAGTTTCAATGCGAGGGGAATTCTGAAGTCATAGAAGCAACTAGCCTCCTTCATGGATGAGCCTTCTGGACATGCTCTCATTCTAAGGGGGGGCTTGAAACTTCAACACTAACATAAGAAAAAATAACATACTTACAGACTCCAATGATTAAAGGAAGATACATGCTAACTATTTAGTCCGTCTATCTAGGATAAATTATCCATTAAGAAGTATTATTTCATATTCCACCATAATAGCCTAAAAAGTTATTGTTTAGGTAATCTAAACATCAATTGGTCATTGCTCAAGTAGCCCCTAAAGATTTCACATTTTTTAACTTTACCAACTAGCTCACAATCTAAAAATTACTTGTATATAGAAATCAAAGTATCACGAAAAAATTATACATTAGGTCAATCTACTATATTTCTACATAGCATGCTAATCGTTTAACAACAAAGATGATTAAAGATGCTTTCTACATAGGTGATATTTAGTTAGCAAGAATTTTGTCTACAAATGTATTATTTTCCATCAAATAATGAGAATGATCAATAGATGCATACCGAGGGTAATTTTTACACAGTAAAGACAATCCTCATATTTCAAAGAGAAAAAAGATGTTGCCCTCGCACTTGCGAGGGCCACCATGCTAGTTCTATAAAAAATGACTGGTGATGCCCCATGAAACTTGCCATGATGAGCTTTGGAAACAACTCTAATAGCACCCCGAAAACCTAGGCACGTAGACGCGGTATCCACATTAATTTTTAATGACCTATCATTGACCATAACCATTTGCAAATCAAGGAAATTGAACCCGAGTAGACGCGGTATCCACATTAATTTTTAATGACCTATCATTGACCATAACCATTTGCAAATCAAGGAAATTGAACCCGAGTGAAACACATGAACTATCGAACACCCAAATAGATGGCTAGAACACCCCAGCCTAGATGGACTTCCCATGTTGATGTGGCCAAGCTAACTAGGCTTGCATTTGGAGTCCTTTTTTTAAGGAAATTTGGAGTCCTTTTTGTGAGGAGAGATTTGGTTTCTCAACTAGCATATCTGAAACTAGTTCAAATTGAATGCTTCTCATGGTAAATAAATACACCTTCTCACGATACCCCCTTTGTTTCCTTTTAAAGGAGCAGCAGCTAGAAGGAAAGATAGATGCGGAGAGAAACCTCACAATGGACTTCATTTAAAATGAGATAGATACATATGCACGTACCATGCATGATACCCAGTTATGCAAGTTAATCTAGAATTCTTTTGTAATGGATGTGAAACTGGACAAGCAATGTGTAGTAAGAGTGCACACACTTCAGATCTAGGTTTGGGAGACATCGAGGAATGCAGCAACACATAGCTCTGTGGTCAGGGAATGAAGGAGGTGTTGTCGCTCGTTCTCCGTCTCCAGTCACGTTCAATACACTTCTCTCTACGCAGAGGCCTTATAATGGGCAAAACTGCACAAAGGAGTTATGGACAACACGTACAGCTGGCCACGGTTTTCTTTTAAGGAGTTATGTAATTGACGGTGTAACATATTTATTTGTAAAAGATCTGGACGATCTAAACATCCGTTCCAAAGCTTGTTTTATAAGCTCCATTTCACATACGAAATTACTAACGTTACCGTGTAACTACTCAGACAACAAAGTCCCGAAGTAGGTCCCGTCTATGCAAGGTAGTTCTCTGTTAAAAGATATGGACAATCTGACTATCCAAACCATGAATTTGAAAAGGAATTTGGCTCTACGGTATTACTCCGTAATTTAAATTACTGTTGTGGAGATCTGATATGAGCACGAGCATCCCTGCAATATGTTTTGATTTTAGACTATGGGATCGGATGCTACGGGAAGAATTAGTACTGGGAACCTAAATTAATTCAAGACTGGAAGCGTTACTTCTCCTTCGATTCCAAATCATACCATCGGAAACACTAGTTCTAGTATCAAAAGCTGCAATAAATATTTAAAAAATGAACTAAAAAAATCTCATAGAAATCATTAACTCTGGTAGTGGTAAATAATCATGGAAATATGTACTTGCCAAGAGGGCTGCCTCGATACGTATGGGTTTAATTTAATTAGAAATGGACACTTTGTCGGTTTGGAATTTCTCCACACTGCTTCTTGTGGGGTTCTTGTATAATCAATGCCTCATTCCTTTTGACCATGCCGTGCAGGCCGTTGGAAACATGGCAGCAGTATAGGGACTCCCTTGGCATGTCACCATGTTCTGCCACTTTTTTGCTCAATTTACTTGAATGGCAATCTTTAATAGAGTAGTGCACACGAATGCATGGATTTAGTAATTCTTTGAAACTCCAAGATGTGTTTTTCTTGTAGAGTTCACTATATAACATAATTATCTGAAGTAATGTATTCAGATGAAACTTGGGCAACTGCTAAATTTGGGTTAATGAAACCTGCCTTTTCATGAAGGACCGATGGCCCTCCTAGTGAGGCATACATATGCTCTCTGTATGCAGGAGATCAGTCAAGCCCTTGTAGTTCTTTCTTTAGATCCAGGGACGTGAGTGAGGTGTGTCGCTGCCCGCTGCATGGAGGAATGTATAGAGATATATATATAGCTCCACTATTCAAGAACAGGTTCCTGCCCTGTTTCCTTTCACATGAACAACAGGAACCCCTTGTTAACTTTCACACAAACACGTGTTAACTTTTTTTCTTTACAAGTTAACTTCCAATCTGTAGCAGTAATAAGGAATGTTAACTTTTTTTTGTGCAAGTTAACTTCCGCGAACTTCTTAACAGACCCGTGTGTACAAGTTAACTCCTACTTTCTATGCTAGTTAATTTTCTGACGGAGCACCGATATTTTGTGTTTTTGCGGACTGTATATTGCTCGCAGTTTGTGAACCACTTATCGGAATGATGCATGCGATATACCATTGAAAAGGTATGGAAGCTTAGCATATTTTTCATAAATAAATTTTTTCCAAATTCGGTATATTTTTTAAATAATTTCAAATATACCAAACAGTGTTTTCGTGAACTTCTCTGTTACTGTACTATATTATGGACGTAATTTTCAAACCGCTCGTCGGAATGATGCATGTGATATACTGTTGACATAGTACGAAAATTGCGCAACTCTTTTGTTTATAATATTTCTCCAAATTTCTTATGGTTTTTAGTTAATTTTGAATATATAAAAATTTATTTTCGTGAACTTTTCGTATTTCGTACAGCATTTTATGTCTTATTTTCAAACCGTTTGTCTGATTGATGCGTGTGAGATATCCTTGTAAAACTGTTAACATTGTGCAACTTTTTAGTTCAGAAAGTTTTCCAAAATTCCTTACGGGTTTTAATTAATTTTAAATATATCAAAAACTAGAGATGCTCGTCATCACTCAAATGTTTGAAATTAACATGTTCTCAATGTTCGGGTTAGACAGGACGGTAAGTTAGAGTGAAATTAGGTTCATATTTACTTCAACTACTCGAGGAGGGGGTTAGTTTGGGCAATCGAATTACGTAGAAATGACTTCAATACGTAGGATTTTTGTCCATTAAAAACATAGTAACTTAATTGATTTCAATATATATGCTAACTTCTAGATACATGTTAGTTAACTTCCTGTCGCGATATAAATCTTCTGCGCTACGCACTGTCTTTTGGTCGTAGTTTTCTGTGAACACGAGTTAACTTTCATCTCTTTCCATGTTAACTTCGGCGAGCTTCTTAACACCCCCGTGTGTATAAGTTAGCTCACAATTTCTATGTTAGTTAAGTTCCTGACGGAGCACCGATATTTCTTGTTTTTATAAACTGTATATTTCTCGTAGTTTTTAAACTACTTATCGGAATGATACATGCGATATACCATTGAAAATATATGGAAATTTCACATCTTTTTCTGAAATAAAGTTTTCTCAAATTCGGTATATTTTCTAAATAATTTCAAATATACTATACAGTGTTTTCGCGAACTTCTTTGTTACTGTACTGTATTTTGGACGTAAGTTTCAAACTGCCCGTCGGAATGATGCATGTGATATACCGTTGAAATGGTATGAAAATGGCGCAACTCTTTCATTTATAGTTTTTTCCAAATTCATTATGGTTTTTAGTTAACTTTGAATATATATCAAACTTCTTTTTCGTGGACTTTTCGTATTTCGTACAATATTTTGTGTCTTACTTTAAAACCGGTTATCCGATTGATGCGTGTTATATACCGTTGGAAAACTGTAAACATTGCGCAGCCTTTTCATTTAAAAAGTTTTTCGAAATTTCTTATGATTTTTAATTAATTTGTCCACAAACACGAGTTCACTTCTATTTCTTTCCATGTTAACTTTCACGCGATGGCTCACCGGCACGCGAAGAAGGTGGGGGAGGGCGACATGGTGGCCCGCCGGCACTTGTAGTAGGTAGGGTACATGGGTGCTTGGGGTGGAAGGGCGCGGGTGGTAGAGGGACGGAGAAGAAGGTAGTTACGTGGGGTTTCCTATATAAGCTTATATAGGAATCTCTTAAGGGTTCTTAAATAGTATACTAATAATTATGTTCATATTTATCAGAAACTTAAAAAAATCGATATAAAAATACAATTTATGAGTCATTTTAGTGTAAAAACATAGAAAATAGGCATTTTACGTCGTATTTTTATACGGCATGTAAACAAATTTTTTTACGACATGTCTAAATTTTCTTATGTTCCTTTTGGCTTTTGAAGTAAGTGAAAATTTACATGACGTAAAAATAATGTACGATTTGAAAGATAGAGGATGGGTGTAGAATAACTATTTTAAATAATGTTGCGCTATTTGACCTAGGGAGCAGAATAGTTATTCTACACCCTCCCTATAACTTTAGAACCGTATATAATTTTTACGTCACATAAATGTTGTTTTACTTCGGAAGTCGAGAAGAACATAAGAAAATTTAAAAATTATATAATTTTTTTGTTTACATGTCGTATAAAAATGCGACGTAAAATATGTATTTTTGGTATTTTTTACACTATATTGACTCATAAACTCAATTTTTTTGTCTGTTTTTTTAGTTGTGGTGAATATATGAACATAATTTTATCATTCTAACAACATAAAAATATGTTGGTTTCAAAATAACTATTTTGCACCTGGGTGCTGAATATATATATATATATATATATATATATATATATATATATATATATATATATATATATATATATATATATAGATAGCCAGTATCTACCATACCGGAAGGTATGTACACGTAGTATGAAGTATATAAGAATATTTGGGCAGTATATATACTACTTTTTTGGTAGTGTGTAATTTTTATTCACATACTCCTTTTGTACGTACAAATATGACCGTATATTACATATATAGTGCAAACTATGGGTGTATTTGCAATTTTTTCAGCTAACTTGCTTGGAAGTATCTTAAATATAGTATATGAACATACTCAAACAGATAAAGTATTACAAATACTTCCGTAAGGCAGTATATGAGACGTGGGTGTAGTTACACCCGGGAGTAAGAAGTATTTTTCCTATATATATATATATATATATATATATATATATATATATATATATATATATATATATATATATATATATATATAGGTACTCAGGCGGCTAGCTACGCACGTCCAGACAGCCATTGGATCAACTATATATAGCACCTGATATGAACCCAAGAGCACAACCCCCACTAACGGCGTTAGGCCGGGTGCATTTTTTCCAATGCTACTTTTTTGGATCTACAGCGAGAACACATGCGAATGCGGTGATATTTGCAGGCGCTCCTGCCAACCAATCTGGTAGTCTCCATGCATTTTTTACAATATGGTTGTACTTTGTGTTGGCTAGTGGCATGGCAAGGGTTGGTCAAGCCACAATTTCAAAATTTGCCATATACCAACACCATCACGTCCAGCCACAACATCACGTCAAGCCACGATTTCTAAACTTGCCATATACCAACACCACCACGTCAAGCCACAATACAATGTCAAGCCATAATTTCTAAATTTGACATATACAAACACCACCACGTCAAGCCACAACAACCCTAGAATATGGCCACAAATTCTAAATTTTCCATATACCAACACCACCACGACAAGCCACAAACCCCTTCAAGCCACATTTTCTAAATTTTCCATATAAGAACACCATGGTAGGTTGGCAGTCGTTTTCTCTTGCTTCCACCGGTTTTTGCACATGGGAGTTGGCAGTGGCTGAGCTTTTCTGAAAAGAACCTCGTGAGAATAGTTGGTTCCCGCCAAAATAATTTCTTCCGTCAATATTTTGCCATATAGCATGCAACAAAGAAAAACAATTAGCCACAAATGAAAAACCACCACGAATGAAAACCCACCACGGTTGGGTCACCATACCCATAGCAAGCAAAAAACAAGGATGTCACCGTCACAGGTTGCATATCCACATAGGATGACAGCTGTGGCTTTCTCACGTGGCAAATACTTTTTGGTGTGGTTCATAGCAAGCCACAAACACAAAAATAACCACAATGCATACAACGTGGATAAGCTTGGTATGGCGCATAGCTAGCCACGAATCAGAAATTTACCACAAATAAAATATCGTGGTCTGGGGTTGCCATGCTGGTGGACCACCGTGGGGCAGCAGGATGTGGAGACCACCTGCAAAAAACACGTACCTGCCAACTTGCGATTGTGTTGCTATATGTCAAATTTATAAATTGTGGCTTGGCTTGGCGTTCTGGCTGGACGCGGTGGTTTTGGTATTGTGGATTGTCGTGGTGTTGTGGACTGCTGTGGCGGTGTTGGAATTTGGCAAATTTTGAATTTCTGGCTCACCCCTGCCATGCTACTCATATAGTACAACCACAATGTAAACATGCATGGAAAAAACCAAATTGATTATCATGAGCGCTTCGTATGGAGAGTGTAGAAGAAAAAAGCACACACTGGAGCATAGTCCGTGGACGATGGCAGGAGCATGCATTTTTTTGTGCATGCATGCATGATATCGACGGCGCAAAATGGAGAAAGCAAACGCCGTCATTTTGTTTGTGCTCTCTGCTCCCTGCATCAAGATTGGCGGGTAGTTTTGCTCGCTATATCCAACGATTCCTAGGACGTGCGTAGCTAGCCGTGCGCTTATAAAATCCACGTCCATATATATATATATATATATATATATATATATATATATATATATATATATATATATATATATATATATATATATATTGGAAAAATACTTCTTACTCCCGGGTGTAACTAAGAAAAAATACTTCTTACTCCCGGGTGTAACTACACCCACGTCTCATATACTGTCTTACGGAAGTATTTGTAATACTTTATCAGTTTGAGTATGTTTATATACTATATCTAAGATACTTCCAAGCAAGTTAGGTGAAAAAATTGCAAATACACCTATAGTTTGCACTATATATGTAAAATACCGTCATAATTGTACGTACAAAAGGAGTATGTGGATAAAAATTACATACTACCAAAAAAGTAGTATATATACTGCCCAAATATTCTTATATACTTCATACTACGCGTACATACCTTTCCGGTATGATAGATATTGTCTATATAGTGTGAAACACGTGGGGGTGTTATGTCCTATATATATATAGTCATCTAACTCAGGAGTCAGGGACAGACTAAAACTTTGAACTATGGGAAGATAATTTGTCAGGTAGACGAGACACAACAAGATTGCGGAAAAAGGAGCAGGGCCCTTTTTTGTACACATCCAGTTTCTCACCATGATGTTTTTCAAACATCCAGCTCATTTGCACCGAAAATTGAAACGGTTTTTAAGAAGGATGTATTCATGAAAGCCTTCAAAAGTAAAAGTACAAACCACCAGTCCATGTTCTTGAGGCACATTCATATTTTCATCTATGGCATGGTTGTTGCATTTGTCTAGATTGAATTAAACACAGTGTGTTTCTCCTGTTCTTAAAATTAGTAGGAAGGATAGATAGAAGCTTCCGTAACCGAGAGAAAGCTCACAATAAAATTCTGCATACCACACATGTAAACCATAAAGCAATTTAATTTAAAATTTCTCGTAATGTATGTGAAATTGGGAAAACGGTGTGTAGTTAGTAGGAGGGCATTTTAAGTCTAAGCTTAGGAGGCATCAAGGAATGTAGCAACACATGATTGTCCACGTGCTCTCAAGGAGCATATATAAAAGGAAGCATAGGTTAACATGTGTATTGTAGTGTCCTTGCTGCGTGATCACCATTTTCTATTGTTGTCTTCATCTTGCATAACTTCGGCGATGGTACGAACATATGGAGAAAAAATTAAGGATAGAAGTAGGGGCAGTGCTGCGGTTGGGAGTTGGGACGCTCGGTCTCCATAGCCTTGTTCTAAAAGTCCACGGATATGAATGTAACTCAATGCCAGCGTAACGCCACAACTAGTAATTATCTAGCAGCATTATTATATTCTAAATTTGCATGGTTGTTCCATTAGCTCACTGGCTTCACATTTGAAGTCTTTTTTTAGCTTGTCTCACATGTTATTTTCTCCAGCTGGTTAGTTCAATCACAACCTCCACCATGAACCAGCATGTATCCATCCCGAGCACGTTGGTGCATCCTTTGCATTGTTTTTATATTAGAGCAGATTCAAGAAAACATGTTGCCATTAATTTAAAAGATTGTATGCCTCGGATCTGTCTCCGACGCCTTGTTTCCGCCCAGGCTGTTCGCTCGGTCGATGCACTAGATATGTTCTCCTAGCAAACATGGCAATGTAACAGACATACATGCCATTGACATTGATACTAAAAGACCTCATATCAAATCCAAACGTATTACGGAAAGAACAGATTTCATAATAAAGATTTTGTACTCGAATACCAGAGATACGTATCTTAGACAAATTGAAACCGGTTTTCAAATGTTTTCGTCGGTGTGGTAAAATAGGATACCGAGACATTGGCGTTAGCATTGGAAAAGAAAAGCAAGCCCCCCCCCCCCCCCCCCCCCCTTTACCTGAACTGATTAAAATTCAATGCAGCTCACTCGAGTACATTGTTCTCGTGGCACATTCATTAATGCATCCAATGCATGGTTGTTGCATTGGACTAGATTCAAGTAGATAATGCCCTTCTCTTTCTTAAAAGGAGCGACACTAGAAGAAAAGAGGTTTCAGTAACCGAGAGAAACCTCACCATGGACTTTCGCAAACAAGATGTGCATGCCAACAATATATGCAATGTCATCGAAAATTTCTGTTGTAATGGTTGTGAAACTAGGCAAACATGTTATACTAGGATCTCACATTTTAGGTCTAAGTCTGGGAGGCATCGAGGAATGCACGATTACAGTGGAGAGGTATCTCGTTGCTCATATCTCAGTTGACATAAGGTGGTGAATATGCTATTGAAGGTTTTAGATTTTCCACTGGGCTTGAGGAACACGCAGGAGAGCTATATTCAGTCAGCAACGCCACACGAGGCTGCATGATGCCCACCTTCCCATGACGAACTAAGAATCAGGGGATTAGTCTATTAAGACTAGTACAAATTTTCAGTCCGTGCAACGAGAAATCTGAACTAGGAATTCAATACTTCTCCAGCCATGCTGCAATGTAGTTACATCATCGGTTAACATTTGGAATCCCTCCAAGTTGGCATCTGGGCTTCCTTGTGTATTCCTATGAAACTATTTTTTCTCGCGTTTTGACCATGCCATCAAGGCCGTGTGAAATACCGTAGCGGAAACATGTGTAGACATGTGCGTGCTAAACCTCTTTGCTAAATTTATTTGAATTGCTAATCTTTAATTCAGTAGTGAACACAGATGCATGGACTTGGTGATTCTCTGAAGCTCTGAAGAGATAATTGTCTGTCTCAGATTATCTGAAGTGATGTGTTGTATGGACAACCGGAAATTTGTGTCAATGAAACCAGGTTGTTACGTTCTGCACACATGTAGCCGATGGCCGTCCTGGCGAGGCATACATGTTGTTTGGCCATCTAGTTTATTGTGAAAATGTGTCACTATATGTTTCTACCAGGATTTTATAGCGTCATTGTCAGCTGACAACTCATTAGACAGGAATAGATAGAAGACTTGAATAATGGGAAGAGGAATTGTGTGTGAGAGAGGCAAGACACAACAAGCGTGCAAGAAATGCAACGGTGTCCTTTTTTGTACACATCCAATTTCTCGCCATTGATTGATTTTAGAGTTAGTGCGTGCGACCACATTGGTTTATGCTAAGGAAGATGATATAAGAGGAGGTGGCCTTGGTTTCCTCCAAGGCACTTGGGATACACGTCCATGAAGGAGACTCTAGCCAACAGAAAATGAATACAGAGAGCAAGCTACAAGAACAAAGTTCAAGTTTGAAGTCTTATCCATAGGGATGAGAGGGACCAGGAACATATGCTGGCTCCGTTGGATGGACAATCTGAGATTAACCAGCTGGAGTGATAATCAATGCAAGGCAACATGCAACATGATAGCATGCAGAGGGACAATTAACCGCTCGATTATGTCCAAGATTATAAGTTTACCCCTCACATCTAGGCACTACTTCCTCCGGTTCAAAATATAAGATGTTTTTGGTTTGTGAAGAAAATGTATCTAGACTTCTTTTAGTGTGTAGGTTCACTGAGGTTTGGAGTGAATCCACACACTAAATAAAGTCTAGATACATTCTCTTCACAAACCTAAACATCTTATATTTTGAAACAGAGGGAGTACGTAACTTTTGGTGTTAGAGCAACTCTAGAAGATTCCACTTATATTATCGACATAATCTGTTAACCAGGATTCTCCAATCTAATCAATCCATTGTACATTCATGTTTGTAATCTCTGGTCAAATTAGAAGAATCAAGTTTTCCAGAAGCATGAAACCGGTATCTTTTGGAACTCTACTAGCTTTAACAAACTGAATCGTGAATTATTGATTCAATGAAGGCACTCCCTCCGAACATCGCTCAATGCACTGGTGACTGTCGGCTAGGTACAAGCCTACATATTCATTTAGTAGAACAGAAGGCTTAGCAATTTGTGTGTTGCCTTTTTTATGACTTGCGTGTGTCAAAGTGGTAGACTTTTGCTAGAGCATTGTATCTGTGAACTATTGCACATGACACATGTACTGGTTTTTGGTGCAACTAGGCGTATATTACCCGCTCCACTATAATGTAGGCCCATTATCTAGGCGATCGCTATTGTCATCTTTAGTGCTAGAAATGTGTGTGGACCTTAGGGAAGAAGAAATTTGTAATCCTCTTGCACTACAACTATTTATATTTGTCTTAACCTTGAACCTGGAATGGACTCAGCTGTTTGTTGTTATGATTCTCGTAAAAAAGGACGGTTCTCCTCATGTTCAAATAAACGGTATAACGTTTGGTTGTCCAAACCTGCTATTATCATACACACAACCTTCTTTTGTAATGTTTAGCCAAACTCCACGGTTTGTAGTGTTTTAGGAGTCACCATTTGACTGTACTTGAGGGACGGAGTGAGTGTGCTTCATTTGCCCGAAAAACCAAGGTCATCATTGGTGACCAATCATGCTTGTCGAAAGTTCTCTTCAGCGTGATAAAATGGGATAGTGGAGAGCAGGCGTGGTAATGAAACATATATATTCTGACCATCTGCATCTGCCCAATCTAAAGCTTGAGTTGATATGGTTGGAGAAATGAGTATCCACTACTATTCGTGTCTGTTGTTTACTCCACTAATAGGGAAGATTTGTTTGTACAATTACGTGTAGGATATTTGAGATAAGCAAGGAAGCACTATTTCTCGTAACGGTACCAATCATATTGGAGGCAACATTAGTTCAGTAGTTCTAGCAAGATAGTCAATGTAAAAACACATATGTTATTATCAGTAATATGATAATGACTCAGATTAAATGTATGCATGTCATAAAAATAATTAATTATAATCCCTCCATCTCAAATGTATCTAATAGTTATAAACCATGTCTAGATATATCAATGTATAGACTAATATGAGAGAGGGAGTAGGAAATCATGGATATTTGTACTCGAATACCATGCAAAACGTATGAAAAGAAAAATCAATAATCTAATATCGTGGTATTGCCTTATTGATGTGGCCTTCCTACCTCGTTAGAGAAACTCTAATATCGTCCCTAAATTTTCTCCCCTATTTCTCCTTGTAGGGTCTCCCCTAAAAAGGTTCTGCCCTTAAAAAAAATTCATCTCCAGCATCTCCCCTATACACATTCACCTTTATTTTCTGTCTGAGATAAGAAGTGATCTGTTTTCTGGACAACTGCTATATTTGTGTCAATATAACCAGGTAGTGGGCATGAGGTCACTGGTTTGGCTAGTATGTCTATTCTCTACATATATGGACGTGAGTAAAATGTGTCACTATTTGTGGCTAGCAGGATTTTGTGGCTTCGAAATTCTGAGTGGAATCCGGTAGAAAACAGATTTGAGGGTAAGTTAGGCTATTGGAAAGGAAAACTATTATCCTATTGGGATCGACATGTATTTATAAATTTTGTCCTAGCAAGTATGCTCACGTTCATGTTGTATTTTCTCGAAATACCAAAGGGTCTAAGGAAAAGATTGGACTTCTATCGCTCACGATTTTTTTGGGAAACTGATGAAGAACTATAGATTAACATGGCGGAATATCATTTTCTGACCCAAAGACCTGGGTGGTTTAGCTGTTGAGGTTCTAGAACTTAAAAACAAATGTTTATTAAGAAAATGGTTGCATAATTTTTTGACAGAAGAAGGGGTGTGGCAAGAGTTGCTACATAGTAAATACCTAGCAAATAAAACTCTAGCACAAGTTGAAGCCAACCCGACTAATTCACCATCTGGAAACGACTAATAGGAGTTAAAATAAGTACTTTGCTAGGAGTGCTTTCAAAATTCGTGATGGGAGTGGCACCGGATTCTGGGAGGATGTTTGGCTAGGAGAGCTCCCCCCCAACAATACCCCTCTTTATATTACATCGTCCACAGGAAGAATTTATATGTTCATGTCGTCTTGTCTCACACTCCTCTAAACATCGGATTTAGACGGAGTTTAGCTGGAAATAAATGGGATGCATGGCTGCATCTTTGTGAGAGGTTGACGGCAATAACTGTGACAAGCAAAAATGATACATTTATATGGAGGTTAACAGATAATGGAGTTGTCACTATTAAATCTATGTACGAAGACCTTATGAATGGACATCCGTGTTTTTGAACACGGTATCTGTGGAAGATAAAAATACCAATGAAAAATAAAAATTTTATGTGGTTCATTAATAGTAAAGTGTTGTTAACCAAAGATAATCTCTCTAAGAGAAATTGGAATGGATGCAAAAAAATGTTGCTTTTGTGACGAAGAAGCAACAATTGAACATTTATTTCTTTTATGTCCTTTTGCGAAGATTTTATGACGTATTTTCGTTTTCACTTATAATCTCCCACCTCCAACCAATATCACTAATATGTTTCGGAATTGGCTTAATGGAATGGATAATGAGAATAAAGGAAGAATATGTATAGGAATTTCGGCTCTATGTTGGTCCATTTGGAAATGCCGAAATAACATTATTTTTAACAAGGCCAGAGTTTCATCTTTATTGCAGGTTATCTATATGGCATCATATTGGATTCAAATCTGGGCTTTCCTACTCCCCGAGCATCAGTGACAACCCATGGTTTCTGGATGCAGCTGTCTTGTGAAGGTTTTTTTAGCCAAGCTTCATGGTGACATACTAGTAGATTGACATATGTCTAGCTGCTTTATGCAATTTCTTGTGAGACCTTTAGCTTTGTTGAGATGGTTGGTGTTTGTATCAACCTTATCTGACCTGTGAGATGTAATACTCTTACTTTCACAACTTTTGTACTCCGTACAGGTTTTTAATAAAGACTGTGAGCATCCTTGGATGCAGAGGCCGGGCTTCTCCCCATTTCAAAAAAAATGTGACAACTCGTCAAACATAAATAGATTGAATACTTGAATTGTGGGAGATAGGCGAGACAAAACAAGCGTACAAAAAGCGACGATGCCCTTCTCTGTATACATACGCATTGTTTCCATTGATTATTTTAGAGTAAGTTCTTGTGACGATGACATTGGGTTAGGCTAAGGAAGATGATATAAGAGGAGGTGGCCTTCGTTTCCTCCATGGCTAGCCAATAGAAAAAGGAAGAGCAACCTATGTGAATAAAGTTCAAGTTTGAAGTCTTATCGGTAGGAATGAGAGGGATCTGGAACATAGGTTGTATATTTTGGATGTACATTCTAAGCTTCTGCAGACCAAGATTGTAGGCGTAGATTTGTTTAATAACATAATAGTAGTGAAAATATTGCGAGCAATGTCGTACCAATGAAAAAATGGCACTAGCTCATAAGAGTTCTTGAACATTACAAAAAGATGAATAGCGATATGACATGATCTAGGTATCTGATTGCCTTCCGTGTCAGGGTCATGTTTCATTTTCCTATAGTCTCAGAAGTTTGACTGGTGAAGATGTGGTTTCCTTGGAGCTAACATCAAATTGCACAAAACCACATTTTTATACGAGAACTTTTGTACTGACAAATACTCGGAACAAATTTAGTCTTTGGCGAGAACACGCTAGCAACATCTCTAATGTCTTTGTTAAGTTAAACTCATAATTCCACATAACCTCTCACAATATTTATGTCTTTGTGAGATAACTTTTTTTCAAGCCAATTAAAATTGTAGGCTGCATGAAACGACACAAGGAACATGTATTGCATCTCCTTAATTTTTTCGCTTCTTCATTTAGATTGTTAACATTATATTAATTAAATTTAAAGCATCCTAATGTCTATGAGTCGATTTGGTTAACTAACTGCCAATATAGTTTCATTTTGGACTTGTTTGCATGACCGACTGATAGTTTCATAGACAGTATATGTTAGGCACCAATCATCTAATTACGTACTTAGTATCCAGAGTGTACTTAATCCTTATCACTGAGAAAATGAACTCTAAATTATGTACTTAGCATACCACGTCGGATTTTTGCCAACATGGCATGCATGATACTACCTATGATATCCTCATTGGGCTAGTCTTAGCTTCTAGGTCATGATTTGACGAGACAACGACCTATCCAGATAGATGTCAAGTTAGGGATAGGACGGGGCATGCAACCGGTGTTCTTTTGTCGAGCTACTCTTTTTACTAGTGGGCACCAGAATTACAGGTTACCGCGGAATCTCGAAAATATCGCTATTTACCTTCTGGGTTAACTTAACAAAAATCCAATTCAATGTTTGTGTGCCAAAACAAATAAGGCTGATACACAAATTACAGTGTATTTCTTGCCCAGCTCATATGGTAGGAGCTTTGTGCTTACAACTAAGGGCGTGTACAATGGCATCTAATCAGTTGTCTATAATGAAGGCCATGTAGGATATTTTCCTACGTGGAGGAAAGAGAACAATCGGAGAGAGTTAGCCCGTCTGCAGAATAAACGACGGTCTTTTACCGCAAATTTTGCTACTTAACGACGGCTGTCCTTCCGTTGTACGATGGGCGTATGGAACCGGTAGTCTTTTATTTCTCTTCCGTCCCCACGGCCACGTATACCGCTCCTGGTTTTAAGGTTCTTATTATAGACAATCAAATAGACAGGTCATTGTAAAGGGCATCTATATTATGATCGAGATTTGACATGGCAACATATTACGGATAGCACCTGTCTAAACGATTGTACATGCGGACATGCCCTAACAAGCCGTAGGCTAAAACGGCGGGCCCTGAATCTTATCTATTTTTTCGAGTTCCGGTTTTGCATAAGACCTTGCATGCAACGACCTGACCTTTGCAAGGCCGGCCCACTCAACACCGTCATGTGGATTGTGGGCGGCGACCAACGTGGCACTCTAGATCAGAAAATATACCATATATATATAGGTATATAAGACGTGGGTGTAGTTACACCCGGAAGTAAGAAGTATTTTTCATATACAGGACATATTCATACTACACCCGGGTGTAGTTACACCCACGTGTGTTTCATACTATCTAGACAGTATCTACCATACCGAAGAGTATGTACAGGTAGTATGAAGTATATAAGAATATTTGAACAGTATATATACTATTTTTTTAGTAGTATGTAATTTTTATTCACATACTCCTTTTCTACGTACAGATATGACGGTATTTTACATATATACTGCAAACCATGAGTGCACTTGCAATTTTTTCACCTAACTTGTTGGGAAGTATCTTAGATATAGTATATGAACATACTCAAATAGATAAAGTATTACAAATACTTCCGTAAGGTAGTATATAAGACGTGGGTGTAGTTACACCCGGAAGTAAGAAGTATTTTTCATATACATACATATATATATATATATATATATATATATATATATATGGTTGCGCTATTTGACCCATAATAGTATTTCTACACCCACTCTCTAACTTTCGAACCGTATATTATTTTTACATCATGTAAATTATGTTTTACTTCGGAAGTCAGAAGAACATAAGAAAATTTAAAAATGACATAATTTTTTGTTTACATGTCGTATAAAAATACGACGCAAACTATGTATTTTTTTGGTGGTTTTTACACTATGTTGACTCATAAACTCCATTTTTGTCTGTTTTTTAGTTGTGGTGAATATATGAACATAATTATTCGTTTACAAAACATAATTTTATCAATCTAACAACGTAAAAATATGTTGGGTGCAAAATAACTATTCTGCACCCTTAGTGCTGAATAGGGTTTCTATATTGTTTCTATTTTACACTTTCAGATGCAAAAACATTTATTTTGACACATACCAATAATTGTTTTTGGAACGCAAACTTTTTTCTTATGATTAAATTATTTTTCTTGAATATATAGTATAATTTTTGAAATTTCAAAATGTTCATGTATAATATACATGTGCCGAAATGTAGCCCGTGTGCAAACCCTTTCAAGCATTATAAGTTGTTTCATACAAAAGTGTCAAACAAATGCTCCATACGCGTGCCATAAGCTCTGGCACCACATAATGTCAGTTATTCTGTGATTATAACCTTTACATGTCTACCCATCCGTCCATGAGAGAGTCTACTTCTAACATTCTTGGAAAGTAAAACTTTGAAATTTGGCCATACTTATATAAAAGAGCACTGACTCTTATGTCACAAAATTAGTATTATTGGATTTATGATAGAAATATTTTCATCAAATAGGTATATGGATTTATAAATATTGTTTCACTTTTTGGGCAAACCCGGTCAAAGTTTATACTCTCCAAGAAAATTGGAAGTACACTCTTTTGCAGACATAGAGGGTGGTGATGGTGGTGATTTGGCACCCGCACGAGTGAGTGCTTACTCACATTTTCCGCGATGTTGTTCCATTGTCCCTAATGAAATACTATGGGTGCTCCCTTTGGTATAGTTATTTTAAGTTAATAACTTTTTCATGTAAGATTATAATAACAAATTCAGCATGTCACAATTCAGCAACCTAATAGAAAGCTTAACAGCATCTCCACACGTGGGGCCCTAAAGCCCCCCCCCCCCCCCCCCACCCCGCCGTAAAGGGCTATTCGGGCGCGACGGCGCTCAAAATCACACCCTTGCCGACAGTAACGTCTTGTTACTGTTCCTCGCGGCGGCCTCGATTGGTCAAGGCGGCACGCCCCGTACGTCATGTTGCCACGATCCCAGTCGACACCCTCGCCGACAGTAACGTCTTGTTACTGTTCCTCGTGGTGGTTGTGCCCTGCTCGACGAGGCCGTCGGCGGCGGCGTAGTAGTAGAACTCGTAGTACAGCGGGTCAGCTAGGTCCTCCTTGTCATCAGCCTCCACGCCGACGTATCCACCTCCAGGAGCAGCAGCAGCGACGCCGCTGTCCCTATTTGCCGCAACCAATCCGTCGTTGACGTCCTTGTTCGCCGGCGCCGCAGCCACGGTTGTCTTCCGTTGCTGCTCGGTGACCCTGGCGAAGAGGCCTTCGTCGTCACGCGCGTCATGGGCATGATGGTTGCTCCATGGCTAGTGGACTCGATCAAGGCGCCGGGAGCCGGCGGAGGGAACACCTTGTAGTCGCCGTTGTCCTCCTCATCATACACGTACTGATACAGCGCGTAGCGGCCGTGGCGCACCGGCGGGGAAGCAGCGTCCCTGCCACAGGAGTACTCGTCATCGTACCTGTAAAATAATATTTGTCTCTTGATTGATTGCATAGTTTTGAGATTACAAGGGGTATATGAGGGGCCGGCGGCTAACCCTAACTTGAATTACAAGCAAACTCTAAAACAAGTCGTAACGGACTCTTATTCTAACATCCCCCGCAGTGTCAACGTGGGGTTCACCAACGTGAGACTGAAACGAATGTTGGTAAACGATGATGTAGGCAGCCCCTTGGTGAAGATGTCTGCAAACTGCGTAGTAGTAGGAACATGTAGAACTCGAACTTGTCCAAGAGCCACCTTCTCCCGAATGAAATGTATGTCAATCTTGATATGCTTGGTCCGTCGATGCTGTACAGGATTGCTGGACATATAAACAGCGGAAATGTTATGACAATAAACCAGAGTAGCCTGCTGGATAGGACAACAGAGATCCGAGAGAAGCTGACACAACCAAACCGTTTCGGCGACAGCATGTGCCACTGCACGGTACTCAGCCTCTGCAGACGAACACGAAACTGTAACCTTCCATTTCGAAGACCATGAAATCAAGTTGTTACCAAGAAAAACACAGTATCCGGATGTGGATCGACGAGTATCCGGGCAACCAGCCCAGTCGGCATCGGAGTATGCTATCAAAGTGTGTGGAGATGATGAATAAATATGCAGACCATGGTCTAAGGTACCTTTGAGATAGCGAATGACACATTTGACATGATTATAATGGGGAACTCGAGGATCATACATATATAGACATGCTTGTTGGACAGCAATGGAAATTTCGGGGCGAGTAAGAGTAAGATATTGTAAAGCACCAGTAATACTACGATAAAGAGTGGCATCGGAGAAGACATCACCAGAAGAAGAAAGCTTAGTTGTAGTGTCTACATGAGTTTTAGAAGGTTGACAGTCAAGCATGCCAGATTTAGTGAGGAGATCTAAAATATAATGACGTTGTGAAAGAAATAAACCATGAGAATTATGAGTGACAGCTATTCCTAAAGAGTGATGAGAAGTCCAAGATCAGTCATGGAGAACTCAGATCATAGTAAAGAGATGATGTGATCAAGAAATTGTTGAGAAGAAGCTGTTAAAACTATATCATCGACATATAAGAGAAGATGGGCAGTTTGAGAGTTGTTGTAACAAAAAGAGAGGAATCTGAGGGTGAAGGATGAAATCCGATAGTGAGAATAAAGGTAGAGAAACATTGAAACCATGCACGAGGAGCTTGTTTAAGACCATATAGAGATTTTTTAAGGAGGCAAACATGATTTCGATTAATGGAGGCTTCGAATCCTAAAGGTTGCTAGCAATAGACAGTTTCATTGAGTGATCCATGTAAGAAAGCATTTTTAACGTCAAGTTGATGAATAGGCCAAGAGGAAGTGACTGCAAGACTAAGAACTGTTCGAATTGTGCTAGGTTTAACTACAGGACAAAAGGTTTCATCGTAATCGAGACCGTGTTGTTGAGAGAAGCCTCGACAGACCCAACGAGCTTTATAACGAGAGAGAGAACCGTCGGAGTGAAATTTTTGACGGAAAACCCATTTACCAGAAACAACATTTGCACCAGGAGGACGAGGGACGAGTTCCCAAGTTTTATTATCTATAAGAGCTTGAAATTCATCTCGCATAGCAGAATCCAGTGGGGATCAAGAAGAGCTGATTCATAAGATTTGGGAATGGGAGATATAGATGGAGTAACATTAAGATTTAATTTTTGAGTAGGCAATTTAAATCCAGATTTTGCACGTGTGCGCATGACGTGTTCATTAGTGGGTTTAGTGATAGGAACAGCACGTGCGGGAGGTTGAAGAGGGGATGGGGAAGAATTGCCCGGCGCAGCGGAGGCTACGGGTATTGTATAGGCAGGGTCGGGAGGCGCGGCAGGAAAGTCTGCCGCGGCGGCATTTTCAGCCAAATTGGCTGTCGCGACAGAGCCCGATGCCGCGGTGTTATCTCATGCTGCCGCCGCAGGATTTGGAGTTGTTTCGGCTACCGCGGCAGGGGTCGGTGAGGAGTGTGGCGGTGTTGTATTTGGTGTGATGTAGAGAGGATTGAAGGTGGATCGGCAAGGTGAGGAAATTGTGGTAGAAGTGTCGGTCTCGGATGACGTGTGACATTGTGAAAAAGGAAAAAAATTCAACAAAAGTGACGTGTCGAGAGATGTGAATACGGCCAGAGAGGAGATCAAGGCAACGAAAACCTTTATAATCATCGGAGTAACCAAGAAACATGCAGGAGACGGATCGGGGGGGCTAGTTTATTTGGTGATTGGGCATACATGTTAGGGAAGGAAAGGCAACCAAAAACACGAAGCTCAGAGTAATCGGGATGACATCTAAAAAGAGAAAAATAGGGAGTGTTATGGAGATTGGATTTAGTTGGTCGAATATTGAGAAGATAAGTTGCAGAGCGTAGGGCCTCAGCCCAATATCTATGAGGCATAGATGAGTGAATTAAAAGTGTACCAAAAATATCATTAATTGTTCGGAGAGCTCGTTCGGCCTTGCCGTTTTGGGGAGAGGTATAGGGCAAGAAAAACGAAGGAGGATGCCATGACTATGGAAGAAATTTCTATTTCGAGTATTGTCAAATTCTTTACCATTATCGCATTGAATAAATTTTATAGGCAAAAAGAAGTGAGTTGCTACATATCGTTGAAAATTGAGAAATATTGTGTGGACATCAGATTTGTTGCGCATAGGAAAAGTCCAAATAAAGTGTGTGAAATCATCAAGAATAACAAGATAGTATTTGAAACCAGAAAAACTTTCATGTGGAGAGGTCCATAAATCACAATGTAGTAATTCAAAGGGAAAAGTGCTAGAAGATTGGGAGGTACTAAAGGGAAGACGAACATGTTTGCCTAATTGACATGACTCGGAAACTGAAGTTTCATGATAATCTTTATTACATAAAATTGAAAATTCACTAAGAAGATTGGATAGTGTCGCAGCTTGAGGATGTCCGAGTTGTTGATGCCATAAATCCACCGAAGCACCCATGGAGGAGGGCTGAGCGGTGGTGGATGCGCCGTTAACAGAATATAGGTCTCCAGAACTATTGAAGCGTACGATCTCCGCCTTGGTCATGTAATCCTTCACAGATAAGCCAAAACGATCAAATTCGATGGAGACATGATTATCACGTGTAAATTGGCTAACGGAAATTAAGTTTTTAATTAGGACAGGGGCAACAAGAACATCGCGAAGAAGAAGTGGTGTGGTGGTGGATGGAAGATGGGTTTGACCAACACAATGGATAGGGATTAAAGAACCATCTCCAAGAGTAATAGAGAAAAAGGTGAAGAAGTGCACGATGACAGCATATTACGCGAATTAGACATATGACTAGATGCACCAGAATCAAAAATCCAATCCATACCTGAGTTTCCTTGAGCAGCAAAGTTGTTCATGGCCTGGAGGAACGCGGGTTGGTCCCAGCTAGGGGTTGTCGCAGGAAACGAGGTTGGTGCAGTTGGCGGCGCTAAAGCGAGCGGTGGTGGCGGAAGCTGGGACATGGGATAGTTGCCGCATGTTGAGGTGTTGTAGTTCATTGGTGACAGTGCGCTATAGGGATAGTAGGATGGAGCAGCGACGTAGGCCTGCGACGGAGGGCGCAGACCAAGTAGTCCGGGGGAGCCGGTCTGCGGGCGCATGCCCGGCATCCCGGAGCCGGTGTAAGCGGGTGGAGCGCCGACTGGAGACGGAGCCGCCCAGGGCATGGGCCAGACTTGCATAAGGCCGGTCCACGGGTCATGGGGTGGGCGGTAGTTCGGCGATGCTGGAGGTGCTGGAGCCGGTGGAGGAGCTGGAGCTGGTGGCACGCCTGAAGGAGCCGATGGTGCCGAGGGTCATGGAGGACGGTAGATCGGCCGTGTGCCACGGTAGTTGGGGCTAGGGCGCCATCCTGGAGGTGGTTGCACCGGTGCAGGAGGAGGCGGCGGTGGTGGTGCTGGAGCCGGAGGTCGTTGGATGGCCGCAAAGACTTGGGGACAAGCCTCCTTGGTGGTGATGGCGTGATCGTCCCATTGAAGCATGGAGCGGACCTCGGAGAAGGAGGGTCGCGGACCCATCATGGGGATGAAGGAGGCTTGCTTCTCAAAACGTTCACCGAGTCCGACGAGAAGAACATTGATGAGTTACCGGTCATCGATGGGGTCGCCGAGTTCGCGGAGCTCGTCGGCGAGGGTCTTGAGCCGCTGACAATAAACCCCCACGGGGGAGTCACCTTGGACTGTGTTGCGGAGCTCGGTGTGCAGGGTGTTGACGCGGGCGTCGACGTTGTCTTGAAACAGTTGACGGAGGGCCTCCCAAAGCGTGGCGGCTTTGGAGGCGTCGCGGAAGACGAGATTGAAGATCTCGGTGGACACCCGTTGGTAGATGCATTGGATGATGGCGAGGTCGTCCTTTACCCAACGAGGATCCGAAGGCTAGGGAACGGAGTTGGCGTCGACGTGGCCGAGGAGATTGCAGCGGCCTAGATGAACTTCGAAGAGGTGGCGCCAATGGTAGTAGTTGTGCTTGGGAAGATCTAAAGTAATAGGGATAAAAGGACTAACATCTTGAATTGTATCGGCATATTGGATGGTGGGTGGGGTAGGATTTGCTAGGTTTTGGGTGGGGATAGAGCAGGAGGATTGCGCCAGAGAAGCGGCGAGTTTGGAGGCGGCGAGCTTTGCACGCCGCTCGAAGTAGCCGGGCGGCGGCGGTGGGGGCAGGGTGGGCGGCGACATGCCCTAGATCGGTTTAGTCTGACCTCATGTAAAATAATATTTGTCTCTTGATTGATTGCATAGTTTGAAGATTATAAGGGGTATATATGAGGGGACGGCGGCTAACCCTAACTTGAATTACAAGCAAACTCTAAAACAAGTCGCAATGGACTCTTATTCTAACAGTACCCGTACGTCACGAAGCCGCCGTAGCAGGGCACGGCCGGCACCAGCAGTCGAGTTGGAGCGCCGCCGGCCATGCCGCTGACAGGCTGATCGGACGATGTTGTGAGCTCTGCCTCTTCGACGACCTTCCTTATCCGATGTGGGCAAGCGACGTCGACTTGTTTCTGATATGACCACCAGCGGCCTTCCCGATTCACCTTTTGTATCCATACGTGGGCAATGTAGGAAGCAGGGTCGGTGTAGGATGGGAGTCGGATTCGGACACACGTACGTGCGACGACAGAGCTGATTAATGATTGGGAAAATAAACCGGGTGTAATTCGTTCAGCCAAAAAAAAGTAATACCCTCTCCTATCCGATTTAACTCTCGCAGGTTTAGACATAAAAATATCTAAACCAGGGATAATTTTTTTTGCGGAAACGACCCTCGCATTACAACAAACATATGACACTACAAGGCACCACAAGAAACGAATATTACAACGAAATCCTCGAGATGCCCTTCAACCTCCAGACCGTGTTGATGGTGCGCCGTCGTTGTCGCTCCTCCCTGAGTCCGCCTGACGTTGTTGGTTGATGACAGGAAGTCGCCAAACAGGTCTAGAATACCACATCCGTCCCGGAGAAGAAAAGGAAGAAGTAATCGCCAATGAAGCTTCTTGACGATCAATAGATCCCATGGTTAGAAGAAGTCATCGTGATAGACACATCAATTGCCAAGATCCAAAGAAAATCAATAAATCCGGCAACGCTAGCCCTCACATGCCCTTTGTTGATTCCGAACTGGAAGCCCACGAGGTAGGGAGAGGCCAGAAAGTCCTTATTCCCACACACCATTGCTGTCTCCACCTCGTCGACGCCGCTAGGGAGAAAAAAACAAGAGAAAACATACCTATAAAAAAAGGACGGATCCCCACTCCTCTATCCCTCGTAGTAGCCACCGGAAGGAAGGGAGGAGGGGGGCCGAAAAGGCATGAAAACCACTAACTGCATGTTTGCGGCAAGCCGATGCACGGACCACCCGCCGGAGAATAGTACTCAAAAGCACATTTCCGGTAGAATATTTAATTATGTATTACCATCTCACACTTTGATAGTTTTATTTTAGAAGCTGCTCGTGAAACGAGCGAAAGTTGTGATTCAGCACATTGAAAACCACACTCTCTAAGCTCTGAATTATTTGTACCAAATCACAACAACAAAATTAAGAAAACGGACGAGTGCAGTACATGATTATACTACCTTATTTTCAAAATATAGTGCATATAAGTTTTTAGAAAAGTCAAAGCATGTCAAGTTTGACCAAGTACATCTATAATATCAAATCAATATCATTACATAAATCCTTATGTATATTTTCATATATACATTTAAAATTGTAGATATAGATAATTTTCTCAATAATATTTATCAAAGTTAATGAAGTAAGATTTTTCAAAAATCTTATATGCACTATGATATATTGCAAATGTATCTATAATTTTTGATGTTCCATGCTTGGTTTTATCCACTTTCTTGTGTTTTGTTCCAACTTTGGAGTACTTTTCATATGATTTCTTGGACTAACCTATTAACAAGAGCCACAGTGCCAGCTGCCTGTTTTCTGCAGTTTTTGGTTTCAGGAAAGTCAGAAAATGAATATTCTCGGAATTGAACGGGACAAAAGCCAAAGTGCCTATTTTTCCGGAAGTGATCAAGTGCCAGAATACGAGACGGAGAAGGGCCGGGGAGCCACCACACCACCTGGCCGCGCGGCCAAGCCTGGCCCGCGCCAGGGGGTGGTGTGGCCGCTCCCGGCACCCCCTCGGCCTCTCCTTCCGCCTATATATTGCCCTCGGGACGAAAACCCTAAGTACCCGATCAAAAATCCACGAAAGAGTCTGTAGCCGCCGTCATCTCCATCCCTAGATCGGGAGAGATCTGAAGCTCTTCCCGGCACCCTGCCGGAGAGGGGAATTCACCCTGGAGGCCTTCTTCATCACCATGCAAGCCTCCGGTGTGATGCGTGAGTAGTTCATCCTTGGACTATGGATCCATGTAGTAGCTAGATGGCTGGTTTCTCCTCCTTTGTGCTTTCATGTTTAGATCTTGTGAGCTCCGTTTATGATCAAGATCATCTATTTGTAATTCATACATGTTGTGTTTGCGGGGATCCGATGGATATTGAGATGCTATTTTAGATTGATTATTGATTCTATCATGTCTTTGTTATTTGAGATCTTGCATGTTTTCCGTTGTTAGTAGCTATCTTGGCCAAGTAGATGTTAGCAACTCCAAGAGTTAGTATTTATGCTCGATAGTGGGTTCATGCCTCTGGTAATCCGGGGAAGTGACAGAAATCTCTAAGGTACTAGATGTGTTGTTGCTACTAGGGAGAAAATAGCAATCCTTTGTTCATAGAATAATCCTATTGTTTACTTTACACGCAGTTCGTAAAGCAATAATCTGTTGCTTGTAACTTAATACTCGATGTGGTTCGGATGATAACGTGAAGGTGGATTATTAGTCATAGATGCAGTTGGATGGCGGTCTATGTATTATGTTGTAATGCCCAATCAAGTCTCAGAGGAGTCAAGATGATTAGTATATGCATGTATTGCTTTCTCGGTGTTTGTCAATTGCCCCGTTGTAATTTGTTTACCCAGCATGTTATCTATCTTAAGGAGAGCCACCTCTAGTGAACTATGGATCCCGGTCCTTTTTCTTTACATACAATCTACAAACTGTTTACTTTCTGCAAACTTTTACTTCTTTCCATTCGATATGTTTAATCCTTTGTTTTCTGCAAAACACGGTGAGATTGACAACCTCATCGCAAGTTGGGGACAAAGTTATGTGGTTGTGTTGTGCAGGTCTCCATGTTGCTACTAGCACCGGTAGTGCGCCCTGCCAAAGCTCAGGTAGTAACACCTTTGAGGTGTTTCCTTGCTCCTACTGGTTCGATTAAACCTTGGTTTCATAACTGAGGGAAACTTGCTGCTGTGCTCATCATACCTTCCTCTTGGGGTTCCCAACGAGCTCTACATCAACACCGCCATCAAGCATTTTTCTGGGCGCCGTGCATTGAGCCATCACACTATATTATGGCAAGGAGAAAGTACTATGTAATAAAAAATACTTCTATGGAAAACTTGTAGTATGTGGACTATACCAAAATAATCATTCATTGCAAATATATGGGAATATGAAATTCATGAAATTTTATCTTCTTAATTTCTCTCAAATAGAAAAACATATTAACCTCAAACTTTAAATATTAATCTAACTTCAGTACTATAACATGTAGATATTTGTTTTCAGATGTTTGGTACACTGAAAATCTCTAAAACAAGCATGCCATTGTGCTTAGAAAAACACGCTCTCTCTGAAACCATCAAATGTAGAATTCAAAGAAGAGGAGGAAACTCTGTAGCATTAGATAACAACCCGAGTGGAAGCCAATCCAAGGAAAACCTTCGTGGCTTTGCCATCGCACTCTCTCGAGGGTGACTCGGCTCTCTATACTTGTATGTTTATTCTAAAGTTGTCCCTAGTCGGATTTCATCTGAGAACACAAATGAATATTAGACTGGCGTGTATAGGTTGATGTTTATGTGTCACAAGTGATGGTCATGGAGATGTCAAACCAACAATGCAGGAACATATTGTGCGCATGCGGTTGGAATGATCAAGCAAGAGACATAGCAACATTGTTGATACTTCTCTCTCTACACAACGTGTATGTTTTTTCCTTAGACCTTCTATTGGAACATGAACACAAGACGTAAATCAACATATACTTAGAGTATATCAAATGATACACTATACTTAGTTAATTGTAACGGTAGCTTTCAGGACCGATATGAAATATTCCTCGATGCATGGTCAATCAAGATGGGATTTGCCTCTCTCTTCGTGAGAGAGATATCTCTAGGGCCCTCGAGTGATCGGATAGAGAAATGCACCCATGTATTGTAACTGAAACAAGAAAGCCCACGATTAAATGTATTTTTGCATGGCCACTTGCCATAGGATGCTACCAAGGTTGAGCCTTAGTCAGGTCGTCCATAGCAGCAATGCTGATTTGAGTTGTTTGTTTTCTTAAATAATGAAATGTTCACTTGTCGGACTTAATTGTCGATATTGCATTCATCGAGAATGGACATTTGCATTTATCAGTTGCAGGTAGAGTGAAGCACAGAAAACCCACACCAAATTGGCCTATAAAATCCCACACACCATTCGCTCTCAGTCACTCCAAAACCTAGGTCATGGGTTCGAGGTACCACCCACGCAAACCCTTTTTTCCAAATAAAACATCAGTTGTAACTGGGTTGGCAACCTCCGTTGTAACCTATGGGCTAGCCCATTCGGTGGCGAAGAATATTTGCCTAACAAATAAGCTGCAACTTGATATCTATTGAGAACAACAACAACAATTCTGATATGTAGGATCTCGGGCCCGCATGTGATTGGGTTAGGTCGGTCTCATCTGTCATGTTGGTTGACTTGTCCCACATGTCGGGTGGGGTGGACCACATGTTAGGTGGGGAGGCGTGGGACCCACTGATGCGGTTGAGTCATGGGACCCACCTGCCAGATTAGTCAAAAGTCAACATGTGTGCTAAAACGACACCTAAGGACTAACACGTAGGCGAAGCAGCTGAGACGTGTCTGCCCAGTCATGCCAATGCATCATAGCTTACGACCTTAACGTTTGATCATAGATGTCATGACCATTTAAATTGGTCATAGTCATCTAAAATTAAGATCATAGACCAGTGGTGTCTATGTTCCAACCAATTGGTATAAGGAAGTTATGACCTTCCTAAAAAAGGTCGTAGTTTTTCAGAGTTTAGACCCTCCCAAATGGACTATGACCATTGGGTTTGAAATGGTCATAGATCTATGGCCAACTCACCCACGGTCACTAGGAGAATGTCACAATTCCACACACTTGTTCTGTCTCCACTCTCTTCACTTGCTCCAGTTCTCTTACATGGCGAACCTGACCGGAGACGGAAAATGGCAGTACATTAGTTACTCTGCCTCCAATGATGGAAGGGCGTGAACATTTTTCATAAAAATCAGTAGGTGGTACACGCAACTTCATCGTGCTCCATCAGAGATCCCCCTCGTGGTCCCCACTGTCAATCACCGTGATCTCGTACTCTTTGTCCGAGGAATGGGACTCTGATCTAGAGATTGTTACGAGTGTGAGTGCATCGATGTACATATCTGGGTGGCAGCGATGGAGAGGGTCGTACGCATCTCCTCCGCCGATCACCAGATGGAACTCTCCCAGTAGGGTCATGGGCCACTATGGCCCGGCCTCTACTCCCCGACGAGTGTCATGGGCCAGAGGCGGCGACGGAGGGGAGGAGGAGGAAGATGAGTCCTCGAATGCAAGCTCCGGTGGTGGTGCCATGGTAGGCGGCGGTAAGCAGGTCTCACGCTAGAGGTAAAACATAACCCTAGTTTACCTTTCCTTAGATCTGTGTTCTTAGTCTTAGCTAAACCTATTTTACTTAACTTCGTTAGGTTCTAAATATTCCTAAACAACGTGTTAATTCTGCTAGTTTACGAGTAGTTCTTCATGTTGCTATTTTTATGTCATATGCTCTGTTTATCTATACCTAATGGTAGTTGATTATTTTTTCCTATTTACAATTTATAAGCATTCATTAACAATGCATGTAGGTAGCTTATTAAATAGTTATTCATGTTATTAATTAGTTGTTCATGTTTCTTTGTTTATGCTCTCACTTTTGCTTTACAATGCAATGTTTCAAGGCTAGGTGGAAGATCAGTGATGATGAGACATCCTTGAAGACGTAGGAGCGGGCGTACTTCGATGGTACTAAAGATGGTGTTGTCGAGAGCCAGAATTTTATGCAGTAGGACTAGGTCAAACATGACGAACATCCGGCAACCATGAAGACATAGGAGAAGGGCTCCATCCACGATGCAGAAGATGTCAATGAAGCAGCGGTCGTCAAGACGTAACAACGGGGCCTTGGCGACAGTGTTGTAGATGTTGTCGGATTTATGTAGTGCATATCGGAAATGAGTTTTGGATGTGTCCATAACTGATGATGCTAATTAAGGCGATGGTCTAATTTTGTAAGTATTGCCCATCTAGTATGGGTAACAGTGTAAATTTGTCATTGTGGTTTCACATAAGATATAGGTCCGGGCAACGAACCATTTTTCTGTTACTGGTAGAGGTTTTGACCCATGTCCATGGTCGCTCTATACTAGTGGCTTGTATGTGCTACATAAAGTTAAGAGTAACCTAGTAAAGGATTCGAGTCACAGGATCAAGAAAGAGAGGCCAGCTTGAATCTTGATTGAATATCATGATACATTAGGAATGACATGTACATGATGTTGTGATGGATCATTATGATCTTTGTGCACGTTCAGGAGTTGGAACATCTTACTTGACGACACTACCAACTATTGGACAAATAGATGTACTCGTGCCATGTCTGTACGTGCGTGAATCTATACGATGACACACTTAAGGGGCTAGAAGCATAATCCAGATTAGATCCGAATTAGACCAGGCTTACGAGTACTAATGTGCTTCTAATGTAGAAGTCCATTACAGATGCCTATATAAGAGAGGGTGGGTCTGCTGATTAGGTTTGATCAGTCCACCCAGGCACCACACCTCTTGCGCTTCAGTTGCACTCGCAGACCTAGCAGTCCGGCATGTGACGCTTCCACTCTGTACATGTGGATACATTGGAGTTGCTGCATCTATAGCACTTGGAGAAGCCGCACAAGAGGAGATGTTCATGGGACGAGGCAGCGAGGACGAGGAAGTAGTTCTTCTACACTACCATGACGTGCTTCATGAGTTCCACAACTATGTCTCTAGTGGCAATATCATGATCTATGAGTCTAGCATTCCTAGTTTACGTAACAATTTTTTCTAATCTGGAGCTATTGTAGCATACCCACATCCCTACACTATCCTCTCCTGCAACGTTCCTTTTGCGGAAGATTACAACAGTAGGGGTTGTAGTTTTATTATGGATTTTTAGGCTTTATATAGCTTTCTAAATCATTGGAGTGTACACTGGTTGTGCTGAATGAAATTTGCAATAATCTATGGTTGTGTGCACCAACCGGTGCAATGGCTATAGGGGGTTTGTCCTTATTTCATAAAAATAACAATAGCATGGTCCGGCTTGCTGGAATGGGCGGTGGTGTTGCTCCTTGGGGGCACAACTAGGGAGCTCTAGCTGCTCTCGGCTTCAAGAGTATGGACTGTCAGGCGGAAGGCAATGGGGTATTGTTGCAGGTGGTGGATTTTGTGTGGCGAGTGCCATCATAGATGGTTGTCGGGGGATCTAGTAGGCAGGCCGGTGCTCCAAGATCCGAAGGGATAGGTCAGGGGGGCTCTCTGGCGGTTCTCTTCTTTGGACATCGCCACAATATCCGACGAGTGGTCAATGACCGGGGTATGCCTCGCCTTGGTTTCCTTGATTCTCCGAGAGATCTAGTTCCTCATGTCTTATGCTTCTCTGTTGAGTATCAAGCTGATTTCCAGATCTGCACATCATTTCGTGTCGACCAAACTTAGTTGCATTGCAGGTATTCATGGCTTGAGGAAGCGCCATGGATGGATGCCTCATATATTAGGTTAACGATGGGGGGGGGGGGGGGCTGGTGTATTTAAAGCTAGGCTACAAAGCCTTCAGTCTAAAAACTGAATGCAAAACAAAGTAAGCAATAAACCTGCACCAATACTAACACACTTGAACTAATAACTCATGACAAGTTGATTTTTTCTAGTTTGATGTTTTAGAACCTTACTAGATTAATAATACAGCAGGAAACTTCCAAGGGCATTGTAATAACACTATCTTCTCTAGATACTCAATGAGTCGTGGTCACACATTTATTTTGTATAGCTAGCTCTAGCATACATACCACTAATGAGTACATTTGGAAGATAACAGAGTAATATTATAAGTGCTGACAAAACCATATTTTAGTATGAAACAAGCTATAAAATCAGAAATTTTACATAATTAAGCTACCAATACATGCAGCTACAACAAACCTACTCCGCCACTATCCCTGTATATCATGCGTTCAAACTTTATTGCATCTTTACTTAGCACGGAATAAAGTAGCAGATGAGAAGAAGCTATATCCAAGATAACCAAGCACGAGCGAAAAAACGATGTTAGAACCTGGAGAAAACAATGTTCTTTTGTTATCTAGACTTTGTGATGTGTCATGAATTAACGAGATTTATGTATGAATACGTGCACAATGTCACATTATTGGTTCCTACACTTCGGATGATTGAGAAATACTACATGTAGGAATTTCAAAAGAGGTTAATATGTTCAATTTCATCACGATGTTGCACGTGTGTGTGCTTACTATTGGTAAAACAGTGTGACTGTCCTGAGGAACATTAATTTTTGCATCCATTCCATGGTTGTTGCATTCGACTAGATTCAATTAAACACTACACACATTCTCTTTCTTAAAGGTACATACTCACCATAAACTTAAGTAGATAGGTACATACTCCTATCCATGTACAACTCATACCAACCACATATGCAAGTAATCTAGAGTTCCGGTGCTAATGGATGTGAAACAGGGGAGTGATGATATCTTCAGGTCTAGGTTTGGGAGGCACCGTGAAATGCGGCAACACGGAATTCATATTTGGCGCCTTTAATTGATTGAAGGAAGTTCCTAGAGCCCTGCTCGTTGCTCATCTCATGTTGTGCTCGGAATACCTGTCTCTACATGGAGCTTGTGTAATGAGGAACATTGCGCGACATAGATGCTCGAGATGTTGCGCCAGCAGATCACTTTGTTTTGTTCCTGTGTTCATTTTCCCTTACTTCAATGATCGAAGTATGTATGTGGAAACTAAGGACACGAGTAGTTGTTGTGCAATTGTGGGTAAGGAGCTCGGTCTTTCTTATCCAAAATGAACATGTTTTGACGGGCTGGGGATCATAAGTTAACACAAGCACCAAAGTTCGATTCACATAGTTTAGTCGACGAGAGGATAATGCTTAGTCACAATGTAACGATTAAACCAATACTTTTCCGGCTATGTAGATGCTTCAATAACCTAGAGAAATGTCACGTAGGACTTTGGGGGATATACATATATCCATGTATGCAGTAATCTAGCAGAAGTTTTTACTCTACGAAGCTTAGCTCCACATAGGGTTCATTTAGCAAATGTTACGGCGATGCGTGTTCATTTGTGGAACTGCCACCGCATCCTCGGACCCAGTGTAACACAAGCATGGTTCAGGTCCTTTTCTTACACTAAAATATTTATTTTAACTATAAAGCTGGTAGCTTTCAAACTTCAAAAATTGTGCAAGCAAACATGAGTTACGGACCAGCAAAAACCAAAAGTAATTCCTCTGTGAGTATAAGATGTTTTGTCAGTTCAATTTGAGCTGCCCAAACGTCTTATAAATGTAAGAACTTTTGTCAGTTCAGTTTGAGCTGCCACAGTTTTCTTATAATTTGGAAGGGAGGGAGTAGATCAAGTTGAACCAAATATGATGCACACATATAGAAGCATAAAAAAGAGAGGAGCCGACTACTTCAAAAGCCAAAAGAGCATGTAAAGCAAATGTGATAGGATCCGTGCAAGGGTGTAATACTGATTTCGGTATGCCAATCTGGTTCTTGAAAAAAATGAAAACTAATATTGGGCTTTGCGGAGGGATAGATATTCATTTTAGCAAATGTTAGTAGATTTAATCATAAAAGGATTACCCATGAGTTCCTTGACCAAATCTGGTGGGTGAAAAATCTTTTGCTAGAGGGCAAGTGAAAAAAGTAATTTTACAGTATATATCAGGCCAGAGTACAAGTCAATGAAGGCTGACGCACAAGGTATACTAGCTAGAACATGATGGCTCCATATGCATCGTCAAAATCACCATTCTTCCCTCAAAGGTTTTCCTTTGACGCTAAACCTAAACGGACCTTCGGCTAGCCTTCAGAGCTCCCCCTGGTTGACCAGGAGCTGAGGCATCATTCTAGGATCTGCACTATCGAGTTAACTCGTTAGGATGTCGTTCTCCATGGGCACGAACATTTATGCCCTGTACAGCAAAGTGGCCGGTAGATCGGTCTTTTGTATTCTCCTATGTTATTTTTTGTCAACCTGTTAGAGGAATTTGGTATGGAACCCTGCAACGATGAGCTCACCACCACTGCCTTCTATGGTTTGCTTCTTGAGAAGCTTTTTGCATACATGCCTCTGAATACAATGGACTGGTTATTAGCACCGAGTTATCGATTGTTATTGAAATGAAAACAAAGAAATGTTACGGTATGACTGATGACAAAGGGGATAGATCACTTACAGCCCCAACCCACTGCATCCAGCTGAGGGGATGCACAAACCTGATGCGGAACAACATTATACTTACCAACTGCGGAGGCATATACTGAACTTCTATCAGCTCTAGCATGCCTACATTTTGTGGAAGATAAAAGAGTAATATTATGAGTACAGGCAAACCTAAATTTAAATATGAAACAAGCTATAAAATCAGAAATTTTACAGAATTAAGCTACCAATACATGCAGCTACCCCGCTACTATCCCAGGACATCATGCTTTCTAACATTGTTGCATCTTTTCTTAGCATGGAATAAAGTAGCAGATGACAAGAAGTTGTATCCAAGATAACAAAGTACGAGCGAAAAACGATGTCGAACCCTAGAGAAAACAATGTTCTTTTCTTATCAGGACTTTGTGATGTGTCGTGAATTAACGATATTTATGTATGAATGTGTGCACATTGTTACTTTATTGGTCTTACGCTTCAGATTTCAATCGAGATATACTACATGTAGGGATTCCGAAAGAGGTTAATATGTTCAATTTCATCACGATGTTGCACGTGTGTGCTTACTATTTGTAAAAGAGTATGACGGTCGTGAGGAACATTAATTTTTTCATCGATTGAATGGTTGTTGCGTTAGACTAGACTTAGTTAAACACGATGCATATTCTCTTTATTAAAGGGAGTAGTAGCCGGAAGGAAAGGTAGTTGTTTTAATAACCGAGGGAAACCTCACCATGAACTTTGGAGGATGCATACATACTCCTATCCATGTAGAACTGATACCAACCATGTATGCAAGTAATCTGCAGTAGAATGTCGATGCTAATGGATGTGAAACTGTGGAGTGAGGATATTTTCAGGTCTAGGTTTGGGAGGCATTGTGAAATGCAGCGACACGAACCTTTATTTCTCTCCTTCCATCAATTGAAGGAAGTGACTATAGCCTTGCTCATTGCTCATTGCTCATTTGCTGCTGCACTCAGTATACCTGTTTCTACATAGGGACTTTGGAGGACATGGATATATCCATGTACCATAGGAACTCGACAAACAAATTTTATGTAGCAAAAGGTTTTACTCTATGAAGATTATCTTCACATAGGATTCATTTAGTAAATGTTGTTCATGCTTGTTGTTTATTTATGGAACTGCCAAGATATGATACTACTTAAGGTAATTATCAGCGTATCGGGATTCTCTTGGCCCGGGTTAACACAAGCATGGTGCATGGAGGCCTTTTAAAAGAATAAAAATATATTTTAACTAACATAAAACCAGTTGTTTCCAAACTTTAAAATATGTGCAAGAAAACATAAGTTACGGACAACTTTAAAAAGTGGATCAAACTAAACCAAACATGTTGCACACTTGGGCATAAAAGAAGAGCAACATTTGGTGCCAAAACCAAAACAACAATCTAATGCAAATGTAACATGATCCGTGCAAAGGTGCAATACTGATCTCCACATGCCAATCAGGTTCATGAAAATATGAAATTAAGCACATGTTAGTAGACCTGATCATAACAGGATCACACATGAGTTACGGAACCAAATCTTGTGGGTGGAAAAGCTTTCTGTGTGGGGCAAAATAAAATAGGTAATTTTACAGTATTTTATTCAGCAAAGAGTATATATTAATATCGTGAAGATACCAATTACACCTGTCCTCTACAATAATGCATTTCCCTAGCGGCCTTATGGATGGACATGGCCCAAAAAGGAAAAAAGAATTACAATGAAAGAAAAGCCCAGCTACAATTATATGTTCCTTGTAGAAGCAGTACTAACACAACCAAGATAGCACCAGAAGTACAGCTCCTCCAAAAGTGACACCTCCAAGGGAACAGTGCACAAGAACAGTCGTCACACGATCATAGATCTTAGGTTTCACAATGGAGGAAGTCTTCGCTCAAAAAACAATGTCGTCGATAAGGCCATTCAAAGGCACAACCAATTAAGATCAGACCTTGGATTTTCACCCTGAAAGGTAAGACTTTGAACTTCTCTTGTGTCGTCGCCCCCACTTACGATGCCCCTGCTCCAAGTTACGAATCACCAAACCAATTCCTCATCGCTACAAGACTCGAATCACCATTGCTAGTCCTTAGATCTCGGCTTCCATGACATACTCCGCCAACTGACTTCACCATAGAACGAGAAAGCATGACCCATGATGGTAACAACTAGAAGAGCTTCGCAATGCTCTCTCTGAAACCAAACGGTCAGAGAAAAACATGTGTACGCATGACCGAATCCCACCCGATCCAACAATCTCCAAGCATGAATCGTCCGGTGGAGTTCGCCGACGGAGCCTTCCGAAACATGACACGCTAGCCAGATCGATGGCAGATCATCATCTTGTTGCGAGTTGAAATCCAAGGACCACCACTATTATTCAAGCCGAACTAGTAGCTCCCACGCCATCCGCCAGCACCTTGTTGAATCTACCGCTCCGAACGTCACCGGCTAGGCCAGTATCGAGGAAGAAGCCGGCGGAACATGGGCGATCTTCCACCCGATCTGGCCGAATCGCACAGCGAAGAGGAGCCCTCGCCACTAGTCAGTGCACCACCGTGGATGACCTCCGCCACCGCACACATTCCACATGCGCCGCCCCGATGACGGTCTGCCTCGTGCATAGGAGACCGTCAGAGCTCGCCCACCCTCACCCCCATCTTTTATAGGCTGGGCATAGGTATTTTACAATATACATCAGGTCAAGGGATACGTCAACTAAAGCTGACATACACGGTATACTAGCTAGCACAAAACGGCTTTGTAAGCATCGTCAAAATCACAACTCTTGCCTCAACAATTTCCCTTTTGGATGCTAAACCTAAACAGACCTTGAGCTAGCCTTGAGAGCTCCCCCTGTTTGACCAGGAGCTGAGGCATGGCTCTAGGATCTGCTCTGTCGAGTTAACTCGTCAGGATGGCGTTCGCCTTGGACACGAAAATTTATGCCCTATACAGCGAAGTGACAATTAGATTGGTCTTTGGTATACTCCTATGTTATTTTTGGTCAACTAATGTTAATAGAATTTGGTATAGAACCCTAGCTCACGACCACTGCATTCTATGATTTCCGCGTACAGGGCTCCAAATACGATGGCCTGGTTATTAGTACGGAGTTGTCCATAGGTATATATCCCCAACCCACTGCATCCAGCTGAGACGATGCACGAACCAGACACAGGACATCAGTATACTTACCAACTATGGGAGCATATGTTGAATTGCTTTTAGCTCTAGCATCCCTCACAAAATGAGCACATTTTTTGGTAGATAATAGAGTAATATTATGTGTGCAGACAAAACTAGATTTAAATATGATACAAGTTATAAAATCTTAAATTTTACAGGATAAAGCAACCAATACATGCAGCTTCAACAAAGCTACTCTACTACTATCCTAGGACATCATGTGTTCAAACTTTATTGCATATTTTCTTTAGCATGGAATAAAGTAGCAGATGAGAAGAAGCTATACCCAAGATAACCAAGCATGAGCGAAATAAGATGTTGAAACCTAGAGAAAATAATGTTCTTTTCTTATCGAGACTTTGTGATGTGTCATGAATTAATTAGATATATGTATGAATATGTGCACATTGTTACTTTATCGGTTCCTTCACTTTGGATGATGTTCAATCGAGATATACCATGTGTAGGGATTTCGAAAGAGGTTAATATGTTCAATTTCATCACGATGTTGCACATGTGATTGCTATTGGTAAAACAGCATGAGCATCGTGAGGAATATTATTTTCGGCTTCCATTGCATGGTTGTTGCGTTGGAATAGACACAATTAAACACGACGCACATTCTCTTTCTTAAAGGGAGTAGCAGTCGGAAGGAAATATTAGTTATTTCAATAACGGAGAGAAACCTCACCATGAACTTTGGCGCGGAAGAGATAGGTACATATCCATGTACAACTCATACCAACCACTTATGCATGTAATCTAAAATTTCTATTCTCATGAATGTGAATCTGGGAAACGACCGTGTAATTACTAGGAGCAAACATTTGAGGTCTAGGTTTGGGAGGCATTGTGAAATGTAGCAACATGGAATTCCTAATGATCGCCTTCAATTAACTGAAGGTAGTGCCTAGCATCTTTTTGCTTGCCTTCAACTGATTGATGGTAGTGCCTAGCATCTTGCTCGCGATACATGTCTCTAGGAAACATAGATATTGTAGTTGTTGTGTTGCCAGATCACTATTTTCTATTCTTTTGTCCGTCCTTAGATACTCCAGGGATGACACTACATAGATGGAACCTAAGGTTGTATCATTGTGGCTAAGGAGCTCGGATGCTCAGACTCCATTTCCCAAAATGGCAGTGTTTTGATGTGTTGGGATCAGAACACTAGTAGAAAACGGGCCTCTAGTCCCGGTTTGTAAGGGCCTCTAGTCTCGGTTACCCAACTGGGACTACGCAATCGGGACTAGAGGTCCTGATCCTTAGTCCAAGTTATTACAATGTTGAACACTTTAAGCTTTTGTTTATTATTTGTACAAGCAATAGATAGTTACTCGGTCCTCTCAGCAAAACAGTTGGTTGTTGGTCACTGAATATACTTGTTATTTCCTAAGATATTTTCTACTCTGGAACAACCCCTCCTTTATGGCCTTCAATGTGTATTTCCATAGGTTTTGTTCATTTATATATCCAGATGATAAAACACGCTACTGCCATACAAGATTTACATCGCCATATATATGACTACCCGCTGCAAATAATCAAAAAGAAATCTGAGACACTTTGGTCTGACTAAATGCAGAGACGTGTTACGCTATCCAATGTGACATTGTTGGTGCCAATCTTGGTGTTCAAACCTAGTGAGAGAGGTCCCGCATATCACTAGTGAAAAACGGGCCTCCAGTCCTGGACCGTAAGGGGCTTTAGTCCCGGTCCTGGTAACCGGGACTGGAGGGGCGGGACTAAAGGCCCACCCATTAGTCCCAGCCCTCTTACCAGTCGGAACCAATGGGCATCCACGTGGCTGTCTCTGCAGGCGCTGGGTGCCCCCCCATTAGTCCCGGTTCGTAGTACGAACCGGGATAAATGGTTCTCTGCCGCGGCAGAATTTTAGGCACTTTCTCTGCCGCGGCAGAGAATTTAATTTCTATTCTTTTTTTATTTCAAAATAGTTTTCTACGCTACCACATACCGTACATGTTCGTGCATACATAAGATAACTTCTATTAAGATCGAGCATACAAATATATACATGATAGTTACACATGGAGATCACAATCGGGACTAGAGCCCGTCTATTCAATTACACGGTCGGGGATCATCGGCGCCTATTCACACTAAATTCTCCGGCATCATCTATCATCTCGTTCATCAAGAATCCTGCCAGTTCTTCAGCAATTGCTACTACGCGTTGCTGTGGTAGGAGCTGATCCTGCATTTTCTCGAACTATATAAAAAAAGGAGATCAATATGAATATCAATCATGATAACAAAAAGTGACGGTAATAAAAATAATGTTATGAATGTATTGCTTACATCGACTCTATAATCATTCAGCTCACTGGTAAACATGCGAATGAACTCGCAAACGTAGAATCCACATAGATTCGTCCCCTGTGGCTGCCTCGCGCACTTTACGAGAATAGAATTTAATCAAAATAATAATCCAGCATCATAATTCTATTGAAACTAGAAGTAAAGAGATGCGCCTACTACTTACCGAGACCGGCTTAAACGTCATCTTCTCAGCAAAGTCACCCGTAACCGCACTCTTGAACTGGTTCCAAACCCTACCCGGTAAAGAAAATGAATGAGTTATTTATTACGTGATATCTCAGGAAATCAACGAAAGAGACCGTTGTAGCACGAAAATTACCTCTGGAGCATGTCCTGCATGTCACTAAACTGTTACAGGGGTCTCTTTAATGGGTCCATGACTTCAACTCTTCCCTTATAAAGTTGAATGTCCATGAGAATCTAGTGGAAACTATACACGTTTATATATACATCAGTAACTCATCAATTACACTTAACATCGAGTAAGCAAAAGAGAATGTGTACAATAGAGTAAGACACTCACACGAAATTGTAAGGAAACACTATGTGGTCACAAAATTTTTGCTCCGTTAGAAACCTTAGAAGGTTTTCCTATGTGTCCTCAGGTTTTTCCTTTAGCGTCCGACAATGTATTTTATCTGGGTCAATGAACCCAACACTGAAGATTGACCTTCTTTTACATTCCATGATCTTCATTCTGCATAATAATAGAGTATGAAAGGATATACTTAGGATAATTACATGCAATGAACTGAACAACTGAAAAAATGAACAGCTTATATATAGACAATGAATTCAACAACTTACAGACAATAGCAACTCATGAGACTTTTGTCGAGGGCGTCGAAAGTGTATAACTGGAAGAGTTCTGGAAACTCAACATGGATCTCTTCTTCTCGGAAGTAGTAGTCATGTGGGACTTTCGCCACGATCATTATTCTCTCCTCCTTTATGGCTTTCAAGTACCATTTATGTAAACTCCGCATTTGTGTTGGCAGTTGTTGGAACTGCTCAAAGCTGACCAGAGGCTTCCCTAGGACATATGTAGGGACTACCTGAGCCTTGGGTAACTTGTCGTCCTGGGAACCTAGCAATTCTTCAATAGTCACATTCATAGCGGCCGCAAGCTTCTTAGCTTCTTCCATATCCTGTTGGGGAGTGTCATAGGATACCACCTTGAGCGGTGGTGTGGATTTTTTGGCCTGTTCCCCGAGCTGGGGGACGTCCTTTCTTTTCCCGGTTGCACTTTGACTTGATGATTTGCTCCCGCTTGCACTTCTACTTGATTTGCTTTTCTTCACTTCCTTCTGAAGTGTGTGTCGATAGTCGTCTGGCTTATGGTGCAAGTCATATTGCGATTTTGTGTTCAGAAAAGAAAGTACATACGCTTTTTGCTTCTCGGTGTATACCGGGGCGGGCTCGGGTTTCTTCTTTTGAAGCTGCGCAACACATTCGGCCTTTACGATCATGTCGGTTTCCTCGTCAGTACGATCGTAAGGTATGATAGAAAGATTCTTATGAGGTACTCTTGGGAGGGGCGACATTTGTCGTTTTGGGCTCCTGCGTTGTTTAGTACTAATCGGAGACTGCGGCGGAGATCGAGATGGACTCGGGCTGTGGTGGTCGTAGTCATGGGGTGGGCTTCTTGGAGGTGATGGAGGTGAAGGTGACATGCGACAACTCAGAGGCGGTGTTGGCTTTGGCGTCCAGCCTGGAAGCTTGATGTTGTTCTTGTCCCATAGAATGATACCACCCAGTACTTCTCCGTGTGTCCTCTCACCTGCAGGTCTAGGGATGTCAAGCTCCATTGAGTCCCACCCCATTGCGATTTCATCCACACCAACTTTAGCATAGCCAGTTGGAATCTCACGGCCATGCCAGTGTGCGCCAGGTGGACAAGGAAAAGCACATCCGACCGCCACCTTGATGGATAGGTTCTTCACCTTCTGATGGAGCTCACAAGATGCCTGCTCCCTGATTCCATCCACGGGGTAGCCGGGACCGCCATCTACCATACGTGCATCGTCAGAAGGGACCTCCGATTCAGCCACGCTGCTTTTCCGCTGAGATGGGACGGTGGTAATATTGAGTACAGGATCTTGCAGGCGTGCAGCTCCTCGAAGTTCGTCAATCTGTTGCTGATGAATTCGAAGTGTTCCTATCAACTCGGTGAACTTGTCTCCCTCCTCCTCTTGCCATCGCCTCTTTGCTCTCTCTCGGCTCCTATAAGTATCTCTGTCTTTGGGAAACCCCATCTCCCATGTATAACTAGGGCCAAGGCCTCGTACACGTCCTCCGTGTTCGTCATTCCCGAGGACCTTTGTCAGCAAGTCTTTCTCTCTATCGGGACGGAACTTTGTTGTCCCCGCTTTATTCTCCTTCACCACTTTCTGCCATGTATCCCGGGGTATCCTAATCCCGTCACTGCAAATAAGGTCCCCTGTACTTTCGTCATACTCACTCCCATGCCCAAGGAACCAATTCCTTGCCCTCAGATCCCATTCTTCGCGTATTGGTTCTGGAGTGATCCCTTTAGCAACCAGCTCATTCTCTTTAGCATCCCACTTTGGCATGGCAGCCGCGTAGCCCCTGGCCCCAGGTGATGGTGATATTTCTTCATCGCGGCATTTTTCTTGTTTTTTTCCGACATTTCCATAACAGGCTGTGACTCCTTGTACTTCACAAATGCATCCCAGTTAGCCTGCTGCTTCGTTAGATAGCATTCAAATTTAGGAGTCTTCTTCGTCTTCTGATACTTTTGCCATAATGCTTTCTTTCAGTTCTTGAATAGTTCGGCCATCTTCATAAGAGTCCACTGCTTGACTTTCTTCCTCAATGCAGCTGTGTCGGCATCGTCCTCACATTCTGGCAGGGTGAAATGTGTCATGAGGTCATTCCAATGACCCTCTTTGCACCTGTCGGAGACATACTCACCCTCTTTCACCCCTTTGGTCTTATTCCACTCTCGAACGGTGATCGGGATGCGATCCCTAACCATAACTCCGCATTGTTTTTTAAATACAGTTTTAGCCTTTTCGGGTTCCACCGGTTCACCCCGTGGTGATACCCGCGTAATTGTATAACGCGTAGATGCGTCCAACTTTTTGGCCGGGCCTCGTTTGGAATATTTTTTGCTCGATGTGGAGGCCTAAGAGAAGAAACATTCGTCAATTTATATATATACAACTCAGTTAATGCGTCTACTGATCACCAGACTTCATATATATACCTCGCCGTCGACTTCTCCACCACCGGAGCCGTCGGCTTCTCCTTGATCATTTCGGTCGACCTCCTCTCCCTCACCGGAGCGGTTTAGATAAATCGACGGACATTCGGGTGGATCAACATGGGGGGTGTCATTGATCATATCCTCGAGAATTTCTTCCTGTGCTAGGTCTCTCTGGATTGGATCCACAGTTTTCTACAAAATGCACACAATAACATTAGCAAAATTCTAGTGATGCCCTAACCCTAACCCTAAGTCCGGGCGGCCCGCAAGCACCACCGAGTCATCGAAGCATCGTCGACAACAGATAGTGACGTTAGCCTCTCACCATCATACTATATATACTCCATATATACTATACACATATATACTATACTCCATATATACTCCATATATACTATACACATATATACTATACTCCATATATATACAATATACTATATCTATTATATTACAATATTCTATATCTAAAAGATACAAGAAATAAAAAAACATATATATATTCTATTACTATACACAAACATATATATACTATATATATCTATATACTAGTAGTAATTATTAACATATAAAAAAGATACACGAAAGAAAAAAACATATATACAATATACTATATATCTATAATATACTATAAAATATACTATATACTATATCTATAATATACTATAAAAAACATATATACAATATACTATAATATACTATATCTATAATAAACTATATATATAATATACTATAAAAAACATATAATATATATACAATATACTATATATACAATATACTATAAAAAAGATACACGAAATTAAAAAAAGTGGCCGGGGCCGGTGGGGACAGAGCTGGAGAGGCAGCGCGCGGTCGGGGGCGCCGCCCGGGCTCGTCGGGGCCGGGGATGGAGGAGGCACGGCGCGCGGCGGGAGGAGGGAGTTAACTCCGGCGGGGCTCGTCGGGGCCGGGGACGATGGAGGAGGCGCGGCGCGCGGCGGGGGGAGGGAGGAGGCGCGGAACACAACGGGGCAGACGTCCGTAGCGTCTGGAGAGGCGGCGGCGCGGCGGGGCGGCTGTGCAGACGGCTGGAGAGGTGGCGAGAGGCAGTCCAAATTTTGGCAGCCTGCCGGCGTCGTCGTCGTCCTCGCGCGCGTCTGCAGAGTGTGGAGATGGAGATTAGGGGAGCGAAGTGGCGCGTATTTAAATGGATGAACCTTTAGTCCCGGTTCGTGGCTTGCCCCGGGACTAAAGGCTTTTCGGCACTGCCCACGGGGTGCGCGCCAACAGCACCCTTTAGTCCCGGGCCAGGCCACAACCTAGGACTAAAGGCCCCTTTTTAAAAAAATTGACTACAACCTCTGTTTCCCGCCATATTGCATACTATGATATTAAATAAACTACTATATATCAATATTATTAAATCTGATAAAAGTTTACAATATTTTAGGGTTTAGGGTTTAGGGTTTCGGGTTTAGGGTTTAGGGTTTCGGGTTTAGGGTTAGGGGTTAGGGTTTAGGGTTTCGGGTTTAGGGTTTAGAGTTTTGGGTTTAAGGTTTAGGGTTTAGGGTTAGGGTTTAGGGTTTAGAGTTTTGGGTTTAGGGGTTAGGGTTTAGGGTTTCAGGTTTAACTATTATATTTAGGGTTTAGGGTTTAGGTCCCTTTTTCAAAAAAAATCACCCTGGGGCGCGCGTGTTTAAAAAAAATTCAATTAGCATATTATTTAAACATTTGAATTTTACAGTTTTTGCATACTTATGAATTTGAGAAAAATTTCAACATGAAAAGTTCTTGAATTTGAATAACTAATCCAAATCTATTTTCTGTTTTATAAAATAATTATTCTAACTAGTGAAACTAATAACCATTTTGCCATTTCCAATTTAAAAATGCATTAACTATTATATTTTGCATATTTTTAACATAAAAAGTGCTTGAATTTGAATCAGAGATTCAAATCCATTTTCTGTTTTATAAAATAATTATTCTAACTAGTCAAACTATTAACCATTTTGCCATTTTTATGTGATTCCAACGCTCCGGTGGTCTTCCTCCAGCGAAACCCTAGCCCGGGGGCCTCGGATCGTCTACCCTTGTAGCTTTCTCCGTACAAGGGTAGCCCCTTTAGGGTTTAGGGTTTAGGGTTTAGGGTTTAGGGTTTAGGGCTTAGGGTTTAGGGTTTAGGGTTTAGGCTTGGTCGTTGCCGAGGGAGGCAGAGATGGAATCTTTCACAGGCTAGCAGGAAAATATTTTCCGAGGCGGAACTTCTGAAGATGCCATAGGGCGTGTGCACCAAGGGCATCTTCAAGAAATTCTACCACGGGAGATTTCCCAACCCTTTCCTCCATCCATGGGGATGAAACTCTCCATCCATGTTGGCTTGGTCGTTTCCATAGCACATCTACACTCATATCTGCCGCCTCTCTCCACTCTATCCCATGGCTTCCACCATACCTCTAACCCTAGGGAGGCGGAGATGGAGTCTTTCACGGGCTAGCAAGAAAATATTTTCTGAGGCGGAACTTCCGAAGATGCCATGGGGCGTGTGCACCAAGGGCATCTTTGAGAAGTTCTGCCACGGGAGATTTCCCAACCCTTTCCTCCATCCATGGGGATGAAACTCTCCATCCATGTTGGCTCGTTGAGTTGCTTGCCATGGCGTATCGATGCTCCTTTTATAGGCACGGCGCCACTTCTACTTTGTCTTCTTCCTCCGACAGGGCGTCGTGTGCTACATGCTTTATCTCATCGAGCAGTGCGTCCACCCACGCGTCCTTATCCTACCGACAGCTTTAGTCCCGGTTTGAGCCCCCACCCGGTAGTAAAGGTTACCCACGCGTCCTTATCCCACCGACAGTTTTGTTAGATGACACAAAAACCACCTTTAGTCCCGGTTGCACCCACCAGCCGGTACTAAAGGTTAGCCACCCCCCAGATAAGGCCCTCCCAGATAAGCCTCCCCCAGATAAGGCCCCCCCATCTTTTGTCCCGGTTTGAGCCCCCACCCGGGATGAAAGTTTCCCGCACCACTACGTTCCCACGCTTTCCACCGGTTCCCACCTCTGTATCAAATAAAAGGTTTAATACATTACATAGATTTATGTCTCAAATAAAAGGTTTAATTACATAGATTTATGTCTCAAATAAAAGGTTTAATACATTATTACACATCACCAACATCTAGTGTTGTGGTTTTCTTCTGCACCGTAGCCATGGAGAATCTTCATCATTTAACAGGATGCCTGGGTCAGTTTTCACTTTGAAGGGCGGAATTTCATGAAACTTATTGTAATCTTCTGACATGTCTGTCTTATCATCCACTCGCACGATGTTTCTTTTCCCTGAAAGAACTATGTGGCGCTTTGTCTCATCGTATTCTGTACTCTTTTGCTTATCTTTCCTTTTTCTCGGTTTGGTAGACATGTCCTTCACATAGAAAACCTGAGCCACATCGTTGGCTCGGACGAATGGTTCACCCATGTACGCAAGATTGTTGAGATCCACTGTTGGCATGCCGTACTTTTCGTCTACATGTACCCCGCCTCCTGTCAGCTTGACCCATTTGCACCGAAACAAAGGGACCTTAAAAGTAGGTCCATAGTCAAGTTCCCATATCTCCTCTATGTACCCATAATATGTGTCAATCTGCCCATTGTCATCTGCTGCATCAAAGCGGACACCACTGTTTTGGTTGGTGCTCTTTATATCTTGGGCGATCGTGTAAAATGTATTCCCATTTATCTCGTACCCTTGGAAAGTACATATAGTCGAAGATGGTAACCTGGCCAACGAGTAAAACTCATCTCCAACAGTGGTGTTATTCATGAGATGTGTCTGCAACCAATTGCCAAAATACTTCTCGTGTTCCCCTTTAATCAAGGTTTCAGGCTTCCCCGGGTTTTCGGAGCGTAGAATATTCTTGTGTTTCTCGATATACGGAGCCACCACGGTGGAATTGTGTAGAACTTGGTAGTGTGCTTGAGTGAAAGAATGCCCGTCCCTACATACCATTGATTTCCTTCCTAGTGTGCCTTTTCAAGTCAGCCTCCCCTCATACCGAGATTCAGGAACACCAATCGGCTTAAGGTCAGGAAGAAAGTCAACACAAAACTCAATGACCTCCTCTATTCCATAGCCCTTGGAGATGCTTCCTTCTGGACTAGCACGGTTATGAACATATTTCTTTAAGACTCCCATGAACCTCTCGAAGGGGAACATATTGTGTAGAAACATAGGACCGAGAATTCTAATCTCTTCGACTAGGTAAACTAGGAGGTGCGTCGTAATACTGAAGAAGGATGGCGGGAACAACAACTCGAAGCTGACCAGACATTGGACCACATCAATCTGTAATCCTGATAGACTTTCTCGATCGATTACCTTCTGAGAAATTGCATTGAGGAATGCACATACCTTCACAATGGCTAGTCGAACATTTTCTCGTAGAATTCCCCTCAATGCAACCGGCAGCAATTGCGTCATAAGCACATGGCAGTCATGAGACTTTAGGTTTTGAAATTTTTTCTCTTTCATATTTACTATTCCCTTTATATTCGACGAGAAGCCAGACAGGACCTTGATACTAAAAAGGACTTCAAAAAAGATTTCCTTCTCTTCTTTGGTAAGAGCGTAGCTGGCAAGCCCTTGAAACTGCCCTGGATGCTTGCTGTCTCGTCCTTTATGATGTTGCTGGTCCTCCCGTGCTACCTGGGTATCTTTTTACTTCCCATACAAGCCCAGGAAGCCTAGAATATTCACGCAAAGATTCTTCGTCAGGGGCATCATGTCGATTGCAGAGCAGACCTCATGCACTTTCCAATTGGGTAGCTCCCAAAATATAGATTTCTTCTTCCACATGGGTGCATGTCCGGTAATGGGGTCTTTCGGAACAGGTTGTCCTCCAGGACCCTTTCCAAAGATTACATCCAAATCCTTGACCATACCAAATACATCAGCACCACTACGGGGGACAGGCTTCGTCCAGGTTTCTACCTTGCCATTGAAATGCTTGCCTTTCTTCTTTAAGGGATGACTGGGCGGAAGAAAATGACGATTGTACGGGTACACATTCTTTCTACATTTATCCAGATATATACT